>CM040402.1:98911171-99511171 GCA_022702515.1 Ilyophis sp. 1 JC-2022 | reverse complement strand
CCTGCATTTAATCAACAATAGTCTTTAGCCTGATCTGGACTGAGAATTAAAGTGCTTTACATTCACAAATACAGCTTGATGAATACAGAAACTACCAACAGATTAAAGGGGATTTTAGTATTAGGCTTTTGTAATGGGTAACAATTTAATGCATTATGCATATATTTGAACGTCAACGTTAACAAATATTGATTGAATCTTGGCCCACGTAACAAGACGTACAGAAATGTGTATCTGACTCTTCCACACTGTGATGAACAGAAATGTGTATCTGACTCTTCCACACTGTGATGTACAGAAATGTGTATCTGACTCTTCCACACTGTGATGTACAGAAATGTGTATCTGACTCTTCCACACTGTGATGTACAGACCTGTACCTGGAGCAGCAGCTGAGTGACGTGGCGCTGCAGATGGCCCTGTGCAGCTCCTCCCGCCACTACGCCGGCCGCTCCTTCCAGATCTTCCGCGCACTGCGGCAGCCCGTCTCCGCTCACGCCGTCTCCGACCTGCTGTCCCGCCTGGTGGAGGTGGTGGGAGAGCATGGAGACGAGGTGCAGGTAAACTACCTCACAGGCGCGCGTGTGTGAGTGTGCGTATGCTTTTGTGTGTGTGAGTAAAGAGATGGACAGACAGGGAGTAAGAGGGGAAGAGAACAGGAAATAAACAGAAGTGTATCTAACAGTTTTGCGCTTCTGGTGTCTCCAGGGCTATGTGATGGAGGTCCTGCTCACACTGGAGTCCGTGGTGGACAACTTGGCCGAATGTCTTAAGAACAATGACCTGATGATTGTGTTAAAAAGGTATGTTTAATCAAAAGATTACAGGAGCGCACAGTGGGAGAATATACTTAGTTATGGTACTTAATTGAATTACTGTCCCCACAACCATGGAGTTGACCCACTGTGTGTTGTAACCAGGGCAACATCGCCAGACTTCCTGACGTGCGGGAAGCTCACATCGAACAGGAAGAGCACAGGGCAGCTGAACGTGATCCACGGGGTGGGCGCGAGCGCGGCAGAGCGCAGCCGGCACCAGAGGAGCTACTCCGTGCCCAAGAAGTTCGGCGAGGTGGACCGGTCCTCGGACCTGCCCCGCAGCGCTACGCTGGACCGGATCCAAGCCTGCGCACAGCTGGGCGGCCTCACCAAGACCTGCAGCCCCGCCTCCTCCAAGGACAACATGGCCGACCCGGCCAACGCCAACCACCCGGCCAACCTGCTGGCCACTGTCTTCTGGGTGGCGGTGTCGCTGATGGAGTCGGACTTTGAGTTTGAGTACCAGATGTCGCTGCGGCTGCTGCACAAGCTGCTGGCCCACGTGCCCCTGCACAAGCAGGAGAACCGCGAGCGGCTGGAGAAGCTGCAGGCCCAGCTCAAGTGGGCCGGCTTCACGGGCCTCCAGCAGCTGCTGCTCAAGGGCTTCACCTCCACGCCCACGGTCGACCTCACCCTGCAGCTCTTCTGCCAGCTCACCCCGGTCTCCCGCGTGCCCGTGGTGGACACCTCTCAGGCCATAGGTACGACGCTCCGCTGAGCGGGAAAGCCGCGGCAACATCATCACCCACTACATGATCAGCAAGGGCACCGGCACCACAGCCAGATATAGGCTGCCTATATGCTTTATAGTGAGGTATTTAGGGGATTGGCCATTTTGATGGTTTCAGAATACTCAATTGAGAACACTGAGAATTAGGACATCCTACAACATGGCCAATCCCCTAAATAGTGCACTATGATGTGTATAGGGAGCCATTCCGAACGCAGCCATAGTTCATTTTAGGGTCTATTCATATGACACATTAAGAGCTAAATGCTAAATGCAGGTACACCTTAGGATTTCACAGGAGAGAAAAAAACATGCAGAACAGGCTTTCTGATAAGGGCAGGTCAGACATAAATGCAAGAGGAAAAACAGGAAACGTTTTTTCAATTCCATTTTATTTATACGGCACTATATTTACAAAGCTCTCTATTTATACAGTAAAGTGTACACCACAAAGACCACACGGGAGATCCAACTCGACACATTAACATGTCGACAAGTGAATTTTTTTTTAATGTTAAATAGTTCAAGAATTAGGGCCGCTGCGGTGGTACAGCGGTAAAAGGCGCTGACTGCAGTTGTACTCCGAGGATCGGGGTTCGCGCCCCGGTCCTGCCATTTTCCGAGCATGGCCAGCGCCCTGTGGGAGCAGCAATTGGCGGCTGCTTCCGGGTGGGGGGAGGGCTCGGATGAGAATCGCTACGCAAAATAAGGCCCCGGGCGAGTTGGAATCACGGTCAGGAGCTTGGGGAGTCGCGCCCTGTAGAGGACGTGGCGGCCTCTTTCCTACTACCGGCTGACGGGGTTGTATAGCGGTGATTCTCTAGCGGTTGCTACACGGGGGGAATTGAAGTAGAATAGGGGTTCAATTGGCTACTAAATTGGGAGAAAATGGGGAAAAAATCAGAAACAAAATTTTTTTTAAAAATTTAAAAAAATAGTTCAAGAATTATTTGTTTTTACTTATTTGAGTTTTACTTAAGTAGGTCTTAAGTGATACAATAATAGCGCCATTTTAACCTCTGTTCTTTTTTGGTTTTTCAGGTTTTCCTCTGAATGTACTGTGTCTGCTCCCTCATCTGGTACAGAATTTTGACTGCCCCACTCCATTTTGTAAGGATGTGGCGGAGAGAATAGCACAGGTTCGTCACACCATCTTACCATCGACGTTTAACGCTAGCTTCATTATGACTTGCTATTATGTTCATTCTTCATTATGTTGGTTTGCCCAGAAGGTACAGGAAGCAGAATTAATATACCACTGTTAAGGAAGCAGGAAATGGTTTTTGAGCTTCTATTATTGTTTGACTGGCCAGGTGTGCCTAGAAGAGAAGAACACCAAGCTGTCCAGCCTGGCGCACGTGATGACCCTGTTCAAAACGCACTCCTACACTCGCGATTCTTTCACTTGGATCAGCGTCGTGTGTTGCTACCTGCACGAGGCCTTTTCTGACATCACCCTCAGCATGGTCACCTACATGGCGGAGGTGAGTGTCAGTGTCACCGCTCACACTGCCGTGCACTAGCAGTACCCTTGCAGTTCCGTGCTGCGTAAACCAACCGTACGCTGCGCTGACAACACTCTTCCTGTTGGGGACCTGCCTTTTAACAGCTGTTGGAAAAGGGCCTTCCCAGCATGCAACAGTCCCTTCTGCAGATTATCTACAGCCTCCTGAGTCACATGGACCTCAGTGGGATCCAGTTCAAGCCCTTCAACATGGAAGTGCTGAAGACCATCGAGAAGTTCGTCCAGGTGAGACGTGCGCTCCTCAAAGGTGGAGTCAAATGTGTCTTCCTGTTTCCGGGGTGGGCAGGGCGGGCGGGGGGGGGGGGGAGTTGGAGGTGGTTGCGTTGGAAAAGAAACGCTTGTGACTGACGATGATGCACCTTCTTAATAGGTTTGAAAACATTTTTGTTCTCCTCTTCTTAATTGGCCCAAGCTACCTTTTTTATAAAGCAAAAAAACAAATGTGAGACAAAGGCTTATAAATCAAGATAAAGTCCCTCCAAAATCGAGGTCTAAATCATTACCTGTCATCATTAACGCAGAACAGCTGGTCAGCTCCAGCCAAACCTCTAAGAATAGGTGCAAAACAGACCTGCAGTGTCTGCTGGGAACGTTTCTGTGGTCCCAGGGCAGGAATCTGAGCCAGGCATGGCATACATCATCGGTATCGTAAACAGGGATCAGCAGCAGCCAATTAAAAACATTTAGATTTTGTGTGTAACTGTGAGGAATGCTTCACTCTGGTACCCTGCCAGGTAACATGGATGCCACAGCAGAAAGAGAAACTCAGAACTCGGGATCTGTTGTATTTCCTGGTTACGTGTGTTTTCCCACTAGTTTTTTTTTAAGCAGTCGTAGTGAACTCTCTCTCAATTTTCTTTTCTTCCGAAAACACATGACCTCGCTGTCTGAACGGTAAATTCAGAGGCACGCCCAGCGCGACTATAAACAGCGCGGCCGTTTGGCTGCAGTCCCCGGTAGCCGAGGCATTCTGCTTAATCTCACAGTAACAGCGCTCTCGGCCCCTTCTGCTTCCTCTTAATACATTTACTTTACGGTAGCCCCACTCAGCCTCTGCTGTCTAAGAAGAGCTGAAGCCTGCACTCTGGCTTATGTTAAAAGGGTTGCATTAAACGCAACAGGGTATGTACAGTATGTTATGTAAGAAGTCGTTTTGAGAGTTCATGCTTTGTTAAACAGCATGTCAAGGCTGTATATGAGCTAGTTATTTTAGCTTTTTGTGTGTGTGTGTGTGTGTGTGTGTGTGTGTGTGTGTGTGTGTGTGTCCATGTTTATGCATTTGTGTACGTGTGTACATGTGGGCGTGTATATTCTTGTATGTATGTGTGTACCTGCATGCACGGATTTGTGTGTGTGTATATGTATGCGTGTATGCATGTGTGTACATGTGTGTACATTCCAGACGGTACATTGGAAGGAAGCCCTGAACATCCTGAAACTGGTGGTGTCTCGCTCTGCTAGCCTGGTCCTGCCGTCCAACCCTCACAGTGAACTGTCTTACCTGGACGTCAGCCGCGTGTGGGACAGCTCTTCCAAGGCCCTGCCTGGGAAGACCTTGGACTTCCACTTCGACATCTCTGAGGTAGGACACCTCCGAGTCTCTCTGTGTGTCTTTCTCTGTCCCTCTTTTTCTCTCTCTCTCTCTTTCTTCATCTCTTCCTGTTTCTCTTTCTCTCTCTCTCCACTCTGCCCTGTGCCTCAGGGTCTCCACAGAACACTTAGTCCTGTGTTAGAGAGGTATTAAAAGGAAACCACCAAACACTGCTAGGCATGGTGTTATTTTTGTGTGTGTGTGTGTATGTCCGTGTTTGTGTTTGTGCGTGCGTGTGTTGTTTAGTCTGAAGCTTGATTTATTCTGTTTTTGGAAAGGAAACTTGTCTTTCCTGCCTTTTATTTGCACAAAAACAGGTTAAAACCTCTTAAAGGAATAATTTACAAACTTTGTTTGAACTTTAAGATTGATAACTGATAACATGTTTTGGAGCAGATCTAAAAGAACTTGGCTCTGAGGGGAAAAGATGTGGGCGATACGGACTGGTGAATGTGTGGGAACCCAACACTGAGCTATTTGTGTGGTTTAAGAATTCCAGGAAATGATGTCATCCGTGCTACAGCCCTTTGTATCTGAGTCAGTGACAGTTCAGACGGGGCTGGGTAGGAACCAGCCAAAACATTACAGCTACTGAAGAAGCGTGAGCCCACCTCCCGTTTCTCTCGCGGACCACCTCCGCAATATATTTTTTGGAACTGAAATTTAAAAAGGGCAGGAGGTTGTCCAGGGGCAGGCGGGATCGGTGTAGCTTGGCCGCAATTGGCGCTAATCGGTGGAACCAACGTACTGGCTTTGGGGTTCCTCCCCGCCTGTTAGCAGGGCTGCTGAGCCCCCAAAACCTGGATGGAACAGAACTTTCAGTCTTCCAGCTAACGCTGAGATACTGACAATGGGGGAGTAGTCTATATGTATATCTGTGGAAAGAGCTCACTCCGTGCGAACAAAAGGCGAGGAAAAGGAGCAGGCCGCACAAAGTCGAGGATGTGGACGTGGGGGCGGGGTTAGTCGCTGGGTTGTAGTCCCTGTGTGACTCACCACGGCCCTCTGTGTGTGTATGTGTATGCGTGTGTGCGTGCATGTGTTCTCCCTGGCAGACGCCTGTTATCGGGAGGCGGTATGATGACTTGCAGGGGTCCCCTGGGCGGGACTGTAAGATGCGGGCCATAACTGTCACCCGCAGCACCTCCTCCACCTCCTCCGGCTCCACCTCCAACAACGTCCTGGTGCCCATCAGCTGGAAGAAGCCGCAGTCGTCACAGGTGAGGATCACTTGAGCTCTTTCTCCTTCTCTGCTCCAGGGTGATGCTTTTAACAAGGCAGTCAGTGGTCGCAGCATAGATATAGAATCATAGATATAGCATATCATGTAATGTAATAGTAATTTGGAATTCTGAAATGGAACAATTTGGCAGCCAACTTACCTGGGTACAGCTATAATAGGAACCTATGGCAAAGTGACTTTCTAACCCACTGTGATGTCATAATCCGGTCTCAGAAGCCAGATAGCTGATGATTGGCTCATAGATATAAAACCATGGTTACTGGCCACCATCCTACCTGGGTATGGTCTCAAAAATTGTGCCACTAACTCTGACATATGTCACATTTATGGTTCTATATCTATGGGTAACAGACTCAGTAAAAAGCCAAAAAGCATGAATGTTCATTACAGAGCATACCGCTAAATCTCATAAAGATGCATGTTTTCTAACTTGCCTCTTGCTGTGAAGATTGCTTGAATTGTTGAGGTCACTTCTGTTAATGCACTGTCTGGAAATGGTCCAGAGAAGTCTTTAAGCTGATTTCAGAAACCATTTTGTTAATGATTCTGCTGTTTTACAATAGGATATGTCTTTGCCAACAGTATAAAGAGCAATCCACTTATCAAGGGAGGACTCATTTTCATTGTTTTGTATTTTTAATATTGACTTGTTTTCCCATCATGCACTGCTAATTAGCTAGAATTTCTCTCCCAGTCATGTGCAAAGCATAAATAATGTGCCCGTTGCTGAGACAAACAGTTTCACACCTCCTCCCTCTCTGCAGAAGAGAACTCGGGAAAAACTGGTGAATGTGCTGTCTCTGTGTGGACAAGAAGTGGGACTCACCAAAAACCCGTCGGTGAGCAAGAATTTCTCATACTATGGTTCAAAACACAGGAGGCAATATTCATTACTACAATATTTTGGCGACCAGCTTTCCTGAGATCAACATCTGAAATGTGCCACATGTTGATGGCTCTATTTCCTTCTGTCACTCAGCATCTCCCACCCTATAAAAACACTCTGAGCTGGGTTTAGCACAGTGTTTGAGAGTGTTTTCACAGGCCCGCCATTGGAGGAAGGGTGTAGTCTTTATGGTAAAAACTGAGCATGCTGGAATAGTGGGAAGTAGAGGGGAGGTCAGACTGAGTAACTTAATTGTAACAGATATATTTGAAATGAAGAGTATGACTGACGATACTCTCCAGTGGGATTTTGTCCCCGTACAGGAGCCGTTATTCAAACAAAGTGACGTCACGCGCAGATTAGGCGAGAACTGGCTATGAGAGTTAAGGAACGCAGCACTAATTAACTCTTGTTATTACAGCCTTTCATGTCAGTGCCCCGCCTTAAACCTCCATGTGAGGTGTCAGTGTAGCCCCACAGATTGCTGACCTTCTAACCGAACTGAACAGACACTTTCTGCATAACGTGAACACTTAATCAATGCTCTGTAATCACGTGGCCTGTGGGGAAAAGTCGTTTCTGTAAGTGACGGTCATGCAGTCTTGGAATTGTAGCAATAACAGGTGCCAAAGAGTCTAATAGTCTAACAGAGCGTAACAGATGCTGGTGGTGTCGTAGCTTACGATGTCCCCTTAATTGGAGAGGGGCTCTTGTGACCTTCAATGGCTAAGAGATCAATGATGGTGGTGATGACGACTTGGATGATGATGATAAGGGTGATGATGATGATGATGATTATAGTAACGAACGATGACATTCCCCCGCAGGTGATTTTTTCCTCCTGCGGGGAGCTGGATCTGATGGAGCACCAGCCCAGCCTGGTGTCCTCGGAGGACGGCGGGCGGGAGCCGGAGAACATGGACGACACCGCCTCCGAGCAGCAGTTCCGCGTCTTCCGTGACTTCGACTTCCTGGACGTGGAGCTGGAGGACGGAGAGGTGAGGCTCTTCCGGGTCACAGCGGCAGGGGGAAAAGGGCTGTACTGGTAAACGCTCACTTGACCAGCCTTGAACTGTAGCAAAATACACAGGTTTATGCTATTAGTCGAGCAACTTGTCTCCTAGCACTGTTTTTGTCCAACATAATTGTTAGTTAATTATGAATTGCCATCACCATGTTATTCATTTTACCAAGTTTTAATGCGGTGTTCACATAACTTATGGTTACATAGCCAGCCAAGAATAAGCTGGAGAGCACTTGAATATGTAGGTGTGTGAATACTGCCGCTATGCTGGGAGTTAACACTGGCCCCCAGTGCTTGTCTTTTCAATATATTTCTAATACAGCTGCTCTCATTGCCTCCTTATAATACCCTGTATAATGCGGTTTCTTTTTCTGTTTCTTTGTTTGTGCCATCTACTGTAGGAGCTCCAGGTAAGTTCAGCCATGTTGCAATGCTGAGAGGGTGTGCACTAGCGGAGAGCCGTCTTTTTTTTTTCCCTGATGCAGATTGCGTATGACTGTTGCCATGGCGATGCGCGGCGGTCCTGCGCATGCTCGTGTCAGTGCTTTTTGGGCATCGCTTTTGTTTGGTTTGCAGCTAATTATGGTTTTAGGTGCCTGGTAATTCTGGGGGGGGAGAAGAATTGTAATCAAATGCTAATTGGCACAGGCCAGGTGCTTGTTTGACCAAGGTTTATACGGCTTGCATTTTTATATATTTTTATATCTGGTTGAGTGTGTCGCTGGGAGTCTTAGCTTTACACAGGTACTGGAATATTTATCAAACTCAAGCTCAACTTCATTCCAAAGTGTTCAGTGAAATCTCATAACTAATCATCATTAAAAAACATAATATTAAGAATCATATTTCAAAATGTGTTATAAGAGAAACTGAACAGCAATGTGTATGTCTTCTCTTTGGTCTAAACTAAATCAAAAGCTTAACCTACAACTGGAAAAACTGCAGTAAATATTGGCTTCACCGTTAATAAAAGTAAGAATGCAGTTCGTAAAGTCTGAAATATTGTGAGATTGTTAGAGCGGTTAGAGCTGTGCTTTTTGTCGTCCCTGATTCTCTGCACAGCGCAGCTGACTCCTCTCTTCTGCTCTGCACACGCTCGTTGCCGATTTTATAAGCGCCGTGCCACATTTCATATATCTGTTTAAGGTACAGAAGGAGCGTGTCTCCGTCATTTGGCGTGTGCTGAAGTGATGCGTTCACACACCCGAGCGTGTGCAGCCCACGCCACCTCCGCCCATTAGCCTGCAGATTACATAAGCGCGTGTGAGCCTTGGCCAAAGCCGCGGTGGCTGTTCTTCCGCAGGTGTGTCCTAAATTCAGACGGGCTTTCGGGCGTTGACGCTGCGCCACTGCCCTGTCCGCGTGTTCCTCTCTTTCTCTTTCTCTCGCTGTTTCCGTCTCTTCTGTAATTCCATCCTGAGCGCACGGAGTCAGATCAAGATAATTCAGTTTGAGGGCGAGTTCTAATGGACTCGTGTTCCGGCTCCTGGATATGAAATCTGAAGATGGATGTTCAAAGGAAGCAGACAGACAGAGTGCTCTTTAAAATGCGCTTTGTGTTTTTTTATGATGTTAAGCAGTAATGCGATAGCTAGTGCGAGGCCAGCCAGGTTGTTGTTTTCAAAGTGCAAAATGGCATTAAGTGACGGCTGCCTTTCTTTACTGTAGCTGATGGTCAATAGTGCCCCCCTGTTTGTAGTTGACATTGAAGCTAAATTCTGATCTTGTAGTACAGAGATATACTGCATGTGGTGTTTGAGTCCCCGTTCCCATAATTCGATAGCCTTGGCATGGTTTCAGTGGAATAAACTTTGAATGTGTTTTTTTTTGCGAAAGTGGCGGTATGCAAAAAGAACATAAAAGGGTCCATCTATCTGAAATGAATCCACCCTCCCCCACCAATGTCAAAAGTGTTAAAGTTGTTTGGACTGTAACTTTGGTCAAATGTGGACGCTGACTGACAGCTCAGGGGTCATGTCCTGATGTGTAGTTGTGCCGTGGAGCGACTGCAGGTTACAGGGCATGTTAATCTTTAACAAGCCAGACGAGTGCTGAATGGACCCAAACCCTGATCTATTATTTATGTCTGCTCTGTACTGTACTTTGAACAGGTTACTTTGAAAACGTGTTTTTATTTGTTTAGTTGTTTTTGTATGTGTGAGGCAAGTGGCACTAAAGTGTTCCAGTCTGAAAATGCCTGTGTGCCTAGCCAGAGGGGTGTGTGTGTGTGTGTGTGTGCGCGCGTGCGCGCGTGCGTGCGTGCGTGTGTGTGTTTGCATGTGTATGCATGCCTGTGTGTGTGTGTGCGTGTTTGTATGTGTGTGTGCGTGTGTGTGTTAGGGAGGCGGGTGCTTCCCAGCATGTGTCCTGAGCACTGCTCTTTCTTGCAGGGCGAGAGTGTGGATAACTTTAACTGGGGAGTGCGACGGCGCTCTGCGGACAGTCTGGATAAGGGCGAAGTACTGCTGCTGGAGGAGAGCCAACACTCGGGCAGCACGGCCAGCATCGGCAAGATCGCCCGCGACGACTCGGACGAGTCGTCAGAGGAGGGGTCCCTCATCGCCAGCCAGTATCTCTCACACTCACAGATCGTAAGTCTCACTGTCTCTCCTCTTTCTGTCATCGTTTTTTTCCCCTGTTTTGGGGGGAGTTTGTTTTCAGGGGTCACTCCCTTTATCCATCAGTTTGAACTTTGATTTCCTGTTAAGATGTTTGGAAACTCGGTGCAGGAATGTCTGGTCAGGCGGGGAGGGACATACCGTAGCTGTTTTACTGTTTTTGAGAGCTATATTAGGCACAGAGCTGCGCTGCACACACACACTGAGCGCGCGCGCAGGGTGGGGGGGGGGTCTAAGGGCTGTGGGGCTGTACGTTAAACTGCCACATTCCACCGGCGGTATTCCCGCTCCCACATAGTCTTTCTCCCATGTGGCCAGAGCCCCCAGCGGTCGGTGCGAGGCTCTCACAGTGCTGTGCTTACTAACCACTGGGCTCAGGCCCTGTTGCCAACACTGCTACGCACCGCTTTTCCTATTTCTCCTCAAACCTGCACAAAAAAAACGCTACAGGGCGTCCTGCTCAACAGCGCAGCACTGTCCACTCTATAGTGATGGTCTGTGCTCGTGCATTACTTGTTCTGTACTGTAATGGCAGGTTTATCCATGTTTTATGAGAGCTGCTATTTATTTATGATACACCTGTGTGTATAGGTGTTTGTGTGAGTGTCTATGTGTATGTGTGTTTGCGTGTTAAGACTGAGCATGTGTCTTAAGACCGTTTGACTGTAAGGGTGACTGTCTCGTTACAGATCATGAACCTCTCTCCCTCTGAGGAGACCAATAACACGGACTCTCTGTCCACCTCGGCTGAGCCACACTCCCTAAACACCACAACTCCCAGTTTCGAGGTCTCTCTGCCAGAAGACTCGAACCAGAGGGTGAATAACGAGTTCAGGGTGCCTGAGCTCTGGGGACAGACTCACAACTATCCCTACCGCGCTTCCATTCTGGAGTTCTTCACTAACGCTGCCAAATAAGAACAGCCTGTCTTAGCCCAGCCTGGGCAAAACGTCTCTAAATATGTGGTGGAGGAAGGCTGGGGGTGGTGGGTGGGGTTGTAGATTAAACTGTAAAGCGGGATGAATTTCAGTCAGCTTTGTAAAATAGTATTTCTCTCTGTTGGAAAGGATATGGCAGGACCCAGCCTTTCTAGCCTATATATTAATTGCATGTAGCAGTAAATGGCTTAAATGCTAATGTAGGTTTTTAGTGGTCTGCGCGCTTGTGTAATGCAACTGTCTGTTTGTGAGGCTCTACGCTGCGCTCTTTACCTGTTGGGCTCTGGATCTTTGGTGGCTACAGGGCGGGGCTCTCTCTTGCTCTCTCAGTAATGGCCATATGTACAGCTCCAAGCATGTGGGAGATTAGGAGGTGTACACATTGCCCTTAGCCTACTTCTCAGTGTGCACAGCCGAACCATTCAACTCTGGCCCCCAAGCATTACCAAATTGGCATCATTTGCACATTCTCGAATGCATCACACACACACAAACACACACACACAAAAATAGAAAACACCAGAAGGATTGTCTCTGTCCTTGGCAAAGGTCAGTGTAACCATGAACTTATTTTGTTGTACCAGTAGTAATTTACATGTATTTTACTGAACTGAGTCTGAATGTTATCAAAATGTAAACAAGTTGTCTCCGTAATTTAAAAAGATGTGGTAACGTGTTGTTTTTATTTGTTTTAGTCCTCACTGTTTTCATAAAAAGACTATTTGAATATTTGTAGAAAGTGTGTTCCTGCATGAGTTTTTAGCTCAGCGGTTAGCTGCGGCTAGTCTCTCAGCGAAAGACAGCGGTATTGATGGCACGGCCCTAGTTCTCCTGACACTGAGACGGCGCGTCTCCCTTTCTCAGGCGGACGCGTCAGCAGAAGACGAGGACACCAACGTCCACGAGGACGACCTCTCGCTGTCAATCTGCGAGCTTCCCCCTGGCTTTGGGTGCAGCGACAGCTTCACTCTGGACATGGTGCCCGGTGACGACAGAGGAGACCTGGACCTGGATAACAGCTGCCTGTCCAGGTATGGAGCTCAGCCCCCGGGGGGTTGGCCACTGCATTACAATCACACGCCAGGCAGAAAATGCTATAATCGATGTCTCGTGCTGCGGAACTGGAACTTTTAAACCATAATGTCCCTGATTCAAATCCTGAGTAAAGGCGAGTGTGCACCTCCAACCCAGTTTGAGCTCAGGTGCAGGACAAAATGAACGACTAACAGAAAAAAAGGAAGAATAGCCACTGAATTTATAAGCTCCCAAAACGCGTAAATAAAGATGCATCGTTTCGACCAACAAGCTCTTCGTCAGGCAAAAAGACCTTGTTGGTCGAAACGATGCATCAATAAATTTACCCATTTCAGGAGCGTATAATTTCAGTGTGTGACTATTCTTTCTTTTTTACTTTTAGCTGATTCAAATCCTGCCACAGGCAGTCCTGTATGCGTACCCCTAAATGTAATGTCTTGGCGTGGTACAGAGCCGTTGATGAGATAGCGAAGGGGAATTATTATATTATAAGTCAAAGTTGAGGTTTTGCTTTATTTGCCTTGTGTTCTGATGACGCGTATCCGTTCTTGCCCGTCTATCTGCAGTCTGGGAGAGGTGGAGAAAGACGACCTGCCGTCTCCTTTCTTTTCCGCAATCCTGGCGGCCTTCCAGCCAACCGTGTGCGACAATGCAGAGGAGGCCTGGCGAAGCCACATCAACCAGCTGGTGTCCGACTCGGACGGCTCCTGCGCCGTCTATACCTTCCACGTCTTCTCCTCCCTCTTTCAGGTAACGCCAACCACAGCCACCAGGGGGCAGTAAACAAGGCTTTACAAGGAGAGCCAGAGTACCTGGCATACATGTTTATGGGACTGAAATGTTAGAATTGCTCGATGGGTATTGTTTGTTTTTGTCGTTTTTTTTTAACCACGTTCTGTTATAGAGCTGCAATTGGTTGGAAAAGGCATCCCACTGTTCTGACTCACAATTACACTATGAATCATTAACCTGGTTCTCTCTGGCTGACTGCACAAAGCCAAAGGCGTGCTGACAGAGAAAGAGGCCTGTAGATCTGGGGTCCAGAGCAAGACTACTAAAACTGTTAAAAACTTTTTTCTCTCTCTCTAGAACATTCAGAACAAATTCTGCTCTTTAACCTGTGACGCCGCTGGTTACCTTGGCGACGGTCTCCGGGGCATCGGGTCAAAGTTCTTGAGGTCGTCACAGATGCTTACTTCCTGCTCAGAGTGCCCAACACTGTTCATAGATGCAGATACCGTAAGTGGATCATAAGGGTGTTTATTATTTCAATGTAATTTTTTTAAATGCAATTTTGAAATATTCCAGAGGGCACTCCCCACACTGGTCACATAAAAAGCCTTTTGTATAAGAGACGTTTGTCGCCATCACAGATCGTCTCTTACGGGCTGCTGGAGAAGATGAAGTTCAGCGTGCTGGAGCTTCAGGAGTACCTGGATACGTACAACAACAAGAAGGAAGCCGCTATATCTGTAAGCCCAGAATGCATTGCTGTTCACTCACTAGCTTGCCAGGCCTCCCTGCATCTTTACATTACTGGCCTCCCACTGTGACATTAGTTAGAATAATGTGCTTGTGAGTGATGTCAGCAGTCAGCATCCTCACCACAAATTTATTTGTCTTGATAATCATCCGGAAATATGAATGTTGGCATGCTGTGACTTTTTATATTAAAAAAAAAGGAAACTGGGTGAAAATACAGGAAATAACCAGTGTCAGTGTTGTTTGTTTTTACATTGCTGTTTTAAACATGGTTGATCGCCTGCGAGTTTCAGTTTGCCCTGGTTTGCATTATTAAAAATATTTTCTTTTTAATCTTTTACACATACAGCATTTGACAAAACACGATCAAAGAAATAGAAATATACTGTAACAGGCCACTGGATACATCAGGATATAAAAAAAACACTTGTTTACCTCAGTTTGGCAAATATGCGACTCAACCATAGTTTTTAATGTATTTACTATTAAAGAAATTTTGCCCTAGTTTTTGTTTAGAATGTTCTCCCTCACCTGCACTAACTTCTGTTCATCCTCCTCTTCTTCCAGTGGCTGCAGAACTGTAAGGCAAGCTTCCCCCATGGATCCGGGGACCCGGTGATCACCAGCCAGCCAGGGGACATAGAGGAAAAGGTAGGAAAAATCACACCTAAAAAACACTGTACTAGTGTATCATGAAAATATGCTCCAGTGTGAAGGTTTTGAGAGGATTGTACAACAGGACTGTAAAAGTAAAACAACTGTGCTACGAGTAAAAATTTGTTTTTGCTTACTGCTGGTTTAATCTGCTCAGTTCTGCACTAACAGCGCCTTTGGTGTGTAATGATAATCTGTAGCCTATCAGCAAATATGAATTACTGTTATGGTATGTAACAGTTTAATATTAGTATTTCCGTCTTCATTAAAATCCATGTAAAGTGATGATTTGCTTTGAAAAGCACTGAAAATGCCCCTCGCTTGTCTCTCAACGAGCACGCCTCTGAAATGTGATATAATAAATGATGTCACGTATATTATCTCAGATTACTTCAGATTCCATTTCAATTGATCTTTCACATCTCTCCCTGTCGATCACTGTCCGGTAGCTCTGTGAGTGAAAGTCTTTAATTTATCTCTGTACCTCTGAATCCTGGCTTCCAGCTTGTTTGGACAGCTCTCACATCACACTGACTGCATCACTGCACTCCCGAGTCCTGCCTCTTTGCAGTGTGAACTCTGAACTCTGCTGGGCTAAGGAGCTGACAAAAGAAAAAATAGTGATGACAATGATGATGATTATTATTATCATTATTATTATTGTTGATGATGCTTGTGATACTAATAATAATAAACAATATACAAACCCCAATTCCAATAAAGTTGGGACAATATGTAAAATGCACATAAAAGCAGAAAGCAGTGATTTGTAAATTCTCTTTTGCATATATTAATTGAAAATAGTACAAAGAAAAGACATTTAATGTTTTACCTCATCAACTTTATTGATTTTTGTAAATATACGCTAATTCCGAATTTCATGCCTGCAGCATGTTCCAAAACAGTTGAGACAGGGGCAAAAAAAAGACTGTGTTCAAAAAGGGTTGAAGGGTTGTTTCTCCTGACTTATTTTTCCATAAAGTTCAATAGGAAAATGAGTCAGGAGAAACAACCCTTAAAGTGATCCATCGATATCTACTGCATATCTGGCAGCAGAGTGATGGTTTGAGGCTCGTTTGATACCTCAGACCCTTGATGACTTACAGCCATTTAGCCAACCATGGGTTCCATACTATTCCCGTGTAATTTACAGCTGAATCTAGTCCCACCCCCCAATTCCCATAGAGATCCATTCAAATGCAGAGAGGTTATAGTATCGCTTGTAAGAATACCTGAAAATAAGATATTGAGATACATGATAGCATAACCTGTTTACCTGTGGAATGTTCCAAACAAGTGTTTTTTGAACTTCCCAGTCTTTTTTTTTCCCTGTCCCAATTTTTTGGAACGTGTTGCAGACATCAAATTCGGAATTAATGTATATTTACAAAAATCAATAAAGTTGATAAGGTAAAACATTAAATATATTTTCTTTGTACTGTTTCCAATTAAATATATGTAAAAAAAAGCTTCCTGCTTTTATGTGCATTTTACATTTACATTCCCAACTTTTTTGGAATTGGAGTTATTAATAATAATCATAATAATAATAATAATAAACAACAAACAATCCATCATTGGGCAGCCTAGCAGTGCACAATCATGCACCATGTTAATCTGAGTAGTGGAAGCTGAACCCCATTCCCAGCAGAGTACCTGCATCTGTAAGAGGCGAAGCACAACCACCTTCCTGCTTGGCTTGAGAAATACTCACGCAAGGGTTCCAGGCTTTCTGTGGGGTTTTAAAACTGCAGCTGCCTCTTCCTCTCTCCTTTTTGTCCTCCTCCTCATCTCCCTCACTCTAAGTCTCTGTCCTTGCATGTACGGATAAAATGGAATCATTTTATGACCACTGCAAAGACTTTGTGTCTCCCTAACATGACTGCTGCAGCTGCATGCGTTTTTCATTGATTTTATTCTATATCTTCTTCCTCTTACCACTTTCTTGTCCTGTAACATGCTTGCTGTGTAGCAAATGGAATCTCTGGCAGTAAGTTAAAAACAACTACTTTTCTGTCTACTTTCACGATCTCCCTCTTTCACTATCTGTTTTTCTGACTGTTTTTCTAGTTCTCTCAGTGTCTTGCTCACGCTCTCTTCTGTCGCCTTGTCACTACACAGAAATACAATTTTCCTGTAATACAAAGTGACTGTGTTAAACTAGCATTTTTATTCCTTCGATTTTTTTTGGGCTCCAAGGAGACTCGCGGCGTATTGTAGCGCCTAATTAAGTCAGTCGCTGAGCCACAGAAGCACTCTGTTTCTCAGATGAAACGGGCATAAAATCACAGCAGGATCTTGGCACATTCAAAGCATGGCCTTGCAGCAACAATTTCTAATTGATAAATAAATAAATAAATAGATAGATGGAAACTGATTTCAGGACCCTCGGATCTAGTTGCGTTATGCGATGGTACTCCAGTGCACTTCCTGCATGTACTGGGACTGAATATCTTGAAAATTAGGTTTGTTTTCAGGCACGTTTCTTTTGACTGAATAACCGTATAAATTCCTTGAGTAATTTAGTTTATTGTACTTGTTTTAAATGCAATTAAGAGTACAATGGCAACTGACAGTTGGCAAATAAATAATTAGTAATTGAGTGGTACATCTTCCTTCTGTTTCCTTGAAAAAGAAAATACCGTTGAACTTGGACAGACGTCAGAAATTGGTTTTGCTGAGAAATGTGAGATATTGCAATGTAATGAGACGATTGCTGTATTAAAGGTGCTGATATACATAGAGAGAGTTTGTTGACAGCTGTGTCTGTTTGTCATCCATCCAGCAACTGGAGCTGTGTCAAAGACTCTACAAGCTCCACTTTCAGCTGCTCTTGCTTTTTCAATCCTACTGTAAGCTGATTGGCCAAGTTCACGCTATCAGCTCTGTTCCAGAGGTAAGTGACACCCTGACACTCCGACCTTCCGTTTCTTTTTCTTGCTTGCTCTCTCTGTCAAACTGTTGGTCTCTCAGTTTAACTCAAATGAGGCTTATTGGAATTACTTTGTTACCAAAGCCAGAAGACAGCTACTCTAAAAGCACTTTTTTTTTTTTTGTATTTAAAAGCTAAAATATTTTTGCATATATATATTTACCTGTATTTGTATCCCACTAACCCTGTGTTAAATTATGATTAAGCATTTTTGGAAACTGACCAGGAAAAAATATATCTAATTGACTTGTTATGCAGTAGACCACTGAATCAAAGTGCAACTTCTGTTTTCAACCGTATGTTGCTGTGGCAACTGTCACTGGTTGACTGTTGGTCAGTGATGTTCCCCTGTGTCACCTGTCTGTCACTTTGTGTCCCCACCCCTGCAGCTGCTGAACATGTCCCAGGAGTTGAATGACCTGAAGACCAGTCTTAAGGCAGCAGCAGTCTCTGTGGCCAGCGAACTGGCTGCCCAGGACAGCCCCTCGTCTGAACCCACCTTCAGCTCCTCCGAGACGGCCGTGCAGGCTATCCTGGAAGGTCTGAAGAACAATGAGTTCACCACTTCCATCCGCTACATCCGCGAGTGCAGGTGAGACACTGGAGCTGATCCATTCTGCACCTCCGGTGTCCGATGGACCTTTTCTGTGCTGTTCCAACAACAGCAGCATGCATACTCATTGATTAGTAAACAAAGCAGACTAATGATAATAATTATGTTATGAGTATACTCATTATTATATTATTATTATTGTAATCATAGTGGTCATTGCCATCAGTACAAGAACAGACATTCTGGTCATTTATTTCAGTAGCCAAGAAGGACTAAATGAATGTCTGACCCTGTGGTTGGAATTTTGATTGTGATCCTTCCTTGTGCTGTTGCAGGAGTATGTGGCCCAATGACATCTTTGGTAGCATTTCTGAAGACGAGGTCCAGACGTTGCTGAACATCTACTTCCGGCACCAGACTCTGGGTCAGACGGGCACGTTCGCGCTGGTGGGCTCCAAGCAGGACCTGTCTGAGATCTGTGTCAAGCTGATGGAACTCAACGGAGAGATCAAGGACATGATTCGCCGGGCCCAGGGCTACCGGGTCGTCAAAACCTTCCTCCCAGACTCCAACATGTCCGGCTCTAGTCTCTGACAGGAGTGGAGCACCTGGACCGAGCCCCTGCTTCTGCCCCAGTGTGCTGCTGCTACCCCTGCGGAGGCCCCCGAAAGCTCTCCTCTTACCTGGGGAAAGTGGGGCGTGCCGTCCTGACGCTGCTCGGCTTGGAGGGGCCCCTGAACGCAAGGACTTTCAGGTCTTCAGGTGTCCAAGCAGCACCGTGGGAGCCAGCGTGAGGACGCGAGATCGCTTCCCCGCATTACGAAACGAGCGCCTGCTTTTATTGCACTAATGACATCAAGGAGCAGCGGCCACTTGCTACTGAGCTCAAGAACTTCCACACCTAACATAAGGACATACCAAAGTTATATTAACTTATTCTTCTTCTGCAGATGTTTGCTATTTTAAATGTTTGGGGGAAATGTGCAATGCTTCACTCAAGTGAAAGACTTTTACTGTATCATTGAAAGAATGTTTTTGAATTCTAGTGCTTTTAGCTACTTGAAATCTGAAGAACAGTGTAACAGGCGACATGATGCTGAATATTATTTTTTTTCATTGCTTGGTTGAAAGCTGAGAGCCTGTGTATTTGTGAACCAAACTGTAACCAGACTACCATCCACTGAACACTGTAACGCAAGATTCATGCGTACACGCTGAACTACTTATATTAGACTAAACTACAATATTTCAAAGATACTGTCTCAAAGAACTGGATACCGTCATTGGTCATCGGTCACTTAAGAGATTGGTCCTGATAATTTTTACTTGTGTTTGCTTTCTACTGTGTAGGTATATGCTTCTAGAGTTATTTATATTATAAAGAAAGCAACATGCATTGAACTTAGTAGTTTTATAGGATGAAAACACGTTTATGTTCTCTTTTAAAACTGCCAAGCATGCATATTTTATGTATGATGAAATGTATTAGAAGTATTTATGAACATAAGAAATTCATATTTTAACTGAAAGATACATTTGTATATAGTGCAAAGGGAGCTTTGCTCATGCTGTTGAGATTTTATTTTTTAATTTGCTGTCAAACAACAGAAATTGTGTGCATGTAAAGAAGGTATATTGCACACTTTTTAAAGCTTCCATAAGGAGTATCAATGTAGGTTTTTCACCGTGTAAATACTTTTACCGCTTTTGTGAAGTAATTTTGGTTTGTGTTCTGTACACTTATGTAACGAAATAAAAAATTACAAATACTGGTATATCAAACATTTCTCATTTACGACAAGGAAAGAAGATACGGGATTACTCTAATTTGTGGAATGATAGCAAAAACAAGTGTACCTCATGTAATTAAATTTATAATTACGCCCCCTTCCCACACACACATACTCACACACACACACACACACACATCTTAGCACTAGTCTGCTTAGGAGGCTACTTCTACTAGGACAAGGGCAGTGAGTGATGGTAGGCTCTATAGACTTCAGGTGTATTTCATTACACGAATGACAATTAAAATTCTTAAATTTTCTGCATATATAATAATTAGAAACAAATAGGCTAAATGTTCATTTTTAGCAACCATGGCCTTCTTGGAATAAGGCCCCTTCTATGCACTCAAATTTCAACTAATACTAATGACCTTTAAATAAAAGGACAATGTAATTTTTTTGCAAGTGTTTGCATCCTTTTAAATGCTTTAGTAGAGCGCAGACGGGCTCATTTACATGAGAAAAAATATATACAGTCAAGCCGGAAAATCTGAATACCCCTTTCACCTTCTCCACGTTTTATTACATTACAGACATATTCTACAATAGATTGAGTTCTTTTTTTGTCTCAAAATTCTACACAAAATGACAAATAATGACAAAGTGAAAACATGTTTTTAGAAATTTTTGCAAATGTATTAAAAATCTAAAACAAATCTATCCTTTGCATGCTGTTACTTCCTGAAGTCTGTGACCCATCAACATCAAAAGACTCGATATCTTATTTCCAGGTACTGTTACAAGCGATACTATAAGCTCTGCATTTGAATGGATCTCTATGGGAATTGGGGGGTGAGACTAGATTCAGCTGTAAATTACACTGGTGCAGTATGGAACACATGGCTGGCTAAATGGCTGTACGTCATCAAGGGTCTGAGCTATCCCCAAACGAGCCCCAAACCATCACTCTGTTGCCAGATATGGAGTAGATGTGGATGGATCACTGCAAGGGTTATTTCTCCTGACTCATTTTCCTATAAAACTCTATGGGGAAAAAAGTCAGGAGAAACTACCCTTAAAGGGATCCATCCACATCTACTCCATATCTGGCCGCAGAGTGATGGTTTGGGGCTCGTTTGATACCTTAGACCCTTAATGACTTACAGCCATTTAGCCAGCCATGTGTTCCATACTGTACCAGTGTAATTAATTAATTAGATTCAGTGTAAGTGAATCTAGTCTCACCCCCCAATTCTCATAGAGATCAGTTCAAATGCAGAGAGGTTATAGTATCGCTTGTAACAGTACCTGAAAATAAGATATTGAGTCTTTTGATGTTGATTGGTCACAGACTTCAGGAAGTAACAGCATGCAAAGGATATGCAACCAAATATTAAATATGATACTTTAAAAATATGTTAAAGCAAAGGGTATGAATACTTATGTATACTTCATTTTTTTTCCAAAACACGTTGATTATCATTTTATGGACTGTTTGTGTTGTTAATGCGATTTGCCTAGGATTTTTTCTGACACATTGTGTGTGCGCGCGCGTGTGTGTGTGTGTGCGCGAGTGTGTGTGGGTGCGTGAGTGTATGCTTGCGTGCGAATTTCTATGTGAGTATATGTGTGTGTGTCTGCAGTATATTCTGTATGAAAGTACTGATTGTAATCATATGAATCAAACATGACTACCAGTAACTTATCTTTCACAAATGCTAGGGAGACGGTTCCCTGGGTTTCTGTCTCTCCTGCTTTTAATCTATTTGATGTGGTCAATGACAATCATGGTATCTATGATGAATTCCTTAACCCCGATACTAATTATATTAATTCAATTAATGCCGAATTATCATGTGAATACTACTCTGAAGATCAGTTTAATAATCTGTCTCAAAACCAATTACTCTGTAATCATCCTGGCTTTAAAGGCCTTTCTACTCTGCACCTGAATGTCCATAGTCTACCAAAAAATTATGATCATCTAACAGCATATTTATCAACCATACCACATTCCTTTTCTGTGATTGCTCTCTCTGAAACGTGGCTCAATGACGATATCTCAGGTCTCTACCCTCTGTCACACTACAACGCTGTTCACTCCTGCAGAAAGAACAAAGTAGGTGGAGGAGTCTCATTGTATGTGTCCAACAAGTTTAATATCATTCCTAAAAATGACCTTTGCCATCACCTAGACAAGACTTCAGTTGAATCTGTGTTTGTTGAAATCCCATCCTGCCTACCTTCTAATGAGAAAAACATTATAATTGGCTGTATTTACAGACCACCTGACACCGACATTACCGCCTTTATCGATGCTCTTTATTCTACTCTGGAATTGATAACTAATGAACGTAAAATATGTATTCTACATGGTGATTTCAATATTAATCTTCTCAAAAGTGAATTACCAACCACAGCTGACTTTCTTAATGCACTTTACTCTACTCATTTCTACCCGTTGATTCACAAACCTACCAGAATAACAAATTCATCAGCTTCACTTATTGACAACATCTTACTCAATTGCCTGGATTTTCAAATCACTTCTTGAATATTGACCTCTGACATCTCCGAAATTTGGAAATTTTAATACCAAATCTAACAACTCTGTCCATGAGCAAATTAAATATCATAAATTCACACAAAAAAATATGGACTCCTTCAAGTCTCTGATCAGTAATGTTTCATGGGATGAGGTTTTCAATCTCCACGAGGTGAATGATGCCTATCAGTCCTTTCTATTGGTTTTTAATTCTGTTTTTGATAAATGTTTTCCTTTGATTACTTTACCAAATAGGTCAAATTCAACTAAAAAGAAACCGTGGATCACAGAAGATCTAAAGAAAAGCTCCCGTAAGAAAAATAAATTATATAGAAAAGCTATTACTAACCCTTCCACTCAAAATATAGAATCCTACAAAAAATATAAGAATAAGTTTACTCTCTCATTAAGAAAGGCTAAAAAAATCTTCTTTGCAGATAAATTTACCCAAGCATCTAACAACATTAAATCTACTTGGAGCATCATTAATGAGTTACTAAATCGAAATAAAAATCCAGCCAGTGCACCTCTTGAGATGGTAAGTAAGGATGGGACTTTCAATAAACCGAGAGAGATAGCTGATGGCTTTAATGATTATTTTGTTAATATTGGCTCTACTCTGGCATCCAACATCAAGCCCTCTAATGAGAACCCTTGTAAATTAATCAAAGGTCAGTTTCCTCCTCTCTGCAACTTTGAACCACCTAGTGCTAAAGAGGTGTATGACATCATTATGTCTCTAAGAAATTCGGCTTCAGGCCACGATGGAATTAAAAGCATCCTTATCAAGGAAACCATTGATTATATAGTTGATTCTTTAACCCATATATTTTACTTATCTCTCCAATCTGGTATCATTCCTCAAGATCTCAAAATTGCTAAAGTTATACCCATTTATAAATCTGGTGACACTAATAACTTTGGAAACTACCGTCCAATATCTATTCTACCTTGCTTCTCTAAAATAGTGGAGAAACTGGTGTATGCAAGAATCTCAAATCACCTAGCCAAGAACAACATCCTGCACAACCATCAATATGGCTTCCGTAAAAAACATTCTACCGAACAAGCTCTGTTGCAACTTGTGAACAACATTTCTTCTGCCCTAGACGATAGGAAATTTGCTCTTGGAGTCTTTTTAGATCTGACCAAGGCTTTCGATACTGTCAACCATGCAACTGTCGAAAACCGAGGCCTGTCAGTGCTTCAACTCAATGTCGAGGGCCTAACCACCGCCAAACTCGAAGTCCTGCGTCACCTGGCTGATTCCAGTGGGGCAGCGGTTGTGCTCCTGCAGGAGACACACTGCACATCTGACAACATCCTCAAGATCCCTGGGTTCCATCTCGCTGGGTCCACCCACAGCAAGCAGCACGGTATGGCAACCTTCGTACGGACTGAAATAAGCTGGTCAGCCAGTAGCCAATCCCCACCAGGCTCCAACATCGAGTGGCTGGTTACAAAAATCCAGGAGACATCAGTCATCAACGTATACAAGCCCCCACCATCGGAGCTGTCTGCGACCTCACTCCCGCCAGTAACTGCACCCGCTATCTATGCAGGTGACTTCAACTGTCAACACACAGATTGGGGTTACACCCACACAACACCGAATGGAGTGGCGCTGAGTGAATGGGCCTCCATCACCGATGCCCTGCTGCTGTACGACCCCAAGGAGCCTCCATCCTTCTACTCTGCACGCTGGAATACTTCCACCAACCCGGACCTGGCCTTCGCCATCTGCCGCGCTAATGACCCAAAACCGGAGAGACGCGTCCTGGACAGGTTTCCCCGCTCACATCACCGACCAGCCATCATCAAAGTTCCATCACTGGTGCAACCTGGGAAACCTGTCAAACGATGGAATTTCCGTAAGGCCAACTGGGAGTCGTATGCTGAGGAGACGGAAAGAAGGTCAGCTGGCCTGCCAGACCCAGAAACATCTGATATGGATGCGGCTTATGCAGCCTACTGCCGGGTCCTCCTGGGTGCGGCAAAGAAGACCATCCCACGTGGCTACAACAGGAACTACATCCCGGGTTGGGATGAGGAGTGCAGCCGCCTTCTGTGTAACCACCAGAGGGCTAGTTCCAGAGAGGAGGTCGACATGACTGCAGCAGCACTGATCCAGAGGCTGGACCTCACCCGTAGGACCAGATGGACAGAAGTCGTTGAATCAATCGACTTCACCCACTCTAGTCGCAAGGCATGGCAGACCATCAACCAGCTTACAGGCAGAAACACAACACCTCCCAGCTGCCCAGTCACAGCAAACTCCATCGCATCCCAGCTCCTGAAGAACAGCCGCTTCCCAGATGCAGACAAAGACTTTGCCCGACGAACATCGCATGAGGTGTCCTGCATCTCGGGAGCGGCCAGTGTCGATTGCAACCTCTCGGGAGACTTTACAGCGGATGAACTCAGTGAGACCCTGAGTAAGCTTAAGCCGGGCAAATCTCCGGGCCGTGACAACATCCACCCGGAGTTCGTCATCCACCAGAGCACAACAACATCTAGCTGGCTCTGTGCATTCTTCACGACGTGCTACCGGAGGTTAAAGCTCCCAAAGACCTGGCGCCGCGCCTCCGTCATAGCTCTGCTGAAGCCAAATAAACCTGTGGAAGACCCCAAATCTTACAGACCCATCTCGCTGCTCTGTGTCCCATTTAAGATCTTGGAGAGGATGATCCATAGCCGCATCGAGCCAGTGGTGGACCCACAGCTCCCACTGGAACAAGCCGGTTTCCGTCGTGGAAGATCAACAGCAGACCAGGTAACACTACTCTCTCAGGACATCGAGGACAGCTTCCAGGACAATGAGAAAGCTGGGGTAGTGTACCTGGACCTGACCGCTGCATACGACACCGTGTGGCACCGTGGTCTCCACCTGAAGCTGCTGAGGACAATACCGGATCGGCATATGGTGAAATTCATCATGGAGACGCTTTCCAATCGCAGCTTCGTCCTCCAGACCAGCAGTGGCCAGCATAGTAGGCTCAGAAGACTGAGGAACGGGGTACCGCAGGGGTCAGTTCTCTCGCCGATGCTGTTCAATATATACATACACGACCTACCTGACACATCATCTCGGAAGTACGGCTATGCAGACGATCTTGCCATCATGCTGAGACGACCAACGTGGAAGGCGATGGAAGATGGCCTTAACGAAGATATAGGCATCCTGGTAGCATACCTTCAAAGGTGGCGTCTACAGCTCAGCATCGGAAAGACAGTCGCAGCAGCATACCATCTTAACAACAGAGAAGCAAGGAGGGAACTTGAGGTGCGCGTCGACAACAAACGCCTGGAGGTCCAGCAAGCTCCGAAGTACCTCGGTGTGCGTATGGATCGGACACTGTCCTTCAGACAACACCTCGAAGAAGTCAAGGCCAAGGTGACATCCAGGGTCGCGCTGATCCGTCGCCTTGCTGGAACAACCTGGGGAGCCTCCGCTAAGACGCTGCGAATATCTACCCAAGCTCTGGTCTTCTCTGTAGTGGAATACTGCACCTCAGTCTGGTGCAGAAGCCCACATGCAAGCAAGGTCGACGTGGCAATTAACAACGCCCTCCGAATTATAACTGGATGCCTGAAGCCTACCCCTGTGTCCCTCTTGCCAGTCCTCGCGGGAATAGCCCCGCCCGGCCTCCGACGGGAGGCTGCCACCCTCGCCCTGGCCAGGAAAGCACAAAAATATGACTGGCACATCCTGCACAACACCACAACAACAGCAGCGCCCCCAAGCAGACTCAAGTCCCGCCACCCCTACAACAAGGCAGTGCAAGAGATGCTCAATTCCACCCCTGAAGACATCTCCGGAGAAGCATGGTTGGCAGCAGCTTGGAAGCAGGAGTGGGAGTCAGCCGGGCCCTCACGCATCCATCGCCACATCAGGGACCCAGGAGGTGGGACCATAAGAGGAGACGACCTACCACGCCGGCAGTGGACCATACTGAACCGACTACGAACTGGGGTCGGTCGTTTTAAAACATCAATGAAGAAGTGGGGCCTGACGGACAGTGCAGCATGCAAGTGCGGTGACCCTGAGCAGACTGCCGACCATATAATTAACACCTGCCCCTTATTCAGACCACCCTCGGAAGCCAGCCTCTTCGACCTAGGACCCGAGATGCTGGCATAGCTACAAGACACAGAGTTGGACCTCTGACGTTACACGAAAGAAGAACCATGCAATCCTTATTTCCAAATTGAACAGGTATGGAATACAGGATGTTGCTCTCAACTGGGTTACCAACTATCTTGAGGATAGAGAGCAATTTGTATCAATCAATGGTTGTTCTTCTAAGAAGTCACAAATTCTTGTCGGGGTTCCCCAAGGTTCCATCTTGGGCCCTTTATTGTTTTTAATTTATATCAATGATTTAGTTATGACCTGTAAACATTTTTTCCCTATACTATTTGCTGATGATACTAATCTTATAGCCGTTCATGATGACTTCAAGTCTCTGATTGACTTAGCAAACAATGAATTGTCTAATATCTCCAAATGGTTTCAGTTTAACAAACTCACTCTAAATATCAAAAAATGCAATTTCATGATCTTTTGCTGCAAAAACAAGTCTTATTCTAAAGAGGAAGCTAAAATATTAATTGACGGAAAATAAATTCTTCAAGTACCTTTTACTAAATTCTTAGGAATCATTGTTGATGAATGTTTAAATTGGAAAAATAATATTGATTATGTATGCAAGAGATCTATGAAGATGCTTGGCATCTTTAGAAGGGTTTGCCCTCTGATCCATCCTTCCGCATATTTAACATTGTACTATAGCTTTATTTTTCCATACATCAACTATTGCAATATTGTCTGGGCTGCTACATATCCATCGTACCTCAACAAACTACTCATAATCCAGAAAAGATTCTTAAGAATCATTTCTCATTCTAACAGACATGAACCATCTGCACCACTATTCACGAAATATTCATTATTATCGATTGATAAATTAAACGTTTTCCAAACATGTTTATTTATTTTCAAATTCATAAACTGTAAGCAAGATCTTCCTGTTGCCTTTCATAACTTGTTTACTTTCTCATCTGACATCCATTCATATCCAACTAGCCGTAGTAATCATCTTCATTTACCTTTCTGTAGAACTTCTAGCCACCAATTTAATATCAAATTCAGAGGTCCGAAATTCTGGAATACCTTGAGCTTGACTCTGAGACATACATCTTCTCAGCCAGCTTTTAGAAAACAACTGAGGGACTACCTCATTTTATCTAGTGACATGACTTTATTTCCTTCTTAATAGGCTATCTATTCTAAACTTATTATGTAATTTGTTATTTGTTTTCTTTTATTTATCTTCACAAATTCTGTCTCCATTTCTTTGTTTTTGTCTTGATCTTTTTGTTTTCTTTTGTTTTTGTTTGCCTGTTTGTTTGGTTACTTTTTCTTTCTTTTGTATTTGTTTTATGTGTTGAGTATATTGTTAAATCTTTTGATTCTTGTTCTTGATGTGAGGGGAACTCTGTACAAGCCCTTTTGAGCTTCTTTTCCCCTCCTAGCACTGTCGTTTTTATGTGCTGAATAAATAAATAAAAAATAAATGTAAATGAGAGATTTCAGTTTTAGATTTTTAATACATTTGCAAAAATTTCTAAAAACATGTTTTCACTTTGGGCTATTTTGTGTAGAATTTTGAGACAAAAAAATAACTCAATCTATTATAGAATATGTCTGTAATGTAATAAAACGTGGAGAAGGTGAAAGGGGTATTCAGACTTTCCGGCTTGACTGTATTTCAAGTTGAAATCAATGCTCAGAAAATAGATAAATTTAATGATTGTTATTTTCAATTATATCAGCCTTTACATTCTACTTTTTAGTTGTTATAATTTTTTTTTATCAATCACATTATTGTGACAATGTACTACCAAGTCAATTTGTATTTGTCTCGTCAGTGTCAAACAAAAACAATTATGAAATGTTAGTGAAGTTTGCAAAAGTAATATTTTATGTACCCTGCAGGTTTTTATATTTTAGCCATATACGGGTTGAGTGCACTTCTGAATTAGTTTTCAGATAACAGAAATCAAAACATTTTCCTTGTGTAGGTACCTTCAGAAACGTCAACTTTTAAGGAAGAAAAACCTTCAGAATATACCGTAAGCCATTGATTCGTTATAACGCTATGGTAACTTTATGCAGGTAAGTAGGCCTGGCCTAAATGTTATATCGTGTAATAGGCTACTCGACCACTACACACCCAAATTTCGAATTTTTTTTGTTTGCATTCAGGAATTTTTTTTCTTTTCTCAGTTGACCTAGATCAGAAAAGATTGTTCTCGTCACACTATTTGGGATGCTCATATAGTTCACAGCCGCTTTAGTAGACTAAACATTTTACAGTAGGCCTATTATCAAATGAATAAAGCTTAATAAATTTTAAAAATTACGTTTTAGGATAACCCACAGAGTGTAAAAATGTAAACCGCACTAGGGCCGTGTCCAAATACGACCCCTACACCCTTCTGAGGGCGCATATTTAAGTCCACTTTGTCAAAAAGCTTTTGAGTGGGTGACTTTTTCTCACAAATGGGGGCACTTAAAATACCAGGATGAACCCCTTATTTCCGGGGTTTTGTTGAGGGGATTTAGGAGCACACACATCCGCAGAATGGTGCACTCATCTTACAATTTCAGTAAGTAACCCGGAAGTAAAAGCGTAAAAGACATAGAGCGTATTTGTATATCTATGGTCTAAGATAGGTTCATATTCCAAAATACTCTTTTTTAATTTTTGTTAATTATATCTTCATTCATAATCTACACTTTGTAACAATAGTCATATGTTAACTGATTGATATTCTCAATAAAAATAAATATTACGAACTACTTCCTCACTAGTTTGGAAAGAGTTTTGCGGGATTTCTTTCACGCACTGCTTGCAAAGTGAGGGGACAGGGCACATAGGGACAGGGGACAGTGGACAGGGAACCGGGGTCGTATTCGGTCACGGCCTAGTATTGGAGCGCGACCACAGAACTATCTTATATAGTTCTGTGAGCGCGACAGCTCGTGCATGCTTGCCTTGTGCACGGGCGTCATTGTCCCGCCCACTTTGATCTAAACAGCGATTGGCTTAAAAACCTCCCTTTCCGTCAGTGTTTCAATGTGAGGTCCTGAGGTGTCGCGGCGCGAGTTGCAAAATAGAGCGAATCGGAAGAGGAGTCTGGGATAATAATACATATACGATGTTTTCTTCATATTAAGTGTCAAAACTAGGATTCGAGTAATGAAACTGATTCCCTAACGCCATGAAAAGGTATTTGCCATCATCTTCAGTAGCCTAATGTTTTCTCTAATTTGATAATGTGACGCTAAGTAACTAGCTACCGCATATCACAGCTATAAACCACCCAAAAAGTAAATGTCGTTTGTATTATGACTTTCAGACGGTAACAATAGTCCGTTATTGTTAGCCTTTGATTGTAAACTAAGTAGTATTAACTACTGTCTTTTCTGTTTTATTTGCAGCAAGCTCTATCTAGCTATGCTGAACTAAGGAACTATAGTAACGTTAAGAAGCAACATTTTCATAAAGACAACGTTAATTGCGGTAGCTAACTATTAACGTTAACTATAGTCAACTTGAAACTAAATTTACGGCAAATTAACTACTTCGGATAACTATGTTACTACTAGCTAGCAATGCAGTTTTCAGATTTTGTGGAGACTGTCAAAACGCATATGATATGTTTCAGTAGCACAACGCGAACAGGTAACCTGGCACTCCTTTCCAAAATAAATAACGTAGTGATGTAACGTTAATTGACTGTTCATCTATCTAAATAAATCCAGGCTAAGGACCTGAGAACATGACTGGCTTTTCTCAAAGACTATTGGATCCAGATACGCGTGTGAATATGTTTGAAGTCTTCAAGCATAACATTGTTCAAGGTGAGATATACTCAGTAAAAGTATGTGGTAGTCTGTCCAGATGTGCTATCCAGTTTATGGCTGTACAGTTTAATATGTTGAAACAAATGAGCTAGTGATAGTCCATATTTATTTGGACCATGTTTTTATGTTATTAATTTACTTGGCAGACACTTATCCAGGATTTAATTTTAAATCTGCAACTACCAGTTACTGGTTCTTTCCCCTAAGAGCTACACCAAGGTTGAGGTGTTGAGGTGGACATGATTTGGTAATGTTACCGATATTGTTTTCACTTGTTTGCTTTTAACCAACTCTATAAAAAAAGAGCTGGGGCCACTTTGTCCCAACTGGTTTGAGGAGCTGACTGCAAGCGCTGCTAGAGATGAAGCTTCAGCTCTGGATCCAGAGACATCCAGGGGGGATTGTGTGCAGGAGGCCTCCCTCAGAACACCAGCGCGAAAAGCAGCTGTGGACAGCCAGATCTTCTCAACTCCCAAGATCTTCAAGAGCCACATGGCTCGGTCACCTGAACTCCTGACTACGGACGAGGAGCTCTTCTCTCCTGACAGAGGTAGCCTGTTCAGTTAACAGGTCATGCAATTGGCCTAGCAGTGATCACAACTGTTTGACCTAAAGGGATAGTTTCCTTGCTGGGTTTTGATATTACATCAGTTTTCAGTTGGCCCGGAAAGTCCAATAGGGGATATTTTAGATACTGGCAGAACTTTCTGACAACCAGCTGGCTTTAAATGTACATTTAGGCAATTATTTGTAGCTAGAATACAAGGTTTCATTTGCTTATATACATTTTTCCTACAATTCACAGGAGCCGCTGGAGGATCAAAAACAATACCATGGGTAGACACAAGCCTGTGTTTTTTTGGATCTGCTAAAAATGGGTAATTTTGCCCTGTGTCTGTTGTGGGAAGACGGCGTGTGTTACACAATTAGATTTTGGCACAATGTAACCATAATATGCAACAACAGTGAATGGTGTCATTTTAACAGAAAGCAGGGTGTTGGCTACCAAAATACAGTCCTTATTGTGGTACATGATGTAGTGTAGGTCACACAACAAGTGTTTTTTTATTTTTCAGCCAAACTGTTGATAAACTCTGCAATACACGTCTGCCAATGGATGATTCTGGTAAGTTCGCCGACCTCCAAAATGTTAACGGATGGTATTGTAGCTGTTTTTTCTTCTTTATTCTGATTGCATATAGTTAAGTTAGAAGTTCATTAACTTCTTCCTCAAAATAATACATTTTCCCCTCTTCAATACAGAATTGCTTCACATGACAAAAAACCTGGCTGTAAGTACATAACATATTTTTATTATGTCCATTTTTTTTTATATAGAAATCTGTTATTTCTCATCAGTATAAAACATATTTAAGGGGTGTAATAATAGAGCCATAATGGTGTGGTTTCCTTTTTTATATGATGTTTGTTTGCAGGCCGTCTCAGCCAAAAGCATTTCTGAAAGCCTCGGTGCGCAGTTAGACCCTGATGTGTCCTGGACCAGCTCTCTCAACACCCCACCTGTCATGGCCCCCACCGTAATTTTGAGTAAGGACGAAAGCACGGTTTGCTCATCCTGTGTTGAAACATTTTTGCTGCTGGCTTAACATGTTAATGTCTCCCACTCTGCAGCTAAGGAGGAGGACAATGCTCATCCAGTGAGTCCCTCCGGAGACAAACGTGTTATTGTAAGTTGTTCTCAGAGGGAGTTCTGTGCAAAATGAAAGTGTTATTGTATTAATGAATGAACTGTTTTCTTCAGGATTGGAAAGCTTTACCCAAAACAGGGAGATGGCACTGAGTTATAATGTTACATTGCTCCTTCATTATAATTCTTGCTGACAGGATACTGATATCGAAACTACTGTACAGTACATTATAGCAGTTTCATAATAGTCACATTATAGCTTGAGTAAGGGCATAACCGCAATCCCTCATTATAGAAAGTTGTAGTGTTATGATGAGGGAGCACAGTTTTGCTAAATTGCATGGCTATCGCTTTGTTTCTTAATGCCCAAGCAATATCTCAGACTGTCCTAATGTCTTTACTTTCAGCTTGTGCGAGAGTTATTCCCTTCCATGTCAAAAGTGTTTCAAATGGCTGAAATCTTCTCAGAAAAACCTGGCTTGTTTGGTCAACCATCTGGTGAGTGGGCTCTCTGTAACTAATAAAGTTCCCCTGCATTTTATGAGGCCTAGATGGTGAAGCTGCCATAGGTACCCAATTGGTTCTGCCATTTAAAAAAACAAATGACATGTTTAGCTATGGTGGAAGAGTTAGACCTCTGAATGCAGTTGTTTTTAATAGGGCAATATTCATATCTTAGCTGTAGCCTTTTTTTAGCCCTTGGTTTTTGGTCCTAAAATGGGGGATATTACCCGATGACTTGCGCTTCTATATATTTTATGCTGAAAATACATTTTTGGCATCTTTCATCTCAGTGGTTATAATTGAATTTTGTGGTTCAAAGATATCTAGTGCTGCTCAGCATGATGCTTGTTTGTTTTGTGCTGACTCAGAAGATGCATAACTGTTTAATGATGCTCCAAATGTAGGCTTTTTATATTGACATCGCAAGTAAATTAATAAATGACCTAAACGAAGAACGCAAACTTCTTAAATTAAGAAACTACACTCTGGAAATTCTTTCTCTTCGTGGTTAGCCTGGGTGCATTTGGCTTGTGTGAAAGACGCGTTGCGTGCTGCCCTTTTCCTCAGACAGTAGGAAACACACCCCCCATGCAGGCTGCCGGACATGGAGATTGTTAGTGAAAAGCCTGATGCCCGTACAGTACATTGCCATGTATATTATTCTATATAAACTTATTACAGGCAGTTTTATAGCACTTTTAGGAATGGGCTTTGATTTCCGTAGGATGCGTTTTAGGATTTGGATTGAAACTTTTTATTTTTTATTGTATCAACAGAAGCGAATAGCCAGTTGGGTTTTCTGAAGAAAGGGAGCGATTGCCAGGAGCTCCCCTCAGTAGACGAGAACGACGTTTTGTGGAAACAGACATTGCCCGATGCCATCGAAGATGGAGAGGTGCGCAGCGCGGTGGCTAGTGTGCTCGACGGAGCTGAGGATGTCCTGTCAATCTTCTTCAGTAACAGCAGTTCAGCGTTACGGAGGGTGAAGACCAAGGAGAGAATCAGGAGGAGGCAGACCAGCTCAGCAAAGGCAGCAGAGCTCACACCCGCCCCAGCTCTGGAGAATAGAAGTCCTGAGGACCCTGCCAAACTCTCAGGCCAAGCAGAACGTGTGAAGGTCACCTTCGCCTTTCATGAACGGAATTCCCCAGAGACGAAGGACTGTGGCATCACCCAGTGGACGCCGTTGACTTTGCCTGATATTTCGGACACTGGTGCAGAAACTGATTTCTGTGCTGTGCCTTCATCGGAGGAACTGGCTGAAAGGCAGGCAGATGCAGCTCAGCTGGAAAGACTGGCAAAAGATGATGAAAGCAACAGTTCAGTCATAACGGTGCCAGGGGGTGCACTTGCATATTGTGATTCCGTCCTCCCCACCTATGTGGCAAACACTCAGGGAAAGAATGTACGGCCCTTTCATTCAGCCTTTCCTCAACAAAGGCCAGAGGCTTCAAAGAGGATGAGATCTAGAGACTCCCAGCCTACTGTGCTGCCAATAAACCCCCTGTTGCCCGAATCAAAGCCCAGCTGGGACCCTGGTAAAGGTACCATGCCAGAGAGTGGCCCAGGGAATAATGTATGCAGTACTGAGATGCAGAGTGGTGTGGTGTTCCTCCGGCCATGTGAGTCGCTGTTGCCAGGGTCATCCCTGGAAGGCTGTCCTGCATTCACCTCCACCAGGAAACCTCCCAGGAAATTTGTGTATTCTCTTCAGAGCGCACATCTCCCTGGCCAAGCGAAACACAACCGGACTGCCAATAGCCATACAGGTTCCACTCCAATCGTACAATTGTCAGGTAAGCTTCAATATATGAATTTCTCGTTAAATTCTATGCATTGTATTTTGCATAGGCTTTTTATTTCTCTCTCTTTGCTGTTTTCCAGGTGAAATGTTGAATGGGAAACCGAGTGGACACACTGTAATGTCTAGTGTAAAGACATTGCAACACAGTGAAGATTTCGCCAAAGACAAATCAGAATGTAAAAAAGTCTGCGAACAAGCTGGCAATGCGCCTATGGAGGTAGATCTTACAGCATCAAATGAAGCAGAAAGTCGGCTCCATTACATGCCCCCGCTGTGTGCTACCAGTGCAGAGGATTACAGCCAAGAAGGGAATCCTGGCAGAGCACCCAGCAGCAGTACTGACTCGCTTGGCCGTGATACTGACACCAATTTCTCAGCAACAGCATGTCTTAATGTAATCGGATTTAAACAGCCAAGTCAGCCTTTCCCTCCCAAACCGACAGAGAAGTCTGGGTCTGCCAATGACCACCGTGACCATGATATTGTCAACTGTCCCAGTCACAGCACTGCAGCCCTTACTGAGTCCATTCAGGCCACTGAAATGAGTGGCCTTCCCAGTGCGTCAGACGCAACACGCATAACGTGTGAAAGTCAGAGGCGCGATAGCGGCTACCACACCACCTGGTCGGACACCACACAGCTTCATGGATCTTCAGACACCGTTTCTTGCTCCAGAAATGTAGCTGAGAGTCATGCACCTATGGGTTTTAAAATGGCTAGCAACAGAATAATTACCCTGCCTCAGGAAGCCATACAGAGGGCAAAGGTATTGCTTGATGAGGCTGCACAGGATAGTCTGATTAAAACTTTAATTTCTAAGGGAAAGGGGCCTCCAATGTCCACAGAGTCTACAGAATGGACTCGCAAAAGTCATGACAATGGTGTCAAAAGCTCTTTAGTTGGTAAAGCAGCAGCAGCAAGTCGGCACGGTATGAGTTCTCTCCAGGACAGTTCTCCAAATCCTGGTTTTGTTGGCTTCAAAACGGCCTCCAACAGCATGATACATTTGTCCTCAGCAAATTTGCTGAAAGCCAAGCAGCTGTTCAAGGACTTTGAAGATGAAAAGCTCTCAGAAGGTTCATCCAGAACGAGCTGCACTGATTTTAAAACTGTGGGTGAAGTTAAAGCAGAAAATGGAATATCTAAAAGTATAGTGGGACTAATGGCTGGACCCATACTCACCTTGCCATCATCTGAACAGAAAGGCCCTGAGGCTAACGGTTGTTTGACAGCCTCACAGAGAGCTGATGTTTCAGAACTGTGCAGTCTTTTAGAGGAGGCCAACAGCCAGTTTGAGTTTACGCAGTTTAAGCAGGAAAAGTTTACTTCAACTGGCTTAGATGATGGTAATCATCCTTGTGATAAGGAGGTAGATCCTGATTTCTTAACAGGCATAGACTTTGATGATAGTTTTAGCTCTGACTGTGAGAGGCAGGGTCCTAGAAAACGACTGGCTGATACGATTATGCCAGAGAAATTAACTGCTAATTCTTGCCACAAGCAAAATGGACAAGTCTCCGGCTTCAAAACCAAACCTGTGGAAATGTTGAGTTGTGACTTTTCTGGTAAGAATGTGTCATGTGCGGACACTTCGCATCCTGAGCACCCAAGTGCATCGTTGGTCCCTGACAATACCTGTGATTCAGGTAGCTTTGTAGCTTTTTCTTCTGCAAGCGGAAATAAAATCACCATGTCAAAGGGAGTTCTTAAAAGGGCCTCAAACGTTTTTGATGATTTGGATGTTGGTTGCGTTCCATTGCAGAACTCTGTGTGTGAGAGGAGTACAGATGCATCTCATTCAAATGTCCAGGGTGCTATTATCACCAAGGTGCAAAGAGCCAGGAACATTCCAGGCGCCCATGTCACATTTAACACTCCAAGGAGCAATGTTATTAACCAGAAGCACTACATTAAGAAGACTGACCTTTCACCAGGAGGAGTAAGCACAGATGAAGGAAGTTTAGAAGTGGATGTGTCATCTAGAGATGCAAAAACAATTCAGGAAGACGGTACCATTTATGAATCAAATCTCCCTTCTGGTGAGCCTGGCCCTCCCCTCGTGTATTCCTCATTGCAGACTGTTAATATCAATTTAAAAGGTGCAGGGACCAATTTGCCAGGAGCTTTATTACCTCCCAGTGCACCGAATGGACAAGGCACTGATGGAAGGTCAGATGAACACCCACCTCCTACACCTGCTCTTAATTCAGCAGCGGGAGAAAGGATTTGTATTGACAAAGCTGTTTTAAAGCAACCCAGGGCTGTTTGTACAAAAGGCAGTCTTCAGAGCGACACGTGTAAAAAGTTGGAAATTGCTTATAAGCATCCCGATAGCATGAGCACTAAGCCTGGTGCAGGTTTCAAAACTGCCAGAGGGACTGCTGTAAATGTTTCAGAGAGACTTTTGAAGAAAGCAAGGGAAATGTTTTCAGATTTGGAGGAGAATCTGCAGAGCACACATGAACAAGGCTACTGTGCAAACGAGCAAGAGAGACGGAATGTTGTGATCGAAAAGAAAGACTTACCAGACAAGTGTGATGACACTACTAACAATGCTAAAGCCAATTCTGAGAAATGCTATAGTGAGAATGATACACTTATTGCGCAGAGAACATTGGCTGCTCATTATGAAGCTGACAAACCCGATGCTATACATGTAGAAAAGGAGATTTATGTGACATCTGTGCATTCAAGAGCATCAACGTCTTCCATGGCTAGTGAAAGCGACATAAGCCAAAAGCCAGCACGTGAGAACAAAGTGTGCTTGGCCGATGAAGCACTTCTGGAAACCACCTCGGATGAATATGGTCGTATCTCTGGATCACACCAGATGGCCGTTGTTTCAGATGAAGGCAGCAGTAATATTTCAACTTTCAACACTCAAGGTAATTGCGGCCTCAGCACTGCTGGTGGAAAGAATGTAGCAGTGTCCAAAAAATCCCTTCAATACGCTCAATTTCTTCTTGATGAAAGTGCAGAAATGAAAACTCCAGAACCTGTGAAGACCTCCAGTAATGGGCATGTTTCCTCTTGCAGTCTTCCGGGTGGAAACGGTGGTGGTTTTAGGACCGCCAGTGGAAAAGGGGTGTCCATTTCACCAAATGCCCTTGAGCAGGCAAAGGCTATGTTTCAGAATTGTGATGATAGAGCACTGTGTGAACATACTGGAGCAGTAATTGGAGACGGTACCAATGGGGAAACCAGTGGCAGTCCAATTAATCCAATGCCGGCCAGTTCTGGAATCTTCTCTGCTAATGGTAAAGGTGTGTCCATTTCAGCAAAGGCTCTTCTTGAAGTGAAGGATATGTTCAGAAACAGCGACGGCATTGTGGACAGTGCAGCCAGTTATGGACCTAAAGATGGGAATAAAAATGCAAAGTCCTTTGAACTGCACAGTAATTTGGGGAAAGTTAATTGTGGGTTCAGCTCTGCCGGAGGTAAGAGAGTGTCTGTATCTGAGAAGACCCTCCTGAGGGCAAATGCTTTTCTGAAGGAATGTGACCAAAACCACCATCTGGAATCCGAGAGACAGGAATTTATAAAGGGTTCAACTCGGGATCCTCAGCACAAAAGCAGTTGTGGTTTTAGCACAGCCAGTGGTAAAGGGGTGTCCATTTCCCTCAAGGCCCTTCAGGAGGCGAAAGCTCAGTTTGCAGACTGTGACAATGCCTCTTTGCCTGAAATCAGTGAAGCGAAAGCGGAAACCGTAAGTAAGAATTCCACATCTGCCCGTGAGGATTCTATAAAAAGTAATTGTGGGTTCAGCACTGCAAGTGGTAAAGGGGTGTCTGTGTCCAAGAAGGCCCTTTTGAAAGCTAAGACACTTCTAAATGAATGCTGTGACATTGAAAGTGGGGAACCTGGGAGACCTCTCAAAATGGAATCCACAACTAGTTCAGTTCCGAATCCTCTGTGTGAACGCGGTTTTGGTTTTAGCAGAGGTAGCGGGAAAGAGCTGTCCAACACAGTGAAGGACATTTATGAACCAGGGACTGCATTAAAAGACTGTCCCAATGAGAAAATCACAGAAGAGATTCAAGGAAACAATTTGAAAGTGAAAACCGGATCTTACACTAATCCAGGGAAGTGTACTTCTGGTTTCAGCACAGCCAGAGGTAATCGGGTATCTGTTTCAGTTAAGGCTCTTGAGGAAGCAAAGGCTAAATTCAGAGACTGTGATAATTTGGACCATGTATTCAGTGAAGAAATGAAGGTGGAACCTGTAAAAAATAACAGTAGTTACACCCATCATAATCCAGATGAAACTGCTTCTGGCGTCAGCACAGTTGATGAGAAGACTGCGTCAGTCTCTGAAATTGATCTTCAGAGCACAAATCCTGTGTCTGTAACATCTGACAGAATTGAACATTCTGTTGTATCAAGCAGCTACAAGTACATCCCACAAGGACTAATAAGCCACGGCCAAGCTGCATATCGCCAAAGAGCTCAAGAGAAGGGAAAGGCCCCCGTGTGCCGCAGTGTCTCCGTTCCCGCCCGGGAACACCCTGCGCCGGGCAAGGCTGCTGTGGAAACGGTGGTTTGCGAGACGACACAGAGCGACGCAGGTGGAACTACTCAACGGAGCTCCTCGCTGAACCTGCGTTCACTGGGGCTGGGTAACTGCACGGACACCCAGCAGAGGTACATGGAGCAGGAGGCCATGGCGTGCACCAGGGCCCTGCTGGAGGACGAGGACCTGGCTGAGCAGGGCCTCCAGGAGGCCCCGGGGAAAAGGTCTCTCCAGCAGAATGCTCCAGCGCAGAGTTCAGCTGTGAAGGAGGCTGAGAGAAGCCAAGCACGGGGAAAAAGGCTCAAATCAGAGGATTCCACAGGTATGATGTTAGAATATTTAATTTCTTATTTTTTAACATATTTGTATTTAATCTGTGAGCCTCATTCAGTGAAAGCACTTTGTTTCAAAATGTTTAAAAAATGTATTAAGGGATCGAAACAAAAGACGTGTTAATATAAAAAAAACATTTAATGCAGTCAGTTCCAAATATGCTCTGTGGCATATGAAAACTTGCAAGTAAATAATGCAATTATTGCCTTTTTCCAGCACAGGGACTTCAAGTTCATGTTTAAATCATACATTTATTTTTCCAACAGACCAACCTCCTCTCAAAAGACGGCTCCTGGCAGATTTTGAAGAAACATCAGACAGTGATAAACTGGCTCCTGTGAAGAGCAGTCCAAATGGTGTTAAAGTCATTTATTTAACTCCTTCATATAAACTGCTTAATATAATTGCCAACTCTGTATGTGTTTTGGCACCTGATTTAAAGTATTTTATGTGTTTTTCTTTTTTTTTCAGTTACATTAAGAGACAGGAGGATTTTCAGATACGGTGTGCCGCTTCAACCTAATGTCACTCGACCCCTTAGGTATGTCTCACACTGATAAAGAAAACTCTTGAGTACTTTTTTTTTCTGTGACTAACATATTTTTGATGATTATTTCATCAACTCTGCAGTGATAAAAAGGGCATCTTGGACCAGAGGCACAGAATAACAGAGCCACAGATTGTCGTCCCGGGTTCCTTCCTTCAGGACGGGAAGCCAGCGAATCCCAGGGGTGCGGTGTTTGTCCCCCCTTTTCGGAAATGTCCCAAGCCCGAGGTTCAAGGAACCAACCTGCCACAGGAGTCAAGAAGGCCTCCTAGTTTGTTTGTGCCCCCCTTCAGAAAAATCCAGCCCAATACCCCCCTGGGACATGGCCCTGGACAGTCATCCTCCAGCCTGTCTGAAGCTCCCCCTCCACCTGCTGTGTTTGTTCCCCCTTTTAAGGAAACGGCAGGCTCTGCCTCCCATCCAGGCAGTGAGGAAAATATGTCTCTTCCGGAATCGGGCACCCACCGTGCCGTGCCACACAACACCTGTGATCATGCTGACAGCAGGCAGGGCCCTGTCACTCCAAATGTCCCTGCAGAGAGGGACGCGGAACGAGAGGGGCCCACACTGGCACCTGGGGACCATGAGGCTAGCAGCTCAGGTAGCCCCAGCATGGGTTCCTACAAGGGCTTCTGTCGTTTAACCCATGCAGCTCATCATTGGTCTATTAATCACATTCTGAGGCTGTAAACATGTTCATTAGTGAATATGGATTTTAACAATGTTTTCACACAGACTTCTTGTGTAATTTATTGAAATGTAAAATCGTTTTTGTTGACAGTAACGTGTTCTATAGTGTTGTGTAGCTCATTTTCATGCAAGTGCCAAATCCAAGTACTTTATGTGACAGATTGGCAGATACAGTGCCTCTGTTATGAATTGTTGGCTTATCTGTTATCATAAAATCTACATTGTAAGTTGTGCTCATCATGGCCACTGCTGTGACATTGAAAATGTGTTTTGATTTTGACAGACGTGCAGACGTTACAGAACCTGCAGCTGGCTCGGGACTTGCAGGACATGAGGATCAGGAAGAAGAGGCGGCAGAGGATCAGGCCCCAGCCGGGGAGCCTGCTCCTGGCCAAAACAGCAGGGGTGACCAGGGTGCCTCTGAGGAGCGCTGTAGGGGGGAAGTGCCCAGTCCTACACTCTCAGAAAGAGGTACCCACACATTTCAAACACACTCTTCACTCGACCTGAGTTATAAACCCTCTCCACCCATCAGAAAAAGGAATTTTGGCAGATTCCTGTTGAATGACGCCTTGCCCTTCATGACTAATGTTATTTTTGTGTGTGTTATTTTCTCTCTCTCTTCTCTCCAGCTTTATGCGTGTGGGGTCCCCCGTGGAGTGTCCCAGATCAGCAGCGACAGTGCTGAGTCATTCCGCTTCCGCTGTAGGGACTTCCTCAGAGGGGACGTGCTGACGGCTGGGGGCGGGGTCCAGCTGGCTGACGGGGGCTGGCTCGTCCCCAGCGACGACGGCACAGCGGGAAAGGAGCAGTTCTACAGGTGCGCAATTTTAAAATCTTCAGGCGATGCGGGCTCATGCATTCAGTCCAGTGGGAAAAATGTCCGTGTGGCAGCAACGTTCATAACAGTGCTTGATCTATCCAAAATGGAATAATCTGTGAATTTAAATGGGTGTGAAAGTCCAAATAATGAAGGGAGGGGGAGGCTGAAGCTCACGTTGCAAGCAGTGATTATATTATATTACATTATATATACAATATAAAATGTTATATTCTAGTTTAGGTCTTTAGACAGTCTGCAATCTGTTCAGTACTATGACCGATGCTGAGGTTTTGTGACAATATCCCCAGCAGAGTAGTCTTAAAACTGGAATTATTATTTCAGATCAAGCCTGGCACATTGGACAGTGGACATTCTGTTTTATCAGTGGGGTATCTGTAGTGTAGCTCCTGAACACCTGCACTGCAAAAAATGTCTGTCTGAACACGTGTTTTAGTCATGTAATTTGACTTTAAATCATTTTTTCTTCCCCAAAGTGGAAAATATTAGCTTGTTTTAAGTTACTTTTTGCTTTACAAGTTATCAAATGACAAATGATCTTACCCCACTTGAAATTAGTAAAACTATCTCACCCCATTGACAATCTTTTTGTCTTTTTAGCAAATATAATAATTAAAATGCTGGTTAAGATAAGGTTTTTGCAGTGTGGAATCACAACGTTTCCTCCCTTCCACAGGGCCCTGTGCGACACCCCTGGAGTTGACCCTAAACTGATCAGCGAGAGCTGGCTGTACAATCACTACCGGTGGGTGGTCTGGAAACGGGCCTCCATGGAGCGGGCCTTCCCTTCAGTGATGGGCAGCCACTGCCTGACCCCAGAGCAGATTTTGCTGCAACTCAAATATAGGTACATCTGACAGTTTAAATTAAATACAAAACTAAATAATATTTCTAAGAAATGAGTGCTTCTACATGGGCCAGTGAATCCTATCGTGTGGTGTTCAGGTATGATGTGGAGGTGGATCAGTGCCGGAGGTCGGCTCTGAGGAAGATCATGGAAAGGGACGACACGCCAGCAAAGACCATGATGCTCTGCGTCTGTGGCGTCGCTACGACCGGCTCCGCCTCTGCCGGACCAGTTCAGCCAGAGAGCAAGACCTCTGGCGTCAAGGCAGGAGGCTCGCCCCATGGGGTGATCTGGGTAACAGACGGGTGGTATGCCATCAAGGCCCTGCTGGATGCCCCGCTGACCGCCATGCTGCTCAAGGGCCGGCTGGCTGTCGGCGGGAAGGTGGTGACCCACGGGGCGGAGCTGGTGGGGTCCCAGGATGCCTGCCCCCCATTGGAGGCACCCGAATCCCTCATGCTGAAGGTGAGAGGTCACCCCAAACTCCCGCCTCTGTAAGCCTTGTAAAGCCATTGCAAACCCTCAATACTAAACGGCTGGCCTCTGAACTTCTCTGGTTTCAGATTTCTGCCAACAGCACCAGGCCAGCTCGTTGGGACGCCAAGCTAGGCTTCCACTGCGACCCTCGACCTTTCCAACTGCCTCTCTCCTCCCTGTACAGCAACGGCGGTCTGGTTGGTTCTGTGGACATAGTGGTGTTGAGAAGCTACCCAACCCAGGCAAGTTCATTTACTTCCCTCAGTAAAATTACTCAAAACTAGGCTTTCCAGCAGCTGTGGACCTTAGGATGGTGAAGTTCTAGAGACTAGTGTTCAGACGACTAAATTATTTACATTATTTTCTCTCTGCGGTTTTTGTAAGATGTTATTGTAGAACCTATGCCCTGCTGTGTAGGTTTGTCTTTTCGTACCTTGGCCTGCAGTATCTTGGCTAGTTTTACAATAAAAAAATAAAAAATAAAACATTTTAATTTCAACAAAGGTTTATAGACATGTAGATATATCTTTTTTTCCAGTTAAAGGGGTAACATGGTGGCTTACCTTACTTTCTGGTGTTTTGTATGATATTGGTACATAGGGGCATTGCGGGAACACCACGGAACTATCAAATTTCTATTTTCTTTAGGTTTGGAGAAATAGATGATTTAATTTTGCGGTCCCATTTTCAGGTCGTTTCTCGTGTGACATCACATGAGAAATGACCACTCCCCGGTGTCTCAAAACTGTCAATAGAACACTTCCCCCATCTACGCCCACAAAATAAAAAAGACTATTTGAACTTCACCAATTTGCTGCGACAAGCTAATTTAAGTTATTCGGTTTTATCTGATTTTACTCAAAAAATGTCTGCTTTCACGATCTGTGTGTTAATGTCATATTCAGTTTTAAAATATAGTTTTTAAGCTTTTAAACGTAGCATGGCAAATTAGCGCCGTAGCTTTGTGTCGTTTGTTGTAGCCAGCTTTCTCCTGCCCCCACCAGTCACACAATCACATCGGCTGCCTTCAAAGCGACAAGCTAATGTATTGGGTTTCATCTGATTTTACTCGAAAAATGTCTTTGCTTTCATGATATGCGTGTCTTTATGTCAAATTCAGTGTGAACATATAGCTTTGAAGCTTTCAAAAGTCATATCACAAGCTAGCACTGGTCCTTTGCATAGCCAACTTGTAAGCAGTCACACTAACTTTCGTGGTGACAAGCTAATGTAAGTTATTTGGTTTTATCTCATTTTACAAGAAAAATGTCTTCGCTTTCATGATCTGTGTGTGTTAATGTCATGTTCAGTTAAAAATATAGTTTTGAAGCTTTTAAACATAGCATGACAAGCTAACGCCGTAGCTGTATGCATCTGCTTTTGGTAACGTTAACCCTCCTGCGCTATGGCAGTACCATGCACAGCGCACTCGAATCGCCCATACTCTAGCCTTACTTTATCGAACATACTCTTCCCTGGCATTAAACTGTGCTATACACTTCTTGGTAAATCCAGTCTCGAGGCAACTATGGTAACTATCTGACTGACAGTTCTCATTGATACGCCTACAAAACGAGATGAACTTGTATAATGGGAAATTTGGGCATATAAAAATGAGTTTTATAGTACTTAAAAATGACTAAATGACAAGATTGATGGACACATTCACTTTGATGTTACCTAAAGATAACTGGCATGTGTCACATTCAACCACCATGTTACCCCTTTAATAAATTAATGCAGTAATTTATCTTACAGTGGATGGAAAAGAAGCCAGGTGGGGCCTTTGTGTTCCGTAACGGCCGCGCTGAGGAAAGAGAAGCCAGAAGGCACAGTGACAGTAGGCACAAAGCCATGGAGCTCCTGTTTGCCCAAATTCAAGCCCAGTTTGAGAAGGAGCAGGAGAGTAAGTAACCCCAAGAACCAGGGGCGTTACCTTAATCCAGAATATAAGTGGCAAATGTACAGGGAAGTAATTGGATTTGTCCTGCAGAAAAGCCCACAGTCAAAGGCAGAAGGCGGAGATTGACTTGCCAGGAGATTGAGGCGTTACAGGACGGGGAGGAGCTACACGAGGCTGTGGAGACTGACCCTGTTTGTCTGGAGGTGAAGGACTCACAGACTCAGACTGGCCCACAATTCAGTCTGACCAGTATTTTATCGAACTTTGAAAACTTTTGAGATCAAAGTGTTCCGCTTGAGGCACCATTGAGAAACAGTTCTATGAACATGCATTTGCATTTCTCCATCCTAGGAATTTCAAACTCACTGTACATCCACTAGGATTATGGTTGTCCCCATGGTCAGATGGTACTTCTTGAAGATGTGTATCATTTTATGAATTCCCTGAGCCTCAATATGTATTGGTGATGTTACTGCTCACTGTTTCCATGAAAATACCATTAATCTTTCATATAAAGAAATCCCAAAAACAGCCAGAGGTGGTTTGACTGAGCTCAAATATAACTACAGAACAGTGTTTAAGCCTGTAGTTACCACAGAGTTGTTCTCTCAGAAACCTATCAACATCTACAGTATAAACCTGCCCTGGGGCCATTTCTAACACTTTTCTGGGCTTGAATTTTAAATGTACATCGATCCATTCTAGCTCCAATTAGATGAATATAACGTGAAATTGTAACTCTGCAATACTCATAATTACTTTGAGAACAGCCATTTGAGCCCTTGACAATGTCAAGTGATCAACTGAAATGTGAGAATAACTGATGTACAGGACATATGTTTTTATTTTATCGTGAACACTTTTACATTTATATTCCACATGAATACAAATTAGCCATTGGGCAGGAAAGGATTACAAAGAAAAAGGCAAAACCTAATCTACATCACAAATGGTCAACAACAGAGATAAAGCACAATTTTGTGTAGAACCATTTTTTATGTATTACTTTGCTGGTCAAGCAAACATTTAAGATGCTATTTATTTTACAGTGAAGATCATTTTTCTCATGGCTGTGGAGCATTAATAATCAGTCGATGTGTAAAGATGTGTGTGGCGTGTGTGTGTTTTCCAGTCTTGTCTGAATGAGCAGCAGCTGGCTGTTCTGAGCAGCTACAGGCAGTCTCTGGGACAGGAGCGGCAGAACAGGCTGCAGGAGTGTTTTCGGCAGGCCCTGGCGGAGGCCCAGGAGAGTGAGGGGAGCTGCTCCAACAGGGACGTCACCCCCGTGTTGAAGCTGAGCGTCTGCGACCTCGTGGACCAGCAGAGCAGCAGCGGTGAGCTCATGCCGCGTTGTGTCTTTACCGTTTTGAACGGCGTCGCTTTTCACATGCGAGGCCGCTGCGTGCGTAGCTACCGAGAGGCCTCTCCAAAACTGTCGACCACGCCCACGACCCTTCTCCTAACGCACTCCCGTTTCTCCAGTGTACGTCCTGAACATCTGGCGACCCTCTGCGGAGTTGAGGTCTCTGCTGAGGGAGGGGTGCAGGTACAAGGTTTATCAGCTGGCTGCGTCCCAGGGCAAGACACAGGCCGGCCGGGCTGCCGTCCAGCTCACTGCCACCAAGAAAACACAATTCCAGCACATTCAGGTACCAGGAGTAGTTCCCTGAAAAAGAATGCACTAAATGAATGTGTCCTTAGAAGAAATGCAGGACGTTCACTATCCAAATTAGGGGGGAAATTCTGTTTTGAATACTGAATGTTTTTGAAGAGATGAGAATTTTAAATTATATATGGAAATTGGTGCAATCCGAATATTAGTGGAAACATTTTCCAGGCCACCTGTAATCATTTAACTTAATTGACCATGATTTTGAGCATTAACAGCATGAACATTTTGAGCGGTAATTTATATAAATGGTGATGTGTGCAGTTATGTGGATCGATTTTTAAAGCCACTATAAATCCACTTATTCTGTAGTCCAAATTAAATTGGATTAATTATACCAAACCTTTTAGAAAATAAATGTATACAATATATGTGGCGGTTATAAATTATTTGGCAGTCACTCAAGGAACGTTCACATGCCAAGCATTTGATCTTGACTTCTTTTTGCCTCTTTAGAAAGCTGTCTATACTTATGCAGTTTGAATGAGTCTGCCTGTCAAAAGATTGTCGACAGAAGTGATTCAGATGGTCCAGAATTTGAATGTCACTGTCTACCTTAAAGGCCTCTGTAGAATCCTTACGTGAGCTGTTCCAGCCCAGAGTGTCCTTGAGCTTCAGGGTGCTCCAGGGTCCAAGTTTCCATCCTGTATGTGGAGAGGTGGACACGGTGGGGTATGTCATCTCCATTGCTGACAGACACGGTGAGTACTACAGAGGCTTGTGAGTCTAAATGCAGCAAATAACACAGTTATAACAGTGTAAAGTCAAGACGTGTCAGATTAGTGCTCAGAACATACCTCTTTCCTCCCATTTTATTATAATTTTTTCTCTCCTGCATTTAAAAAAAATTATTTATTCCCACTTCCCACTCTGATATGGGCTCTCTTGGCCTTTACATTTCTCTCTAGAATGTTCTGTTCCCTCATGTCTTTCTCTGTCAGTGTATTGTAATTGTGTGGGCGAGGGATGGTTGGTGTGGAGCTGACTGGTCCATCCTCGCTGCAGGCCCTTCTCCTGTGCTGTACCTGGCGGACGAGCGTCAGGACTTTGTCTCTGTGCGGATCAACGGCAGCCTGGCGCTGCTGGCCCTGGAGGAGCTGGTGAAACCTCACGCCCTGCTGGCGCTCAGTAACCTGCAGCTTCGGCATCAGTCTCCCACGCCCATACCCGGCCTGTATGCAGGAGAGCTGGCCCTCTTCTCCACAAACCCCAAAGAGCCGCACCTACAGGAGGCCTGCGCTCACCTGAGGAACATCGCCCAGGTACTGCTCCAAAGCCCCAAACCGTCTCCCCAAAATGGACACATTTGGTGCAGCTTACACTGACTTTTTTCCCCAAAAGGACATGCATTGTATGCCTTGCACAAAATGACATAATTTACTTTTTGTTGTGAAATCACGGATGACTTGAACACTATTGCTTCAGATTACCATAAACCGCAGTCTGGTAGTTATGGCCCTGTTAATCCTTAACACGTGTGTCTGTCTCTCCATTAACAGGGCAACGAACACTTCTTTCTGATGGCGGAAGAGAAGCTCTCCAATTTTATCCCGCCAAACGTCCAGAGTTCGTTGTTGTCTCCAAGAGAAGTGGGTAATCGAATGCTGACCGTATCGGTGCAAACTGCTTAACTCCCATAGAATCAGCAAGCGAGAGACCTCATGGTGCAGTAGTGATTGCTCTGGTCCTTTGGCCTATGTCAGCTGCATGAGTGGATGGCAGTGGCAATGGTTAGAAAACTGGGCTTGTAACCCAAAAGGTTGCAGATTAGATTCCCTGGTAGGACATTCCCTGGGAGCAAGTTTCTAGACCTGAATTGTTTCAGTACATTCAGTGCCACAAAAATAATAATTTCTTGAGGGATTTTTTTTTCTCAGAATAAATTTACTTCAGTTAAAGGTTGGATTTTTCTAATTTTTTCAGTGTGAGATTAAGCTAATTCACCAAAAGGTGAATTGTTTATAACCCTTTTTACTCCTCTTTACCAGGGGTGCCAATAATTGTGGAGGGCACTGTATATATCCAGCTGTATAAATGGATACTATGTAAAAGGTTGTGTATGTCACTGGATAAGAGCATCTGCTAAATGCCTGTAATGTAATGGCGCAGTTCTCCAGTACAATGTCTGCGCAGTTGAAAAGCAGTGGCTGGCTTGTAACCCTTGCACTGCATCAGAGAACACGCGTGCTTGGTTTTACTCTCCCAAATTGAAGTTGGAGCAATGCACTGCAGCAATGGGACAGGCCCACAATATTAATTGAATATTAAAGATGTGCATGCGTGCGTGCGTGTCCCCTCAAATATATCAAGAATATTATATAAAGAGTTTATGGAACATTAACATGCACTGTACAAACAATGTTTTGCATGCAGGTGAATGGGCAGATCCCCCAGCAGTCAGTGCGAACCTCAGGGCTGTTTACCCCTGTGAGCAGGAGGCCTCCTTTACCAGCCAGCACTTCAGAGGACAGGGACCCCAAAAGCATAAAGAGGAAGAGAGGCCTGGACTTCCTGTCCCGCATCCCGTCCCCACCTCCGCTCAGCCCGCTGTGGGGAAACACCTCGCCGTCAGTGAAGGAGACTTTCAATCCTCCGCGGAGGTCTGAGCCCACCCGCCCTGCTAGCAACAGACCAGCCCTGCCCCCAACCCCTCCCCCTCAGGAGGCGGAATGGGTGAATGACGAGGAGCTGGCCATGATCAACACCCAGGCGCTGCTGGGGCGGCAGGAGGAGACGGGCGTGTCCAGGTGACCGGAACTACAGGTCACTGTGTCAGGAGGAAACTGTGTCTGGCAGCCTAAAAACTGTCAGACCGACATGGTAGCTGCATATAGATAGAGATCCAAGTGAGCACCGTGAGGACAAGCAGCTGATTTGAAGATAAACAAAGGCTATTCGGCCAGACTCGCTGCTTATTCGGACAACTGCGCAGTGCCTCACTGGCGAAATCAGTTCACATGCATGGTGTCAAATGCGACAAATGGGAGTGAAAAGATGCCTAAACCCCCACAATGCAAGATTTCTTTTCCAGAGAAAAGATATACTTTTGTATATGTAAGAATAAAATTAATCTCTTTGAATATCTGTATTTACATTTGACATTACAATTATTTGGCAGATTATCTGTATATATGTTGTATTGAAAATATTGTTAAATAAAAAAATATGCCGAAATCCTAATTTTGTGGTTGAACCAGCTTTTTATTAATTTTTTTATTTTACTTCAGTTAATAATTTCAAACATTTATGACTTTTACCACAATAGAATGGCAGCAGCAACAGCCTTCAGAAAACATTAAAGAGCGATGCGTGTTGTCATTTAGCAGTTTCAAGCTGGCAATTTATAGCATGAACCTGCAATTGTCCAGTGCTGGTCGCCACTCTCCAACTGGAGACCATTGGACCTGCACAGTTGTGTAATTGTGCCATTCTGTCACCATGGAACTCCTCAAGGCTCAGGGATGGTAGAATAGAATAGAATAACTTTTATTTTCCCGTGAGGGAACTTCAGTTCTTTCCAGCAGTAAAAAAGACACAGTGGGGCAGACCCACAAACAAACATGTTAAATAAAGACATTCAATTGAATCATGTTTCACATTATAGTGAAGGTATGTGTGGAGTGGAATATATTATGATTATGATTTAAATTACTACTATTAGTATTATGATCAAAATTATATTAAATTAATTAAATATTAATTATGATGAAGAATTTAGCATCAAAAGCAACAACAGTTCGTCATCTGCCTTTACTGTTTTGAGATGTCCAATGTCATTAAGCAATCTAACAGCTGTAGGGACAAAGCTGTTTCTGGCTCTTTTTGCTTTAAGGGGCAAGGACCTTAATCTTCAACCAGATAGAAGAGTCTCAAAGAGAAAGTTTGGGGGATGTGATGGAAGGGCCAGAATCCTCTTTCCTTTTTTAATTGTACGCTCCTCACAGATGTTTCAGCGGTGTTTGTTGGTTCCCGATGATTTTAGTATACTGTACTGTCACCCTCTCCAGCTACCAGCTTCAGTTGCCTGGTTTCACTTAATGAGCCAAACCGAGTCAGCACTGACTCAAAGAAGCAGGTGTAAAATGCTTGCAGTACTGACTGGCTCACGCCAAATTTCTGAGTGACCGGAGGAAATACAGCCTTGGCTGACACTGCATGCACTCGATGAAAGTTTACTTCAAAGGTCAGTTTATTATCAATGATGGTACCAAATATCTGTACTCCACTCTCAACTGTTTTGGCTCCGATGGTAAGGGCCTCAGCGGGGACGGCTCACGCCGGAAGTTGATGGTGATTAGGGTGATCAGACGTCCTCTTTTTCCCGGACATTTCTTTTTTTTGGGACCAAAAATATCCGTCCAGGCGGGATTTTTTCATTCCTAAAATGCCTGTTTAGGATTTCTTTGTTCCATAGACCATATATAAACAAACAAATAGCCTAGTATTATGTTCATAACGCCCGTCTAACCCTGTCCTCTTTTTTTATTTATCCAAAATATGGTCACCCTAATGGTGATTTCTTTAGTCTTTTCCACATTCAAGTCCAAGAAATTGACTTCACACCACTGTTGGAACTGGCTGACAGCAGATTGAAGCTAGTCATCGCAGTTGGATGAGTCCACAATTACTATATCATCTGAGTACTTGATGAAAGTGATCTCAGGACAGTTGCTTTGGCAGTCATCCATGTAGAGTGTGAATAACACTGCAGTAACTAGAGATGATAAAATGAGGGTTGAGGTAGTACCAGAGATTGTCTATTAATTAGGCTATTGCTCTCCCTCAGCAGGCTTTGGTAGTACTTTTACTGATCTTTGTGAAGATACAGGAACAGTCGCGACAGCATTAAAGAAGGAAAAGATAGCATACATGTATCTGACCTTTTAAACCAGAAATACTGGTATGCTGAACCCTGACCCTATTGGCGTGACGTAATTTGCCCTTCAGGGTTATTCGTAGTCAGGTCAGGTGACAACGACGCAGTTACTTCCGGCGTGGGATAGCCAACAGTAGCTATTGTAAAATAATAGAATAATGCGCAACTTTAAAACATTTTATGGTAAGTTGACAAACGGGCCATCTCTTTCCATGTACGGATGAGAACGTGTTTAGAATTAAATTGCTGAAGATATGTCATTTTGGAAAGCTATCCCGCTAACGTTAGCTAGCTAAGTGCAACACATCAACTGCTGGTAGCTGCTTGCTAACGTTAGCTCGCTGGCTAAATAACATTTCATATGATTTTAGCAACATCACAATGTACAGTTGTATGATATGTAGCTTGCTAATATTCCTGCTAGCTTAGGTTACTATGAGCAAGTACTTAATGTGACGTTAGCCTGAGATGCTTCCGTAAAATATCTCGCTGTATAAATGGATCGGTTGTAAAAAAAAATACACTGCGGAGGTTGCTCTCGATAAGAGCCTCAATCAAATCAAAGGCTGAATGTCATGAAACGTAAACTTAGGTAGCCAACGTCTAGCTACCGTTAATCAACTCGGTAGTTTGCTAGCTGGCTCATAACCATGTCATATCGTCAGTGTTTATGTCTGCCAGATAGATCGCTACATTTGGGTTACCAGGCAGCTAATGATGTCAAGTTACAGTCATAGCATTAAGTAACTTACCTACTGTAGCTAATGTAATAACCTTACAAAGAGAAGCTTGAAATGGACTTTGTTAGCTGCACCTACAGTAGAGACAACGTTACTCATGTAACGTTATGCAGTACTAAAAAGTCCGTTCTTAACCTGGTATGTTCGTGCCAGTGCTGACTGAATTACATTTGTTTCACACCTGTAATGTTATTCTAAAACCCCCTTTTTTTAATCCAGTTATTTTGCTCATTCATTTGTTCCGAGATCTGATATACTCCCTCATCATTCTCTGAATACTAATAAGACGTTTTAGCATCTCAAATACCACAATTGGTTTCTTTAGAATAGTTGCACCAAACTGGAAGATATGCTCTTAACATTAACATTTAAATCACATCTTTTTGCGCTTGGTTTCCTTTAAGTGCCTTAAATTTAAATTAAAACCATTCTTAGTTTGTTACATGTTCTTTTGGACGATCATCTAGATTGTCAACTTGCCTCTTAAACTCATCAGTATTTGATTTTTATTTATTTGACAATTTACAGTTGTATTTCCATGTACTTGCATTTAGAGTAGTTTTGTGTTGAGAGGAAGTGTTATTTTCTTTTTTATAAAATGTCATCAGTATGTTAATTTATCGTCCTCTGTCTAGATGCTCAAAAGAGGTACCAGTAAATCCACTTCTGGAAAGGAAGACGGAGACATTAGGAAACGATCGCTGAATGAACATAGATTGTCAGTTGTCGTCCCAGATCCACAAAATGGCAATAGTTGTCGAAGAAACTGCACGCTTTCGGAGTATGTAACCCAAGGTCAGAATGATACTGCAGGAAACATGGAGGTTGCTTCTGCAAAGCGTATGAATGGTAAGAAACAAATCTTTCGCAATGGGACGTTGGCCCAGAAAGATCAATCATCAAGCCTTGTCATCAAGGAGCTGGGTAGTACCAGCACTGACTTTATCGGGCCCGCTTGTCGGCCGAAAAAACCCAAGTCTAAAGCGGAACCCAGGTCTAAAGCGGAACCCAGGTCTAAAGCGGAACCCAGGTCTAAAGCGGAACCCAAGTCTAAAACGGAACCCAAGTCTAAAGCGAAACCCAAGCCTAAAGCAAAACCGGAGCCTAAAGCAGACATTGAGAATGAACTCAGCGAGTTCTACAGAGAACTGGAGGAGCTGGGCCCGGAGGACTGTGTAGACGGCAGCACAGATGAACACACGGACAAGAGCAACACTGATTCCTGGGAACCAGAAAACCCACCCCTCTGTGGGCTAGAGAGGTTCCCCAAAGACCGGGACAGCCGTAGGCCTCATCCATACAGTCCCGACAACAGTGACCACTGGCACCCAAAGAGACCTCGGACTAACTTTCAGCAAGGGCTCAACTGGCATGGGCCAGACCAGCCTTATTACACGGACCAGTGGAATCATTCTCAGGCTTTCAGGGGTCCCCACTGCCCCCCAGACCACAGATTTGGGAACCACAGACCCCCTGGACCCCCACCTCCTCCCCATCCCCCTCCAGGCCCTTTATACCCTCCACATTTTAGGCCCCGAATGAGCACATATTATGACTCTCCTGAGACTGGAAATCGCTGTCAGTGGGAGGACCCGCAGTTTCCACCAGGTCCCGGCTATCCACCCTTGGATAGCTTTCATGGATATGGTGCTCCCCAGGACTGCAGTAACCCTGCATACCCTCCCGATGGCTTCGATGGCTGCAGAGATGACGGTGGGAACGGCAGTTCTTCGTATGGTGAGGGTGAATGGCCCCAGCCTTACAAGGACTCAGACTGGAACCAGCATCACGAGCCAGAGCCAGAACCAAAACCAGAACCAGAACCAGATCCACAAAAGCAGTATCACCAGTTGCCGCATTCGGACTGTGATTATCGCCCCAAACGCCTTCTGGTCCTCATTCTGATGAGGGGATTGCCAGGGTCAGGGAAGACCACGTTGGCCAAGTGAGTTGTCGTGGAAACCTTGAGAGAGTTTGATTGCACTGTGCAGACATTACGAGAATACAGTACAGAATGTCTGTTCACTTATGGGGAAATTCTGAATACAAATGAATGCACTACTATGTTAGTGTGTGGGTGCGGGTCAGTGTTGCACAACTCTGTTGTGTTTACGCCCATGGTATAGATTTCTTCACCTTTGCATACAGTGAGCACCATAATTCATTGGACAGTGACAAATTTTTTTGTTATTTCTTGACTCACTTGAAATAACTTTCAAGAGCATAAATGGTCAAAATTGAGACCTGATTTATTTTAAGCACAGTATTTGAATAAGTTTAAAATATTTCAGTTGCGAAGCATACTTCCCAAACCATATTTTTATTGATTCATAACATGTATAGCTGTGGCTGTACAATTACCAGCACAAACAAAACTGTTTAGCTCCTCCTGCTTAAAGTTGTCAACCAGACATTCAGTATACAAGTTTCTCATGACTGATGCAAGGAACTTACATGTCAATTTCCATTTTGTTTATGAGCATTGAACATGCTTTGATTTAAGGTTAGATCAGTGGATCACTAGAAATGTACCACTACCGGTCAAAGGTTTTCGTACACTTGAACATAAAAGGTATTTATTTCTTTATTTATCTGTGATTGCTTGGAAACTGTGGGTGTACAAAAACTTTTGACTGTGTAATTGCGTGTGACAGAAAAATGCAGTTATTAATTGGTTTTCTTTAATAATTTTTTAACGCATGAGTGGATGATTAAATGATGAGCCACCAAACTGAAATAATTGTGATTATTTCTTTATTGGTCTTGCAATGACCATTAATTGGTCAGAAGTATTATTTTCTTTCACTGTCAATATCTGTTAATGTATCCATTGGGCAACAGTGTAAGTATGTGTTTTTGTTTAGGGAATTACTGTCCTCTGGTACCAATGGACTGGTTCTTAGTACTGACGATTACTTCAGCGAGGATAAGGGATATGCCTACAGCTCCTCCCTGATTGGGGATGCACACGACTGGAACCAGAACAGAGGTATTACAGTGCAATGTAATCTTAACTCTTTTTGATTTCATTTTACATAATTAATAGCGTATCTTAACCTTTCTATCGATATCTTTTCAATTTCTCTTGTATCATTTCATTCTTAATTCTGAAGTTGTTATTTTTTTGTATTTTTTATTTAATAATGGCATGAGATTATGTACATGCACATTGGTATTCACTTGCAGTTTTTTCTTCTTTTTTTTTCTTTTCAATTTCCCAGCAAGAGAAGCGATGGATGGTGGTCGTTCACCTGTAATTATTGATAATACTAACATGCAAGCCTGGGAAATGAAGCCGTATGTGAAGATGGTGAGCCGTTCCCTCAGTTTTGTTCACACTAAATATTTTGTCGTGTTTGCGCGATGCTATTATGCACTTTTGTTAAGGGCAGCTTATAGAGGCTGTGTGTTAAAATAAAGCCTAATTTTACCATAGGGCCACACAATGGCATATATGACTTATACCTGCACTAACCTGCACACACAACTCATCCAGTGTTATTAGTCCTTAAGCAACATTGTTTAACATTGTACATTAAGTTAATTTAGACATCATGTCTAGAATAGTAACGGTTGGCTTCCTGTCTCCTGGTGTCTCTGCAGGCCTTAGACAGGGGATACAACATTGACTTCCATGAACCAGATACCAGGTGGAAGTTGGATCCTTTTGAGTTGGAGAAGTAAGATTATTTATGGTACTTTGCATTTGTTGTCAAAAATAAATTTGTTGTCAGAAGTAAATTTAGGAGTAAAGAATTTTAAGAAGGCTTGACTTGTGGAGAAATCAAATGGTTTTTACCACACAGCTCATCATTGTAGTGTTTTACTCTCAGTCCATGGCTGAGAGTGTGCCTGCCCATATGGTGTTGCTAATGACCCCCCCCCCCCCCCATCAGGAGGAACAAACACGGCGTCCCCTCGAAGAAAATAGCCGAGATGCTGGATCGCTTTGAGCTGCCCATGTCTGTGGACATTGTGCTGAACTCTCGAGACCCGCCGCACAAAAGCGCAGAGTGGCCGCCATCACAGCACCCGCCAAGGTAGTGACGCTGCGCGATTCCTTCGGCCCTCTGCCGTTTATGCGCTCTTAAAAGGTGCTCCTTGGCAGAAAACTAAACGCAGTCAAAAGACCATCAGGGATGAAGCGCTGACAATTGCAGGTCCGATCAACCGTTTGAATTGCATTCGATTTTTTAACTTCTTTTTTTAATGAAGACGCCAGCATATTTTCTACATTTATACAGGAATTTTAAATCTTTAGTTTGTTTTTCAGATACCTGGAACATACCTTGTAAAATTAAAATAAAAAATGCAGATGTGTATGTGTATGGCATACAAAGGGAGGATATTTCATTTAATTTTATGTCATGAAACATTGCTGTTAGATTTCTGTACGCGTATGTCTTGTGCACATATCACTACACACACTTTCTATTGGGCTGATATTGTGTCTGCTGGTCAGCACTTGTGTAGGCAGTTCTGCGCAGCACATAAGGCAGAGTGGGAAGACCCATTCTCAGCTCTGACTGAGCCGATTCAAAGAGAGCAGGCCAGTACAGAATACAAAGAGACCTTGAGCTAACAATGGCCATCAGTCTTCAAGAAGGACGTTTTCTATTGGCGCGGTACGGTCAATAGTGCAGGCTCCGGTTTTGGCAGCTAAGGGTGAGAAACCTTTTTTATTTTTTCAATTTAGGATAGTACTAATTAATCTCATACATTAAAGTGATTCACACAATAGTGCATATAGTATAAGGCTATAAATGAGGAGATTTATTTCAGAGGGACAAAGGTATAAAACAATTCTGCAATGCAGTCATGATTAACTTGGCTTAGGAAACCATGATGGATTACATATACTAAAGAAATGAATACATCTGTGTGCAGTAGGTGAAAAAGGTCTTCTAGACAAAATTCTCATCATTGTAGAAGAAAAACTCATTAATTTCTGTGGAAGCAGTTAACCATATTGAAACTGCTGTGTAATATGAAAGTGAAACGGTGGAGGATACATCACAGTTTAAGAGTTTAAGGTTTTCAGAAGTCTTGATTTTTCTTTCTGGAGATCCACTATAAACCAGGTAGATTCAGCTGTGCTCAGTGTAGCAGGGAATCTGCTGCTTTCTGGTAACTGGTGCGTTCTGCAATTCCCTGACTCTGGAGGGGGAGGGGGGGGTATATTACCCAAAAACCCTTTGACCCTTCTGCTCAGGGTGGGACCCTAGAGTTCCATGAATTGTGTTGCCAGGTGAGTTGTAAATATGCTAGCGGTTCACAGCAAATGTAATCATTAGCCATATAGCATCATTAGACACAGGCTTTTTCAAATGCATTGAATGAAGAGCATTAAAGAGGCATGTCTGAATGTGATTAAGATGTTACATACAGTGGGGACGGAAAGTATTCGGGCAGTGACGCATGTTTTATTGTTTTGGCTCTGTCTATACTCCAGGACATTGGATTTGAAATGGAACAGTGACTATGAGGTTAAAGTGCAGACTTTCAGCTTTAAAACTTTCAGTTTTTATATCCATTTCGAGTGAACCGTGTAGCAATTGTAGCCTTTTTTATAAACAAGTGCGTGTATATGACTGTCAGATGTGCAGACGCTCACTTTGATACTGTTCTCTTAAGAGCTCCATTATATATTCATACAATTTACTTTGATTTTCGATACTAATACAGTTCATTGTAATTAAACCATTTGTTTTATGTCACCAGCATGTAGAGAAACATCTTATACCTGGGTACTAGGTTGTAGAGAACATCTTAGCCTTGGGTACTCGTTTGATTTAAACTCTCACATTGGTAAATATATGGTGATATTGTCAAGATCTGCCAAATCTTTCTGTACAGAACTATTTTGTATATATTGTAATTTCACAATTTGTGGATTTCTTTTGTGTGTAATTTTTTTGTTCTTTGTAATTTAAGTATTAAATACTAGTTTTTCTCCATGCAATCCTGTCTGTTGAATAAATTTAACAGTTAAGGAATCGGGTCCATCGTGCTTCAAATATGTTTCTCCTTAAGAAATGTATTGCATAATGATTCAGACGATTGTCTCTGCGTTATTGAGAATTCTTTTAATTGACTAAATATTTTTCATATAATATGAAATTTACATGGATGCTTTTTAACTTAACTTAACGTATAATGTATTTCATGTATTTTTCTCACAGGAAAGGTCATTTTTGGTTGGTCTTTGTTTAGGCTGTCACAGACTTGAGTCTCAAGCTACAGGCCTGCAAGCAGGTTTTCTGTTTTAGTTGCCAATTTGGATTTTTACAAACAATAAATACAGGTGCAGCTCAAAAAATTTGAATATAGTGAAAAAGTTCAATATTTTTTGTCACTCATTTCAGAAAGTGAAACTCATATATTATATAGATTCATTACACATAGAGTGAAATATTTCAAGCCTTTATTTTTTGTAATTTTGATGATTATGTCTTACAGCTAATGAAACCCAAAATTCAGTGTGTCAGAAAATTAGAATATTTTGCTTTTACATATTTTTAAAGTATCATATTTAATATTTGGTTGCATATCCTTTGCATGCTGTTACTTCCTGAAGTCTGTGACCAATCAACATCAAAAGACTCTCGATATCTTATTTCCAGGTACTGTTACAAGCGATACTATAAGCTCTCTGCATTTGAACTGATCTCTATGGGAATTGGGGGGTGAGACTAGATTCAGCTGTAAATTACACAGGTACAGTATGGAACACATGGCTGGCGAAATGGCTGTACGTCATCAAGGGTCTAAGGTATCAAACGAGCCCCAAACCATCACTCTGCGGCCAGATATGGAGTAGATGTGGATGGATCACTGCAAGGGTTATTTCTCCTGACTCATTTTCCTATAGAACTCTGGGGGGAAAAGTCAGGAGAAACAACCCTAATTTTCTGAGACACTGAATTTTGGGTTTCATTAGCTGTAAGCCATAATCATCAAAATTACAAGAAATAAAGGCTTGAAATATTTCACTCTATGTGTAATGAATCTATATAATATATGAGTTTCACTTTCTGAAATGAGTGACAAAAAATATTGAACTTTTTCACGATATTCTAATTTTTTGAGCTGCACCTGTATATGGAAATGTTAAACTTATTACATATGTACATGCAGTGTTGCTTCTGACACATTCTAGTTCAATTTGAGACAGCTGACCATTCTTTCTTGCTAAAATAAAATAATATTTAAAATATAAAAAAATAAAACATCAAATATTTCTGACACATTCTAGGTCAATTTGAATGATACAAAACAGCTCACTGTTCTCTCTTCCTAAACTAAAATATTTCTTTCAATAATAATCAAAAGATATATGGGGAGAAAATGAAAATTCAAGTACCATTTACATTAGATTTACATTTACCGGTTTTGTGGCGCTTGTTAAAAATGAAAAGAATTTGAAAGGAGGAGTTTATTCAAAACTTGTCTCAAGGTTGTGAAATATAAGCACAATGTCAATTTCATGGGACACATCTAAAATGCAATAGATATTTGCGCTGGGTTTTGTACATTTGTTAACAAAAATTTTGGCCTTGGTCAGTGGTGAAAGCATTGAATTCTCCTTGGAGTTTTGAAGAAGTGGTCATGCCTCAAATATTTATGATTAAGAGAAGGTTGAAAACCAGTCTTCTGGTAAAAAAATAAATAAATAAATAAATAAATCCATCTTAGAACATGCTAGTCACATATTGCTTTCGGTGTCTCGACTTCATAAAGAATCTCTTCTTGCCTGCACAGGTTTTTCGGTGATGAGGCGCCAATGTATGTAGTGAAATTGAAACATTGCTACTTTCCTCACTGTACAAAGTATATTCTGACCTATACTGCTAACATACCTCAAGGGAGGCTAATGGTACAATTCTGCTGACTATGCACTAAATGTTGCTCCCAGGAAAAATGAATTTAATACTAAATATTTATTGCTGTTTTTGTTTACAGCCTCTCTGTTGGTAATGTGCAAGATATTTCTGACATTTAACTTCATGGTGCATTTTTTGTTTTATTATTCCCCTCCAAATCAATGACCAGTAAAGCAGTGTGGTATTTTAAAATCACTGCAAAATGCATCAAATTCATCATTATGAAATAGCTTACATGTCAGCCTCATTTTTACGTTCTCATGTATGGTTTATACATATATATAGAATTTAGAATTTCGAAAACGGACAGCTCTTTTTAAGAGGAGCATTGTTGGTCAGCTTGTGTGTAAAGCATGATGAAGCACGTCCACTCCTATAATTGAATTGCTGAATAAATCATACCTGGTATTTTTTCAAAGAGGAGGCTGCTGTCCCCCACCTTTTTGGTTATTCCATCAAATTACCAAAAATGGCTATGAAATGGCTCAGACTTTTCCTCACACAACACACAAGAAATGCAAATATCAGTTCTTCTTAAACAGATCGGTTGGCAGCATGCATACACAACGGTGTACATTTTATTATGTTTATGGATGTTACTCTATCAAAATAAACCAGAATGTTGCTATCCCAACAAAATTGTTGCCATATGTAAACACATTCCCAATCACACTCGAGTAATTTCAGTAGTATTGTTTTTTCTCTATTTTCCTGTGGGCATTATATTATCACATTTCATACTGAACTACAGGCATTGTGCCATTCTTATCCAATTTGTATATTTTACTTTTTCTACACATCCTATTTTTTTTTTTTAAGTGAAATGAAAGCAGTGGTCTTTAAAATAATGTAATGTTTGATTGTTAGCTGAAAATCGCAATTACATTCTTCTCATTAAATAAAATTCTGAAAAAATCCTGCAGGAGCCGCTATTGCACCATTTTTGGGATTTGGGCTCTTGAATCATGTGTGTTTGTGATGATGGTGTTGTGTCGCTGCTGCTGCTGCTGCCTGGCTGTGTTGGAAGGCTGGATTGGTGCAACCAGAGACAAATTGGCGCCATTTTGAAGCCGGGAGGAGGACCAGATCTGCAGAAGGAGAGACGATTGGCCGCTATTCATCAAACTAGGTAGGATTAATGAACACCAAATGCGACAAATAAAAAAGCATAAGCTATGCGCTTATACACCCATCGAAATGTATTTCTTGGAGTTGTGAAAAACGACAGGTTAAGAACGACAAAACGGCTATTGTGGTACCAGGTGGTGGTGCTTCTGCACAGGGGTACAGATCGGTGCTGGGAGCGGGGCTCATATTTCTTTCCCGCAGAAAAGGGGGGAAAATAAACACAACAGTGAACTCGCAGATTGCTATCTGGTGTTTTGATGCGAAACTTCACAAAATATGTGTTTCAAATATAATTTTTTCCAGGCTCATGTAGCTGTTTTGCCGTTTTCGCTTATTTGAACGTTGCATTGTGTCTGTGTGTGGTAACGTTAGCTAACGTTATTCCTGAGATCCGAATGGCCTTGTGCAGCGTGTAAAGCTAGCCTGTTAGCCAGTTATGCTCAAGCCCAGCTGTAAACACTAAAGCCCTGGGTTTCGTGTATCGCCTTCTCCGAAACTCATGTGAGGATGGCGGGTTTAAACATTCCGTACAATCTAGCAGGCTAACGTTAGCTGGCTGCCACGTTGTTGTGTCATTGCATGCACGTTAACGTTAGTAAGGTAATTTCTTGCCATTGCTTTTGTCCCGGGCAGCTAGCGAGCTAGCGTAGTCATTAATGTTCACTTTCACTAGGTTTACACTGTATTGGCTAGCCAGCAAAGTGCGTTAGCATGCTATCTGACATGTTTTAAAACGATAGCACAGTAGCTAGAAAGCTAACATTCTAGTTCTATTAAGACATTTTAATTGACATTTTCATTGTACTTTACTTGTAAGGGATTCGCTCAGTTCATAATATTCGCTGTGAGTTGTCCATAGTATGGTATTGCGGTAGGTAACTGGCTAATGTTAGCAAGCTTATCGTTAACATAGATTTCGCAAAGCCTGACAGTGAGGCGGCTGTCTAACGTTATGCTGTCAATCTAACTTATCGGTTGAAATGTAAACTACAAATTTGGCGGACACCCGCTCAATGAACGATAATAGTTTAAGGTTGGCCACGGTAGTTTGCTTATTGGCAAAGTAACGTTAAGACACGAGTTGCTCGCGGGGCTTTGTATGAGATCAATGAGTTGGCGAGCTGGATAACGCAAGCTAGTTGTTAACAGTAGCTAGTTAACTTACGCGGTTGTTCGCGCTTACACACCATTAGCCAGCTAACGTTATGCCCCTTTCCAGATGACCAACAAGCTACAAAATCCATGGCTGAGCATTTTAAGTGTGTATACATGCATACGTTTATTGACTAACGTTAGTTTAGCTTCTAGTTTATCAGCAACAGTCAACACTACTGTTTACAGACCAGGGGAATCATTGATTATTGTATAAAAATGGTTGTGGCGACACTGGCGAACGTCAGGCGCAAGTAACAGTACTATGGCGCTACGGGCGTTTCATTATCGCAATGCCTGTGTTACATGAACCTATAACGGATCGTTAAACGTAATTTAAGTTCGTGGTGTATTTTCACGTAACGGCACCTTGTCCGCAGTAAACGAAGTCTCGCGTAATTTTTAAAAATGTAACCCATCTACGCGTCTGTCTCGTTCCCCTTCAAATTATATTACTGTACAAAATGACTTGTCTTATATCGATCACATTTTCCAAAACATTACACTGTCCAGCGGAATGAACTTATTTGACGGTTTCATCAAGTTTAACCCGCTTCCTGTCGGACGGCTCCGTTTAGCGCCTTTTCCTTGTTCAGATGATGGCAATTAATAATGCAAGCCGAGCACGCAGCTTACTTGCTGTGATGTTTGCAACAGAATGGTGGCCACTGTGGAATTTCTCCGTGGAAAAATATGGAAATTCTTACGATAGAATTTCTGCAGGATTGGCACGTCCCGTTGATCAGGACTTCCAAGCCTTGGATTCTGAAAATCGCAATCCTCCAATTGTAATGCGTGTTTATGTGCCGAGGAGAAATTGGATCAATATTTAAACACTTACATGGCTCGCTTCTCAGACAAGTAATTGATGCATTTTTGTCATGTTCTATGGAAATGCCTCATTGACCGATGATAAAGCTTGAATACGATATGATGATGATGTAGGTAATAAGTATTACAAGTCTACGAAGCTTGATAAAGTAGGCATAGGGAGTCAAACTGTCTTCCTGAACTTGAGTGGGCGCACTGTTTGTGGAAGAAAATTGCTCCAAGACAAAGGAAATGATTTAGCGAAACTCACGTGAAAGGTAAAAATAGTTTGAGAATCCAAAATGACTACACTGCTCAAAGAAATTAAGGGGACACTTAATCAACACAGTATAACACCAAGTCAATTAAACTTCTGGAATATCGATCTGTCCAGTTAGGAAGCATAAACGATTGTGAATCAATTTCACCTGCAGTATCTATAACTAAACACCTAATTTTCTCCACTATTTTTATATCGTATTTGTATTTGTATTTTTTTTTTTTCCTATATTTTATCTATATTTCTTTCTTTTTTCTTTTTTTATAGATAGAGATATTCTTTTTATTCTATTTTTTTTTTTATTATTGTTATATTTATTTTATTTAAATTTTATAAATTATTCTCCTGCTCTGTATTCACATGCTCCCCCTAAGCACTTTTGAATGCCATTGTGTGTATGTATGTGCTATATAAATAAACTTGCCTTGCCTTGCCTTGCTTTGGTGCAAATGAGTGACAACAGATGGACAGGAGAAGCAACAGCAAGACAATCCCCAAAAAGTAAATGGTTTTGCAGGTGGTGGCCACAGACCATTTTTCTCCTTATCCTTCCTGACTGATTTTTCTCTAGTTTTGCATTTTGCTAGTGCCCTTGTCACTACTGGTAGCATGAGGCGGTACCTGCAGCCCATTCAGGTTGCACAGGTAGTCCAGCTCCTCCAGGATGGCACGTCCATACGTGCCGTCGCAAGAAGGTTTGCTGTGTCTCCCAGCACGGTCTCAAGAGTGTGGAGGAGATACCGGGAGACGGGCCATTACACGAGGAGAGCTGGACAGGGCCGTAGAAGGGCAACACCAGCGGCAGGACTGGTATCTGCTCCTTTTTTTGTGAGTAGGAACAGGAGGAGCACTGCCAGAGCCCTACAAAATGACCTCCAGCGGGCTACTCGTGTGCATGTTTCTGACCAAACGGCCAGCACCTTGCAGCTCGATTGGCATTTGCCAGAGAACACCAGAAGTGGCAGGTTCGCCATTGGCACCCCGTTCTCTTCACCGATGAGAGCAGGTTCACACTGAGCACATGTGACAGACGTGAAAGAGTCTGGAGACGCCGTGGCGAACGTTACGCTGCCTGCAACATCATCCAGCATGACCGGTTTGGTTTAATTGACTTGGTGTTATACTGTGATGATTAAGTGTTCCCTTCATTTTTTTGAGCAGTGTATATAGATTTTTATTTATAAAAAAAAATATATATATATATATATTTTAAATCTTTGCAAGAAATTCTCTTTTACTGAACTTGGGAAGCACCTTGTGTTTGTTAAAAAATGGCTGTTCCTCTAATCAGATCTTTCAAATCACAGCTGAGCTCCCATCTTCCACAATGCATATGCCCTTCCTCATGCGATCTCTTGAGAAAACATTTTCTCAGTGGGTCATGGTAAGCTTAATGAGTGTATCTTTGATTTATTTTTAAGGTGTCCTTTTACCATATGTTCTTGTACATTTGAAAAAAAAAAAAAAAAAAGAATAAACCATTGATCATTAGCATTCCTCTAGAGTGGAGCGATTCAGGTCTGAATAGCTTATGTTGTGCATGCATGTTTTGCGTGCTCTCTTTTCGAGCCTGCTGTTTAGAGCTCCCTCATTTTTTTACTTGTCTCTTGAGTTGAATTAAATGCCTCAGTTGAGACTCCATAAGGTGTTTTATGTAGGTTTTGGCACTTCAGATGTTATCCTTTTTTCTCATTTTTTTCAAACGCCATTAATGTAGCAACAGGAGTATGTCCCCCTAACTGCAGTGTTGGCTTGCCACTGACTTCTGTGACACTCAGAATGAGGGATGTGTTGGGTATTGCAGAGGATGGGAAGCAGAAATGGGGAACATCTTACTTTTTAGGTTTCAGATTTTGGATTTTAAAAGATTTGCTTTTTTTTCATTTTCAGAGAGCGAAACAATTATATGGTGCTCTGCTTGATTTTCTTGTGAGCTGATGGTGTTCCATGTTAGAAAGCTGCAGAATCAGATATAGTGCCACTCTCGAAAAAACACACAATTGAGAGCTATGGGCAGAGAGTTACATATCATTATTGTATTATGGGTTGCTGATGTGTGTGTGTGTTAAGTATTAAAAATATATCGTTTTTTTTTTTTTTAAAAACGGCCGATTGTTTTTATATGGAAATATATGTGACATTTGTATGTGTGTGTATGGTATCTTGCATTTTTTTAAAACATGCAGTGCAATCTTAATCTTTTAGGGTTTATTATGGCTATAGAAAATCTTACTAAAAAGTTGCAGTTTTGTTGTGTATGGGGGAAAAAATAGTGAGGGAGGCATTGCTGTGCCCCATTGGGTGGGTGGGTGGGCTTAAAAAATAAATAATTTTTTTTTTTTTGTTTTGTGTTGTGTTTTGCATTGTTGAATATTGACAGTGCATACGGAAAGTTTTCAGACCCTTACAAGTTTTCCACATTTTGTTGTTTCACTCATCTTAAAATGTATTCAATTCATTTTTTTTCTCATCAATCTATACTCAATAACCCATAATGACAAAGTGTATTTAGAAATTTATTAAAAAATCAAAAACTGAAATTTTTCATTTACCTAAGTATTCATACCCTTTGCTTTAACGTATTTTTAAAGTATCATATTTTATATTTGGTCGCATATTCTTTGCATGCTGTTGCTTCCTGAAGTCTGTGACCCATCAACATCAAAAGACTCTCGATATCTTATTTTATATTTCAGGTACTGTTACAAGCGATACTATAACCTCTCTGCATTTGGGTGAGACTAGATTCAGCTGTAAATTACACTGGTACAGTATGGAACACATGACTGGCTAAATGGCTGTAAGTCATCCAGGGTCTAAGGTATCAGACAAGCCTCAAACCATCACTGTTGCCAGATATGGAGTAGATGTGGATGGATCACTGCAAGGGTTATTTCTCCTGACTCATTTTTCTAGAGAACTTTATGGGGGGAAAGGTCAGGAGAAGAAACCCGTAGAGTGATCCATCCACATCTATTGCATGGGGAAGCTCTCACCTTATTTTTTATAATGTCACCTTTTCATAGAAAGGAACAGATAGAGAAGCATAGCAAGCCTGCGGAAGACTTGTTTTGCTCTTGTGCACCTTTTGCTTTCCGGGTGAGCTGGATTTGCTTTTAAAGACTAAAAGATCAGGTGAGTTAGCTTATGAGCTTCCTCTGGTTTTACAGCTGCTGCCGAGATTCATATAATTTAAAATAAAATCTGTTTAGGTTTTCTTGTCAGTGTTTTTTTTTTTTTTTTACCGGCTTATTTGTGCAAGGCAAACATTTTTTTAGACCCTTTTTTACCGCTCAGTTAATTTAACGCGGGTGGGTTTCGGGTCCTAACGGCATCGTATCGCGAAAGCGGTGGATTGGTGTTTTGTACAGCGTGCAGTGCCGCTTCAGATTACGAGCGAGAAGTGACTCGCGACAAACATGTTAAAAGTGAGTTCCATAAATCTGAAAGGGTAAAGTCTTGCGGACAAGGCTGCTGAGGCTGCCCTCTGTGAAAACCATGATGGAACTGAAGCAGGCTCGTATGACAAACTGCTTTATCAACCTCGTACCAGCTTTTTTGTTTGATTTTGAAAGCTGCAGCAGGTTGGATATTTTTTTGTTCCATCACCATAACACCTTAAATTATTGAAAGCTTGAGCCTTTCTAAAATAGCACAGTGGCTGCATGTAGGCTAGTATTCTCGAGTTTACAGAAAGACAGAAATGATAGTATATAAGACTACCTTTTAAAGATATAGGGACATTGATGTTTGTCTAAATGACCCGTTTTATTATAATTGTCTATGCCTGTCATGCTAATTGCCACTAGTGAACTGGTTTTAGTTGATATTTAAAATACCTTAGTGACATGGGTGCTGATTTACATTATTGGCAAGACTTTGGATGTTAAAACCCACAACTTAACCACAATATAATCAATCCCCTTCACTCTGAAAAAGTATTTTATGTAGTTTGTGATTTAGCCCAGGAACTAATTGCTACCCCCCTACACTGAACTACAATGAAGTCAAATTTAGTGAATGTTTTAAAATGCATGCTATAACTGCAAGCTAATCTAGCAAGGCAATGTGACCGTTCTTTCGCTTTTAAAATGCATCCTTTTTTTCGCTCCGTGAAGCAGCTTATGGTTATCATCGTCTCTATGCTTGTAGCATTGGCTGGGACCAGACTCGCATGCAAAACGATGCAGGGGAGACACTGAAAAAAATGATTGGTTGCTAAGAAAAAAAGAGTAATCGCTGGCATAGCTGTTGATTAGAGTGAATTTAATGCATTTGGCATAACCGCTTCTTTACCTGTGAATTTAATTTATGTTCCTGGATAGGGACCCCTGGTTGCCAAGCTGCTGTTTCTGGTGTGGCTTTACATCATCCATGTCTTTAGCCACAGAGTGTGTGAACACGGAGATGGCTTTTGGGGATGATTCATATTCAGAGCATAAAGCCACTTTCTTTTGTCATTATCACGGAAGGGTAGTTTTTGGACTGTGGAAGGGGCCGCACGCAGGCGTTGCGCCCGTCTCTGAGGTTTATTTTCTAAATGCACTGCGTTTAGATTTTTCTATGGTTGTCATGACAACCCGGGCTGCACAGGTTATTCCAGTGCTCCCAAGAGAAAATTTCCATTTATTTCTCTATTTTTGATATATTTTTTTGGAATGAATGGTTCAGTTCCCTGCCTTCATTGAATCTTCTGGAAATGGCGTGTAATATATATGAATATGATGTTTTCAGTGCACAATGTACCGAATGTTCTGGAAACCAATATGAACCAACCATATTCATATTCTGGGCGAGGTTCATCAGCAGGGGTCCAAGATTACCCAGTGCCCACCCACGTTCAGAGAGCAGCGATTTAATCCTGGATCCGTGTAGGGGAACGTCCTACAGATTTGACAGCACACTGGACAGACATGGCAATGGCCATTAATACTTAGAACTGCAGGGTGAAAAACCTTCAGGTTTCATTTGTTGCATGAAAAATGCATGTTTGGAAGAGAATGGTGACTTTCTTTTCAGAGCCTACTTATGGACATGGGGCCTATGAGTGCCTTGATGTCAAATATCAAGCTGACTTCAGAGGAGAATTCTGTTTATTATACTTACTAAAAAGGGCCACGACTTGATCACAGGTAGTGGGACGTACACTTGGTTTTGAATTGGTGATGGGCAGTTCTGCTCTTTTTTCTGAGTCGGCTCTGTCCGAACCGTTCGGTTTGAAGAGTCGGAGTCGTAAGTTTTTGGTACTTCCGGTTAATACAGTAGAGCCGTTCGTTCAACCAGTTTCGAACTACCCGAGCCGCATCTTTTTCTGCCAGCGGCGCGAGCTGGAATTTGAAGCTGTTTCAGACAGCAGAGTCTAGCTGGTAGAAAATGAAGTTAGTATACTAGCTTTGATATTTTATTCAGACCTAAATCACCTCATTGATGCTAATTTTCTGATAGCCTATGCTGAATGTTTTCTGTTAACTCCCTCTTTCTTTTCAAGCTAGTTTGCAATCGCATTCAGTTTACATTTATTTATGACTTTCCCACCTCCGTTATTCTAGCAGAAGTGTAAAATATCGCTGTTGGTCATTGATTGTAACGTTAGATATTACGTGTAAGAATAGACATTGAATGGTTATATTTGCATAGGCTATAGCCATTTTATTAGTCTATGCAAATATAAATATAATATTTTTATCAGATATGTATCCTGATTTTATATCCAGATATTCAGTAGCCTACTGAAAATGTTGTGGATGGATAGCTGTATAGGAGAGATAGCCAGCCAAATCCGACAAACGACAGATCTTGATGCGTGTGTTTGTGTGTACAGGAGCCTCTTTCGTTTATTAGTTTTAAATAGTAGATTTGGTAAAGATTTATTTGGACACCATAAAATGTTTATTTGAACCATTAGGCTATTTATTTATTACATTATACAAAATTGTATTTATTTGTTCACTGTTATTGTTGGTCAAGAGTTCTAAAATAAAAATGCCACCACTTTAAATAAGAAGTAGCCTATTTGCTGTCATTTGCTGAACACAATCACATATTAATTCTGTTTTATACTGCAATTTGGTTGCAAACAGCTTAATAATTTTGTCATAAAAAAGTAGGCATCTCGGACTATCATTAGATATAACAGAATACCTTTGTCAATGTTTCTGGGTGATCTGATGCTGAGTAGGCTAAACCCGATTATTAATAGTGTAGGTTACAGCATTTGATCTCTGTTAAAACTCGAAAGGTCTTTTTAAAATTATTTTTTTAAATTAGTTTCTGATTTTTTATTTGATATTTTTCTAATTTTTTCCCCAAATTTAGTAGCCAATTGAACCCCTATTCAATTCAATTCCCCCTGTGTAGCAACCACTAGAGAACCACTGCTATACAACCCTGTCAGCTGGTAGTAGGAAGGGGGGCGCCACGTCCTCTACAGGGCACGACTCCTCGGGCTCCTGACTGTGATTCCAACTCGCCTGTGTGCAGCGATTCTCTCTGAGCCCCTCCCCCCACCAAGAAGCAGCCGCCAATTGCTGCTCTCACAGGGCACCGGCCATGCTCGGATCTGGCAGGACCGGGGCGCAAACCCCGATCCTCGGAGTACAACTGCACCGACTGAAAGTCGGCGCCTTTACCGTTGGGATATTGCCGCGGTTCATGGCTCTGAGTCGAGTGGATTTCATGCTGATGAGAGTTGGGTAGTAGGTGACTGTAGGTACATCTTTTAACCGTTAGCAGTTGTAATAATCACTTTGGAATGAGCTGGGACGATTATCTAATTCACAAAAATGTGTGTAATATTGTTAGATCAAATTAAAATGTATTCCTAAATGATTATAAAACAGATTTGTGCGACCTATTTTGTTGGGCGCATCACTACTGCTGCTCAACCTAGGTTATAACTAGTGACACCGGCTCCCGGCTATAGTAGAAAGCAGGCAGAGTCAAGAGCCAGAGCCGTGGGCAAGCACGATTTCCTCCAACTGTCTCGTCGACTCAGAATAAAGAGTTGTTCAAAAATACTGATTAGTTTGGGAACTGCACATCACTATTTTGAATCCCGTGGTAACCACGTAACACTAGAAACGGGGGATGGTTAGTGTGACTACAGCTAACTCCATTAAGTCTGCTAACTCCGTTCACTTCTCAGTTCACGAATGATGTTTTTTTAGATCGGTGAAGCCACTAAGTAGTGTTTAAAAAGGCGCTTCTACTACCTTCAATTCTACTACAGAATTCCATGTGGGCCCAGAGGTGGTGCATTTTATGGCCTGCAAATTTCATGGTTTGCAAATGCCTTGGGGTGGCACCTCCCCCTTCAGATGAATTATAGCTGCCGACAGGTACTGTGCCGAGAGACCGGACACAGCTGTTCAGCTGGAGAATATATGTTCATGGATATCTGTGCAGGTTGATTTTCCCTTTACCTGGCCTTTAATGACTTCTCACGACAACTGTGCGCTTCATTTTTTAAACTGGATTTAGTGTCATCATACGCAGCGCTGTAAATACGTTGTACAACACCCTTGGATTGTGTTGCATTGGTGTGCAACAACACACACTAAGCCATGCTAATATAAGTGACTATGGGCTTGATTTACTAAGACCTTTAGCGTGTGCAAAACGTTTTAGCACACGCAAAACCAATAACATGACCAATGATTGGTCATGGTATTTGTTTTGCACCAATCATTGGTTGTGTTATTCGTTTTGCGTATGCTAAATGGTTTGCAAATGCTAAAGGTCTTAGTAAATCAGGCTCTATGTTTGCAAAGCAGAGCTTAATGACTTCTCCCATGGTTATTTTTACTTCATGCTAAATCTGGAATTCTGTGCTGATATTGGCCAAAACTTAATTGTTCATACTGTATATATAAAGTGTTTTGGCAGGCTTGCTCTCAAGTATTTCTTGACCTTTGGAAATAAGTTATTTTATATAAAAACCAGAAAGAAATTTTATTGCTCATATGGAGAAGATAATATAGCCTAATATTGTCATGTCAACAAATTATGTAATTGTCAAAGCACCGGCAGTTGACCCCCCACCACCACCCCCAACTGAAAACGGAACGTAAATGAGAAACCAGAGTGGACATTGTGAGGGATTTGTAGTACCTGTTCTTAAATTAAACCCACGACTGGGAAATTGATGGTAAAGGAGCTTGTTTCGTGATTGGGAATTTGTGTGTCATGTACAGAAGTAGTATTTACAAATCCACAGCTTTTCCCCCTGATTTCATTGTAAAGGCCATTATTAAGCAGTGGGTTTTGTTACAATTTTGACAAAATATAAAGAGTATTGAAAACCTAGAGTGTAGAAAGTGTGAATCTGGTTCCCGTTCAAAAAAGTTCAGCCTTAGGCCTACTTTCTGGTATAGTCACTTTAACCTTTTTTGATTATTTATTTTTTGCCCTTTGAAGAATTTGTTTAAAGTAATGCTGCTTTACAAATGTTCCGTAGGCGTATCATTTGTAGTTTATACATTTACTTTCCATTTTTAAGGAAATCAGAAGGACAAGTTAGATTGTATTTTTTATATTTAAAAAAAAAATCATAATAATCTCACAAAGCTGAAAGTTGCAGAGCACATCATCTAGTGTAACTTTTACATGAGCATTCGTTAGACAGAGATGGAATTCTCATACTAATGCCTTGGCAGTCGTTTATAACTTACGAAGACGTCTTCGGTTGTTGAAGTGAAGGCGGCATTAAAAATTATTCACAATGATGCATTCTGTTTTGGTGCAGCCATTTATTATATCTGAATTATGTTGGTGCACAAATTTAAAGTTTGTCTGACATTTATACATAGTGGATTTATAATAAAATCAGCTTTAAACTTCACTGAAGCTTTACTAAATGATAACTATCTCAGTCAGTAGGTAGGATTATTCAGTATTCCATGCCAACAGGAACCCCTTAAGTCCCATATGTGTACATTCGTTGTGTTCTTCTTACTTCCTGTAGTTGGTGCTTGTCTGCACCTTTTTTGCCTTTGTTCAGTTAGAATCCCTCCACTGCCTTGCAGAGTGAGATCTCCTCAGAGCGTTTTACAAACTGGTGGAAAATGTGTCTTCCTCTTTGTCTTCTTTTGAACAACTGAGAAAGTGAGAGTCTGGATCATCTCATTTTAAGTACCCTAACCATGTGTCTTTTGTGCCTCTCTCTTTTTCTCTCTCTCTCTCTCTTCATTTCTCGCTGTCTCTCAGAGTAGCCTAAGCCAGGCATTGAGTGCTGTGTTTGAATGTTAGCCTGGCTGACTCTTGTGCAGGCATTGAGTGCTGTGTTTGAATGTTAGCCTGGCTGACTCTTGTCCAGGCATTGAGTGCTGTGTTTGAATGTTAGCCTGGCTGAATCTTGTCCAGGCATTGAGTGCTGTGTTTGAATGCTAGCCTGGCTGACTCTTGTGCAGGCATTGAGTGCTGTGTTTGAATGCTAGCCTGGCTGTCTCTTGTCCAGGCATTGAGTGCTGTGTTTGAATGTTAGCCTGGCTGACTCTTGTCCAGGCATTGAGTGCTGTGTTTGAATGTTAGCCTGGCTGACTCTTGTCCAGGCATTGAGTGCTGTGTTTGAATGTTAGCCTGGCTGACTCTTGTCCAGGCATTGAGTGCTGTGTTTGAATGCTAGCCTGGCTGACTCTTGTCCAGGCATTGAGTGCTGTGTTTGAATGTTAGCCTGGCTGTCTCTTGTCCAGGCATTGAGTGCTGTGTTTGAATGTTAGCCTGGCTGACTCTTGTGCAGGCATTGAGTGCTGTGTTTGAATGCTAGCCTGGCTGACTCTTGTGCAGGCATTGAGTGCTGTGTTTGAATGCTAGCCTGGCTGACTCTTGTCCAGGCATTGAGTGCTGTGTTTGAATGTGGAGCCTGGCTGACTCTTGTCCAGGCATTGAGTGCTGTGTTTGAATGCTAGCCTGGCTGACTCTTGTCCAGGCATTGAGTGCTGTGTTTGAATGTTAGCCTGGCTGACTCTTGTCCAGTCATTGAGTGCTGTGTTTGAATGCTAGCCTGGCTGACTCTTGTCCAGGCATTGAGTGCTGTGTTTGAATGTTAGCCTGGCTGACTCTTGTGCAGGCATTGAGTGCTGTGTTTGAATGTTAGCCTGGCTGACTCTTGTCCAGGCATTGAGTGCTGTGTTTGAATGCTAGCCTGGCTGACTCTTGTGCAGGCATTGAGTGCTGTGTTTGAATGTTAGCCTGGCTGACTCTTGTCCAGGCATTGAGTGCTGTGTTTGAATGTTAGCCTGGCTGACTCTTGTCCAGGCATTGAGTGCTGTGTTTGAATGCTAGCCTGGCTGTCTCTTGTCCAGGCATTGAGTGCTGTGTTTGAATGCTAGCCTGGCTGACTCTTGTCCAGGCATTGAGTGCTGTGTTTGAATGTTAGCCTGGCTGACTCTTGTCCAGGCATTGAGTGCTGTGTTTGAATGCTAGCCTGGCTGACTCTTGTCCAGGCTCCCCGGTTCGCTGGCTGCATCGCAGGTGCTCTTGCCCTGCAGGCCTGCGGTGGAGGTTCAATGGCTGCTCTGTGCCCCCGTTTGTTCAGTGTCTGTTCCCCCCGTTTCGGGAAGGCTGGGGAGCCCCTTCCCTGCCATATGGGGAGATGGGCCTCCTCTCTTCACAGGCAGGCTGGCACAATGGCACAGCGATTGTGCCGGGCTGTGCTGCGTGCCCAGACACCGGGCTCGTCTGCATTCGACAGGCCGCTCCGCATTTCTGTTAATTATGCTCTGCTTTGTAAAGACTTGGATTTTTACCAGTGGGGGGGGGCATGGATATCAGATGGCAGGTTTGACGGTGGTTTTGTCGTGAAAGGTTGTTAATCACATTTGCTTATACATGCGTGTTTGTAAGTATTCCCTCGGAGATGAGGATGACTGCTTCTTTAGGCGTTCACTGTGGAGTCACAGTCTGGTGTAGATGAACCAAAATGAACAAGGCGTGGAAACGGCAGGCAGTGTTTCAGTTATTTTGAATGAATTGATTTTTACTTGGCGGTGTTCTGGCTGGCTTGAGTAAGAGAGAAAAGCGATGTTCGAGTAGGGGGGAAAACTACACCAGCATGACGCACACGGAAATCAGATTCTGTTATAAATACACAGCCTGTGGTCCGGTCTGGGCCCCATGGGCTGGCTGGCCAGCGTATTCTATTTCTGACAGACACGACGCACCAAACTACCTCGTTAGATCCCCAGTGCTGACCCACCTATAACCTCCTCGGTCATGTTACTCTCTCTCTCTCTCTCTCTCTCTCTCTCTTCTCTCTACCCCCCTTCTTTCTCTCTAACTCTCTCTCTCTCTCTACCCCTCTCTCTCTCTACTCCCTCTTCTTTTTCGGTTTCTCTACCCTCCCTCCTCTATCTCTCCCTCTCTCTGTACCCCCCTTCTTTCTCTCTCCCTCTCTCTGTACCCCCTCCTCTCTCCCTCTCTTTACTCCCTCCTCTCTCCCTCTCTTTACTCCCTCCTCTCTGTCTCTGTCCTCCTCCTCTCTCTCTCTCTCTCCCTCTCTTTACTCCCTCCTCTCTGTCTCTGGCCTCCTCCTCTCTCTCTCTCTCTCTACTCCTTGTCTCTCTCTGTCTCTACCCCCCTCCTCTCTCTTTCTCTCTCTCTCTACCCCCCCACGCTCTGTCTCTCTATCTCTGCCTGCCTGCCTGCAGTGGGCCTCTGTCGACAGCCGTTACTATGGATATCAATATAATTATGAAAGTGCAGAATAGCTGTCTGCTCTCACTGCTGAATGAGAAAAGGAATTAAGCTCTGCCAAGAGGACCTGGCATTTATAGAGTGAAAGGAATCAAATAACTGGGTATAAATTAACTGGTGCCATTTCCTGGAAGGATACCTTTCATACCCGTCATCATAACTGGAATGGGCCATTTAGAAAAGGTAACAAAGAGAACGACTAATTTACTGAATAGGCTGTTTGGCAACCATAAAAGTCAGCTGTCAGCATCGGTGTATTTAGATAACTACAATTGCTGTCAGGGTAGGGAAGACCGGAGAAGGCAGGAGCAGAAATACTCTGTCAGAGTTAATATCTTGTCAGAAATGTTTTTGTAGTGAAGCGAAACATGGTAGCTATCAATCATAATCTGAACCAACAGCATTGTATCATGTAAACTGTTTCCGGTTTGAACTGTGTGTTCTGCATTTAATTAAAATGTTATGTTCTGTTTAATTTGATGGCTGTGCTTAAGGCCAGACAGTACTATGCCAAGCTTACTTTTCGAGGCATGACTGCCTGTTTTTTTTTTTTTTTTAGGATAAACTGACTGACTGAACCTACCACACAGTTCCAATGTGAGCAAGCACAAGAAGAATTCAATTATTAATCAACAACAGAAGAGTTGTCTGATAATTTAGGTTATTTAGTTCAAAATAATAGAAGACCAATCATAATGAATTGATCATTTGTAATCATTTATAGCCAAGCAGTGGACTTTGTTATTGTTTTCAAATACATTTTATTGAGCATTATATTGTATAATACTGGGATTTATCCGGATGGAGGGTCCAGCACTTCATCCTCATCCATCCAGATGTTTAAGCACTTTAAAAAAAAAGTTTTTTTAACAAAACCCAAGCGTCAAACTAATGACCTGAAGAGGGTAATTCGCAACTACAGCCTCGATGCGGACATCCCCAATATTCACCCCCACCCACAATATTCATGTCTGATACCCCGCACATAACAGATGGCTAAGGGATGCCCATAGTCTTCATAGTTCCACATGTACCATCTTGGCTGATGGGCCTTTAATCTCCCGTTTGCTTCCACCTCCATCTATTACATTGACCAGTCAGGCTGGGCCTTCTGGCTATAGCTCTGACTTGTGAACGAAGTTTTTATCTCAATTTGAAATGATGATCAGGTCCCGGTAACTGTTATCTGGAGTCACAGGCTAGATGAGCTACAGACTTAAGGCTTTGTATCGTATGATTTTTGCATCCCGTCAGTCTAAGACTCTCATAAATGCACAATGTTATGTTTCGACTCGCTAAACTTTTTATATGACGGCCTGCACACATTATATTTGGTTAGACATCTTGGCTGTGAGTTTATGTTGGCGGTGTAAAAGTGTCTGTAATAATGATAACATTCCTTTGGCGGGTCATTAAAAAAGAACGTCAGTTGTGAATGAAAAGCTGTTAAAAAGCCAAAATTTTCCCCCACGGTTAACCAGAAGGAACCGTGTTGCTGCTAGTTTCCGTCATCTGCGTAATGCCTACATTAGCTTTGCTTTCACCTGGTCAGTTTACCTTGAGCCAAAGCATTTATCAGCAGCGTAAAGGTGTCTCAATCCCTCACTTGACTCATCTTTGAAATCGATAGAGAACTTGATTAAAATGGGGGGGGGGGGGTGTGTAGTTATGCTCACATAACTAATTTGAAGAAAAGAAAAATAATATATGAGGAAAGGAACAACATTTGGGTGATTAAAGTCCTTTGCCTTTTGCCTTAAAATTTGCGAAAATCATACTCTCGATTTGAAAACCCCAAGACCACATACTCTGAAAGTTTTACAATCAATTTTAAGGCAAAATGAAAATCCAAGCAAGGTATGGCGTAAGGGAACGTCTTGGAAGTGAATTTGTTAAATTTGCAGGAAATGTTCTCCTGAAGCTGCAATTCTGGAGGTGACAGTAGATTTTTCACTCTGTTTTACACAAGTGCTTTTTTTGAACAGGGTGGTTGTAATGACTTGCAGGTTAAAGCACTTCTTGTATGGACAGACGGTACATTCTGAGGAATCAGCAGAACTGCTAGTGAACTGACACTTGACACCTAGTATAAAGAATGTAGCATGTAGCAGACCTGCCTGAGAGATGGCTCACACACGCGCACAGCCGCACACACACACACACTCACACACGCACACAGCCGCACATACACTCACACACACACCCCCACTACATAGACTCATACACTCACACACACACCCCCACTACATAGACTCATACACACACCCCCACTACACACTCACACCCCCGCGACACACGACACACACGAATACACACACTCAAGAGCCACTCATACACCATACACCGACACTATGCACACACACACACTCATACACCCCCACTACACACACTCATCCCCACTACACACTGACACATACACCCACACTACACACACTTGCGCACATACACATTCTCTCTCTCTCTCTCTCTCTCTCACACTCTCACACACACACCCCCACTCCGCCCGCACATTCACTCATACACCCCCCTCTACACACACGCACACACACACACCCACTCCACACATTCTAACATACGCCCCCCTCCATACACACACACACACACACCCACTCCACACATTCTCACATACACCCACCTCTATACACACACACACACACACACACACAGACCCCCACTCCACACACCCTCCTCTACACACATACACACCCCTCTACACACACACACACACACACACACACACACACACACAGACACGCACTCTAAACGTTATTCCAGCTATTCAGTTCTGTTATTATTTGTTTTAGAAAATGAAAATGATCTTCTCTGCTCCCGCTCCCATAAACTAAATATGCAATAAAAAAAGAACGATGTCTAACTGCTACATGGTGCTGCTTAAAGCAGCTCAACAGAAAGGCTCTCAATCATAGGCGCAGTGCTCGCTGAGGAAAACGATGGCGGTTTCTTAAGCTTCTTCATCATGAGAAAAGAAACAGCTCACACTCCGTACAAGACAAATGAAGTAATTATGAATAGTTATCTCCTCACAACCATAATGAGGCTTACGTGTTTGCAGTAGCTAATTTAGTTCAATTTTCCGATGTGGCTGCATTATGCGATATTATTATAAAATATTTAGCAGAGGCTTCTTTTCCAAGGTGATTTAAGCATTATCTGAGATGTACACACCGAGACGGTTACTGAGTTAAATATTTGTACAGTTCGTACGTCTGCTGGAAAGAGAGTTTTGACATGACTGAGCCTACAGTTTGCGGCAGTCCAAACATTGCCAGGGTTTAAGGCTTCTTATTTTGCATTTTCACGTCATACTTCAGGCTCTGCACTGTTGCATCTTTGCCCCTCTCTGAAATGTGTTTGTCACTATTTATTGTACTGATAACTATGAGTCGGAATTGGTTAGTTAACACTTTGAATAATGCAATCGCATTTTTTTACTGATTCTAAATTTTGGAAGTCATTTTTTGTGTTTTGCGGACAATATCCAGAGTTCACTGTTCGGATTGAATCTGGACCATAACAGCGCCGCCTCTGGCATGGAGGACTGCAGTGTGATGCACAATTAATGGGGTGGGGGGGGGTGGGTGGGGGGGGGGGGGGATTCTGTCGGCAGGGTGCCCCCTCTCCTCGCCACCCAGCACCTGTGATCTGCAGATCTCAGCTCTGCTGTCCCCAGTGCAGTAGCTGCAGAAGTCTAGCTGTAAATGAAACGGCCCGTTTGATTTGACTGACTGCACACGTTCCGGAGGAAAGGCTGCCTTCTCCCGGAGAGCGTCACAGCGATGCCACAGGCCTACAAGTTGTGATTGGTTCTTGCGCATTGATAACATGTGGGAGAAAAAGAAGCAAAGGGTGATATCATCTCAATATTGGCTGTTACAGTTCTCTTTTGAGTGTCACAGACACATAAACGAGTTGCGTTTCAGTTCAAAATTCTGAGATGGATTGTAGAAATGAAAAATGGAGTTGTTTTAAAGGTAATGAACTGTAGGAAGACAAATTAAAATGGAGGAGAATGCATTGGTGCCATTAATCCTTCTCCAGTTTTCCAAATATTTAGATTTTGTGTGGCCTGTAATTCAATACCTGGGCCTGCTTTTCCCCCCAATATTATGATCATCAACTGGGCGATCATCAAGACAACTGTAAAGGATTATAAACCATAGAAACTATTAATGGTGGAATATCCCAAATATGCGTACGTGTGAGTTTAAAGCGCTGCTGGCTGATAGATGCTGTTTTTTCTTGTGACGTTATGAGATCAGCGTTGTGCAGTGGCTCCCAACCCTGTTCCTGGAGAGCTACCATCCTATAGGTTTTCATTTCAACCCTAATTTGTCACACCTGATTCTACTAATTTGCAGCTCAACGAGATCTCTAGCTGTTGAATGAGATGTGCTTTGTTAAGGTTCCAGGAACAGGGTTGGGGACCACTGGCGTAGCGTCATTGTGCAGTACTTCTCACCCCCTCTTCACCCCCTTTCGCGCTCTGCCTCCCCCCCTCCCCTCCCCCCCTCTCACCCCTCTCCGGGGAGGTGGGTACTGGAACAGGTTAGCGAAGGCTCGCCCGATGCTCATTGTAATTCGGTGTGGCGCTCCCACCTCTCATTCCTGGTCCCAGGGCTGCGGGAGCGGGGGAGGGGCACGGGAGCCAGTCATAATGAATGCTTGATTAGCTGGCAGCCTGCTGCTTGTCCGGGCCCTTATTTATAGTTGCGCTACTTTTAATCGCTGCCATTCTATCAGGGGCGCTACGTGTAGTAGTTTGCTAATCTGCTTTCTGTAGGAATGGGGACATAATCACCCCACTTTATCATTCCTAACCTGATTACCCTTCCCCCCCTCCGTCTCCACACCATCCTCCTCCTCCTCATCATTCCCTCACCCCCCTGTGCTGTTCTCACGGTGGAAATTAGGAAATTATGACTGACAAAAGACATCAACTGTCATCACTGCTTGAATACAGCCAGACTTTAACTTGAGTAGGCGTGGCATTTGTGGGGAGTTACTTATTTATTTTCCTTTTTTTATTTATTTATTTATTAAATAAATTTAGAATGTGATTCTTTCATTAAGTTTTTAGCGTGGGCAGACATTTCGGGTTTAATTGGGTTTATCTCCCACAGCTGTGGGCTGCTGTAAAGAGCTTCAGCCGGAGCGGTCTGGCGGCCTGCCCTCGCCGCACGGTGGAGGCAGTGCTTTGGTCGCCAGACGGGCGTGTCTCTCACCCGTCCCAGCCGGGGAGGCAGGGGGTCGAGCCTGCACACTGAGGCCCTGAAACAGTAGTGTGCCGCAGCCTCCCCAGGAGGTCTGACCCCCGACAGGCCTGTGGAATGTCATCACTGTGCTGACGCCCGGACACTGTGCTGATTATTTACTAGGGGTGGGACGATTCAATCCCATAACGATTCAATTCGATTACGATTCTTTAGGCAAAGGTTCGATGCATCATAATATCTTACGTTTGACTTCGATTCGATAAGATTCGGTTCGATTAATTTAGATACTTTAAAAAAAGTAATAGGTATGCGAATGTGATTTGATACCGATACATTCAGCAGTAATTAAATATTCAATTAGAACCTTACACCAAGTTCACAGCATTATGTTTATTGTTAAGGCATGCCATACATTTTGCAGCTGTCTGCAGCAAATAATGCAGCAATAAACATGACTAACAGTGTATTTTCTAAAGTTGCCCTATTTAGGTTATTGTTTTTCAAACAGTGTCAGACATGGTACCCTAATACATTTCCTTTATTTACAAAATGAAAATGGCAAAATGTATAACAATTCCTAAACTGGGCCAAGAAAAATGAAATAGCCTATAGGTTAGTGTCATGCATAGTACTTTCCTAAATCTTAGTACGATCTAGAACTTCGGTGGAGCAAGATGCCCATCCATCCGGAGTTAAAGCTACTCTCGTAGCGTTTTGCAAGGACAGTCGAACAGTTTTCTTCACCTCTTCATACAGAGCAGGTATACATTTTTCACTCAAATATTTTCTGCATGGTATGGTGTATCTAGGTTCCACGACATTCATTTTGTGAATCGGACAGTTAACGTAGTAATAATTAATTGAACGTTGGAACTATTTTTGTTTTTTGTCTCTAACGTCTACTTGATTTTGAATAGAAAATGGTTTAAATTTAAATATCAGAAAGCACTTTACAATTAACTGTCTGGACACGGTATGTGTATAAAAACTAATAAAAACAATTATACAAAAAAATAGAACTGTTTGGCCATTTCTCCAGGAAACTCAGGGGAAGTGTCAATGACTCCCGAGTTTAGCTTGCTAACCAGCTTGCTAACGCGCTTGCTGTCCTTCACGTCAATTGTGTATCGTCGGCTCAAATGGTTTATCATGTTTGTGGTGTTGCCTGTGTATCTGATTTCTACTTGGCAGATCTTGCATATTGCAGCGGTTTTGTCAAGTACACCCTCCTTCTTTCTAAACCCGAAATGCTTCCATACCACTGATTTTCTGTTCGGAACATCGCAAATTATGTAAGTTTCTGTCTCTTTTGTCGCACTCAGCGAGCACGCAGCTAGCCATTTCGCTCAGATCTGTCCGTCTCATTGTCGCTTGATTCCCGCCTGTCCCTACTTTCAACTCACGCTTACGTGGGGGTTGGAGCAGAAACATGGATTGAAGCTGGTCAAAACAGTTTTAAAAGTAGTCGTGTCTCAGAAATATATATTTTAAATAATTTTTGAATAAATGAATACATGTGCACATTCATTTAAAAAGCGATATTAATCGATGCTTATCGATTCGAATCTTACAGATCGATGCAGTTGTATTTACACATTCGGATCGATGCATGCATTGTCCCACCCCTATTATTTACTTATTAGAACATTAGAAAAGTGATGATGAGAACAGGCCATTCGGCCCAAATTGTCTCGTCATTTTGTGCACACAAGGAATAAGGTGCAATTAGCCAATCAGTCAATAATAAAATAATTCAGTCATTTCTAGTTTTAAAACGTGAAATAAAAGAAGATTTTCTCAAATTTATGAAGAAGAAGGTAAGGAGCTTAGTGTTGGCACACCAGCCAATGTATGCTATGAAAAGCCCCCAAAGTCCGCAGAGAAAATGGCGTCTTCATTGGGGAGAGACGGAGGTGCGTTTGTTTCGGTTTTGTTCTCCGTGGAGCAGCGCTGCGTGTGAGGATGGCACAGGTGTAGCTGCAGCTAAGAGACGGGTGGGTGGAGGCCACGGCAGCACCGCAGGGCTGAGGGGGAGGGGGGGGTGGGTCAATGAGCCGCGCAAATGTCCGTCACGGAGAGGACACCGGTCCATCCATGGCGGGGCGCGTGTGGCGGGAGCCTCCTGTGACTGCCGGGGCCTAACCTCTTTCACGGGGCATTAATATTCCGGCGACGCGGCCCCGTAGCGTAGCTTATTTGCTCAGCAGACGGGCTCCTCCAGGGCTAGGGGAAGGTGAAATTGATGTTGACGATCCCCGTTCTGCGGGGGGTGGAGGGGAGCACGGAGCAGGGGAGAGGGGAGCGCCTGTCCTCTGCCCGGGCGTGCGGGAATGAGACTCATCTTTCACCCAGCGGAGGACAGGCGAGGGAGGGAGGGAGGAGAAAATGGAAGGCAGACGGAGGAGGAGAAGAAGGGATTGTGACAAGCCATCATGGGGTGTCGTTCATCTTGAACCGCTCTTGATCTGGGCCCGTGCGCCGTTTTCCCAGAGGCCTGAGAGAAACAAGCCAGTAATTGGAGGGGAGATAACACACATCTCATAGCCTGTCTCTTCAAACAGAACTGTTTCCACATTAAAGTGACAATATTGCTCTTTTGCAAACGGCCGCTCCAGTGCTAGGTTGGTTGTAAGCAATTGAAATTGTTGATGGAAACCTTGGCTTGGAAGGGTACAATTCTTTGCGTTTTTGTGCGTGCGTGCATGTGTATATATGTGTGTGTGTGTGTGTGTGTGTGTGTGTGTGTGCACCTGTGTATGTGTGAGTGTGTGTGTGTGCCTGCATGTGGTGTAATGGCACTCTTTGTTTACCTTGGGGATTTCAGGCTACGTGCCATGAAAGGGATTGTGCTTTTTGAGCGGGAGCAGCAGGACAGTCAGATGTTTCAGTGTCTGAGAGAAAGAGTGAGTGAGAGTGACACCTTCAGGACACAAAGAGTACTGCAGGGCCAAATGATGGGGCCCCGACAGACAGACGTTCCAATATCCACACACTCGGTGTGCATTTTTATGTGTAAATAAACAGCCATTCATTAAATAACATATACAAATATATGTGTATAGATTTATATCCATAGCCTATATTTATATATTATAGGCCATTGGGGAAGAAAGGTTATTAGAACAGATCAGCATTAATAATGAATATACTGATAGAGGGGTTAACATGTGCATGACTCTCTGGGCCTGCAGAGGAGCAAACAGCCAGTGATGTCTCGCTGTACCACTGGCTTGGCCGTCTGGTGCCAACCACAAATCAGTTGGAGGCGAGTGGTTGAAATGCAGGTGGACCGTCCTGTAACCGTATGTGTTTTCTGTTTCTTTCTTTTTCTCCCTCCCTCCCTCCCTCCCTCCCTCCCTCCAGGGAGCACTGAGCTGAGAGCATGGCTCACTCCAAGGCCCGGACTACCGATGGAAAGATCACCTACCCCCCAGGGGTCAAGGAGATCTCTGACAAAATCTCCAAGGAGGAGATGGTGCGCAGGCTCAAGGTGAGAAGCTGGTGGTTCTCTGATCTTCTAACCCATACAGTCATAAAGAGTTTTAATCGTAGTGTGTGTGTGTGTGTGTGTGTGGGTGTGGAAAAGCATGGACCAGGTTTTGCAGTTGAGAAATTCCCCCCCCATTTCTTTCCACTGGAATATCACGGTCTGATGCCGTCTGGTGATGATCCCAGTTTCTAATGCATGATCTGTGAATGGACATTTCTAACCACTTCACTAATTCTGTTTTTATCTGGAGCACTTACTTACATGTGCACATCCTGAATCTTTTAAGCCCTTTCCTTTTTAAAATTATTAAAACAAATGACTTTATTGTGGTTTTATTGTGGACCTAAACATTGGTATAGGTAAGGTAAAAGAATTCAACTTTTTTCTGTGAAAAAATATTAACATGTGCTTCTCTGTTAATATTGTTATGTACATTGGGGACGGAAAGTATTCGGACAGTGACACTGTCAAACACTTTTGTTGTTTTGGCTCTGTACTCCAGAACATTGGATTTGAAATGGAACAGTGATTATGAGGTTAAAGTGCAGACTTTCAGCTTTAATTTGAGGGTTTTTACATCCATATCGGTGTGTGAAATGTTGCCCTTGTTGTTTTTACACACCCCCCCCCGTTTTACGACGAAAAAAAAATAATGGAAAAAAACAAAAAATTTATGATTGTGGTTGCATATCTTTTGCATGCAATTACTTCCTGATGTCTGTGACCCAAACACCTCAAAAGACTCTTGATATCGTATTTTCTTGTGCTCTTACAGGCGATACTATAAGCTCTCTGCATTTGAATGGATCTCTATGGGAATTGGGGGGTGGGACTAGATTAAGCTGTAAATTACATGGGGATAGTATGGATCACATGGTTGGCTAAATGGCTGTAAGTCATCAAGGGTCTGAGGTATCAAATGAGCCTCAAACCTTCACTCTGGTGCCGGATATGCAGCAGATATGGATGGATGACTTTAAGGGTTATTTCTCATGACTTATTTTTCCATAGTGCTCAGTAGGAAAATGCATATCTACTGCATATCTGGCAGCAGAGTGATGGTTTGAGGCTCGTTTGATACCTCAGACCAGGGATGGGCAACTCCAGGCCTCGCGGGCCGGTGTGTATGCAGGTTTTTGCTGCCACCAGTTAACAATTATTTAATTAGCCCAATCGTTTACATGATCTGATATTTTAATCTACATATCCGCGATATGAACAGCAGCTGATGAATGTTCTTGTGCCGGTATGCGTGTATTGTAGCATTTTCTCGTTCTGTAATTTACGAGTGAATCGGTGATTGTGTGTATGACTAATTAGCTGATTGAGCCGCGGTAACTGGTTGCAGTAAAAACATGCAAACACACCGGCCCGCGAGGCCTGGAGTTGCCCACCCCTGCCTCAGACCCTTGATGACTTACAGCCATTTAGCCAACCATGTGATCCATACTTATAAGAGCACCAGAAAAGAGTATATAAAGAGTATTTTGATGTTTTCTGGTCACAGACATCAGGAAGTAATGGCATGCAAAAGATTTGCAACCAAATATTAAATATGATGACTTTATTTATGTTCATTTGTCCAATTACTTTTCCCTAAAATGGGGGGGACTGTGTATAAAAAGGGCTACAATTGTTCACCCGATATGGATGTAAAAACCCTCAAATTAAAGCTGAAAGTCTGCACTTTAACCTCATAGTCACTGTTCCATTTCAAATCCAATGTTCTGGAGTACAGACAGAGCCAAAACAACATACATGCGTCACTGCCCGAATACTTTCTGTCCCCAGTGTATATTTGTGCCTATAGTCACTGATGCCTCCTACCTTAGACTCAAAGTCTATGTAAGTGAATGCTTCAAAATGCCCGCAAAAATTCTCACAAGAACCTTTTCAAAGAACAGCCGTGTCCTTCCAAGGTGAAACCATTTTTGTTCATCACACAGAAAGAATGTGTTGTAAGGTAGATAATTTTATGGTTATATTGAGTTGGTTTGACATGGCCTCTCCTCTGTTGCCCTGGGATGACCCCAGTAGAAGTGTGGGTGAGGGCTTCAGCCAGGTATCAGAGTTCTGGAGGGCCAACATTGATCTGCTGGGGTTGTGGCCTTACTCTGACATTAACTTCAGTGCCAAAGTGAAAGAGCAGGAGTTTCACTCTAACCTTTGCTCCCCAAAGCAGACTTGTTGTTTACCTTTAGTAAATTTGCAATTTACTCATTTTGAGGAAACAAAAAAGAAAACTCTTGGTGGCTGGTTCAGAGAGGAGAAAATGACCCGAGGTGCATTCTGTGGTGCGCTGGTTCTTACGGGGGCCCGGTTCCTCTCCTCTCCCACAGATGGTGGTGAAGACCTTCATGGACATGGACCAGGACTCGGAGGAGGAGAAGGAGCTCTACCTCAACCTGGCTCTGCACCTGGCCTCTGACTTCTTCCTCAAGCACCCGGACAAGGACGTGCGGCTGCTGGTGGCCTGCTGCCTGGCCGACATCTTCCGAATCTACGCCCCCGAGGCGCCCTACACCTCGCCCGACAAACTGAAAGTGAGTGCCCTGTGGGACCCCGTCTCCGGACAGCAGGGACTCGCCTCGTGCAGTCGCTGGCGGCGTTTCGGCTCAAGGGGATTTTTTGGTTTCGGTTTCCACAGCCGTTGTGGATTCACTGTATCGAATGTGATGTTACATGCTCTTTAGAATTGTGACTGGCGTTGTCAGATATTATCCCCGAAAGGGTTTATGAAAATATTTCCCATTTGGCTCCCGCTCGAAGGTCCATGGTTCACTTCTTATGTCGTTGACTCCCAAACGTTGTTCTTCTGAATCTTGCCCTGTGTATTTTTCAGGGAAACCCCTCCTTCCTCTCTTGCAGTCTTCGTTGTGGTCACTGTTCTCCTGCCTTTGTTTCAGGACATATTCATGTTCATCACACGGCAGCTGAAGGGACTGGAGGACACCAAAAGCGCCCAGTTCAACAGATACTTTTATTTACTTGAGGTGCGTTGGGTTTTTTTTCAGGGGAAGGTTTACAACTGTTTGCGGGTCTTTGGCGCCCCCTTTGTTAGAGAATGTTACTCAGTGTGATTTTTGATCCAACAGAACATAGCTTGGGTGAAGTCCTATAACATCTGCTTCGAGCTGGAGGACAGCAATGAGATCTTCACTCAGCTCTACAGAACGCTTTTCCAAGTGATCAAGTGAGTCCAACTTGGCAGCATTGCCAGAAACCTCCAAGGTTGTGAGCCCATTGATTAAAGGCCCACATGCATTCTCTTTCTGGTTTTAGTATCTGAAACGCCCACTAAACGTTAGCAAAGAGCAGTGAGGTAGGTTTTGTGAAAAGTCCAAAACCCCACCCCCTGTCTGTATACATTTGGATTGCGACTCGGACAAATTATGCAAAAACATTCGTCATATCACGTGGAGAATCGTTTTACCAAGAACTCGCTTTTAAACCCTAAAATATGCATAGTTCGACCAAAATTGCATTTTTTTTTCTCTAACCAGTATGGAACACAATTGAAAAGCCCCAGGATGATATGAAAAGCTCAAAAATACAAACTATGCATGTGGGCCTTTAAAGTCCCTAAATGGCTCAGGCTGTGGCTGACTGTGTTTTGGACCCCAAATGGGACAACACATCATAACGGGGTACCTAAAAAGGACCAATCTGTTATCAAAGAAATATGTGGTCTAATTTATGTTTTTATGTTTTTAGCCTGTGTGTCTCTAATAGTCGACACAATGCAAAATGGAATACAAAAATACAATATTTTTTTCCCCATTCACTCCTCCCTTACCCAATAATGACTCCCAATTCCCACTCGTTTCAGCAACGGTCACAACCAGAAGGTGCACATGCACATGGTGGATCTGATGAGCTCTATCATCTGTGAGGGGGACACTGTGTCGCAGGAGCTGCTGGACACTGTGCTGGTCAACCTGGTTCCAGCACACAAGGTAACGAGCACTTCTTTAAACCTCTGGCCTTTGTTGAAGTAGTGTTTTCATGCTGAGGGGGGGTTATACCCTTACTGCAGTGTTTCTTGTGGAATAAGCAGTGGTGCTCTGTCTTTGAGGCGGGTTGAGTAACTTGAGAGAAAGGGTTCCTTATGTGGCATACCTGTACTGTAGAGCGATTCATGCAATGCTGGATACTCACAGTCACTACATTAATGTGACAGAAGAGGAGTGTGGGAGTGTCACCTGTAATTTTATTGGCTGAGTGGGTTGGTGCGCATTAAAAACATTGTGACTTGGAAATGGTGCTACTACTTTTTTTTAGGGGACGTTTAAAACTTTCTAGATCGAAGGAAAAAAATTACTGTTCTGGCACCATGACAGCACTGTATAACTAGTGACAGTACTAGGCTAAGTAACATTATCACATACGAAAGTTATTTATCACATATCTATTTTGTGAGAAAATATCTGAACTCTGGGGTCCTATCGAATTTGTTATGAATAAACATGGACTAGCTGGTGAACTTAGAGGTTATTACTAGCTTTAAGAAAATGTAAACAACTTTGTGGGTGAGGGACTGAGGGTGACAAATTCAATGTTTTTTTAGCGGTAGGCTATGTGTATATGCTTAGGTTCCTAAGCTATACACATAATAAATTAATCACTCTACACATAATAAATTAATGTGCAGAGCACTCCAGAAAGTCAAATTAGTTTTTATTTAAAACAAAGCTGCATCTTTGCTTGATCTACTTGAGAAGTTTAGGTAGCCAAACGCTAAATCTTTAGTGATCAAAATCTTTGCATTGATCCTTGTTGCCAGATTATTTTTCAAAGTTGTCGATTGAGTTAATCACATTCAAATTAATTTGATTTTGGGGGATTTATGTTACCAACGGCGCTCTAAATCTGGTCGTGGCGTAGCACAACTGTTGAGTATTACCAGCGGAAACCCTGCTTACTGTCTACAATATAAGAACCCTTCAAGAATGTGTGAAGCTTTCTGGGTTATGCGCTGTAGTTTGAGGTATAGTCTGCTATATGGAGTGAAGATTCTGTGTATTTATCTTAACATTTGTTTTATTAGTAATTGCCTAATGTACAGATGCTTAATCCAGCAGCACATACACTGCCGTGCTAAAGTCATATATTTTTTCATCTTCCTGGTGTGATGCATAATGAAGCTAAAACCGTAATAAATGTAAAGACTCCTGAAAGAACATAATTGCCTCGCCAACATAGCGTGTGTGTCCACTTCTGTCCTTTTTTTAAAACTGTGGAAATAATTACTGGGATATTTTCAAATGCTAAACTCTTCTAGACTGGTGGTCCACACTTTTTCCAGCACCTTCCATGGTCCTGTAGGAAGCTCTGCATCTCGTTTCTATTTGACCTTTTCTCTGTTCCCGTACGGCTTAAGTGATAAAAGCCTGAGCTTCTTTATTCATCACAGGGGAAATGTCTCGAGGCACAGCAGAATGTATTACTGAAGCAATCCTTTTGGGTTTTGGAAGGGGGGTTGGTCAGGATTGGCTTTCCTGGTTAATCCATTATTATATTGTACCCAGAAAAGGCTTTGAACACGCTATTCCAGCCCAGGAGTCTGGTTTCCAGCATCATTTATCGCCCGGCTGGCGGCTGCTAAAATGTTCCCCAGCTTAAATGCTCTCCCTGTGCCCTGTGTGTGCAGAACTTGAACAAGCAGGCGTACGACCTGGCCAAAGCCCTGCTGAAGAGGTCCGCGCAGGCCATCGAGCCGTACATCACCAACGTGAGTGACCCCCGTTTCACTGGTGCGGTCACGTCTCCCGCGTCACTCACACGCGTCCAAACTGCATACTCCAGGGTTTTTCAACCGCTTCTTCACGGAAGCCATGCTATTTCTTTTCAAAAAGTACTGAAAATGGGCAAGCCATTTTACCTGTGCAATTTTTAATCAGTGCACAAGTACCGGTGTGTAATCAGAGCAGGAAATGTCTTAAATATGTATAAGCTACCATTAGTGGGAGGAAGGCTTAAACTGCAGATACAGACCTGAACATAGTCAAATTTTTCATGAATTTCAGTAATATCTATATTTTCTTCATGACCAATTTTGTTTCCCGCGCCTCCGTAGCCCTGCTGTACACTGCAGGATGTGTTATGTTTAAAATGGGAATGGAGTGAATTGCGCATTAGCCTTGACTGTCATGCGTAGGTGACACTACTTGGCAAGGACGGTGTCCAGGGAGGCACGATGAAGGAGAAAGGGTCCCGGCAGGGAAAAAGGCTGACGCAGCGACGCTTCTGCACAGATCCTGATTCGACGCTATTGTTAGCTCCGGCGCGAGCGCATTTGTCATTGTATCTCGCCGGAGTCTCCCTGTCGCCGCGGGAACCTGTGGCGTGTTCTCGTTATGACTGTTATTCCCTGTAGTGCTCGTTAAAACCTCTGCAAGCTGGGAGCGTTATTATTTCACAAACCGCACTGCCGTTGTCCTGGCAATGTCGGAAACTTTATTTATTTATATTTTTGAGGTTTGGTTAACGGGCCTGTTGTGGGCCCCTGTCCCTCAGTTCTTTAACCAGGTGCTGATGCTGGGGAAGACGTCGGTGAGCGACCTGTCGGAGCACGTCTTTGACCTCATCCTGGAGTTGTACAACATCGACAGCCACCTGCTTCTGTCTGTGCTCCCTCAGCTGGAGTTCAAACTCAAGGTGTGCCCCCCTCCCCTCCTCCTTCCCCCTTCGCTATTACCGCGGTTTTGGTTCAAATTTCCACTGGTAATGTCGTCATGCTGTGTGTCTGCTCGTTTCCAGAGTAACGACAACGACGAGCGGTTGCAGGTTGTGAAGCTTTTGGCCAAAATGTTTGGAGCGAAAGATTCAGAGCTGGCAGCACAGAACAAGCCACTCTGGCAGTGTTACCTGGGAAGGTAACCTCTTTTTGTTTCACCATCAACACTTTCTGCTATTGCTCTTACTATTATTTATGTTGTAGTTTCAGGGAAAATAATAGTAATGACTGCCTGCTAAATGCTTGAATGTTTATTACTACACAGTAAGTGAGACAGATACTTAGTAGTTTTGCTTATTGAAAATGGATGTGTGCTGTAAAGGTTTTATTGATTTATTTAAATATTCTTATGTTTTTATTTTTAGGTTCAATGACATCCATGTTCCCATCCGACTGGAGTGTGTGAAGTTTGCCAGCCACTGCCTTATGAACCACCCTGACTTGGCCAAAGACCTTACCGGTAACTGCACTGACTCCAGCGCTATGTATTCGAGGGGAAATGTGTTACGAGCACTGTCAAACTGTTTTTAATGGGCTGGCTTGTTGATTTGATTCCGTTTCTGTCGTCCTGCCAGACTACTTAAAGGTGAGGTCACATGACCCAGAGGAGGCCATCCGGCACGATGTGATCGTGTCCATCGTGACGGCCGCTAAGAAGGACCTGGCTCTTGTGAACGATCACCTGCTGAATTTTGTGAGAGAGAGGACACTAGACAAGAGGGTGTGTCTTCAGCTCCTCCTACTGCTCATTAATATTAATGTCATCACAGGGCTCAACGGATGCTCATAATAAGATGCTTTACAGGGTCTGGGTTGGTCCTGAAAGAAGAAACCACACATTAAAGTGCAACCTGTATAGGACAGCCAAATGTTCTTTCATGAGCAGGTGCTGTCAATCACCGATTTGTACAAACCAATCCATAGACACTGTTTGTTCCAAGTCAGGAAAGCTCCTCCCATTTTTGTATTAATGAAGCCTCATTCTCCTCTATTTGTTGCTGGGAGACAAGCCGGGGGGGCAGTGGGTACCTTTTTCAAGTTCTATTTTTCTGGCAGCTGCCAAACTGAACCGTGGTTATTGGGGTATTTTCACATCGTGAGTCTTTCCGTGCGTGAACCGCGTATGGCCAAGTTTCATTTCAGCGGAATGAGACTATTTGTATGAATCGGGTGCACTTGGGCTCAGGAAGAATAAAAATAGCCGTGTTTGTAATAAGGGGTGTATTGTGTTTCCGTGCGTGCGGTTTGTCGGGGTTCACTCTCATCAAAGGCAGCCGGTCGGTGGGACGGCACAGAGCACAGAGGTAGAGATGCAAGCGGAACAGAAACGCTAAAAATCCATCAGCTCCGCCATTTCCTTGCTCGGCGCACTCCATTTCTCCTTCTAATCCAATCCCAGAGACCCCTTTTCCTCGGCGAGGAGCAGGAGGCACAATCCAATAAATTGGACCATAACTCATATCTCCCCCTGCCTCCCCCGCATGCATTTTCAAACAGAACCCACACAAAGGAATCTAATTGAGCACGGGCCGCAGCCGCCTCTCCTCTTTGTACCCTCAAATTCCCCCCTCTCCCTCCGCCGCCTCCCGTTATGTGATGTAACACGCCGTTGACCTCTGGACGTTTTTATATAAAAAACATCTTTATTTTTTAGAAGCCCAGGCTCTGAAAGCTAGCACGTCCTTTGTGCTAAAACTCCTGGGCTTCTCCCACAGCCTGCAGTGTGATTTCATTGCTTATATAAGCCCGTGTGTTGACCCCCTCTGAGACTTGTGCCAGCTTTTAGTTTTTTTTTTTTTGTCTTAGTTCGAAATATCGATCTGAAGTAGCTTCTCCGTGTCATTCAGGGTTTTTTGTTCTGTTTTTTTTATCCAGTGGCGGGTACGTAAGGAGGCCATGATGGGGCTCGCACAGATCTATAAGAAGTACTCTCTGCAGGGGGAGGCGGGGAAGGAAGCCACCAAGCAGATATCCTGGATCAAAGACAAACTGCTGCACATCTACTACCAGAACAGCATAGATGACAGGTGAGCGCTGTGGAAGTTTATACGAGGGGTTGCCATTGCGCTCCTTTCTCTGAGTTTATAGTGATGTATAACGTGTCCCTGCTGCTGTCTCCCTCACTAATGGCGGTGGGCCGTGGCTGGCCTGCTTGTTTTAGTGTTCGGCTTTTCGGTGGCGCATCCAGCTAAAGCACTTTGCCAGCGCCGTGATGCGTCCCGTGGCGACAGTCCTGCTGTGGGGAGTGGGGGAGTTCAGCATATAATTGGCCGTAGAGTTGCCCAAAGAAGGAGGCGGGGGTCTTAGACTGACCTCATGCTACAATGGCGTCCCCTCTGGTCACTCGAGTACCTGCGGGTGTGCCACAGTCATCCGGCACAGTGACGACTCTGCTCTGAGAAAAGCAGATTAAAACGTGTTTTTGATCGATGTGCTATTATGTGGTCTGTTTGTAACTTGTAAGACAGGGCACTGCATTTGAATAGCAGTGGAATGGTTTGAAATGGTCCCACTCCAGTCGTTGGGTAGTCTCTGTGAAGCGCTCTGGTATAAGGAGAAGTTTTGGATCAACAGTTTGCCTTCATAGCTTGATTAGTTTGCCTGTCACAGGTAAAATTTATAGAAAATTATTAGACGCATATTCCCTGTTGCCTTGGGCTGGGTATAGGGATTAGTTCATGTGCCCAGTCAGCCAGTGAGCTAACAAAGCGAAGCCATGTGTGACCCTTTAATTTGAGTCGCTAATGAGATTCTGACCTTATTTGTTATTTGTTGAGTTTTTATTTGTTTTCCTCAGAGGTTTGTTGCTACAGCACTGTTTTTATGCTCTTGTCAAACTTTTGCAGAACAACCAAATAATTAATTTAGCTTCTACTCCGTTTTCTGATGATGTACCTTTGGGATAAACTTAATACCAAGTCTACAGAAATTAATGTGGTCTGTGCCAGTGTGTTTGGAGATCTGTCTCTTAAAATGCATCAGCTGGATGAATTTTCCAACGGATATATGGGCCTGTGTTCATAAATCATCTCAGAGAATGCTGATCTAGGATCAGTTTTGCCTTCTAGCTCATAATGTAAAAATATAAGAAATGGCAAGGCGAAACCTTTTTCTAGATCAGCGCTCCCAGGTCCTCCAGATGGAGGAAGGGGTTCCAGGGTGCTGGGGTACCCCCAGGTGAGGCGCTTGTTCTTGGTTTAACTTTCCCACCCCGTGCTTACCATGGTCCAGATAAAAGCCCTGCTTTGCCATTACTGACCACTGGGAGTCTTGCAGGGTATCAAGAAGTCAGTGCTGAAGAGATGCATTTAAGCAGAGTCCGGTAATGAGGATGATATTGGACTTAAGGGGAGACACCACCCGGAATTTCATGATTTTCATTGCATATATCAATTTTGAGATATTTTGCTTCTATAATTACTCTAGTTTTATAAAATGTACAAAATAATGGTCAATAATGATCATAAATTAATTTAAGTTAATTTAGATTATTATATACCACCTTCGCTAAGTACACAATGTATAACGTTATCTTTATGTCATGGTATTATGCCTGTGCGATTTTAGCACTGAACTGATTGAGTGGGATATCGTTGGAAAGCTTATTTTCCGGAGCGTATAGCTGGCTAGACCATATTTGCCAATTTTCTATAACGTCATGATGACGGAGGGCTAAATACAAATAGCTGGTCACATTTGTGGGTAAACACATTTTAATCGGTTGCAAATCTTTAACAGAGTGGAATTTCTCAAAATGACATTACCCATAACCCATACGCCAAGTGCGTTTTCTGAAGTTTGGTAGAAGGTACAGGCATGACATTTCACATACGGCTTTCTCGATGAAATAGCCAGTAATTTACAGAGGCTTTTCTTGATATCTTCATTTTATGTGGTATTTTAGCTGTTAAAACAGGCTAAGATCTCATTTATTTGCCATGTATATAGTGTTTTTGGAATAATTAAGTGAAAAAACTATATTTTGACAAAAGGCTCTGTACATTACCAACTATTGAGTTTCTTATTACATTAAAATAGAGGAACTTACTCTGAAATCATCTTCCCAAACGTGATTGGCGTAATGCATAAATTAGGGTATTTTTTACTATATAGTACATAATTTGGGTATATTAAAAACTGAAGAATCAAAAGTCATAATACAAAAATGTCTTATATTTATGTGTATATTCAACTGGTAAAATTTAATTATGATAGGATGAAGAGTAAATAATTACATTAATAATTAAATAATAATCGCTTTTATATTATCAAAGAGGCTTGTCGCGCAGGCTAGCCTACGCCAAAGAAAATGCTCCCACTTTTATGTGGGTCTGCTGCTGTAAAACGGGCTTTAGGCAGAAAAAAGTACTGGAGTATACACAAGGACAAATCAGCTTATAATTGTTCCAAGGTAATGGTAATATGTCCCATCCCTACTAATAATTGAGGTTTGCTACGATAACAATGCCATAAAATAGCACAATTTTGATACACTCTTAATGCAAACCTATTGGTTTGGTTGGACCTCTTTGATTTGATGGTGAATCAGGACTGTGGAAACTGACAGAAGAATGTAGTCAAAGGTGTGCGCTGTAACGGTAATTCGTTAGCCACTCAATGGGGAATGGGAAATTAGGACAGTTTTTCCCCACTTTTAGTTTAGAATGATAGCATCTGTCTTTCCCGGGGTCTGTTTTTTCCCTGCTTATCGAGCAGGTTGTCGTTAACCGGGGAGAAAAGTATGGATGCAGGACAACCAAATTCCCTTTTTTCAAAAGGGGAACAAAGTCAGTGTGTTCTCTGGCTGTAAATCACAGCATGTGAGCCTAAATTTACCTTCAGAGGGGAACACATTTAACGTGGCCTCTGGCTTTAAATCACGGCATATTTGACTGCTGCTCATTATCACTTTAAAATTGAATTGACTGTTTGAAGGAGCGATAATGTCGCGGAGGCTAGCCTGTTAGCCGTCTTTCCTCTCAGATGAAGCATGTCGGTACGGGCCCCTCTGTGCTGAACACGGCCATGCGTGTGCTTTCCTCCGGCAGAACTGCCATATCGGGTATTCAGCAGGGAGAAGAGTACATAAACGCCTGCTTTTCGGGGCCATACGAATGCACTTTATTTAAAGGAGAGAGCTGTCTGCCTCCTTATGTATTTTTCACCTTTTTTTGGAGTCGCAGATGGGATTGCAGAACAGAAAGCGTCGGGGCTGGGAGTCGAACCCCCAGCCGTACGGGGGGGGGGGGGGTTTGTATATTGATCTGAGAATTGGCCGCCCCTCCAGACTGCCCGTCAGCCCATGGATGTGTTTTTGATTGACATACAACTCATCGTTTATGGTGAAACCCCAATTCCTATCTCCCCCACATCACCTTTTCTCTTGCATTGTTTATAGAATGGAGAGCAGAGGTGGGGGAGGGAGAGAATAACCGTCTCAGGTTGATAAGATCACTGGATCTGGACGGCCAAAGTCATATGAAGTTTGTAATCCTCTCCGGTTTAAGATTTAGCGGGATAATCCTGTTAAATTGGTCTGCTCGTGAAAGATTAGACGCTCCTGGCGCGAGAGGCACTAATGACAGCAGATATGAATCGGCGCGCATGAGAATACGGTGAAGAGAGAGGAGGAAGCCTGCTGTTTTCATTTCATCCGTCAGTAATGCAGTGTGCTTCAGGGCGGCAGCCACGCATCGCACATGTGTGGAATATGTTAAACATGTAGCATTTGCTCCTGAAGAAACACAGCGCTGGAGTGGAATTCACAATGAAACCCTTTTTGAGAAATGGTTGCGTTTGGAAATGTCTTCTCTTGAAATCGGGAACGTCTGCAGTTTTCACAGGAAGGGATGGTGCGGACCCCAGAAAGCGTAAAGTGTACAGGGTGGTCTCAAGTCCTTTGGAAGCCGAACGCAGTGTAGTTCCCTGTGTGAAAGCATTGCTCTTTATGTAGGAAGCAGAGCAGACTGGGGGTGATGTAATGTGTATGATATAGTGCCATCATAAGTGCATCTCATCTCCTGAACCACCTGAAGACACGGCTCCTCCAGAGAGTCTTCTGGTTCACACTTGTTTGCTGTGTTCAGCGTTCAGTTCCTTGAAATGTACTTTTGCTGCCACACTTAATGAGCTAAAAGCACATAAATGCCCAGACTCACAAAGGAGTCTCTATGCTCGTGTTTGCCAGCTACTCCTCTAGCCACCAACTCCTCTAACTTCACTGCATTCTTAGTCCTCATTAACGGTAGAAATGTTCCACTTGGATATGTTTTTGATCGCAGGTTCTGCTTTTCACCAGCTAATTCCAGCACGGTTTAGACATTTTCTCAGACAAAAAAAAAAAAGATCCAAAGCGAGGTGGAAAAAAGTTTGTTTGCAGGGAAAGGTGAGTTCAGACTTATGTGAACTATCTGTCAGAGATCGCTTAGAGGCTGAAATCTGACATCGGTCTCTTCTTTGATTAATAAAGTTAGTGGTCTTTGTGTAGAGGACCTCACACAAATAGCTAACTGTCTGTCTCTGTCTGTCCCCACTGCCCTGTGTCTATCCCTCTGTGTCACAGGTTGCTTGTTGAGCGCATCTTTGCCCAGTACATGGTTCCTCACAACCTGGAGACCATGGAGAGGATGAAGTGTCTGTATTACCTGTATGCAACGTTAGACCTTAATGCTGTGAAGTGAGTACACCTGAGTTTATCACATGGAACAATGTTATTACCTGTATGGAATATTAGACTTTAGTACTGTGGAGTACACCTGAGTTTATCACGTGTGGCTGTCGTCCTCGCACGTTAATCTTTACCATCTGGTCTGATTGGCTTATTGGAGTGCAGGCTGGGTCCCATAGACATTACTAGTCTTAGTCTGGGTTATGGCATTGCTGTTACAGCGTTGTCATTTAGCAGGTGCTCATATCCAGAGTCATACGAGCCCTGACTGCGATTGGGAGCCTACAGTGGCAAAACATAGCTGCAGTTGCATCATCGTCCTGACGGCTCAGCCGTCACCTGCAGGTTACCAGTTGTCATCGGTGACTGATGTGCCTCTCCCATCTCCTCCTTCATAAAGTTCTTTCCCTTTTCAGAGCTCTGAATGAAATGTGGAAGTGCCAGAACATGTTGAGACACCATGTCAAAGACCTGCTGGACCTCGTGAAGCAGCCAAAAGTGAGCCGACTGGGTTTTTTTTAATCGTACCATTGCACCTTACGTCTGCTCCTTCACAGAGATTTGAGGCAGAAAGAGTGTTTCTGTTTATCATATATAATTTAAAGCACAATTTAAAAAATAATAAGGATTACTATGGTTTTATTTTTCAGTCCGAGGCCTGCAGCAAGGCAGTGTTCTCTAAAGTCATGGTCATCACAAGTAAGTTTCTTACTCAAAATGTTTTTTGAACTTGCAGTTAATTTAACATGCCTAATTTCCCCAACCTCTGTATCTGACCAGGAAACCTGCCAGACCCTGGCAAAGCCCAGGACTTTGTAAAGAAGCTGGCCCAGGTTCTGGAGGAGGACGAAAAGATCCGGAAACAGCTGGAGACTCTGGTCAGCCCCGCCTGCTCCTGCAAGCAAGCGGAGGGCTGTGTGGTAAGGGCATTACCTCATCGCTCGCTGTTTATCGGGCCAGCAGACGCCCCTAAGCATTCACATTGAAACATTCTCACACTCACTGGCCTGCTGCTTTCACTGTCCCTCAGTGAATATGACTCAGAACTCCATCACCACCACAAGGGTTCTTCCTCCAAGTGGACTCTAGGATGAGAGAAATATTATAAAAATTTAGGTTGGCAACATAAATTGTTCTATTATGCAATATTTTGTGAATGAGTCATCATGATTTTTGTTCCTCCTACAGAGAGACATCACAAAAAAATTGGGAAGTCCCAAGCAGCCTAGCAACCCGTTCCTGGAGATGGTGAAGTTCCTGCTGGAGAGAATTGCCCCGGTGCACATCGACACGGAGTCCATCAGGTGAGGAGTCATCTGTCATGCGTTCCTCCCACACCAAGGGGGCGATCTTTGCATTCCATTAAAGTGGATAATTTCTTCGACACACTGCCTTTGCTGCCCCTGCAGGAGAGGGTAACCTTTTCTCTTCTATACAACTGCCTTCACGGTTGCTGTGATTTATTTTATAGCACTTGGTAATTTTCTGGCTACCCTTCCCTGTTAGCAGTGTACAGAACCAACCTTTATGTGAAAATACATTGTGTATGTTTACACACACACTAATACTCCAGTCTTACATATTATGGCTAAACTTATTATTGAAATGGTCGTGTAAACACCTTTATCTGATTATGTGAGGTCATCATCAGCGTATTTGAAACCCAATTAACACTCCAGGGGCCACATGTATAAAACTCTTGAGTAAAAGGATGCGTACAAGAATGCTCAGGGTGAAAGGCGGAAATCTGCTTTAAAAAAGTTAAACATTTTCTACCTCTGCCTTTCGGTCACTATGTCGCCATATCACACTGACGCCAAACATTGCGTACATATTGTGTCCAGCATGTGCAGAGGTACGCAGATTCTCACAGCAAGTGTTATTTTACATCTTTACATTATTTACATCTGAATTTCTGCGTGGAAACTTTCTGAGGGCATTTTTCTGCACAGTGCTGTTTATACATGTAGCCTCTGGTTTTTTGCGCACTTTCGATTTTTGTGGTGCATGTAAACGTCTTACTCCGATTTCTTTTGGCTTTTTGAAACTGTGCATGTCAGGCTGAAGTGGAGAGTGGGACGGTGTCAGGTCAAAAATTTTCTGGGCCGGGGTTCCTTCGGGATTTCACTTCCAGAATTTTATTAGTAAATTTAAATATTTCACTGGTGAAAATATATTGTTGAGTGTTATGAGCTTATGTTTGGACTTGCTAGCTGGCTAACACATTAAACAACTGAAATTATTGTGAAATTGGCCAAATTTAGAGATCGGTAAAGCTAGCTATAGTAATAATATAAATCAACCACTAGTTGGCTATAAAATAACTAGCTATAATAATAACTACTCGCTAGCTATAATAATAATACAAATTTTCTACGGGCGGATCTTTTTTTGTCCTTACAAAGGGAAACAGTTAGTAGCTTCATTTTCCACAAAACCAATTATGGAGAGAATCATGTAAACGTGGCTTTTGGATTAATCACATGACTTATATCCATGTGGACGCGTTAAGTTAAATACTGGTAAAAACTCATAGCTTCCAATAATGGGATATTGCTGTGCACGTAAATGTACCCATTAGGACATGTTGCTTTAGTGAATGGATCTCTCATCCCTCCCTCCCTCCCTACCCAGCGCCCTTATCAAACAGGTGAACAAGTCCATAGACGGCACAGCAGACGACGATGATGAGGGCGTGCCCACTGACCAGGCTATCCGAGCTGGCCTAGAGCTTCTGAAGGTACTGTCGACCCTAAGGCAGGGATCCTGAAACGGAATCCTAAACTACCATCCAGGGGCCCCTAAACCCAGCCCTTTTTTTCTAGCTTTTCTGACCAACCCAGGTGCTAGTGCTGAAAATAACTTAAACAAATTATTTTACTAACTGGACACAAAAAACATAATCACAGGACTTGAGTGTATATTGGTGAAGAGAGCTGTAGAAATAGGCAGTTGTAGTGACTTCATATGGAAATCGATGGAACAGCCACAGGGTCATGGCTTGACACATCAAAAATGAAAGATACACACTCTGCCCAGTGCTCTTCGGAATACACAAAGTCACGTGATAACAAACTGCTGGAACATAACAATCAGCATACATCAGTTAGTCGATGAAAAGCCCATACGTTACACAGAGGCTTCCAGACAGTGATCGATGTCTTCCTCTGGCCCGTCAAATTGCGCGTGAGTTAGTGAAGGATGCTTGGTGAAAAGGATTGGGGTTCCCTGCCCGAAGGGAGACGTGCACACTCATATGCACGTGTGCATCTTTCAGCTCAAACTCTGAGACTTGCTCTTGTACAAAGACGCGCACTGTGATGCATGAAGACAGATACTGCCACATGTTGGCGCATATTTGAGTATCAGTTCAGGTAGTTAGCAGGGTTCCAGGAGTTTGTCATGTGCAAGTAACATGCAACACAGAGTTAACGATAAGCAAAAATACATAAAACAAGGACCTTTTTTTACGTGAAATTATTCACAAGGCTTTGCAATATTGATTGGCTGTGTTCATTTTTTAATCTTTCCCATAAAATTTATATCAGAACGGCCTTTCTCTGACTTTCTCTGTGTGAGAATCGTAATGATTCGCATCAGCAGGGCACTGTGATTGGTGGACTTCTGTGAAAGCAAATTTAAAACAACCATTCGGGCAGGGGCCACTCGAGTTAATAATTGTAGAGTGATTCTATCTCTTTCTCTCATTGTCTCCCTCTCTCTCTGCAAAGCCCTTTATTTATATTGTATTGTACTATCTGCCAAATGTCTGATCTTTACAAAAGAAATGACTGCGGACATTTATCATGGTTGAAAACGGCTCCGCGGAGCTGCGGTGTCATTTATGTTATTAGACACAGGAGCGTTACGATGCCTAGGCTGAAAGCTCTATGTGAGGACACATTTCCTCTCCTCTTCCTCCTCCCTCTTCAGGTTCTGTCCTTCACCCACCCGGTGTCCTTCCACTCGGCCGAGACCTTCGAGTCCCTGCTGGGCTGCCTGAAGATGGACGACGAGAAGGTGGCCGAAGCTGCTCTGCAGATCTTCAAAAACACAGGCGGCAGGATGGAGGAGAGCTTCCCGCACATCAAATCGTGAGTCTGCAGCAGCGGCGGCGGGGCTGGGGCGGGGGCGGGGTGATTTATCCCGCACGTTCACATTCCGCAAGGTGTGCTCCGGATGAAAGGCCTGGCCGTGCGGCGGCTCGGAGCCGCCTGGAGTTCCTTTGTCAGTGAATTTATGGTTTCATGAAGGGGAGAAAGCTTTTATCTCATTTCTGCTTTTTTTATTTTTTATTTTTTTACTCTGTTCGATTCAAGAGGGATCGAAAAGCAACTGCAATCCGAGGACCATTAGTAAAGTCGGTGCATTGCGTCTATTGAACCAGGAAGGTCAAAAGAGAATTAGTTTCCCTTTGATGGTGACTACCTGAGGGAAATAAGACTGGTGGGAATAGAATGGGCTTGCATAGCCCATTAAATGTAGGGAGGACGATCAGGGGGGCAGATTGACAGTATATCTTTATCTATTTAACCAGAACACTTGGGGAAATGCTACTCTTGGCTTTTAGTGCCATATAATCTTTAATGACAAGTGAGTCATGACAATTCCAACAAAACATTCAACCTCCTGTGTTGATAGATTGGATTCTCTCAGTCCAGAACAAAGTGTATCCCCTACTTGGGCACCAGGTCCATTCTTCTTTCTATGTATTACCAGGTCCTGGCCTGCTCAGCTTAAAGGAGAAGTTTGGTATTTAGCATGTTAAGCCCTGTTATAAGGTTATTTACGATCATATACAATGGTCGATATCAACATTTTGACAAACTTCTGTTTTGAGATATATTGCTCATTGCTCATGTCACAGCTAACTTACACAATGGATCTGGATGGGCATATAGAAAATCTTTCAAAAAACACCATAAACTCTCGTTTTCAAATACGGGAAACTCACCGAGTGGTCACTGGGGTCCGTTGATGTTCTGACACAAAAATCGTCACAAAGTATGCTTCGTATCGGGTTTTATTTATCATTTTTATTAAATCCATTGACTTGTATAGACACCAGAGGAGGTTGAGATGGATACATCCGCAGCCGGAAACCGGAAATACTTCTGAATTGTTTTGGAATGTTTGTAGTTTTCTGTTGCTCACTAGTGGTTTTGTGCGCTCGCAGTGAAGGAATCAGTCTCATAAACATACTCTAATTATTTGAAGAGTTCGTACTAGCTGCAAAGCAAACCCCAACCTGGTGACCCGGAAGCGGCTCTTCTTCTTCTACGGTAGCCTTCAAGCTCAGCCAAGACCTCCCAAAATTTCAAGCGAAAGTTTACAAACGTATGGCTGTACGGCGACAGAAAATAGTTCTATAAATCTTTAAACGGTTATTTAAAACATGTTTTAAACGTAAACATAAATTACAAGAAGACACCAGTGACCACTCGGTGAGTTTCCTGTCTTTGAAAACGAGAGTTGTTTTTTGAAGGATTTTCTATATGCCCATCCAGATCCATTGTGTAAGTTAGCTGTGACATGAGCAATGAGCAATATATCTCGAGACTGCACAGTTTGTCAAAATGTTGATATGGACCGTTGTATATGATTGTAAATAACCTTATAACAGGGCTTAACATGCTAAATACCGAACTTCTCCTTTAAGCTCTTCGGCACAAAGAAGGTTGCAGCCTTTTGCTGAATGTGTAAGAAGGGTGAAAGTCATTGTGCTTCTGCTTGACCCCCCATGCGCCCTCTAGGGTCCTGCTGCCAGTACTGCAGCATAAGGCAAAGAAGGGACCGCCTCGCCAGGCCAAGTACGCCATCCACTGTATCCATACCATGTTCTCCAACAGAGACACACAGTTTGCACAGATTTTTGAGGTAGGCTCACACACACACGTGCGCAGGTACAAACGCATATACACACACAAACGCGCAAATGTAATGATGTTCGTCCTCCCCCCGCCAGCCTCTACAAAAGGGATTGGACCCGGCCAGCCCAGACCAGCTCATCACTCCTCTCACCACGCTGGGCCACCTGGCCAAGCTGGCGCCAGAGCAGTTTGCCGGCCCGCTCAAGTCCCTAGTGGCCAACTTCATCGTCAAGGACCTGCTCATGAACGACCGGGTACGGTTCCAAACAGACGCCTTCTTCCTCTCTGCTCCTGAATCGACTCCTCATGCTTGACTCCTGATTCAGGAGCTTGTTTATCATTCAGTGAACATCGAATATACTAGAATGCGGCTCTCTCTGAATTGGGATACGGCACTTTGCTGCTAATGCCACCACGGCTATACAGAATTATGTGTTTTGGTGCTCCTCTAAGCTTATCTTAAAAAAACGTATTCTCTGCGTGCTGCTTTTGCGGCTTTTTGAAAGCAATGTATAAAAAGCACTGTGTGACTAAATTAAGAAGCTGGGATTGGGTGCGTTTGATTTGAAGGAGAACGTGACGGCGCTGTGTCATGAAATTCACCTTCATGTTCTGTAGGTTCCTGGTAAGAAGACAACCAAGCTTTGGGTTCCGGATGATGAGGTGTCCTCCGAAACGCTGGCAAAGGTTTGTGTGATGCCAAGGAGTCCCGCTGTCGCTCATACAGATTTACGGCTGGACATTTTACGTCTAAATTTCTTAAATGTCCGTTCTGTGTGAGGCTCTGGATATATGACCAGCCACCTCAATCTGATGAAGTGGTTGCAGAGAGACGTGTTCTCGGATCGTCTCCTCCATCAGTGCTCCTGTCTGACCCCAGCCTTCATCTGTCTCCCAGATCCAGGGCATCAAGCTGATGGTTCGATGGCTGCTGGGAGTGAAGAATAACCTGAGCAAGTCCGGGAACTCCACCCTGAGGATGCTGACAGCCATCCTGAACAGTGACGGGGACCTGACGGAGCAGGGAAAGATGGGGTAACCATCCCAACAGCACCCCGTCCTCCTCATTCCTCAACATAACATAACTTAATGACGAGAACAGGCCATTCAGCACAACAGTGCTCACCATTTTCCTACCACTACAGGGTGCGTAGTGCTCCCCGTTTACCTGCAAACCTGATAGTATCTAGCACCATATCTAGCCTGGTCTTGAAAACCCCTGGCGTTTCTGCCTCTGCAAGCTATTCCACACAGCTATTTCTTTTTTCTGTCCCTGTGTTTGATGGGGCCACCGAGCGTTAACGGCTTTGACTTTTCTGGGGACGTTATTTTGCTTTGTGTTTAGACCTATGTCTCGCGTGTCTTTGGATTTCACTTCAGCTATTACAAAAAATCTAGAAAAGGGATTTATTGGCTGCAGTATTTTGCAGTATAAGAGTCCCCTTATAGTTAAATGAATGAAGCTGGGGAAGAAAAGCAGAATGAGACAGCGTGTGGTAGATGACTTAAATGGCATAAGAACTCGGTGGGTGCTTGTGGTTGTTGTGTTGATTGTAATTAACATGTACAGCGGTGGTCAGCTTGTCGGAGATGTTTGATCAGCAGGGAATCAGTGAGTGTTCCACGTATTGAGGAGACGAGGGCTGGACAGAGGCTTTTTTTTGGGTGACCCACCCCCCAACTTTTTTCATATTTCTCGTAATATGACCGATCTGCCACTTGAGTTAAGGCCATAAAACGCAGACCCTCATACCAAGAGCCATTAATTTGATTTGGTTAACCTTTATTTCACAAGGTTAGTCCTCTTGATTATAATCTCTTTTTGCAAGAGTGCTGGTAAGATGAAGAGCAGCAGCGCAGTTTACCCCACATATCACAGCAGTTTGCACAACAACACAATACATGTAGTCAAGGCAATACAGAACATTAAATATCTCTAATTCAATCCAATTTCCTTTACCATGCACCCTTTAGTCTGCGTAGTACTACGGCAGAGAGCTAACGGCGAATGTAGAACAGTCTGATTGACTGGCGCTGGGAGGTTATAATGTATAATGTATCAGTAACCCGGAGAAGCCTGACTCATACTTCTCCTGGGATGAGGTGGGCAGTGTTCTGCCACTGTGGATATCCGGTTATAGTCTAAAGGCATTGGGGAGGCTGTGGCAGTAAGGCCTTGTCTGTGCTGGCGGTGAGCACGTTTTTCCTCTCAGGAAATGGGTACTTCAGCCCCCCCCCCACCCCCCTCCCAGGCTGAGCTGTGAGATTCTGCAGCCTGCCCGGAGGGGAGCTTTACGGGTGCGGAGCTTCACAGGAGCAGGGAACGGGCGGCACACAGCGCGCTTCCATTGCGTGCTCGCTGCCCAGTTAAAAAAAGGCTAGCGATTCAAGAAGAGCATAATGGTGAACGTAAAGAAAGTGATCCTGCTACAGAAATTACTAGAAAGTTGTCGCTTTATCAGAAAATCAAAGCACACACGCACATGCGCGTCCCACACACACATTTATGGTATACAGATATATAGGGTGTGTGGAGGTGGACGGTCTGTCTCTGTCAGACTCCTCCTGTGGAGATGGCGCACAAGCCCAACGGTCCTTAGACAAGCTGTCCACCGTATGAGAAACACGGCACTGTTACTTACTTAAAGGAACATGCCAACATTTTGGGAAATTGGCTTATTTGCCATCTTCCCTAGAGTCAGACAAGAAGATGAATACCCTTCAAGATGAATACATACCCTTCATTAACTATTTTCTTCTTGCCGAACCACCGCTAGTAAACCACCGCTGCCGAGGCGCAGTGATTGCACGCAGCACCTCTGTTTGACAGGTAACGCGCGCTCAGTGAAGTGAATATCATCAGCTAGCTAAAGAAAATAGTTCCGGGTATGTATCTGCTTTGAAAATTACAATGTCTCATTTTACATTGTTATTTCTACACGTGGTAAATACACAAGTCACAACATGTAAATAAGAAAGTTTTGGAGTTGTTGGACAGTGTATTTCGTCACTTTTGAGGGAGCCTGGCTAACTGGTCTAACCCACTTCCAGTGATTGCGGCTAAGCTAGGCTAACAGTGCGGGTCTCTATGCTTCTTACTGCATGCACACAGAAAAAAAGGGTATTCATCTTCTTGTCTGACTCTGGGGAAGATGGCAAATAAATGTTGGCATGTTCCTTTAATCTTTCCAGCTCCACTGCTCTTAATTACAAGAATATATTTTATTTATTTACGCATCTTAATAATTCTGTCTCTCCCTCTCTTTTCTCTGTGTTAATTCCAGTAATTTTATTGTCGTGCCATGTAGTGGTGCCAGAATAAAAGCAGTTCAAGGATAATTATGAATTGTGTTGAACGCCGCCATCGCTGACTGTAAACCCATAAGCTCTGCGTCTTCCCTTCAACCCTCGCAGAAAGCCAGATATGTCACGACTGAGGCTGGCCGCAGGATGCGCAGTGCTGAAGCTGACCCAGGAGCCCTGCTATCACGAAATCATCACCCTGGAGCAGTACCAGCTCTGTGCCCTGGTTATTAACGTAAGAGAGGGCCTCCGTCCTGCCAGCGCTCAACTTAAACTATTTATCTGTCGTATTTTAGCTCGCTGCCACTTGGCTTGGGCCACTGCTGGAAATTGGCACAGTAACATTTTTTCCCAAACTGAGAGCATAGGTGTTATACCACGACATTGATTATGGTGTAAGCAGATTAACATGAAAATTAATTACAAATGCACATAATTTTCTAATTTAAAAAATGCAAATACACATATTTACATAGTTGTAAACACACCGTTACAGTGCAGGCAGAGACACATTTTTTGTTGTTTTGGCTCAACTCCAGCACATTGGATTTGAAATGGAACAGTGACTATGAGGTTAAAGTGCTTTCAGCTTGAATTTGAGGGTGTTCATACATCCATATCGGTGAACCGTGTAGCAATTGCAGCCCTCTTTATACATGGCCTATAAATGTGTTTCTGTCCAAATACTTTTGGATTGCACTGTATTTAACAGATAATTTATGCACATAAAAGTAGGTGAATATTACCTGAAGAGGGTAAACTCTACTTTACCTTGAATATGTTTGTAAAGTATCTTAAAAATGGTAACAAGTACCTAGTGTGCCAGCATTTTTGTTCAAAAAAGGGGGCTAACAACTGCTTTTCAGAATCGTAGGAATCGCACGGTCATTTTCCACTTAACTTCTTGCCTTTGAGCCAGTAAGTGGTGCCTGGATATCTACATTAGTTGGCCAGAGACGTGTCTCTCTTTAATCAGTATTTATTGAAATAAATCGTTGGTACATTTAAAGCGCGGTGCTTTTGTGTTCACATAATGTAACTCCAATGCAGACCTAATTTCCTGGCCATCTGGATCTTATCACCTTGTGTGCTTTTATGGGGTCAGACAGGGTTTGGCTGGTTAGCGCTGATATTAGCCATACCGCTGAGGGTGGTATATACAGTATGATCCTGCTCACTTGCTTTGCTCCAGCCTTAATAAGGAGGTTCTCCTCACACGCAGGACGAGTGCTACCAGGTGCGGCAGGCCTTCGCCCAGAAGCTGCACAAGGGCCTCTGCAGGCTGCGCCTCCCTCTGGAGTACCTGGCCATCTTCGCCCTGTGTGCCAAAGACCCCATGAAGGAGCGGCGCGCTCACGCCCGTCAGTGCCTGGTCAAGAACATCAACCTCCGCAGGGAGTACCTGAAGCAGCACGCAGCCGTCAGCGGTGAGCTTGGCCCCTGTCTTCTCTTCCCCTAATCCTCATACACCTCCTGCTTTCTCCTCTTCCTCTCTCCTCTACCCCCTGATCCTCATACACATCCTGCTTACTCCTCCTGTCTCCTCTACCCCTTGATCCTCATACACCTCCTGCTTAATCCTCCTGTCTCCTCTACCCCTTGATCCTCATTCACCTCCTGCTTACTCCTCCTGTCTCCTCTACCCCCTGATCATCATACACCTCCCGCTTTATCCTCCTCCTGTCTCCTCTACCCCCTGATCCTCATACACATTCTGCTTACTCCTATCTCCTATACCCCTTGATCCTCATACACCTCCTGCTTACTCCTCCTGTCTCCTCTACCCCCTGATCATCATACACCTCCTGCTTTCTCCTCCTCCTGTCTCCTCTACCCCCTGATCCTCATACACCTCCTGCTTTCTCCTCCTCCTATCTCCGCTACCCCCTGATCATCATACACCTCCTGCTTTCTCCTCCTCCTATCTCCGCTACCCCCTGATCATCATACACCTCCTGCTTTCTCCTCCTCCTGTCTCCTCTACCCCCTGATCCTCATACACCTCCTGCTTTCTCCTCCTCCCGTCTTCTCTACCCCCTGATCCTCATGCACCTCCTGCTTTCTCCTCCTCCTGTCTCCTCTACCCCCTGATCCTCATACACCTCCTGCTTTCTCCTCCTCCTATCTCCGCTACCCCCTGATCATCATACACCTCCTGCTTTCTCCTCCTCCTGTCTTCTCTACCCCCTGATCATCATACACCTCCTGCTTTTTCCTCCTGTCTCCTCTACCCTAATCTCCATGCACCTCCTACTTTCTCCTCCTCCCGTCTCCTCTACCCCATGATCCTCTTACACCTCCTGCTTTCTCGCCCTCCTGTCTTCTCTACCCCCTGATCATCATACACCTGCTGCTTTCTCCTCCCGTTTCCTCTGCTCCTCATCATCATCCTAAAACACTTCCTCATCCACCTGCCTGTAATGTCCTTCACCTCTTGATCAATGTATGCCGCATGTCACATACTCAATGAATGTCTCTTCTGAACAGTCAGGCTTCATAATAACCCCATTCATGCCCCGGACCTCTGTGTGGTCCAGCCTGTCTTCCCCTTCTGTGAGTTGTTTTATACCGGCTTTCTGTTTATGCGTTTCTGTTTTTTATTATTGTTGCAGAAAAGCTCTTCTCCCTGCTTCCGGAATACGTGGTGCCGTACACCATCCACTTGCTGGTGCACGACCCAGACTACGTCAAAGTCCAGGACATCGAGCAACTGAAGGACATCAAAGAGTGAGTGTGCCGGTTAGCATGTGAGGTAATATCAGGTACGTCTCAGTGCCGACTGGTAGTGGCTTGGAATGACCATATCGGACCGATGCTAATATTATGGCTGGTGTGATGATGCAACAGAAAGGCAACGCTTGATGTGCCGCCCGCTGATGCTCTTTGGGATTTTATTTAATTTGAGCAAAAACTATTGCAATTTGTACTTGTTCAGTGAGTATCAAACATGGGGAACATAAACTTTTTTTCACACACTGTACACAGTGTTTTCTAAAACTAGCCTGCAGTGCTTGGTTACATGTTCTAAAAAGTAGGCAAGGTCAAAACCTTCTTCATTGTATGTGGACACATGGTTGTCGTTTCTATTTATGCTATAATGTAAAAATATTGTAGAGATTGACATCAACATTTGCCAACAGGGCAGGCAAAAACTATAATCAATGCGGTATTGCACGGAGTCAGCATAACCAATCATTTAAAACCATTTCTGGCAGTTGATAGATTTGGTTATTTTAAGGGTTTGAGGTTTTTAATGGTAGATTGTAAATCGTGTCTCAGTTGTGAATTTTCAGTCATGCACTGGTCTGCTTTTAAACGTAAAAAGGAGACTGATGGCATTTTTGCTACGTTGACACCACTGATGACGGTGCATAGGTAAGATCTTTGAGAGAACAGAACGAAAATGTATCTCAGAATTCGGCTCATTCAGCAATGCATTCATCTGGCTTTGCTCTACACAGCTCTGATTTTACCTTCTGTGTCTCTCGCTCTCACCTGCAGGTCCTTATGGTTCGTTTTAGAAATCCTAATGTCAAAAAATGAGAATAACAGCCATGCGTTCATTCGGAAAATGGTGGAGAACATAAAACAGACGAAAGACGGCCAGGCGCCCAACGATCCCAAGATAAACGAGGTATGCACCGTTTCAGCGCTTTCGGCTGCCGACCGTGAAAGTGCCTGTGAATGACCTTGGTCTTGCCCTTGAGACAGCAGACAGTGCAGCGTCTCCCCCTCTCCCCCTTTCTAAGTCCTCATCATCCATTGATCGACCATGATGGAGACTCTGGGTTATGTAACTTTGGCCTATCGCGGCATTGACCCGGTCGTTTGGCCCGTCGTTCTATTTGAACATGCATGCTCCTTATTCGACCCTTACAGAAGCTGTACACGGTGTGTGACGTGGCCATGAACATCATCATATCCAAGAGCACCACATACAGTCTGGAGTCCCCCAAAGACCCCGTTCTGCCAGCCCGCTACTTCACCCAGCCCGACAAGGTGCGTGTTCCCACACTTCTGCAAGGCCTGATGGGATATCCCACCTGTCAAACGTGTCATTAATTTAAATGATTAGCAGATGTAGAAGCATTTTGCTTGCTTTCTGAAAATAGGCTTGGATTGCTAATGATAGCATTGGTACTGATACATTTTATATTGCTGTGGAATTTCAGTGATAAATTGAACTTTAATACGAGTCTGATGCAGTAAAAACAATCCGAACATATGTGAGTACTTGGGGAAAACCTGTATAGATTACATGACAGGCCCTAGACACAAATATATTTCGGTGGAATTAATGAGGGATGAATTGTGCAGATCAGAGTGAATTTGCATGCCAGGGTGGTGTCCTTTCCTTTCTTTGTGTGTACACTGTTGAGTGGAGCCTTCATTTAAGATTCCAGGTGAGCCTCATAGGTCATTGAATATTCTCTTTTTAAATTTTTTTTTCTGTCTTGCAGAGTTTCAGCAATACAAAAAATTATCTCCCTCCAGAAATGAAATCCTTTTTCACTCCGGGAAAGGTAAAAAGAGGAGTTTTGTTGTTCCGCGGCCTTTGACAGCATTAGCAATACAGGCCCAACATTGTTTGCCCTGTGAATGTTATTTAAATTACACTTTGCCACCCGAACAGATAGGATTCTTTTTAGTCACAATTTAATTTCCTTTGGAGTGTGCGGCTCCCTTGTTTATAAATGAGTATCACACACACACACACACACACACACAGTGTCGGTGATGTGCTCGTGCTCTGTCCCTCCGCAGCCCAAGGCTGCCAACGTCCTGGGAGCGGTGAACAAGCCCCTGTCCACGGCGGGAAAACAGCTGCAGAGCAAGTCGTCCCGCATGGAGACAATCAGCAACGCCAGCAGCAACTCCAACCCCAGCTCCCCTGGCCGAAGCAAGGCAAGGTCAGTACCTATCCCACAATGCACTGCAGTGCCTTCCGCCCAGTCCCAATGAACATGGGCTATAAATTATGATGTATTGTTACTATCATGATAGTGTAGTAATGATAAATGAATGTGGCTGTGGCATTCTTCCACATAGTCCTGTTTTTCAACAGTCTAATAAATGATCTATTATTATTATAATTTATTGTAGAAATATATACTTATTATATGCAGAAATGTAATGCTAGTGACATTGCAAATGCATAAAAACTGATTTAGCTTGAGAAATCATGTTTTTTCAAATGCCTGGCCAGTGTGGGCGAGATGGGTGAGATGGTGGGTTCTGCTGGAAGCGGCACCTTTGTGGGCGTATGAGAACCATTCTCTGTCATATTTCCAGAAAGTTCAGAAGCTTGTGACATTATCTTCAAAGTATGGCACCAGAGCCGTCTTAAACAAACGTCTCCTCTCCTCTCTCCATGGTAACGGAACTGAGTGACAGCAGACCCCATCAGAAACAGAGGCATGTAGCTTAGCACTGTGAGAGTTTCTGTAAATTTTATTTGTGATTCTAGCCTGTCAAACCTCAAACTGTTGGCTTCTTTTCACAGTGGTAACACAGCACTAAATGCTTTCTATAGCTGTTTTGTCACAAGTTGCGTTCTTAGTCACACTTAGCTCAACAGTCATTCTGATAATTTGTATGTGCTATCTTTGTAAGTACTTTTAATTGGAATCATTGCTCTGCAATTGAATGCTGGCAAATAAAAGAAAAATCTATTTGTATCAGAAGTGCGTTCAGCCGGGTGAAAGGACATGCCAACTGCTGAAGTGATTCATTAAATGTGAATGACGCATACAAGTGAATAATGCCACTATTTCATATTTCAGTCACGAACCGAGCGCCGAGAAAGAGATCTTCTTTTATAGCTCACTATTTATGGGAAAAAAGGTGATTATTTGGAATAATGTTCTGACTGACTGCTAGTCTGAAACCATTGGACGATGAGTGTGTTATCGTAGCAGGGGCCATGGGTGTAAACTCGGGACTGAGCACTTTGCACCGTGGGTCGGTGAACCAATTTTCAGTCTTTACCAGAACTTTGGTCAGACACTATAAATAATCCAAAAAAAAAAGTGTAACGGAGACGGTGGTGTTTGTGTTCCGGAAAACAACATTTAACAGGGAACTCAGTGGGAGGAAATGTTTTTGTTTTTAGGGTCTTTGCGGTATGGGTCACAGTGAGGCGTTGGGCTAACCTGTGAGCACGCTGAGACGTGTTCTGCGTGGGCTCTTGAAACGGCACCGTTACGCGGGAAGGAAGGATTGGGCTGATTGATTTACGAGAGCAGCAGAAAAACAAGCTCCTGTGCGGACGGTGTTGGTGACCCTGCCCACAGGTAGCCACGATGGCTACGGAAGCCCTGCACCCTGTCCACAGGTAGCCATGGTGGCTACGGAAGCCCTGCACCCTGCCCACAGGTAGCCACGATGGCTACGGAAGCCCTGCACCCTGCCCACAGGTAGCCACGATGGCTACGGAGGCCCTGCACCTTGTCCACAGGTAGCCACGATGGCTACGGAAGCCCTGCACCCTGTCCACAGGTAGCCATGGTGGCTACAGAAGCCCTGCACCCTGCCCACAGGTAGCCACGATGGCTACGGAAGCCCTGCACCCTGCCCACAGGTAGCAACGATGGCTACGGAAGCCCTGCACCCTGCCCACAGGTAGCCACGGTGGCTACGGAAGCCCTGCTGTTCTCTCTGATCCTGATGCCGTGCTGACAGCGTTCTTTAGGACAGCCACCATGGCTTATGTGCTCATCAGGTCACTGGCGCCATGCAGTATGGATGGACTTCTTATGTCGTCTCATGGCCAATAATGGTACAAACATTGCTGTAATTGAAAACTAACATTGGGTTGCCTTCTACACACTCTCACACACACACACACACACACACACACACACACACACACACCCCCAGCGCCCCTTGCTTGATCTGTTCAAACCTGGCGTTTGCTCGGATGTGAAAGGTGCTGAACGCAGACACGGGCTGGCCCAATAATCGCGGATCAGTACCTCAGCTTTGCTGTAAGTCAACCGTGACCGGGAGTCTGCTGCAGCAGAACAGGGGTAGGGCCAGGGGGAGCCACTTATCACCAATGGGAGATGTAGTTCTCCTCGAGCTAGCGCTAGCTCTACTTTAGCTCTGTATGACCTACTGGGTGTAAAGTACTTAACTGCTACTTTACATGTAGTAGATGCTTTCATTCAGAGGGACTTGGAATACAAACACAAGCGTAAAGATCAGGCATTCTGTAGTGTGCAGTCATTCCCCAGAGATAGAAAGTATAGTGCCAGGAGAGACAGCAAGTGCAGGAAGTCAACTTGTCAACGACCCTTCTGAACATTAAACCGAGTCATACAAACAAGAACAAAACTACCCCCCTGAACATTAATCTACATAAAACGAACAACAGCAAGGAACTTGCTCTTTGTTCTACAAACAGAAAAAGAGCTAATCAGGCAGTAGCGCTGCTGGGTAAAAGTGCCAGAGAGGTGTAGTCTGAAGAGGCGCGTGTCTTCAGTCTGCGGCGCGGAATATTCCGGAACTCGCAGAAAGCAGTGCCAGCGAAGCTTCACAGCTGCAGTTCTTCTCGGCGCGTGGGTGTGAGCAGCACAGCAGGGCCTCGGGAGTCCGGGCTGTGGAGGGGAGGAGAGCGGAGAGTAGAGGAGGAGAGAGGGCGAGTGAAATGTGCCCATTTTGCGTTTCTCAGGATGGACAGCACTGAGAGGGACCACAGTGAAAACGAGGACATCACCATCATGAAGAGCTCTCCCATGCCTGGAAAGAAGGGAGACAAGAGGGACGACTCTGACCTGCTGAGGGTACGAGGCCCGACGGAGGCACACTCACCCCTTCACACACACACAGATGTAGTCAATGCATTTATGTATTGAAATTACATAAAATACAGTAACATGTCCATAATGCCAGTTTGGGTTTATAAGGAGCCTCACCAAACAAATGAGATTAGTTTAGCTGTGCGGATTTGTGTGAAACATGGGACAAATATCAGTAAAATGGAGGTTACTCGTTAAATTTGGAAGGACCTTTGATGTTATGTGTAATATTATGAGGTCATACTTCAGATATTTCAGCCACCAAAGGCTTCTAGGTAGTTCCCTCTTGACAAGAGGGTTTGGTGATGGGTCTATACTTGTAAATGTGAATGTAAGTAATATAACTAATAACATATCAGATGTTGATTGACAGCTTAATAACCCATCATATAACATTATTAATAATGTAATAATTAACTGGTGTGTGTCTTAACTGTGTTACTTTTACGATTTCTAAGGAGAGTCATTGATGCATCTCTACATTTTGTATAGAGTCATTAGTCCATCTCTATGTTTTCTATAAGAGAGCCATTAGTACACATCTGTTTTCTGGAGAGTGTCATTAGCCCCTCTCTATGTTTTCTATAGAGTGTCATTAGCCCCTCTCTATGTTTTCTATAGAGTGTCATTACTACAGCTGTGTTTTCTGGAGAGAGTCATTATTGCATCCTGCTTGTGGTGCTCTGGAGAGAGTCATTATTGCATCCTGCTCTGGAGAACATCATTGGGACTCACAGAACCTTTACCCCCTGCAGGACAGTGACAAGCCCCGTGGCAGGAAACGAGGCGCGGCCTCCAGCCAGGACGACGACTCGGGCCAGGACCCCAAGCCCAAACGAGGCCGGAAGAAGGCCGCCAACACCAGCGCCGCCGACCCGGAGGACCAGTGGGCCGAGGAGAGCCGGATCGCAGACTTGGCCCTGGAGACGGAGGACGAGCAGAACAGCCCGCCCAAGAAGGCCCGCCGGGGTCGTCCTCCCAAAGCGGCCACGCCCAAGGAGGAGACGCCCACCAAGGGCCGGAGGGGGCGCAAGAAGGCTGCCCCACCTCCTGAGGAGGAGCCGGAGGAGGAGGAGGAGGAAGAGGAAGACCGCAACAGCGAGAACATGGAAGTGAAACCCAAGGCAGGGAGACAGGCCAAGACCCCCCGGAGGTCACAGCAGAGGTACAGTATTACCTCTTCAAATATTTATGCTTTACTTCCCATCTAGGCCCTTCCTTAGATCCCATAGAGCTAGAGTTTAAGACTGCAATAATGTGAGCTTCACAAAGGCACCACGGGTGCCTTCAGTAGGCAGAGCTCCCTGAAACATTACACTGAGAGCCTAATGGGAAGTGAAGTCCACAGACAGACGCATTAGTTTGTTTGACAAGGTCAGGACTCCACCTCCCAGCAGCCCCTTTGAGAAATGTTCTGCAGCACTTTTGCAGCCAATTGAATCAGACCCTGCAAATCCCCCCTAGAGTATTAATTTTGTTTTTTGAAGCACAATCTGTATTCTTAGGATCTGTGCGCGCTTATATCATCCTCACATCAAGGGGTTTCTCATTAAACTGGCCATTCGGCCCTCTGTAAAATTTATTTTGTACCGAGTCAGTTCAGCATTATACCAAACCATTATTGGCTCGTTTATTGCTCCCCGCTGACATTGTGTTTTACAGAATGTTGATTGGCTGTTGTGTGCAAGACATGGCTTGCCGCCACACACCCGGGAGCCAGCTCATCTGCTCCCCGCTGAAACACAATCGCGTTAGTTCTACAATGCGTTCAGCTGGGCTTTATTCATGTCTCTATCGATGACCCGTTCACCGTGGCACTGTGCCCTCTCTGCTTGGGCTGTCCGCTCCATCACTCATTATCTATGAGGGAGACACGGTGTCTCCCACCATTCTAAACGCAGTCTGGTTTACCTGTGGAAAAATGCCCCTCGACTACAGCCCCCTGTGAGGCAATTAGGCTGCCATTAAGGTTCGGTGAGGACCTGGTGTATTGATATTTACCCATCTATCTTGTATTTACTCCCAATAGGAGCTTCTTGCATTAAATGTCTCTTCCCGCTGCGAGTGGTATTTTATTTTTCTCCCCCCTCTCTGACCCATGGATTTGTAGCGGGAGAACTAAGCGATCATTCTAATACAGTGAAACGTGTCCTGGGTATTCATACAGGGTAGAACCTGCGGAGGTCGCAGACGAATCAGTTGAGTCCACACCTCAGAAAAGAAGAGGGAGGCCGCCCAAATCTGCTCAACAGCCGGCCAAGAAAAACACGTAAGTCTGCACGCGCGTGTGTCTTTGTGCGTGCGTGCGTGCGTGCGTGCGTGCGTTCAGGAAATTCTCATTTTCATCTCACAAAAAAAACTCTGCAATTTCACAAATTTGTCATTAAAAAAAATCTGCATCTTTAATTCTGAGGCATCTGAATAATACTTATTTCAAAGCTTGTGTTTCACATGAATTTGCAGTGTGCTCAAGCTATCTATAATTAATTTTCCCTTGTAACCTTAGACACAATCAAATTGGTGCAACATGCGGGCGGTTCTGCAAAGTGTACATTTATATTAATAAATTTGCCGTTTATATGAATACATTTGCCAGTGTAAAGGCTGCTGCAGTTCCATGGAAAGCCAATGTGTCACTTTTCATAACTAATGATAGAGACGCACAGCAGCATTTATTTAAAAGCAGATTTCCAAGCAAGCCGATTTTATCTACTACCCCAATTCCCCAAAAGTTGGGACAGTATGTAAAATGCACATAAAAGCAGAAAGCAGTTATTTATTTTTGTAAATATACACTAATTCTGAATTTTATGCCTGCAACACGTTCCAAAAAAGTTGGGACAGGGGCAAAATAACGACTGGGAAGTTAAAAAAACACCTGTTTGTAACATTTCACGGGTAAACAGGTGATGCGATCATGACTGGGTATAAAATGAAAAGACTCTTGTTATCTTATTTTCAGGTACTCTTACAAGCGATACTATATCTTATCTGCATTTGAATGGATCTCGATGGCAATTGGGAGGAGGGACTAGATTAACCTGTAAATTACACAGGATAGTATGGAACCCATGGTTGGCTAAAAGGGTTGTTTCTCCTGACTCATTTTCCTATTGAACTCTATGGAAAAATAAGTCAGGAGAAGAAACTCTTCAAGTTATTCATCCATATCTACTGTATTTCTGGCAGCAGAGTGATGGTTTGAGGCTTGTTTGATACGTCAGACCCTTGATGACTTAGAGCCATTTAGCCAACCATGTGTTCCCTTCTGTTCCTGTCTAATTTACAGCTAAATCTGATCCCAAACCCCAATTCCCATAGAGATCCATTCAAATGCAGAGAGGTTATAGTATCGCTTGAAGGAGTACCAGAAAATAAGATATCAAGAGTCTTTTTATATAATTTTATACCCAGTCATGATAGCATCACTTGTTTACCTGTAGAATGTTACAAACGGATGTTTGTTTTTTTTACTTCCCAGTTTTTTTTTGCCCCTGTCCCAGTTTTTTGGAACGTGTTGCAGGCATCAAATTCGGAATTAGCGTATATTTACAAAAATAAATAAAGTTGATAAGGAAAAACATTAAATATATTTTCTTTGTACTGTTTTAAATCAAATACCGTAAATTCCGGACTATTGAGCGCACCTGAATAAAAGCCGCACCAACGAAATTTAGAAGAAAAAAAAAAATTGTACATATATAGGCCGCAGGTGTCCACGTTGTAACATGAGATATTTACGTACACAGAAAGATGATACACAGTAGGGATGTGCGCGTTTAGTCGACTAGACGATTAAATGTTGCTACCCTCGCTAGTCGGCACCAGAAATACTAGTCGGTTAAACTTATTATTTTATTAATGTACACATTTAAATTACATATTGACATAATTTGCACTGAAATGTCATGTTTTCCTGGTTAAATGTTGCTTTATAAAAAAAACGAGCATCCGTTACTAATGTTAACAACGCAGGATTTTAAAAAAATTAAAAACATTTTTAAACGAAGGAAAGAAAAAAAAACGCGTTAGCCTGTTCGCCCTGCAAGTTAAACCAGCGAGGTGGAAAAAGTAAGTAGCCCTATCGCGTTGTTGAATAGCCCAATAAAACGAATCTAATGTCTCGTCGATCAGTAGGCCTACGTAATTGTTATTTTTTGTGGGCCTATTATTGGTAGTTTTTCTGATGACCGATTATTATTTTTTACTGTATTTGCTATGCGATCGCGTTCACCCAATGAAAATACCGTTGTAATAATCAGGCACGTTTCCTAAAAACGTTTTGCAGCTATTTCCTTCTTCGACAGCCAGATCGATTGCCTTTAACTTAAAAGCTGCATCATATGCATTTCTTCGTGTGTTTTCCATGATGAGGGTGTGTGCATGATGCGCAAAACGGCTGTTCAAAACACAATCAAACTAGCGTCTTCCTCTGCGCATTATCTCTTCCACCTGTCTGTCTCGCTCTTGCGCTTCCTGCTAGAGCGCCCCCCTGGAGGCCGTTAGCCCGTAAAAATCTATATATTAGCCGCATCGTTGTATAGGCCGCAGGGTTCAAAGCGTGTGAAAAAAGTAGCGGCTTATAGTCTGGAAAGTACGGTATATGTAAAATTAAATTTACAAATCACTGCTTTCTGCTTTTATGTGAATTTTACATACTGTCGCAACTTTTTTTGAATTGGGGTTGTAATATATTTAAAGAGAATGAGGCCCCCTAAAGAATGTACTGTAATGTTGCATTATACCGAGATATATTTGATTATTATGGTCACCTGTTTATGATTGCAGTACAACAGAAAGAACACTTATGTGTTTATGGACTTTAGCATAAAGGAAAGGTGTTTATGCTCAGTGTTTGGAAATGGCAGCTATTTACGCGCAGTATCAGGAATGAGTGTAGTTTATGTGTAGCAGGGGTCGGACAGGTCCTCACCGGCCACAGTGCAAAATAAGAGGCACAATCAGCTCGCCCAGCTAGTCTAAAGGTCCCCAGCTAAGCAGACTAATCACGCGCTTATTGAAGCTCACTTGCATGCCTGTACTCATGCATATGAATGACAGCGGGGGATGGAGAGAGACCGCCTGTGATTGCACTGCTTATCCCAGCAGTCCAGTGTTGTCAGCGTATGTAAGGCTAGTTAGTTGGTTTATTGTTTATTTAGCAGGGACCATGCGCAGCTTCAAGCTAATTTACATCTGCGGTGCCTGGGCAGGAAGCACACTGCAAAAAAGCCTGTCTAAACAAGTGTTTTAGTTTTGTAATGAGAGTTTCAAAAATACATTTTTCATCTCTTCAGTAGGGATTATTTGCTTAAGTGACTTTTTCTTTGACAACTGGAACCATCTTACCCCATTGAAACATCCTGAAATGAGTCAAACTGTGTCACCTCATTAGCAATCTTTTCGTCTTATTTAGCAAAAAAGTCATAGAAATAGTAAATGTAAGACTAAAATAACTATTTTGGGGTTTTTGCAGTGTACACAGTCAAATACAATAAAAGATTAAAGACAACAATATAATTCAACACAATGGTATGAGGTAGAGAAACCATGGCAGAAAAACCACAATGTGTAGTGAATCTCTTGGGGTGTGTCTGTGGTGTAGCCTGTAGAACACTGTCCACATGTTCATTGCGAGCAGCGACGTCAGCGGTTCGAATCCGACCGCGCAACCTTTGTGTCTCTCTCGCTCCCATTTTTACTGTCTCACTGTCCAATAAAGCTGAAAGGTCCGACAAATATAACTTTAAAAATGGTGAATCTCACAGTAAGGTAGCACCCGATCACTGCACCCGATCAAGGGGAAGAGGGGCGGGGCGGGTGAGCGTAGGTGCTGTCGATCCCGGGACCCTAATACCTCCCGCTCTGCCTCCGTTTCAGCCGAGCGGGGCGCTCCAGAGCAGCGGCCAGCAAAGAGAACGAGTCGGCCGAAGAGATGGAAACGTCCCAGCAGAGCGTGGAGGATGAGGAGGACGCGGAGGAAGAGCAACAGGAGGAGGATGAGGTGGAGTACGCCACGCCGAAAGTAAGTCTGTGCAGAGTGTGCGCGCCCTCCAACGGCTCAAATACTGTATCTCTTTACATGCCAGAACAATTCCTCTATCTCACTGACCATTTTAACAGAAATCCAAATTCACCAATATTCACCACAAAATAGAAAATACTCCTAGTATGTTTTGCTTAAGCCAAGCTCACACTACTATTACATTTTTACAAAATCCTGTCCCAGGAAAGCAGTTCACATCTAACGACTGTCAAATGACAGTCTTTAAAAAATCACACGATTTCAACAGGACTTATACGGGACTAAATCAAGAGGTCGAATTTCCACGCAGAGTTGCTACGGAAGTATGGATCATTTCAAACCATTTTTGCCGGGCGCCAGGCCGTCCTAGAACAGCGAAACTTGCTAACTAACTGACTGACTACCTTGTTGAACGTCTCGCGAGAAGTGGCGTAAATATGCAGAGTAAATGGTGGTAGTATTCTGATCTTGCGGTGTTTGTGTGTAGCTAAGCACGGTTACCTAACAACTGACGCCACTTTTTTCATATCATGCACACCTGATCGGTAACATCACAGAGGTGCACACAAGGCTGCTATATTCAATAGTTCATATCGTGCACACCTGATCGGTAACGTCACAGAGGTGCACACAATGCTGCTATATTCAATAGTTCATATCGTGCACACCTGATCGGTAACATCACAGAGGTGCACACAATGCTGCTATATTCAATAGTTCAAAAGCAATCAACATCAACTTGTAATTGCAGAAGCTGAAATAGATGGTGAAGGACACTTGTTTAACTTAGAATATCTTGTGTACCTGTGTGTATGCTTGATATTTCCACACAAATACTTCCCAGGCAGGGAAATTACTTGTTTTGAAATTACATTACATTACAGTCATTTAGCAAACACTTTTATCCAAAGCGACATGTGACCCAGGTATGATGTGGCCCTCTGAAGACGAGGTTAAATGGGGGTACTGATTTATTTCCCCTGCTCTGTGCTTGTGCTGGGAGGAAGACCCCTCCACAGTGTCTCAGCCTGACGTCTCCGCTCTGTTCACCTTCAGGTGCGACGAAAGACGGGGAGGAGAGACAGAAGATGAGCATGGAATATTTAAGGGGTGCTGGAGGAGAGGAGGAGGGGGGGGGGGGGGGGTTCCATGACGGTCCGTCCTCCTGAGCTCTGGGCCAGTGTTAGAGGGGTGGCGAGGTATTTGGACTTTGTCGGGACCCTTGCATCTGCAGACGCTGTATTTTGCTGTCCCTACTGTCTACAAGCTTTCACCACACACACACACACACACACACACACACACACAAACACCCACACAAACACACACACGCACGCACGCACACACACCAATTATCATAACTTGTTGGATTGTTTTACATTGTTATGTGCGCTGACTATGTAGAGATATAAAAAAAATGTAAATAGTCTGTTATGTCCTTTCTTTTGTCCTGGCTGGGGGGGTGCCTGTACAGCTTTTATCTATCAGCTTTAATATGACACCTGTGAAGCTCAACAATGGACCTTAAGCAATATCTGTCAAGTGTTTTCTCCTCTTTCTCTTTCTCTCTCTCTCTCTCTCTGTCTATTTCTCCTGTTTCATGAAATGAGATGAACAGTTTTATCAATTTTTTTTTTTTTTTTTACGTGTTATTGTGTGTCATTTTGCTTATTTTCATCCGTTTGTTTATTCCTGTGTACGTCCCAGTGCTGAGGTGCTTTGCTGAGGGGAATTAAAAACGAACGAAAAATAAGTCAAACCCTGAAACGAGGATGAAGCACGAGAAGAAGGAAAAAAAAAAAAAAGTATTTGTTACATTTTACACTTCAGTATTGGTATTTGTTTTAGATGGACTAAGACCACATTGGGGGGAAAAAACAAAAAATTGTTTTTAATATTGGCAGTGCATAGAGAAATTGCTTATGAACTTCCCCAGTCAGTTTTTCCAGTCTGCTGAACCAATAAAATTATCTATATAATCTCTTGTTGTCTTGTTGCTGCTGTGATTTATCACTTTTCTGTTTTCCATTACTGAGCATCACAGTACGGCTGCAGTGATAACAGACGCTGTGAGGTTAATGTTGAGAGTAGCCAGAAACCATCTCCCTTACATAAGCTGTGAAAAGAGGCATGAATCACCTGCAGTAGTTCTCATTTTGTTTTGAGTTATGTTTGAGTATTATTTCTTCAAATAGAGATGACTCTGTGAAGATGTTCACTACATACAGACTAGGAATTGCTTTTTTCATTAGGCAGCTGTGACCTGGGATGCTCAGGAGGTAAGGTGGCCTTAAATCCGCCATCACTTCTCAGTGTACCGCCTCATAAGCGTCACCAGTTTAACTCACTCAAGGCCTGCAGGTTACATGGGGTCCTCAAGTGAGAGATTTCCCCCCTGCTGTAGGTTGGCGCAAGCTCGCCTGTAGTAAGCTTGTGTAGCTTTGAGTTTAAAGAGTAACTACACCCACTGTCTCAGCCTGTCTCTGCCTACTACACACTTTAGAAAAATACTTTATGGAGTGAGGGAGGGAGGGAGAGGGGTGGGGCCGGAGGAGCTGTGTCCATCGTCATTTGCATAAATTTATGTACATTGTACAAATTATTTCGTATAACACGGAACTAGACATTGCACATCAAATATGAATCAAGATTCAGCAACTGCATGCCCTATTTCTCGCCTCAAATATTTTCAGAAACATATTTTAGTGGACTATTTGGGTCGAATAAGAGAATTGAACGGGATGCCACGTTGTTCCGGTTTAAAAACGTGGAGGCGAAACGAAAGTAACGTAGCGGGTCTAACCAATCAGGTGCCGGCTGTTTCCGTTGTTCCGAGAGTGGGGCTGGTACGTTAGGCGATGACACATCGTGTGCTTTCTTTGGGAAACTTTGTTTTTGTTATACAATGAACAATCACGTCGAGCATCCCAGTGGTCCTTGAACATAATTATAATTTACCAGCAGAATGACTGGCTGCTAATGAATCATGTTGCATCACCATTTTTCCAAATAAACAGTTTTGCAAGTAAATAACCACAATCTACTAATTATCCATATGACGTAGAGGTACCTCCAAAGAGGTACTCTGACATCATGATTGGGGCGGGGGCAGTGTGGGGGCCAGAAAGAAAATTTCAACCGTGAGGGGCAGCACAAAGACGCTTTTCTACCAGTTTCTTCTGATATACAATATTATTTCTGAATTGTTGAAATAACGGAATGCATGAATACGTTTCATTATACGGTAGGCATACAAACATGTTTACAGCAGGAAAAAAAGTGATCTAGAGTGTATTTACCCTTTAACAAAAAGAGCGATATATCAGGGATGCACTCGTTTCTGCTGCAGCGCTCACTCTTTGGGTGTGGGTAGCTTAGCCTGATGCAAGAGCAAAATACAACTGGCGATTCCAAAAGTGGTTTGTCAATCGATTTACTGCTTGAACACGGACGAACAAGGCACTAACATGCCCGCTTATTATATTGTGACATTGTATCAGATTTTTCTAGGTAATTGGTTGAAAATTTTGGTTTCTCGTTAGCGATATTCACAGCTACACATAATGAAATGGGGACTCAAACTGCTCCCGGGAGACACCAGTTAATGATTTAAGTCGTTCAGTTAATGGTCCTGTGGTGTGAGCAGACATTTGCCGTGAACTTTCGGAATCAATGATATGCTGCTGGGAGTTCAAGATAGACTACCAGTAAAAAAATTTTTATAAATCAACATGTTCTTTAATGAAACTGGATTTGTGGGCTAGTATGAATGCCCATGGTTATTTATGCTGCATGTGACTAACATTATTTCTTCACTTCCGCATTGGATTGTTTTGTCTTTAAATGACTGGAAAAACTAGTGATATTTCAGTAGGTACAAGAGGAGTTGTGATCAAACTCAATTTTACAGAATATTCTTCTTATTAAACTCTAAAAGGTTATGAACTTGTCATTTTGAGCCATTGTGTGGCTAACTGGTGGGTTGCCCATAATAGCAAAGGTTAAATTGGGTATAACGTTCTTCATCAGATTTAGCCGACACATCAGTTGGTTAGATTCTGTGAGGAGCTTCTAGTATTTTCAATAATAGACAGAAAGGAAAATGGCATAACATTATACTTTGTATAACCAACATTGTATAGCCACTAATTACACAACTGTAATAGTCACCACTCCATAAGAAAATGTATGATAAAAGGAATACTTCTTGGCTGCAATAACAAAAGAATGTTAACAACATTGCCTCTATGCACATGAACATTGAGGCAAGTAGGAATGTTCTTCCTGTGACACGTTCTTAATCTTGGAGGGTTCTACGGTGCCGGAGGCCGGTGATGACTGATGTCCCTGCTTTAGTGACATGGGTATCTTGTCCTGATGAACAGACTGGTTCTCAATCAAATGATCTAACCCCAGCAGTTGTGGTTACATACTGTACCATAAGTGTCCCATCCGGAGACTGCTTCCAGGTTGGTCTGCATGAAATGGAGATCAGTAGGGGCGCCGTCTTACTTTTCAGTATTTTAACACGCAGTACTTTTATTTTGTTGCTTCTTAGTTACACAATATGCTGGAAAAAGGAAAAAATGAATGAAAGACAGATTGAAGGCATGACATTCAAAATTTTACAGTAACTGTCCTTTGCTGCTTAAGTGAATTGAACAGTTGAATGACAAAACAGTTGCTATAAAGAATAAAAAAAATTGACGTTAAAAATTTAGTTTCAATACTGTAGAGTGACAGGAGTGAATCTAATGTGTGAATTACGACTCATTGTTTTTTCGCTAGAAATGGGCACAAGGTTTGGAAATGTTCCCATGTGTCATTTTGTCATGTTTGGTCACTCTCTCTCTTCCTTGTACTGTCAAGCCTGGGTTCTACGAGGCCCCAACGGTACCTTCAAGGATGCCAAAATTGAACCCAGGCTCGAGGGGGTCCCTGGCCAGACTTGATATGCAATGACTATACGTATGTAGATTTTGGAAAATATTTAAATGTAAAACCTTTTTTCCAATGTAACCCTTCTTAGCTAATGATGGGGGTGCTCTAGATGTCTTTGAGTCTGGGTGGGGATTCCTGGGTCAGAAAATGTTAAAAACCTTGCTGTAGAGCAAGAAAGAGTGCACAGAGTGTAGGGTACTCTAGTCAGCCAAGTCTATGAGTGCCTGTTTCACATATGAGCCATATAAAGGTTTTAGTGGTACTGATTCACATCATTGTGTTATCTGTAGTCTTTCCAGCTGTCCGTACCTACGCTCCCTAACAACGCAACCATTCAAGGGAGTCTGTTCAATTCCTGTGTGGACTCACCTGCGTGTGCGTATGTGTGAGAGAGAGAAGGCGGCAGGATGATTATTTTCCCATAAATTTAACTATATCAATATTAATGACTCTCTAAATGTTCTTGCATCTTGGTAAAATGAGTGGCTGTTAAGAGCACTATAACTCTTATAATACACTGAAACATCTGTTACTGTGCTGACTGGAAGGAACAGGTTTATCTGAATCAAAAAGACTGATTATGAATAAATAAATCCTTCCAAACAGGTTTCCCAGCAAAATTAAAACAGCAAAAGTCTTTCTTATTTATAAAAGTGGAGATAGACATCTATTCTCCAATTATAGACCAATTTATCTGCTATGTTCTCAAAAATTTTAGAAAAACTATTTGTGCAAAAGCTTGATAATTTTATAGAAAAACACAATTTATTGAATGACCATCAGTATGGCTTTAGAGCAAATAGGTCCACCTCAATTGCAGTAAAGAAACTGGTAGAAGAGATTTCTACTGCAATGGAAAACAAGGAATATAATGTGGGGGTGTTTATAGACTTAGATCTTGGCTTATTATTCGATCATATTGATCATGGCTTATTAATGAAGAAACTGGAGAAATATGATATGAGAGGGAAAGCATACTCATGGCTAAGAAGTTACCTAGAAGACAGATATCAATATGTACAAATAAATAACGTCAAATCTGATTTATTGAAGGTTACTACTGGCGTTCCGCAAGGTTCAGTGCTAGGCCCTAAACTGTTTATATTGTATATAAATTATATTTGTAAAGTGTCTAAATTGTTCAATTCTGCTTTATTTGCTGATGACACTAATTTATAATGCTCCAGGAAAAGTTTGGAAAGGCTTCTGAATACAGTGGAAAGGGAATTGAAAGTCTTTAAGAAATTGTTTGATATTGATAAGTTATCATTGAAGTAAAACACTTTATAATATTTGGAAATCGGCAAATTAATAATCAAGTAAAAAATTATGAAATAGAAAGAGTGTATGAAAATGTATTTCTGGGCGTGATAATACATCATAAATTATGATGAAAACCACACATAATGAATTGAATTGAAAGCCTTTATTGTCATTGTATAACAAGATACAACGAGATTGCGAAGAGCATCTTGTTATACAATGACAATAAAGGCTTTCAATTCAATTCAATTCATAAATAATGTAAAAACAAAAATGTCTAAAACCATTGCAATATTATATAAAACTAAAGATATCTTGAATCAGAACTCACTATATATACTGTATTGTTCTCTCATAGTTCCATACATTACTTACTGTGTGGAGGTCTGGGGAAACGGATACAAAACCAACACTAGTTCAATTTTCATGCTACAAAAGAGAGCCATAAGAATTGTAAATCGATCGGATTATTATGAACCAACCAACGTACTATTTATTAACTTATATGCTTTAAAATTTTGTGATCTAGTTGATTTTAAAACTGCACAGATAACGTACAAAGCATGTTTTTGCTTCTGTTTTGTTTTGTCTTTGTATAGCCTAAAACTAGTCGTAAAAAAGTTGCCTATAAGATTGTTATGTAAAAAGAGTAGGTACAATAAGCTAAAGCTTCAGCCTACACCTTTTCGGTCAATATTTTTTGTTTTACTTTTAATTTAATGCCTTATTGATATTTATTTATTTTTATGTGCATTCATTTTGTAAAATTGTTAATAAGGACCAAAATAAATTACTACTAAAAACATGGCTGCCCAACCAGTTCAAAACCCTCCATTCCTTTGTGACACTGGCTAATTATTTGCTGGCCTCAATCAGCACTAAATCAATACAGCTGTGGTGCCCATCCAAACACTGGCATGGTACCTTAATAGGATGAGCCACCCAACAACTCATGTCCACTGTTGTGTGTGAACATTGGGGGACTGATCTGACAGATAGTTATTACTGGTAAACATTAGGGATTTATAGTTTATTCAGCATCCCTTATCCCATACTAGAGCCCACCACCTTATATTATCTATAGAAGAAGGGCTTTTCTCTTTTTGCCAGAGAGCAAGACAATAAATGGTTTCCCCTTGGTGTGACTGCCAAATCAATAAAAGTACATACTGTGCTTGTAGGTTTCTCTGTTTTTTGATACAGTAATAGGAAAGTGGAGAACTGTCTTTGACAGATAATCTATGAAGGCAAAGCAAATTCTGCCCAGAACAGAAATCTGTATGCAAGTCACCTACATACATGCAGTGCTGCTGGTCCATCGCGACGTGATGTCCATAAGCAACAACACTGAAATGATTTGAAAAACAGTGCACAAAACATTAGGTGTAAAGTAGATTGTGGTTATTTACTTGCAAAACTGTTTATTTGGAAAAATAGTGATGCAACATGATTCATTATCAGCCAGTCATTCTGCTGGTAAATTATAATTATGTTCAAGGACCACTGGGATGCTCGACGTGATTGTTCATTGTATAACAAAAACAAAGTTTCCCAAAGAAAGCACACGATGTGTCATCGCCTAACGTACCAGCCCCACTCTCGGAACAGTTACTGACGTGGTCATACCTACAGAGCATGGGCCACAGAACTAGAGTTCAGTGGGATGGGCACGCAAATACGTACGTTCTGTGTACGAGCAGTCAGCCTGAGGTGGTCATTCCGCACTGACCTGACCAGAAGTGCAAACCCCAGGGGTCAGAAAGTAAAAATCCTGCCGTGCGTTTCTTCCACCCATTAACTCAGCCAGCTGATCACTAATTAGTTCTACCTCCTCGCTGAATAATTGTGCTAATTAGCAAATCCAGGTGACTGGAACCAAATATTGGGGAGGACTTTTACTTTCTGAACCAGGATTTTACACCTCTGGACCTGACCCAAACACAGGACATAAAAGCTGTCACTCAGTGCGCCTTCGTCGCTGGTTTGGAGTGATCCACGGAGGCGCGCGGATCCACGGGGCCGAACTGCAGGCTGCGCAATGTCGACAAACAGGTCACTTTCCAACCAGTTCTTCCCTCACAATCATCTGCATACCGGTTAATTGCATGGTGATGTTACACAGCACAAGATTGGAGGACACTGGTTTCCAGTAGATGGTAGCATTCCCCAAAAGTAGTAGCTAGGCCGCATCGTGAATCCTCACAGGGAGTAGGCTAATGGATTATTTTTGAACAATATAAAATATTGTTAATAAGGATAGTTGTTGTTGACAACAGTCTGTGTGTTTCTCTTATCCACTGTAGCCAGAACAAGGTGATGCTAGAGTGGCAAGATAAAAAAAATAGCCTACAAAATAAAACGCGGAGTGATTAAAGCGATAGGGAAGACTTTTTCTAATGTCATAGAAAACGCCTAGATAAGATAAATGCCTACATCTGACTTCTCTCCCAGTAAATTTTGTTGAGGTGTCAGAGCAATATTCACAATTAACAGTTTTTAAAATCTCCTTGGATATTAGGAGTTTAACCTAAGTTCAGAAAATATAGGTCTAGGCCTATGTAGGCTACTATTTCTACCTGTTGTCCTAATTTACTACCTAGCTATTAAGTAGGCTATATCTTAAGCGTTGTTAGTTGAAGTGGCGTAACATATGCATTTTGCACAACTGGTGAAAAACACAAATAGGCCGACCATGATTTGTAAATAGAAACGAATGTTAGTAAACGTCGATTTATTGAATTCTTTGTTCGTGTTGTTTTTAATTAGGCTGCTTAAATCCCAAACAATGCTATTTTCGGATTAGCAGGGTTTACAATTGCTGGTAGTCAGTTTCCTTCCTCAAGAAGAGCATGTCAGTGTTTTTATTGTACTCAAGTCATGTGAGGAAACTATCCAATAGCAGTCGACGAGAGATCTCTTGAATGCGGTGTGTTATTTGATCGTAAACGGAAAACCCAATCCAGTTTTATTCGCGCGTTTGTTATCTACGTCGGGCGGTGGTTGGTCAGATATTATAAATCGATACGCCGGAACCGGTGTTTGACCGTATGCGCGTTCACGTCTGTGATTGGCTATTCTTACCGTATGCTCTTGCAGCGGTAGGCTACGTTAATAAGCAATGATGAGAAGCAGTTTTGTTCCTTGGCGTTTTTGATGACACGGTTACGCTATAGCATAAGCTAGCAAGATATCTACAGATGTTCATTGTATTTGGAGTGTTGTGGAATATGGGACTTGAATGAGTTTGTTGAAGGGCGAAGTTTATTGTATGTGCATTTCCCGTTGTCGGAAAACAACAATACCACATAGCTAAGAGTTAATTCTTCTGTCAAGTGCCCTCTTATGTAATGGAAGGTAAGTGTTTTTGCACAAAATCTGCAGTTTTAGTGAACAGATCTTCCTTTATTTTTACCATCTTTCGGAATAAAGTAAAATCTTACGTGCTTGTAGCACTACGAATAGCCTACACATTGTAGCCTACAATTCGGGCCACAGCACTGCACTTAAATGTGAGAGAGAACAAAATCATAGGCTGTAGTTTTAGATTAGATTCAGTGTTCGTAAGTTTTGATATCTCGATTCAATACTTGTGGGACGGACATTCGATAAACCACGACAAAACCCAACTGATGTTTTCTATTGGTTACTGCTGCTGTCAGTCGGTTAAGTTTTGTTAGACATTTAATTGCAATGGAATAAGTGGTAGCCTAATTTAGGTGTATTTCAAAGTTAAGAAAAGTAATGTGTCATCTAAAGAGCTGAACTGAATTTTCAGTGTACGATGTGGGAGTAATGTATATGTGCTTATGTACCATTGGGGAAAATTGTTATTGCAGTTGCTTTTCATTTCAGAAATGCAATTAAACCAGGAGGAAGAAAAGCACGTGCAGTCTTTACCTTTTATTTATTTATACGTTCGACTAGCTTTTCTGATGCCCACGTGCATCAGAAAGACCGATGAACAGCCTGAAAAAAGATCTCAACTCGCGTAATTCTCGTTGTCACGAGATGGCGGAACGGACCGATGAGGTTTCAATGATTTTGAATGTCATAACTGGGTCCAACATGTTGCATGTTCGTAATGAAGACAAATTTAACGGTTAGGACAGGCAGCTGTGGCTTGGAAGTTGTCCAGAAATCTACCAGGATGTGTGGTATGGATGAGACGAATAGAAGCGTGTAAGGCAGGCCAAATTATTGGAAAGATCAGACGTCGAGCCATGCATCATAGTAAGGCTTCTGCGTCGTCTTGGCCTTATGGGTAAAATATTGTTCATTCATTTGCTGGATGATTTCACCCCAAATGCACTTCTTAATGAATATAAACCTAAAACATTATATGTACCAAAGAAACTGGTATTGTAGCCTAATTGCACAAGAAAACACAAAGGGCTGGTTTCCCAAACATGGATTAAGACGAGTCCTAGACTAAAACAAATTCAATGGAAATCTTCATCTTTTTTTTTTTTAGTTTAGGATTAGGTTTAATGTCTCCCAAAGTGTTAGGTCAATCAATGGACTAAATACAAAACGGCATTAAAATGTAATGTTTCATATGAAATTCGCTTTTAGGTAGTAAAAACAAGGTAAAATTTAAAAAGTTTATTCAGTTTGCATGTATTGCTATTTGTTACTTTAAACAAAATGTTTTTAGGAATGTGATGCAGCAGAAGTGGTTTGTGTGTTTAATGCAGGAGACGAGGAGAGATTAAGATTTTCCTGAATAAATTCCCATTGAAATCCATATTTTCAAGGGTGAGGAAAAATTGAATTGTGTCCCAGGCTTTTATCACCGTTATTTTGAAATACCATTTTTCTCTGTTCAGTTATTTCACCAGAGAGACACTGACTACAAAGGGGTCGTGGGTAATTATCTATGTTTCAGGTCTTTGCTTGGCGCTCGGCACAGAGAGGAATTGGCATTAGTGGATTGGTTTGCTTTTCTGTCGAGCTGTTTTGTCTCGTGGAGGAGAAAAAAAGCCCCTGAACCTTTGATCTGTTTAGATTGAAATCCGTCTCCATTATCATGCTGTTCAGATGAAACAATGTGAGCATCACCTAGGCTGACGGTGTACAAACAAAACAGGAGGAGACGGCCAGCGTTGGCATACAATTCTGTTTCTGAAATACAGATTACAGGCCTTCAAAGCTGTAGGGTAACATACAAGTTTCCACAATGTCAAACCAGGAAAGATGGACGATGAGAAGCCATAGGCACATAAGATGCCACTGATGCAAGCAAATTGTACCAGGCATTCTTGGGTAACTGTCAACCAGGCGACATGAAAAATGTGATATGTGTCAGATAAAGACGTAATCACCTGTATAAAACCACCGCCATTACAAAGTCCTGGTTACTATCTAGTGTTAATCAAATACAATCTCAATGTGTGGGTGAATGTGCTAGGAAAGAAGCCTCTGTAACTGGACAATACCAGATAAAATGTGGGAACTAAAAGAAGGTAATATGTTCATAATGGTTTTTATATTTATGTCAAAACAGCCATCAGAGCAGAAATCCATTTGACTCTGTGCTGTCAAAAGCTGCTCACAGGCAATTAATCACCAGCCGCATATTTTCCAGCTTCCATTCAGCAAGCTGAATGACTTCAGTCGTAGGTTTTGTGATGTCTTTAAATCTACACAGCTAAATTGTCAGTGTAAACCTAACACTGTTGGTGTATATTTGACACTCTAGGGTGTTTATATGATATATTCATTCCAAAAATCTTGATTTTCTTCCCCTTATGAGGAATAGTCTTTTAAGCATGGTGGGACTGAATATTCTTGCTTGGAATCACTAAAAGGATTGTTTATTCAGCTTCCATATGCTTGTTATTAAACAAATGAAGAAAATCCATTTAATGGATTATTCATATTTCTTATCAGTATTTATGAAGACAAACCTAAGAACTGAGAATAAAAAATAACATACTTTATTGACCCGATTCTTTTTCCTGCTTTTTAGAGATTAAAATATGGGAGTCCCATAATGTTTGATCACATTAATTTAAATGCCCAATCATGATATTCTGATATGTAGGAGTTTGTAAATTCAAAAAGGTTAATTTGGCTATGTATAAAAATTAAAAACAACAAAAAAAAGTCTTTTTTTTCTAACAGATTGTCTTTTTCTCAAAGAACTGCCTTGCGGTCTAATTTTAGTCACCATTGTTATTCAGCTGGCTTTCACTGCCTCTTATGTAATGTCAATTGAGTCTAGCGGTTTATTGAATGGAGTGTGATCCCAGGCAGCATCCAGCTCTGACATTGCTGCACAAAATCCAGACAGGCAGTTATGTAAGGCTTTGAAATGGCTCCTTTTACAGTGGAGGCGGTTTGGAGTCAGACTGGGTGGTAGTGTAGTATAGTGGTTAGGGAACTGGGCTTCGAACTCAAAGGTTGTATGTTTGATTCCCAGCTAGGGTGCTACCGTAGTACCCTTGAGAAAATAATTGCTTCAGTAAAAATATCCGGCTATATAAATGCATAACATGTAAAAACAGAATCTGTGTAAATTGTTCTGGATAATGTAACGAATGTAACGTAATGCTCAAAAATAGACTCTCTCTTTCATTTTTAACCATCTGAAGCTCTCAGAAAATCCTCAAGTGACATGTGGGTAAATATGTGTTCACAGGATCCTTTAAGATCCTGGCAGTGTATGGCTGCCATGGCGATGGCTTGTTCTCCTTATGCAATCTGCGCCACGTCTGTGAAGGCCACAGGGGCCCTGGAACTCTGACCTGCACAGACGCCTTTTCTGGAGACTGAATCAAAGTGACTGCTGCAGTGGGGAGGGCGGGTTGGGGGTTGGGGTCAGCAGGCATTGGCATTTGATGCACAGATTGTCGAATATCTGTCCACCAGATGTACATTTTGTAAAAAAAAAAAAATGGAACTAATGCGGAAGACACCATTCAGTCAGGGTGGGACAGAGTACTTGGGGCCATTTTCAACATGTTGACGTAGAACTCGCCTAACCAGTGTATAGCCAGTGTCCCAGTCAGAAAGATTATTTGAAGTGTGCTCTCTCTCTCTCTTCATTCGCTCTTAACTCGAAGGCGACGCTCAGCGTGAAGGGAACAGCGTCTTGTCCACACTTGGGTTGACCCAACACAGCCGAGTCGCTGAGGCGATGTGGAAATCGCAGTCGATTGTGCAGTGGGCTGAAAGTATGAAAAAAGGTTGGGGGGGGGGGATTTAATGACCTTGTTTTATTTCATTTGGACCAGATCTGTGCAGAAAGCAGAGGAGGGTAAAGACTATTAAAATTCAATTTCAGTCTGATTGTTCCCAGGTGAAGAGGGAGTCCAGGCCTGCAGGACTTAATGTCACACTCTGTGTCTCGGTTTCTCTCTCTCTGTCGGGCACATCATCCTTCAAATTTTCAGAGTGGTGGACACTGGCTACTCCACTACCTCACTTAATAGTGGAGTGCGGCACATCTTAAACGTCACCTAAGCAACGTTACAGAGTAGTCGCATTGTTGAAAGCAGTATCGGTTCAGTGGGATATTGAAATATTGACGGCTTCTCGACGAGAAAAAATATTAAGCTAAATATAAGCTAAAGTGAACAGAGGTGATCTGTCTGGTTTCTTTCCTTTTTCATTGCGTTGGCATGGCTGGGAAGAGGGAGTTGACTCGTGTGGATTGGACAATAACTGTACACATGCCGGAGAGGGAGTGGGTGAGGATACGTGGATTGTTATCTGGATACTTTATTTTTTGTAACCTGTAGGTTGCATTGTCTAGCAACCTGGTTTATTATTGAAAATGTATTCTGGCAGATGGTGCATTGTTGCTTGGTAAGTGAGATTAGGGATTTAGCAAGCTGTTGCTTGGTAAGTGAGATTAGGGATTTAGCAAGCTGTTCAGTTATAACTGAGATAGCTGTAGATTGTCTGATGATGATTTCACGATATAGGCTATTTATTTTTCTTTTACAACTTGATATGTTTGGCTAGCAGGGGCTAATTATTGAAGTAGTGTTTATGCAGCTGGCTAGCAAGGTCATCTTGACTTTCTTTCTCCCCTGTTGCCATTTTCTAATTAAATTCCCCCCCCCCGTTCTTGCCAGGATGTAATTAAAATAATTTTTACATGCAGCTGAAATAGTGTATGAGCCTATTATATGAAAGGTGAGCAAGCTATGTTATATTCAATATAGCCATGTTGTATGCAATAGTAATAATTACAGTAACAATGACAGAGATTAAACATAATAATACAGCTGTAAACCAGGACATAGCAGACAAAGTGGGATCAGCTTCCCAGTTCAGATACAGGCTATTATATAAATTACATATTCTAAAGATGAGCTATATTGACGTGAATGAGGCTGAAACTAAAGCTGTTGGCTTGAGAGATTGAATCAGTGTATACGGTACTTGAAACATTGTGTTCGGATAGCTTCAGGCCTTTCTTAAAAAACATGTTTCATGCCATTGTCTTGATAAAAGAAGAATCCATACTTTCATTGTAGACTAAAGCTGTAAGCCAAACGATGCTGTGAAAAGCAACCCGTGTGTGTAAAACCCTGTAATTTGTCATGAACTAGCAATTACTGTCTAATGTTCTTCAGCTCTTTGCATTATAATAAGTTCAAGCTGCACGATTGTGCAGAGGGACCAAATCTCATTGGGTGCAGAGGGACCAAATCTCATTGGGTGCAGAGCCCCCTCCAAAGAACATCTCTTGTTTAACGGTTCATTGGAGCCACCAGAGACGCCCTTGAGAGAAGGAGTGAGTCCGGTGTTCATTAACGAAGTGCAGTACGCGCGCTCGGTGAAACGTCCTTTTGATTTCCGCGGTTCCTGTGCAGCCCCACAGGAAGTGAGCGGCGTGGCGGTCGGCACCTTGTATTTCACAGGTCTGGACAGCAGAGTGGCCGTGGCGTCGGGACAAATGAGGAGTTAAGGTTTTCCGCAGCTCTCATTAAGGCAGGTAATGGGCCGGTGTTGCCTCGGCTGCGGCGAGCTTCCGCAGGCTGTGGCTAAGCCTTCTGACAGCAGCTTTTTGTTGTGTTGCTGTTGCCATGACAGCTGTTAATGACGGGGTACCTGAGGCCGGATGTGTAATTAATGGACACACTGTTTCGCCGGGTACTTAAGTGGCCTGCGCGATGGGAAATTTAGCTTCTCTGAATCTCCTCATCCTCCAGAATCTCGACCTCAACATCTTTCACTATCATTTTCAACCAAATCGCAGTGTTGCTGTTTCCAGTGGTCTGCTTGATGTGAGAGCTTGGTTTTTTTTGTTTGTTATATTTTAGGGCTTTTAATTTTTATTGGACAGCACAGTGTAGGGAGACGGGAAGAATGAGCAAGCGAGAGGGAAAGACATGATAAAGGTCATGCAGCCGGATTCAAACTGCCGACTTCGTAGGTCGCAACGAGCACTCTTACAGGCTACACCACCGAGACACCTCGAGAGCTTGGTTTCTTTTTTTAATGCGAAGAAGAAACCGGTGTTGTTTTCAGAAAAAGCTTTTAAGAATCTTCATAAATAATTTACTGACGAGGATTATGATGTTGAAGATTATTATTAATACTAATAGTATTCTTATTGCCGTTGTTGGTTTGCAGGGCTGAGGTGGTGCGAGGCTGGTTTATGAAGGAGGCTGGGGGCAGCTATGGAGGAGGCTGCCAGCCAGCTGGAGAGGGACCACGTGCACAGTGTCTATGAGAAGATCGCGCCCTACTTCAATGACAGCCGCTACAAGGCCTGGCCCAAGGTGCGGCAGTTCCTGCTGGACCAGGAGCCTGGGAGCATCATTGCAGATGTGGGTAGGTAGCCTCCCCAGTCCCTCCACACCCAACACTCTTCCCTCTTGAGCACAAAACAGGTCTTCACTTTTCAGTACTCTCTCACACCCGTCCCCAAACGTCCCTCTGTGTTCCGCCGTATCCTGGCCTTCCATCAAGCCCTGTACTCCTATAGTTCTGAGAAGTGTGGGGAACGGTTCCATTGTCTCAAAAGTCATCTTTACTATTCAGCTCCCGCCCTGTCCCCTTGTTGTTAGTTCTCTTAATTCTACCATACTGCCCTGCTGTCCCACGATGTCTTCCTTCCCCAGTCTGTACTCTCATACCTCCCCATAATTTCTACAGTCCATTGTGCTTTTACCACAGTCTCTCCCTCACTCGTATTTACTGACTCTTGTGTTCTCGCTCGTAGCCAAGAGGCCAATATGGGTGTTTGTTCTGTGTCCAGTTATATTATGAAGCAGTGAAACTGTGTGTGTGTGTGTGTGTGTGTGTGTTTGTTCACAGTGGACCACACTACATTGTCCACCGTGTCAAAAATAAGCATATTTTTATTCCTTGTACAGAGAAAGCAGACCAGCTCTCACCAAGCGTTTTAAGTTCCTGTCGGTTTTGTTTCTTGCTCCTAAGTTTTCCCGGAGATGTGTGAGTGCATTGTTCCACACAGCCTCACGGCAGTTAGCCGCTGGTCTAAAATTTCAGTCCTTCTCATTTGAATAACAAATTTGCTTTTCAGCACCAGGTGCCATAAGTAACACGCTATTCTCTGCTGCGAAACCTGACACACTCACTATTTGAACTGCCCCCACATTCACACAGAAACTCAATCGCACAGACAGCAAACATCACTCAACCATCCAAGCAATTGCATGCTTTTTAATGGAAGGAAGGGATTTGAAGAAGAACTGCTTATTGGCAGCAAATGAGCCAATCGTTTCTGGCTGGTGATCAACATTTCTTTTTAAATTTAGAATATGGGTGCACTGAGGAGCATGCTTTGCATTTAATAAATTCTTCACCTGTTTTTTTTGGGGGGGAGGGGGGGATTTGGTTGGATTGGCCAATATACTGACGCAGTCGTTCTTGTTCTTACAGGCTGTGGCAATGGCAAATACCTCGACATCAACGAGGACGTGTTCAAGCTGGGCTGCGACGTCTGTTGCCCCCTGGTGGACACCGCTCGGAGCCGGGGCTACGAGGTGCAGGTGTGCGACGGGCTACGGCTGCCGTACAGGCACGGCTGCTTCGACGCCGTCCTGTCCATTGCAGGTACGCGCTGCGCCCGTCTCGTAGTGTGTGCCGAGTGCTGAGGTGTGCCTTCCCAGAAGTAAACGTCAGCTCGGCTGTGTTTACATCGAAGCGCCTGCCCCTGGAGGTCTTTACTCTGGCAAAGCAGCAAACGCGACACGTTGCACACGTTCACGCTGCGAGTTAATGCGGTCTCTTCTATCTGTTCATATGCATGTGCGAGTTTATATGCGGTCTCTTGCATTTGATCACATACATGTGCGAGTTTAGGTGGTCTTTCATTTGCTTGCACGTGAATGCAAGGTCATGTGGTCTCTTCCATCTGCACACACACTCGCACGACAGATGGCTGGCCACACGCATGTATTCACAATCTGTTTCAGTCAGGACTGCACCTTTTTTCTGAATGCTGCACTGGCCATGTTACAGACAAATGGACACCTTTCTTACAGGTTTCCACTGCATGGAAACGGCAGTGTGGAGAATTAAAAATTGTACATGAAATGAATTAATTGGTTTGCCTGGTGACTGTGACTTGGGAAACGTTAATAATTTCTCCAGCGCCTGTGTGTTTGGCTGCCACGGGGCTATTGAGCGTAAATTTGCTGCCTGTCACAGTCATTTGTTCACAGTCCAATAGATAATATAGTCCAAATAGCTTTATTAAAGGACTAAGTGAGGAAAAAAACTGGGCAGGTTACCAGGTTACCAACAATAAGCAATCCCTAACCCAAGAGCCGTGGGCATTTGTTGCCGAGGGATCAGGGTCACCAGGCAACAGAGGGAACATCTTGTGGTTATTATTCATGTTGCTATTCAATGTTATCAGGAGACTGACGCGGGTGATTCCTGTTCTAGGAGGAATTTTTTTGGCTTGATTCAGGTTTTAATGTCAGTGATACATAAAAGCCCCTGAATCACCACAAGGTTGGTGCTGTCCATTGGAGTGGACACACACACACACACATTCTGAGTTGGTGTGAATCAGTCGTTCAAATTAAATTTTATTTATTTGTCAGGGACCATGCGCTACACTGTTGAACCGGATTTAGCCATAAAGCTCATTTTCATCTGCAGTCCCTGGATTTTGAAGTTGCCATATGGAAAGTATTTGTGTGTTAGTTTTTTCCTTGTCTCGATTAATTTTTTTTGTTTTTATTGATTTAGTAAGATCCATTTATTTGGTTGTTTGATAAAACATCCTGAATTGCCAATCAAGGTCTTCAATTAGAATTTATTTTCTCTTAAATTTTTTCTAGTCATTCACCACTTGTCCACCAAAGAACGGCGAATCCGGGCAATAAAGGAGATTGCTCGAACCCTCCGCGTGGGTGGTCGCCTCATGGTCTATGTCTGGGCCATGGAGCAGAAGAGGCGCAAGTTTGAGAAGCAGGACGTCTTCATCCCTTGGAACCCCAACCCCCCTTCATCCCCCGCCAGCAGCCGGAGGCGAGGAGGCAGCAACGATTCCAACGGCGGCGACAAGCACAGGAAGGTGAAGAGCACATCGTCCATGGTGGACGAAGACGAGGACCCAGCCGGCGCCAAGGACCAACAGTCCCCCAAAGACCAGCGGTGGTTCTTTTCCCGCTCTCTGGACTCTGTGCTGGATTTCGGGAGCCTGGCCACGCCCAAACCGCCCGCCAGGGAGCTGAACGCATCCTGTGCTCAGATGGGAGAAGTGGGCGGGCCCAAGGCCTGCCGGCGCACCCGGGGGGTGGGGCTCATCAGGCAGTTCTCCAGCATCTTCTCCTCCTTGGCTAACGGCTTGGAGGAGGATGTCTTCGGCTCAACGGCCGACCTCGGGGAAGGCACGAGGGAGAGGAGCGACGGGAGGCCAGCCGGCGAAAGAGAAGCTGTATTCGGGGCCATCATCAGCGGGTGCAGCTCCGTGCCCCTGCCAGACCTGGTCACGCACCAGAGGGAGAGGCCGGACGGAACGGGCCAGGGCGAGGGGGACAGGGAGTCCCAGGGGACACCCCCACAGCGACAGGCCAGCTCGGAGAGCCTCCAGGACCACCAGGTGAACCGGTGGGGCAAGGAGAAGCCGGCGGACCCCTGCCTGCGGTACTACCACGTTTTCAGGGAAGGCGAGCTCCTGGAACTGATCCAGAACCACGTGGAGGAGCTCCACGTCCTGCAGAGCTGCCTCGACCACTCCAACTGGTGCGTGGTGGCTGAGAAGGTCCAAGTCTGGAAAATCTGAGCCTGCTGTATTCCATTTTAAACGAACATTTACGATTTCTCCTAGTATTTTAATGTTTTTTTTATTATTATTGTTTTAAGGTACATGATCAAGCTGCCTTTGAAGGTAACTGTTACTTACTGCCCTTAGCCGTCATTACTTTTTTAAATAATGCATTTATTGTAGGTTTCTAGTTTCTAATTCTCTGGATTGGAGTTTTTTTTAAAGAGTGCGTAATGATGCCACAATTGGTGATTTCAATTATTTTTGTAATGGGTCTCCGTGTATATTTTTACTTTTAATGTGATTTCACTTTTAGCCAAAGTGAACCAATCCAGATGGTATCACAGATCATCATCCTCTTAGGCACTATAGTGTAGAGCCAAATGTGTTGCTGAAGTATATACAACAGCTGCCCACAATATGAAAATGTGAAATCAAAACGTTGCACATAATACGAGCAATTCAAAAAGCAATCGCTTCTAAGATATATAAATATATATATATTTGAGAGGTGTCAATATTCTGTGTGTGACTTTGTGTTTTGTGTTGTAGTCCAATATGACCGTAAATATGGTGTGTTTTCAAATCGGTAACCACGTCACCTTTCGGAAGAACTAGATTGTTGTGTGTCGCTGCTAGTGATACCTCAGAAATTTGCACGTTGAGTCTTCGCTCCAAAAACTTGAATACTTTTATCTGTGCTACGTACACTTCCTACATATGTGAAATCAGTGTTGGTGTGACAGCCGTTGTAACCTCTGAGTTGCGTTCATGTGTAGTAGCTATTTACCATGGGAGCCACTTGTGGTTTTTAGCTTTTTAAGTGTTGGAACAAACAGTTTCCTCAGATATTGTTCCTGTTTTACCTTTTAATTGGCTTTTATTTATTTTAATGTGTTCGTTAAGCACTAAATAAATAAATACATTTTGTTCTTGGAAAAGATGTACACTGATGTTTGGCTGGATTCGTTTGTGGATTAAATGCCTAATAAATCCAATGATGTCACAGTGTCATAGAATGTTAAACTCTTTTGTGCACGCTTCTATCCTGCCATTATTTAAAGGAGCAATTCACCCAAAAATTTAATTAAGAAATGCGTATATTTACCCAGAGAGCAATCTTTCCATCCAGATGGCTTCACTGAGATTTCACTAGTCATATAGATCCGCTACGGCTCACCTTGATATCACCGATATAACGGACCTCAAAGGGTCCAAATTTTGTTGCCAAAAATTTACATTTGAGAAAATCAACAGCGCTGTTTCTTTCCAAATATAACCACGGTTGTGCACGTTTTTTTCTACCAAAGTACGCCAACTGTGTATATCCATGCAAATCTCAACCAAAGCATCCCAGTATTCCGGGGAAATATGTCAACACGGCGCACCCTACTTTTTATCCGAAAAGGCAATCTCTTCCCTTTCGTTACATTGTGAAGGTGAACCCATTCATCTTCAATTTTCCACTTTTCCTTAAGCTATTTTCCTTGTCCAATTTCAGGGTGTTGACATGTGAATTGGAAACCCTTGGGGTTCAATCAAGGCACAAAACTGGGCTGACTTTTAGATTATATTTGGCTGAAGCACACTGCACAGCCTCTAGCTTTAAATGACTTGCCAGATATTTGCTGAACAGAAAATATCTCTGCTGAGTGTGCACTTTTTCAGCGGATCTGACCCGAATATCATGAATGATTTTAACACGATACCAGGTGAGGTGTGATAACTACAGCAGTTATGTTAGAAAGTAGATTAATTCAAAGTAAACTGGATGTGTTTTCTTTCAGCAATAGAAACAATAGAATAACGAAGAGGCATTCGACAGTGAATTGGTGAAAGTGGCACGCAAAGACAAGTGCTAGGAGAAAAATCCCTTTTTGCTAAAACAGGACTTTCAGGAATGTCTAGTTAGTGATTTGTGTAATGCAAAAGCCATTGGTCCCACGGGAAAACTGCTTGGACAGTTGTTTGAAAGCCTTTTTGCTTTTAACAGCAATGCCGAGACCCAAATGGACACTGGGTACACGGCACGTCACAGACTGCCTGAGTGTTCGTTTCGTGCATTTTAGTCCCTCACACGTCAATGACGTGTTTTTAAGAAGTGCCAAGTATTTACCATTCAGAATGGTACCTGTGTAGAAATAGTTGTACAATACGGTCAAAAGAGCTCCTTTTTGCTGTGCTACCTTGAGGATCTAATGTTGGAAACATTTCTGTTCCTGAAGGTGCTTTCTGGAGGCTGGGGATGGGAAGTCCATATAGAAAATCTAAATGGGGTCACTGAAAAATTGTTTGGGTAGCCAACACCTGTAGGTAAAAGCTCAGCTGAGTCTGGGAGTAAAAGCGTAGGGGTGTCGACTCCACTGGTCCCGGTCAAATTCACAAAGTGCTCACAGACAGGCCAATTAATCACCCTCTAACAGTTGATTGGCAGCACAGTCCCTTGCTTTCCTGACCTGCCCTGGTTAAGTAAGGGTGAACACGGTGCCAGTGGCCGTTATGAACCCACGGTGGGTTTTTGAAAGGTATGGGGGCACGGTTGACTGCATGTTGCTGCTACTGCACTGTAATTGGCAGCTTCTAGGCTCTCAGCGGATTCATGTCGGTTCACCTTGTTCAAACTTGTAATGCTTGTTTTTGTTCTTGGTATCAAAAACAAGGCTCTCAGCGCAGTGACGTGTCCTACAGAGACCCTGACTGGCCGGGAGGCCCACAGGGCGAAGAGAGTCTGGCCATAGCATTGCCTAGGGGCAGGAGGGTTTAAAATCCATGGAGTAACCACATCCCCCTCCCCCCCGCAACAGCTACACGGAGTGAAAAGTTGTCTGCGCGTTAGGGGTGGGACAATGCACCGATGCATCGATCTGAATGTGTAAATACAACTGCATCGATCTGTAAGATTAGAATTGATAAGCATCGATTAATATCGCATTTTAAATGAATGTGCACATGTATTCATTTATTCAAAAAAAATATTAATTTCATTATTTAAAATATATATTTCTGAGACACGACTACTTTTAAAACTTTTGACCAGCTTCAATCCATGTTTCTGCTCCAACCTCCACGTAAGCGTGAGTTGAAAGCAGGGACAGGCAGGAATCAAGTGACAATGAGACAGACAGATCTGAGCGAAATGGCTAGCTGCGTGCTCGCTGAGTGCGACAAAAGAGACAGAAACTTACAGAATTTGCGATGTTCCGAACAGAAAATCAGTGGTATGGAAGCATTTCGGGTTTAGAAAGAAGGAGGGTGTACTTGACAAAACCGCTGCAATATGCAAGATCTGCCAAGTAGAAATCAGATACACAGGCAACACCACAAACATGATAAACCATTTGAGCCGACGACACACCATTGACGTGAAGGACAGCAGCGGGTTAGCAAGCTAAACTCGGGAGTCATTGACACTTCCCCTGAGTTTCCTGGAGAAGTGGCCAAACAGTTCTATTTTTTTTTTGTATAATTGTTTTTATTAGTTTTTATACACATACCGTGTCCAGACAGTTAATTGTAAAGTGCTTTCTGATATTTAAATTTAAACCATTTTCTATTCAAAATCAAGTAGACGTTAGAGACAAAAAACAAAAATAGTAAGACTATTTCCAATGTCTTACGTTCAATTAATTATTACTACGTTAACTGTCCGATTCACTTAATGAATGTCGTGGAACCTAGATACACCATATCATGCAGAAAACATTTTAGTGAAAAATGTATACCTGCTCTGTATGAAGAGGTGAAGAAAACTGTTCGACTGTCCTTGCAAAACGCTAGGAGAGTAGCTTTAACTACGGATGGATGGGCATCTTGCTCCACCGAAGGTCTAGATCGTACTAAGATTTAGGAAAGTACTATGCATGACACTAGTTTAGTAATTGTTATACATTTTGCCATTTTCATTTTGTAAATAAAGGAAATGTATTAGGGTACCATGTCTGACACTGTTTGAAAAACAATAACCTAAATAGGGCAACTTTAGAAAATACACTGTTAGTCATGTTTATTGCTGCAGACAGCTGCAACATGTATGGTATGCCTTAACAATAAACATAATGCTGTGAACTTGGCGTAAGGTTCTAATTGAATATTTAATTACTGCTGACTATCGGTATCAAATCACATTAGCATACCGATTACATTTTTTAAAAGTATCTAAATTAATCGAACCGAATCTTATCGAATCGAATCGTGGTCAAATGTAAGATGTTATGATGCATCGAACCTTTGCCTAAAGAATCGTAATCGAATCGGATCGTTGTGGGATTGAATCGTCCCACCCCTACTGCGCGTATTTCAGAAGCCGCTTCCAGAGGTCGTCGCAGTGATCGAAAGGTACTACAATGTGATTGACCATTTGAAATTGGAAAAATGTGTGAATAAAAATCTTAAAATAATAAGCAAAACTCATTTTACAATCCAAAATAGGTTTGTTTCGCTAATTATCTACACATTTATCACAACAGAATCCTTGTTTCCGACAAACTCCCATGGTGCACTGCGATATAAATCACAATCTTGATACAGGCCAACAGACGTACGGTTCAGAAAAGTATTTTGGGAAGCTAAAAGCAAAAAATAAATAAAATAAAAATCAGAATCCATGTTCTCATAAAATGCGATATGATTTTACATTCTTTTCCATGTTCAAATAGCTGTACAAATAGTTAACTCCACATAGTTATAATGCTACATTTGATTCCAATTATAACTTAATCTTTGTTTTTGTGGATAAATAAAATAGTGTATGGCCTGTAATTACATTCCCCGCTGGTTCCAGACCTGTCGAAGAGGGACAAAAACAAACATAAGCAAGCATTGTGTATATTATGATATACATAAGAAACTAATTTAACTACAGTATGTAGAAATTCAAAAAGTGTTTAAACAGAACATTTTTGTGACAAACGGAACATTCGTTCAGGACACACCTGAGTTGCAGCTCTGTGGACTATGGAGTGCCTGATTGCCAGACGATCAATATCTCTGGAGTATCCTCCGCCAATCACCGTAGCAACTGGGGTGCCGCTCTTTACCACAGTTTCAATCACATACAAGTCTCTCTGATACAGCCCTGCAGAAACCAACCAAAGATGAACGACTGAGCATTACAAACTCTTTATGTAGCTTTGAACAATGAACAGTAGTTTAGCCACGCTCCTCTCTGGATTTTTGCTACTTACCCTGGTCTGTCAGGCAAAGTCTCCCCAGTTCATCTTCCCAGTGAGGATCGACACCGGCATCGTAGAGCACCAAGTCTGGCCGGAAACTCTTCAGCAACCAGGGCAAGTGAGTCTCAACTGCTCCATAATACAATACATAATCGAGCTTTAATCAAGGCTATCTTATTATAACTGTAGCAGGATGCAATGTAAACATACAATAGCTTGTGTGAGGTCAATATGAGTAATTCTACACAGGGTCATTATGTCTTCTGACGTGTCCCTTTCAGATTTCCTTGAAATAATCCTTGAGATAAACCTTGAAACTGTATCTCAGTCAGGATGTAATTTTCAAGCCAAATTCTATCTGAAACATTATCTTAAAACATCAGTTTTCATTTTAAAATGGTGAACTGATGTTTTAATCAAGGCAGTAAGGGTAGAGTTCACAATTTAGTTATCCAGTGTGATCAGTCTCCTAAAATTACACTCGTGGATTTCCATTAAAGCTGTTGCCTCAGCCAAGGTTCAATACTCAGGGCTATTTTTCTCATTGTAACATTTTGATATTTTTCGTTTTTTTGTTGTTGAGATGGCTAACTTAAAAATGCATTTTTCCTTTTGTGCCAGCTCAGCCTTCCTATGAACGCACATACATCACACTACAGTGCAGTCTAAGTATTTGGACACAAACACAATTTTAGTTGTTTTGGCTCTGTACTCCTGCACATGGGCTTTGAAATGGAACAGTGACTATGAGGTTAAAGTGCAGACTTTAAGCTCTAAATTGAGGGATTGTACATCCATATCGGGTGAGCCGTGTAGCAATTGGGTGGGACTAGATTAAGCTGTAAATTACATGGGAATAGTAAGGGACACATGGTTGGCTATATGGCCAAGGGTCAAGGGTCTGAGGTGTCAAACGAGCTTCAAACTATCACTTTGCTGCCAGATATGCAGTAGATATGGATGGATCACTTTAAGTGTTGTTTCTCCTGACTCATTTTCCTATTGAAAATAAGTCAGGAAAAACAACCCTTAAAGTGATCCATCCATATCTACTGCATATCTGGCAGCAGAGTGATGGTTTGAGGCTTGTTTGATATCGTATTGTTTGATGACTTACAGCCAGATAACCAACCATGTGTTCTGTACTATTCCAGTGTAATTCACAGCTTAATCTAGTCCCACCCCCCAATTCCCATAGAGATCCATTCAAATGCAGAGAGGTTATAGTATCGGTTGTAAGAGTACCTGAAAATAAGATATCAAGAGTCTTTTGATGTTGTTCGTCACAGCAGAGGAGGACCGTCCTCAAGAATTTGAAGGGGTAACATTTTTTTTTGTTGATAAAACAATAACAACTTCAACAAAATCACTGTTTCTAAGATGCACTTTTGCCAATGGTAAAAAAATAAAATAAATTTCAACACCGCCCACTAGTGCGATAAAAAAATAAAGCAGGAGGCCACGGTTTTCTCGTTCTCCCTACGGCCTCATAAGCACCCATTGAAATGTTACCTCGTACTGCGGTTTCTGCTCACCTAAATTTACATTGAAAAAATTACATATAGGGAGGATAATCTCCCTAAGATGTCAGACCGATTAACATTAGGAATAAAAGATTGACATACTGTACATCTAATTAAACTATGGGAGGGGTTGATCAAGTGTCACGATGCGTGCAAGGATGTCATGCTCAGTTGTAAGAAGAGTGTAATAAGATTTTGTGAAAGGTACAGAAAGAGCTTGGCGAAAGAACATATCTTTTCTGACATAACGTTAGGTAACATTATTTCATATTAGCTAGCAGAGAGATAAGCTTGTGATAAGATAGCTGTGCAAATTTAGTTTTTTTTGTGAGTTTTTTTCAATTGTAGATTTTTTAAATTGAGGGTAGTAGGGCGAGAAGACATCGTAGGCTAGGCCTAGTTATTTTTTGTTAACGTTATTCATTGATGGAGGAGCTTGGCGAAGGTGTTACCTTGCTACGTTAGCTAGCTAATCATGGGTGGGAGAGAAGAGCTAGCAGACAAATGTAATTTCGATTGGATTGTAATTGAGAAAAAAGTTAAACGTCCCAGAATCTTCTGAAAAACCAACCTGTCAAGCTGGCAGCACCACTGGCGATTTTGAGGGTAGTGAGAACCTGAAGAGCTATGTGGCTTTTCTGCACCTGGCCAAGTTATAAGCAGCATTTCCACCAAAGGTGAGTTAACGTTAGGATCTGTGGTTGAGTTTATATCGGTATATAGCGGTCATTTCAATGCAAACATTCAGACAGTTATACAGAGGGATAAACTAGTTATGTCAGCCAATATTCAGCCGATATTGGCTATAAAAGTGGTTGCTAGCCTATATCATAGCTGACAAATGTATGGCTAAATTATAAAAGTGGACTTTATCCAAAATAATCGTCATAACGCACAGCCAGTCTGACATTGTGTTTCCCATTAATGTAGAAAACATTTAAAATATTTTTGTTGACATTAAATATGTTGAAACAAAACAGAAACGCATGGATGTTTTGATATAAACAAAATATAAGCTGGAATTAATATTTACTTATATTAAAACGAATGGAGCACCTTCCTCACGTACTTTACGTGATGTAACGGGAAGCAAGCAGCTGACCAGCTAATAATATTTGTTTACGGTCTATGGCTAATACACATCACTTATTTCAACGATTAACTGTCTACGTAGTGATGAGTTGTCGAGGTCCCAAGACCTCTGGAAGTCATGGCACGCAAAAAATATGCAACCAAATATTACATATGATGACTTTATTTAAGTTTGTTAAGTTGTCAAATTACTTTTGGTCCCCTAAAATGGGGGGGGTTACGTATAAAAATGGCTACAATTGTTACACGGTTCACCTGATGTGGATGTAAAAACCCACAAATTAAAGCTGAAAGTCTAAACTGTAACCTCATAGTCACTGTTCCATTTCAAATCCAATGTGCTGGAGTACAGAGCCAAAACAACTAAAATTGTGTCACTGTCCAAATACTTTTGGCCTGCACTGTATGTACCTTTTGCAAGATATTCTTTATCCTCCATGCCGTCTTCCACAATAACGTCAAGGTCGCTCTGCTGCTTCCGCACAGGGAAGTTCTTCTCACAATGCACTGAGAAGGTGAAAACGTCAGGCTCCTCTCTGAAGATGTAGGCTGTGCCATCTCCCTATGATATGACAAAAGAACAAGCCCACATGAGGTTTAGGCTTAAACACACACACACACACACACACACACACACACATTCTACTGAATGTTTAAAGGGGGGAGGGCACATTAAAATGTCAGTCTTACTTAAACTCTAATAGTGTTTATATGAGTCCACAAGAGATACAAAATGTACTGTTTGTGTAAAAGGTACTCCAAAAGAGTTGATTTAACACAAACCAGTTTGCTGTCTATCATACCTGATGCACATCTAGGTCCACTATTAGAACCTTCCTCTTCCTCCTAGATGTGGATTTACCCATCCAGTGTTTTGCTGCCACCGCTAGGTCGTTGAGGAGGCAGAACCCGGCTCCGTGGCTGGGGAAGGCGTGGTGAGTTCCTCCTGCTGTGCTACACGCTAAGCCCCTCTGTAAAGCGATCTCTGCCGCGAGCACTGTGCCACCTGGACATTAGAACAGTTTCAGTGATTCTTTGTTGATATTGACAACGGTAAGTGCACTGACAGGTCTCATTTCAAAAACTGAGGGGGGGTGGGCATGTGTCCAAAGGGATTTAACTCAAAAAATGGGTGGAGTGTATATCAATCAATCTTTATTTTATTGATATACAAATAGGCTATAACACAGCACTTCACAATGCACATTTAGAGTGCATTTTTAAAAAAATTACAAAAATTTAATTATGTTCCCTTAAAGGGAGAGGTGTCAGCAGCAGGTCAGCCCCCCCATTAATTGATTGACGCCTGTGCACACACCTGTTTCATATCGACAGCGCTGCACAAGGCCGGCACTCCAGGGAAAGCCGGTCCTCTTCTGTTCCTTTTCTTCAATCTTCCCGTGTATAAAGTTATCTAGATACTCCTTTGTGTGCACACAGGCAAGTAGTTCTTCTGAAGCCAAATTAGGTGTCCATACCTTCAAAGGACAAAATGCCAGTCAGAGGACTGTGCAGTTATTAGTTTTCAATGCAAGTGCAACCACCTTGATTGCCTGCCCTCACCTGTTTGTCTGTTACTACTTGATCTTTAATGAGGAAATGTAGTACTCTTGGGAACTTTCCCATGGGAAATCTGTGGTTTGGCGCGAGATCACACACGTATTTATTGTGATGCACAACCGGAAGGCCTTTTGTTCCACTCATCTGTGCAAGAAACAAAATGCAAAAACGTTTGACTACGTGCACAATACAAACCGCGCTAGGTTCTAGTTCTGCGCTTTTATGCGACAATTACGGTGTTTGGCCACTCGCCAGGAATTAAACGTAATCGGTCGAAGGACATTGACGTGATATATTTGAAAATAATTTATATAATTACAAACATTGGAACATAATCACGGGGGTCTGTATCGCGATTTGTACACTTACTCGTTCGGTGTGCAAAAACATCTTCCGGTTCCGGGGACCGTGCCGTGCATGTATCTTGAAAAGTGTCTTCTCTCGTATGTATTTGTCACGAATTGCCAATGTAAACAGTGGCTTTTGTTTTGTGAAGTATGTCATTTTTGTTTATAATTGTAGGCTACTTCGCTGTCAAATGCAAGGACGCATGTTACGAAACGAACTATAGAAACGTTACCACTTTCTAGCTAGCAATGGTTGTTCAGTCAAATCTAGCTTGTGGAAGGTGCAAGAATGGATTTAGTAGCCTACGCTCTTTTATTCGTTTTCGTATCGCACACTTCACCAAAGTACATTTGCTATTTGATTTCTCCAGGTCGACACCATCTTTATAGCAGCCATGTGTAAAGCATTGCCAAATGTGTATTCACGAGGCTCCCGTTACCGCTGCCAGTGCGCAAATCTGACGCTGTTGTAGTGTATGGATGGCTATAGTCCTATATCCGTGTTCGATGTAAGCCCATCTGTTTTACATACACATTAGTGAACTGCGCAGCGTTGACTGTCCGGGACTGATATTCTTTTAAGCACAGAAAGGTTCATTTGAATCCCTATTTGTGAGCGCCACTGTTTCTAGAGGGTTGTGAGACGTAAACATGTTCTGTCATAAACAACTGATTCAGGACCTGTTTGCTTTAGTTTGAAGCCGAATTGTACAGAATCTTCACAAATTGCACAAGCCTGATACTGTAAATTGCTATTAGGAACAACCCCAGAATTGATCACTGATTCTTGAATGAAGGGATGTGTCTGTGTTAAATGAGTAAGGGGAGTGGGGGAACAGCTGAGTGGAAACAGTGGCTGGTATTGTATTCTGCACCTTGATGGAGAGGAGATGTTGTACTGCTACAATTTGTCACTAAATTGGAAGAAAAGCATTGGCTATTAGTTTAATAAACATAGATAAAATAATATATGTTAAATAAGTTAGATATTTAAGTCCCAGTTTTTAATGTAATTGCACTCACTTTCAGTTAACTCCTGGGCCAGTGCTCCATCCATACACTTGGAAGTTTTTTCACTGATATTTTCTTTATTGTTATAAATTGTTTTCTAGAATGTTCTAGGACAGAGGTGGGCAACTCTAGTCCTGGAGGGCCAGTGTGTATGCAGGTTTTTTTTTTAATTAAGGGCAGAAGTTGATCTGAAATCCAGAAACAGATTTGGCCCTCCTTGCCCATCCCTGTTCTAGAACATATAATCTTTATATGTCTTCATTATCGAATTCTAAAACGCATAACATCATTACTGCTAAAATATTATTTTCATTGCTCTGTTGCCTCAAACTAGCAGACATAAGTAAGGATGAATAATTCAGAGTCGCTGCGTAATTGAAAAGCTCATAAAGACATTATATACACTGCAGTAAACCGTACAGCTGTAGACACATGTTAGAGCCTCTGCATTGGTTTGCACTTGCTTTGTGGTTTTTCTTTGGCTAGATTTCAATGGCGGCTTTTCAATCCAAGAAGTGTGCATTGCCGCCTCCTGCTGTTGTAGCGTGTGGGTTTTGTGCCTCCCTCACTAGGCTCCTGTTGCTTTGATACAGCATGAAGAGCCCATGTGACACAATCATCTCTGCATGGTTTCCTCTCAAATGGCCAGTCTCGTTTGATCTTTTGAGAGTTTTATTTCTTTGTCATTTTGTTAAAATAATAACGTTAGTTTGTTTTTGTTTTTTTTAAAGGAGAGAAAGGACAGCCTTCATCTATTTTTTCACTCTTTAGACAGGGGGAAAGCAGAGAGGGTTACAAATAGCGATCGCAGTACACAAAATGCCATGGGGGGGAATCAAACCCCTAGCCACGGGGGGGGGGGGGGGGGGGGTTGTATTATGGATTGACAGTGAAGTGCCTTATGGACTGTGTCACGTGTCTCTCCGGGACAGCAGTTCCATAAATAGTTTGATGAAATGCATATAGGCGTTTGAAGTTATACGATTGGGGGAAAAAAGGTAGGAAACAGTGGGAAATGCATTCACAGTTTAATCAATGTACGCACTGGTCCTTTATCGGCATATTGTGTCATAGTCTGGTCATTTGTGCATTTCCAACGCACCCTGCAGTGTGTCACCAGCCCGATTCTATTTCCCCACTCCCACTTACAGAGTGCCTTGTTCATTTGTATCATATGAAGATCAGTCAAAGATCTTCTCCTGCCCTCAAGTGAAGGCTCCTTGTGATACACATGGGTCATTGATTTTCTCAGTGCAAGATTAATTTAAAGATGTCTTCACAGCAGACTTATCTCGCCTCTGCCATCTGGCAAGCTTAACACAAAAACAATACGTCGACCTTCAGCAGGCATTGCAGCACAGGTATCTTTGTAAGCCATGTTATGCTACCACTAGGTGGCAGTGTTGAGCAAGTTTCACTGATCGCCATATCTTTCTGAGTCTCGAGTTTATGTAAGCAACAGCATCGCTCCATTAGGAAAGATAAGTATATAACTATGTTAGTATGTTTATCAATTTCTATAACCTTAACAATGTTCTTGGGATAGGATGAAGGTCAAGGTCATGTTAAAAATAAGGCTTAGTTTGAACCCTTGCTAAAAATAAATATATACAGTGCGTTTTGTTTGTATGGAACAGTTAGACAAGTACATTTATAACAACACACACATTAGGTGTGTTGGTGTTGAGTACAGTCATATTTTAATCATTCATTGCTGATATTGGATTGAAAGGATAGAATGCAGTGGATAGCACTGTTGCCTCACTGCAAGACTGTCCTGGGATTGACTCTTTCTGTGTATAGTTCCCAGGTTTCCTCCTGATTCTCCAGTGTCCTCCCCCACAGTCCAAAGACATGCAGGTTAGGCTAATTGGAGACTCTAAATTACCTGTAGGTATGAGTGTGCGAGTGAATGGTGTGTGTGCCCAATGCATGCTGGGATAGGCTCTAGCCCCCCACGACCCTGACCAGGAATAATCGGGTTAGATAATGGATGGGTGGAGTTTCTCAGCAATTGTAATGAGTAATAGGTGTGTACAGTGCTCTCTCTATATGCTAAAAAAACATTGGTAGTTAGGTGGCTCTCAGGCCCATTTTCTACAACTATTCCATCTACTTTTACGGGGTCCCATAGATTTACTCCTCATTTTAATAGCTGCAGGATTTTCTTGTTTTATCACATCCTGCTGCATTCATGCAACTTACATCTTGCTGTGATGTAGTTTGACAGAGATATTGACAGTTTCTGCAGAGATGTTGTGCAGAGCTATATAATTCTGATGCCCTTACATCACCCCATATTACAAACACAAGGAAAGCATTGTACAGATCAATGTGCACTAGTGCACCCGTGAGTCAATATTATTGCACTTTGGGACTTGAGGTCATGTGTAATTGGCTGCCCTGTTAGTGTAGCTACAGTAACTAATTTGAAAAAGGAGAGAAACAAATTTAGTACATAATACAGAAAATATTAAACGGTGGGTCAAACATGTCCATAGCTAACATTCTACACCAAACAACCGTAAGGAAATTGCACGCTAATAAAACAGTCGGTGGATAGTCAATTTCTGGTTGGCTATTTATTAATTTACCTAATTATCAGCAGTGGCAGCAGAAGTATTCATAGTTTATAAAAATGTGGCCTTCCCTTTTTATAACTATGGTGCTTTTCAGACTAGATCCAAAAAGTGCTTACTCCATTATTAATTCAGCACTGATGCAAAGTAGAAGTAGTTTGCTACCAAGTGCGAACATTTAGCAGTTAAAAAAAAAAAAAAGAAACGTTGTCAAGAGGTTTTGTCATTACTTGTCTGCAGTAAAATGACAAATACTGTTATTATATTTTTGTGATGATGCTGATAATTATGTATTATGATATTTGTTGTTGTGTGAATAGACATTGAGAATCACAACTGGGTGCACAGTTATTTTCTTGATGGCGCATTTCTGCAAGCTATCTGAACGGTGACACATTAGATTCTGAAAAAGATGTTTACTATGCGATATTACTAGCACGTTTTTGTTCGGCAGTCAGCTGAAAAAGCTATGCCTTCACTTGCAGTGAAGCATGAGTTTAGATGATCCACACCAACATACCCAGGAGGTTCCAGCCAGGTTCTACATGAGGTAATGCACAGTGATTCACAGAAGTAATTGAAAGACTTGCATCTGAATCACCTGAGCCAGACGGGATGTTTACTGTTTCTGTGCCAACCAAGTCTCCCAGACCGGAAAATAACTGACCATAGCATTGCTCAGGCGATGCCTAAATAATAACGGTTATAATACTCTCCATTTAATAATAATAACAACAACAACGTAATGACAGTGTTAATGATAACAAATATTATTTTTTAGAAATGCACGTCAGTTGGAAGAGAAGACCTTTTGTTTGAATGTGTCCTAGCGTGTATCAGTCATGAAAGTAATGGATATACATGCCTGTGTGTTTTTTTCCCTCTTACAGATTGGAGGAAATGGCTTGGAAAATAGATGTGCATGACTCCAGGGGTCGTCTTCCTTTCTTCATCAGTCTTCATCCCTCAAAACACGACATACCAGAACTTCTGAAGCCTTCAGTCTTTCTAAGAATAACATGTCAAATTTCAACCATAGACATACACTGCCTGGCCAAAAAAAGAGTTACTGACTTGCACCCGTCATGCATAGCGCCCACTGTACAAGCCTCTGGAGGCAGTGTTATGATCTAGGGTTGCTTCAATCGGTCAGGTCTAGGCTCAGCAACGTTATGCAGCAATACAATGAAGTCAGCTGAGTACCTGAATGTACTGAATGACCAGGTTATCCCATCAATGGGCACATTCTAGGACGACTGCCAAGATTCAACAGGCTCAAATTGTGAAAGAGTGGTTCAGGGTGCACGAGGAATCATTTTCACACATGAATTGGCCACCAGAGTCCTGACCTTAACCCCATTGAAAGTCTTTGGGATGTGCTGGAGAAGACTTTACGGAGTGGTTCGACTCTCCCGACAAATTTTCCTATTGAACTCTATGGAAAAATAAGTTCTAACTGACTTGCCAACACTATAGTTTGCTAACATAAAATCTGTGGAGTGGTTAAAAATAAGTTTTAATGACTTCAACCTAAGTGTATGTAAACTTCTGACTTCAACTGTACCTATAGTTTGTGTGTCTATTTGTCGACTGTAGGACATTTGTCAGAAGTAAAGAGCTGGTCTTGCTTTCACAGAAGGGGCACTGTTTATTTATTATTGCTCTGTGATCAACCGAAATTGAGTCACAGAAGGCAACACGGCGCAAGTAGAAGCCGCCCACACATGCAGCAGGGAGGTTCTGTGAGGCGTCAGGCCAGCGTCAGAGCAGAGGCCGCAGCGTGTAAACATGGCTTGCTGTTGTGCGTGTAGGCGGACACTGGCCTGCGTGTAGCCACCTTGAAAAGCCCTGCCAGAATGGGAGTTGTTTTCTCCGCGTTATCTCCAGCTCTCCTGGAGTCGGGCCTTTGTTTATTGAGGAGGCCCCAGACGTTCCCATGGCTAGCCCAGGGCTGTTGATTTAGATCCACGTACCATTCTTCGGATGCTTTTAGCATTATATCACCCTGCCAGCTTGTATAGGCTGCATCTGTTGGAGCAGGCTGTCAGGATTCCACAGGCCCCTGCCATCACGTCTCAGTTATGTAAAAGGGGGCCTTGAAATAGAGTTCTGATGTGAACCGGGGAGCCGTGGCAGCTGTGGCCTGGGGGCATCCAGAGACCCAGAAATATGAACAGGATCAAAACACGCAGCGCCACACATCCAACGAAGTAGTGTGAGCTGTAGACAACGTCCCCCTCTCAGTGCAACTCCGGCCGGGCGTTGGTGTGTTGGAGTGAGGGGGGGTCTTGTACTTTTCAAAATAAGCACAACCTGCAACCTTCTCCCAAACCTCCAGATGCAAGGCCCCAACTGAAGGCCTCCGTCCATGACATTTCCAATTTGCCGCATCCTCTGTAAAAATGATAGCGGTTCATTTAAATTAAAAAATTAAAAAATCTAAATATGTCAGTCAGTTTTGACATTTTTTTCCTTTATGTACAGAAGCCATTCAAGTTATTATCACCGAGAGGTTTGCCTTTCCTCCGATTACTGCCATTGGCTCTCTCCTGGGGTACAACGTGGCCTGTTGGGTTTAAAATATTCACTGGGTTGCTGTCAAACACACCAGAGAGGCCAAACTTCAGGTCCAGTGCGTCTTGTTCAGATGCTGCTGGCACAGTAGAGATCCAGCTGTATAAATGGACTATGTAAAAAGGTAATCTGTATAAGTCACTCTGGATAAGCGTGTCTGCTAAATATCAAAATGTAATGTTGAAGCCCCCCCCCCCCCCCCCCAAGTTCGATTGGTTGGCTGAAATATATTTACTTTCTGAACCATGAGACACTGTTTCAAGTGTGAAATATAGATACAGCATGATATCATAAGCAAAGCGATTGCCTGATTTGATTTGATCTTTAATGAAGCAGTTTGCTGAAATTGTTCAGTGCAGGTTAAATTATTTCTGAGGGGCCGATTCATTGTGTGATCTCTTTTCACCCCTGCCTACCCTAAATCTTATCAAACCAATTCATTTGCTTTTTATTTAAAGTATTTTAACAATCGTATAACAAAGACATAATCAGTCAGTCTTTGATATTACTGTCTATTGAGACGAGTCAGGTGCAAAAGGCTTTAACTGTAGGTTTTTTTCTAGATTGTATGGTTTTAAAAGTATGCATTTTTAGGAATGGGTGACTCACAGGAGTATGGTGGATTTTTTCTGATGAATTGTGCTTTAAGCAAAGCTTATTATCATTCAGATGATATAATTCTTTGCATACCTTTAGGAGAACTCATTCACAGAAAACAGCTCGAAGGCCCCGTTCTCACTACAGCTAAATATGGTTGTCACTCCTCATTTTAGTGCTTAATCCGGTCAAGTTCACACTTGTTCACAAGTTCACACACGACTACCGAAGTTGACACTTGTTCCTATGCAAATGAGCTTGGTTGTGCGAGTGTGGATGGGAACGGGAGTTGACAACTGGTAGCAACTGCGCAGTGATCCTTGACTTCCATAGAGCATGCTAAGGGCGATGTTGAGTACTGTTGAAAGAGGCATTAGTCGACGTTGCTTCATTCGCTACCAGATCAGATGTGGAAACACACGTCTTCTCCGGCTTCTCTCGGCAGAGATTAACAAAAACTGAAAAACCGATGTTGTTGACATTGGAGATTATGTTTACACCTGCTCGATAATTGAAATACAAGATTTACATTCAGAGCAAATATCGCAAACTTACTGACAGCGTTGTAAATACAGGAGTGAGTCCTGTTACTCGTTCATACTTGTAAGCATTCTCTGTCTTCTTAATATGCGTGTGAGTATGGACACAGAGCATAAGCGACTCCAACTAATAACTTTGGTTGTCGAGCCCCAAAATGCAAGTGTGAACGGGGCCTCTGATACTCTTCTCAAAGAATGCAAGTGTGAACGGGGCCTCTGATACTCTTCTCAAAGAATGCAAGTGTGAACGGGGCCTCTGATACTCTTCTCAAAGAATGCAAGTGTGAACAGGGCCTCTGATACTCTTCTCAAAGATCTGCTGCTAAGCATGGGTTTTTGTTTTTTTCACTTTCTTTTACCTTTGACTTAGTAAAATCTATAAAAACCCATTTCACCAACGGAAAAACATTGGAGCCCAATGTCACTGCTTTTTGGAAACAACAGAATATGGTACAAAAATTTTTACTGAATGGTTGCCAGAAAATATAAATGTTGGTTCCCTTCTCTTCTCTCAGTTGGATAAAAGTGCTGGCTACAAGAACAGGGTTGGACCTGCAGCATGTGTGCTTAGTGTGTCAAACTACAATATTAAACGCATTTGTTTTTCAGAATGAAATACATTCTGGCTTTTCGGAAAATTCAACCTATCAAGTTACACTTCGGTATACTAACTTGGAACAGTCCCAAGTATGTCTTAAGTGTAGCTTCAAACAATATTCTGACGTAATTTGAAATGCTCAACGTTTGGAAAAGGAATTGTGAATCTGAGCGATCTGTTTTGAATGTTGTGTGTTTATACAGGACTTTCCATTAAATAGGATGGAGCTCCCTTTGTTTCCAATAATCCAAATCATAGCTCAGCTCTCTCCTTTGTGCAGGCAAACCTAAAATCAAAGTCTTTCTCATACTGATTTTCATGGTGTTTTACATATTATTCTAAAACAATTTTGAATTTGAATGAACTGCTCTGTTATTTTTCATAATTTGCAACAAAGACAGTTGGCCGTTCTGTTTTGCTATATTTCTCTCTCTCTCTCTCTCTCTCTCTCTCTCTCTCTCTCTCTCTCTCTCTCTCTCTGTCCAAATTCAGATGCTTTATCTTCAGGTATTAATTACATTTTTGCAAAAGCACACAGTAATACATTTAAACATTATTTCAGATTAATAACCAGTAAACACATACAACTAGGATAACTCTTGTGCTACGTAATGGACAACACAGAAATTATGATGAGTATACCTACTATGTAGAAATTGTGATATTGTGATATTTCTGTGCAGAAACAAGATGTAATGATTTGGTTCTTTGTGACTCTCGCCTTCTGCCTGGATCCCTTGAGGTTTGGACTGAGATGCTCCGCCTGGGGCCCCCCTCCTCATCCCTGTCCCAGCAGCCCAGGAAGCTGCCTTTCAGAGAAGGGGGAGGTCCCAGATGGGCTGTAGGACGGTGGTCACAGCGTTTCATTATGATTTCACACTGACAGCGAGAGGAGATTTACTGCCTTCCTAACGCACAGCTGAGTGACAGCTACCATTGCAGGAGGTAAGGGACCCTTTATACCATGTTTAATCATGTTGAAAAGATATATCATGTTGATCAAGATTTATCAGAATTGAACTGGAAAATATATTTTGGCATCTACTGATTTGCACTTATGCTACATGGTCTTACACATATTGAGTAAATTGTGCACCAAGGTAAAATAATTCAGAATTTGACTGAACTGATCTGTCATTGTTCATAATTTGCAAGACAGAAAGTTGGCCCTTCTGTTTTGCTATATTCCTCTCTCCACATATATTTCTTATACTCCCCCTTCTCTTTCTCTCCCCCCTTTTTTTTGCATTGTTGGAAAACAGTTGCCTGTAAGTTCAAGGTCACATTGTGGCTCAGTGTGGCTTCTATCTGGTATGGACTATGCCTGTGTGTGTGTGCATCTGTGTGTGTGTGTGTGTGTGTACATCTCTTTGTGTGAGTGATGTGCATGTGTGTGCGTGTGTGTGTGTGTATGTTTTTGTGTGTGTGTGTGTGTGTGGTGTGTGTGTGTGTGTATATGTATGCATGTGTGCACGCATTTACAAATTGGAAGGATTAGTGCTGTCCATTCTGGGAAAAGCCAGTGTGCCAGTGAACAGATAAGGCTAGAACGGCAAGCTGCTCTGGTCTCAGGTGCATTACCCAAATCTTCTCATTAGAAAAAGAAAGGTTGAGACAGTCTAAATGAATTAGAAAGTCCATTGCTATAAATGTTTTAGTTACCAAGCCAGAGGAAGAAAGCAGCTCTCACTGAACAATAGCGACACTTTTCTAAGACAATAGAATACTATTATTTTCTTCTTGGGATAGACACATGCAGTGGGTGTAAAGCGTATTTGTTATGCCTGGATCAAGCTCAGTCCTTCTCCCTCGGGGAGAGTGAAGGTGATGTCAATTGTTAGAGAGCTTCACAATGAAAGCAAAAAAATATATATTAAAAAAATATCTCCGACCGGCGCAACGGTTAGTTCGTGGGCCGCGACATTGGGACGTGCAGCTGTCCGCTTCTTTGGTGCTGATCTCAGGGCTCGGTCGTCTCCGGGCTGATTGGGCGCGGAGACAGGTGGCGGCAAGGACAGCGTGCAGGAGCCAGTGAAACTGGCACGGGCCACGGACAGTCTGCTCTCAGGCGCGCGGAACCTCAATGTCTGTCCCACTCTACGATTAAACAGCCGTCAGGCTCACCAATACCGCATGAGTCACTCTTATCGAGCACTCGATCGACGATGTTTAATTTCGTATTTGCTCCACTCAACAAACAATTTTATTTATTTTTATCTGTGACATTTGCGTCCATTCGTATCTGATTCTTAATCTCTTCGATACACAGACGACATCACTTGAACGAAGGAAACGTAGGTTAATTGTTAACCTGCTGTGGCTGAATGTCTGCTTTAAGTATTTGCTTTCAACGACGTAAATGATAAGATACCGTGAAAAAAACACCAGTCTGTTTTTTTAATACTTATGATCTCAATGTCTGTCTCCAGGCTATGTTTTACATGTAGGAGGAAAGTAAATATAAACACTGCCTGGCGACAAATGTCTTAAGGGTGTGTGATACGTAGGCTAGGCTATGCTCATTATAAAGAATATAACTGAAAAGGGTAAGAGAGAACTTAACCTGTCTTTGTATGATTATGTGAATCTGTCCATATTGCTGAGGTTCATTTTTGTCCATAGTGTTGGCCTATATTTGCCTTCCAGTAGATTTGCAAGGTCCAGCGGCCCTGCTGTACTTTTTTCTATGGGTTCTTCATTGTTGTAGATCTATTAAATTTCACATGCAAATATGAGAGATTTGTATTATTATATTTTTGTTCTGTATCATTAATGATTGCAGAGATCAGTAATTTGATCTGCTTATCTGAACAAACAGACCACCGTTTTAACATAAAATATCCGATCAGGATATTACTACTCAAACAGAGAGGCTTGTATTACGCTGTGAAGACCCAGTCACGGCTGCGGGGTCAGCTCACCATTAAAAACAGGTCTGTCTTTCTCAAACCACAAAACAAAAGTGCGATGGTCTGGGGAGATCACATTTGACTGAGGAGATGGATGAAGCCTTTATCTTCCTCTGCAGAAGAGGTTCAGTCCTGAGGATACCTCCAAGGGCCTGGGAGCAGAGAGCTGCTTGTTATACTGTTTGGCTTTCATACGTAGATTCTCGCAAAAGTAAGTGTAGCTTTGTGCCAATGGCAAAGGGCGTATTGAATGGAAGCCAATGGCTGTGGCTCTCGCCGTGAGCAGACTGCAATTTGTAGTATTTAGTCTTTTTTTGTATTGGGCCGATGCAGACGTGCGATGCGCAGCTGTCACCCCCCGTCTATCAGTGCCTCTCACTCTGATAGCATGAGGACATAATTTATATCCTGCAACTGGCTGCGTGAAGGCGGTTTATACTTCACCCAGGTTTAAGCATAATTTCAGGAGCTATCCTGGCATGATCATGTATCAGGAATGCTCGGCCTTCAGTGTGCTGTTTACCTTTTAACGCCAAGCCTCTGTGGGTGAACTCCGAGTCTGGCGGATTAGTCCGCTCGCTCTGGGCCCTGAGCACCACAATGTCTAGTGTTATTTCTGGAGGCAGTTCAAAGCTCTCGGGTTCAACTTCCTGTCATCTTCCGAAATGTCTTTTGACCCCTATTGGTTAAACCGATGACACATTTGAGTAGACATTCTTATGACATAAAGAGTGTGTGTCAAACGCTTAACAGTCACTTCCATTAAAGCATGTAAGTGCAAACATGAGGACTTTGCTGGATGAGGACCCCAAAGCCCTCACATCTCCCACCATGCCTGCTCTCACAAGACCATGGAAGAGGGGTATGATGGGGGCACCTGAGGATTACAGGCCGAGTGGGAGAGGATGACAGCTGCTTTGGGGCTGAAGGGAGCGTGTAAACAAGAGGAACTTAAATTAACCCTGAGCGAGTTGGTTCTGGTTACAGGTGTGGACGATGAACCATTGCTTTTACAATTTTCCCTCCCTTTCTTTCCTCCTCAAATTGGAATTGCGATTTGTTTGTTAGTCTTGAGTCACCGTGTTGATACCCTCACGCACGCAAGGAGCACTGCAGATGAAGCCCACCCTCTCCACCGCTGCTCCAGCATCCTGGGCAGTGGCCGTTTTAAACCCTACAGGCCACGTAGTACATTAGGGGAGCGAGCGGCATTTGGAGGAGAGGCTCATCTCTGTCTGATGACAACTGGTAGCCATGGACATCTGGTGCTTCATTGGGAGGAGCGAATGGAAAAAATAACTCAAACCTCAGCTGACTTAAGCCCACTCCTCCACAACTGGCGAGACAACAGCCAACCGAGTCTCCACCCCTTGGATTCCAGGGCATAGTGGGGAACTGGTTAAGGCCAGGCTACATACAGTACACCGAGTGAGAGAACTGGGCTTGTAAACTAAAGGCTCCAGGTTCACTCCCCTGGTAGGACACTGCCATTGTATGCAAGATACTTGCATCAGTATACAGTATATACGGCTGTATGAATGGAAACTTGAAAATGTTTTTCTCTGGATAAGAGTGTCTGCTAAATGCCTGCAAAGTAATGTAACTCACTGGTCAGACGAAAGATGCATCAAGAATAAATACATTGTTAATAACTTCCTGTAAAGGCAGAACAATAACTGGTTTACTGTACAGTAAACGCCGTGCGCGCGGCACCGCAGGGATGAGGGCGTGTAACCGAACGGAGACGAGCTCTTCCAGTGTCTTGCCTCTCCCGGCGCTGATTTCACGCTGCACGTGTACAGCGTGTCTTTACTGCAGGCCTGTCATCTTGGCCACATTGTTCCACATTCCTCAAAGCTGCACAGTGTTGTTAGCTGGATACAGATGGGGCGGAGGCTTTTCTGGTTGCATAAGCCCGTGTCTTCGAGTGCACCTGCCAATTATAAGGTGAGGTCATCGCCACCCAGCTCGCCCACCCCTCTGTGATTTTGCTGTTGTAGGGAAAGAATTTTCCGTTTGATTGTGGAAACGCTTGGCAAAAGCATGTCATGGCAAGAGAGGACAGTCTTTTTTTTGTCTGTGGTTCCGATGACCCCCCCCTCCTGGTCCCCCTCCCGGTCCCCCTCTCACCCAGACTGGTAAAGTCAGGCTACAAGGTCTCTTTTTGAGGCACTGAGCTTTATTTGGGTCTCACACCTCCAATTGTGTTGTCCTTTAATGACAGGCATATGGAAGTTTGGCCCACAAAATAGCAGGTTTTATTATAATAGGCTGGCAGTGGTGTTTCGTAACTGCAGCATTCTTTAGGTGTTTTAAATGAGTCGATGAACACCTTTGCTTCCTCTTCTGTTGAGATTAAAGCCTACACCGTTATTGCCTCCACTCACGCACACGCTTCCCCCATTTGCCAATGGAAAAGAGGAAGGATATGCCATTAATGGCCTGACTAGTAAATGTGCTCTGTCCCTTCAGTACACATAATAATAACAATGGCTATTATTATTATTATTGGTTTTGTTATTATTGTTATTTACAGAACACGTCTAATAGGAAACAAGCAGGTAAAAGTGCTTGACAATGGAATAAATGGACATAAAATGGACATAAATACATAAAAAGCAAGGATAACAATGCATACAAAATTAAATTAAATTACAAATGAATAAAATAATAAGAGCAAGCAGAGGGCAAAATCATCTGCAATCACAAAAAAAGCTTTTTTTAACAAATGCATTTTCAGCTGAGACTTAATTAGTGATGGATGAAGCGCCTCTTTTTGTGATGAAATATGAAATAGGATACCTGGGTGGGAGGGGGAAGGGGGGAGGGCAGCAGTGTTTTGGGTGGAACACCACTTTTGTCAGAAACATTAATCTCAGTGATTAAAACTTCCCCATTGCCCTGTGCACAAGCAGAAAAAATTATTGGCGCTTCGATGTTTGTCATCCCTCCGAGCGGGTAACAACCAATCATGCGCTGTCAGGTGTGCCCCACAGGTTCTGTGAAGCAGCATATATCATTCATAAATCTGTTCTGTAGTTTAGACAACATGTTAGGCATCTCTGCTGTGCTGGAATAGAAACTAGGAAAAAATATATTTTTTTAATATATATTTTTATTTTAAACTTCTGTTACGTTTGCACTAGAAAATAGTGCAATTACTGCTGCAGGCTTTGTTGTAAGTGTGCCATTATGGGCCAGCATTAACAGGCACCCAGGGCTCATATATATGAGAATATTAAATCTTGGGGAATATTTTCTTGGCTAAAAAATCATGGATTCTTTCACAAAATGTTATGAAACAAACAAACTGTGAGCTTCAAGGCAAGCAGGTTTTAAAGACAATTACTATACTGGCACTGTTTTTCACTGTACTGGGCCAAAGCTTATGTTCTGTTCCAAGTGCTTCCATTTTCAATCCAATATACAATAAAATTCATTAGCCAATAGAACACTTGTAACCAAGCAACCAAGGTAGTCATGGTGCCACTTAACAACAACATGTCATCTTCGCACCTGCAGTGGCATGGGAGGATTATATATTATATTGCAAACAATAAACAAAAGAGAAACAGTCATAAAAATGCCTTCTCTTGCTGAAAGGCTAAATAAATAAATAAACACACACGCCTTGAAACTGCATAATCAGTATACACGCTCTGGTAAGGTGATCCTTTTAATCTCACAGAAATGAATGCTAATAATGTGCATTCATTACAAGGCAGACCGAAGCTGTCTGCCTTAGATGTAGGGAGCTGATGCTCTCCAGCTGGCAGCTGGTGTTTTCCCGTCCGGTAAGCCCCTGGCCTGGGTGTTATTACAGTGCTTAATTACAGACTTGGCCGATTAATTCATCATATTGATAAGCAGGAGCGTAAGAGGAGGTCCTTTCTCCCGCACTTCTCCTTAGTACGTGTGGCAGTGTCGTGTCTGGAGCTTCCTGACGTGGCATTAATTAAGTCGCCTTAAGGGAACGTGCGCATGCACGCGCTGGGTGGAAAATAGACATTGAGGACAGACGAAAGGTGCCCGGCAGCACGCCTGCTACTGACCTGTGTTACGAAGGCGGGGCCGCGTTGGTTGGGTGTCAGCCCAGAACCGTCTGATTGGTGGAGACCATTAACTGTTGGTTGAAGAGGTCAGTTAGAAGCATAGACCGTAAAGGTTAGAAGTCCACAGGTGTCTCTCTTGACCAGAGTATGATTCTGTAAAATAAAGCACAATTAATTGTTTGATAGCCTGAAACTCCTGAAAAAAAGTTAGGATAACCAGGATAATCAATTTACTGGACATCTGCCCACATAGTTTTTTTTCAGGAGTAAAGTTACTGTAATAATAACAAAAGGGTACTTAACCGATCTTGAAACGTGTCTCTTGTGAGTTTGATGAACTAAATCAAACACCTAAATGGATCCAATTGAAGCAGTCCATGAGTTATTCTCCTCTCATAGTGCTTCAGACGTGATTCATCGTGACAGGTTCAAAACTGCAGGCCACAGACAAGACTACACGGTGGGGGTAATGTGGAACATCTGTGTAGGGCAGGAGGAATGTTCGGAATCTGCAGGAGAACTGAAAAGAAATGGGAATATTTATTCAAAGGCCCGTGTTATTGCCGGAATGTTCCGCAAGTCAGCAGAGCTTGTGTCACGGAATTTTGATTATGCTTATGTTTTATTTCTCTGCGTCCTCAGATTGTATGGAAAGCAAGAATGTCATGCCAGTGTCTGTCACAGCACCAAAAATAAATAAATAAATACATTTGGGTGAATTATCGTAATGTGCATTTACACACTCTTTTTGATTATTTGATTTTGGTTTATATTATTATTTGGTCCAGTTTTTCCTGTTGCACATGATGCTTAAGTGCGTTCCACCACTACTGATGGTGACTAATGGTTGGGAGGAGTGTCAGGTAGTCAAGGGATAGGCAGTAGGCACAAATATGATTGACAGTGATGTCTGTGACATTTTTCTGTGCTCTCTCTCTCTCTTTCTCTCACTCACTCTTTCTTAGATATCAATCAACTTTACTGTCTTGGCAACAGGGGACATTGACTATTAATGAACAAAAGAAATAAAACAATATTAATAGCAATGTATATTGTACATATAATGTAATATATTATTAACAATAGAAATAATATAAACTGACCTGTGTGATTCTCTAATTGCCTGTAGTAGGGGCGTGGCTTACAACATACCGTGGGGCGGCTGTGGCTCAGGAGGTAGAGCGGGTCGTCCGCTGATCGCAGGGTTGGCGGTTCGATCCCCGGCTCCTCTTGTCCACATGTCGAAGTGTCCTCGGGCAAGAGACGCTGCCCCCCCAAATTCCCAAATGAGCAGGCTAGCGCCTTTGCATGGCAGCCAGCCGCCATTGGTGTGTGTGTGTGTGTGTGTGTGGTGATGAGAGGTGATTGTAAGAGAGAGTGGATATAAGTAAAGTATATATATAGTGTCATTTTAATTTTTTTTTTTTATGCAGTCAGTAGTACTGTGGGTGTCTCTCCCAGTATTGACTTCTTCAGATCTTCAGTTATATTCCTGAATTAAAGGAGTAATACTTCATCATATTGAATTATTTGTTCTTTTTTAAATATATGTGTTTAAAAAAAAAAGCACATTTATTTTGTCTATATTCTAAACAGAGGTGGAAAGTCCAGGTTCAGAAAGTTAATGTCCTCCCAAGTGTTCATCTGGATTTACTAATTAGCACAATTCTTCAGTCAGGAGGTAGAACTAATTAGTGAAATCAGCTGGCTGAGTTTATGGGTGGAAGAAAAACATGGCAGGACTTTTATTTTCTGACCCCTGGATTTTCCACCTCTGATTCTAAAATGTAGAATTATTTCGCTCTCATTCCCTTTCTTCCTCTCGTTCACTCTCTCCCTCTCCCTTTCGCTTTCTCATCTCCTCATACTAATAACATGTTTTCTTGCTGCTAGACAGGCCTTCAACCACACAGCTACAAGTTCAAGCAAAGACAGTGGGCTCTGTTCCCCCTGCATTGGTTAAATTTCAGTTTTCAGCTCTCACTTACCAACTTGCAAACCATAACAATGTACACACCTTTCTGTCATCTTCACAAGCTGATGATACTGATAAAAAAGAAGAATAAAAACAAACACAAGCAGAGAGGGGGAAGAGGAATGATATAAATGCGGTATTGTTGGTACTGTACACATCACCCAGCACATTCTCTTGCGGTGCATTTGAGGTCAGGGGTTTTGACTGTAGAGAAGCGTCTTGCATAACCAGGAGGTGGTTTCAAAGGTCTGGACCACTTTCCAAACCCCAAACTTTCTTTGCAGCAGTTCTGGTTGAAAGCAAAAATTGGAAAGTGGGGGCGGGTGAAAAACATATTTGCGGTCAATGTCAAAAGGGATCGCCACATCAAAGATCTGCTCTCCTCGAGTCTGAGACAACAGAAATGTCTCAGCAGAGGTTGTGGGTCGGAGTTTGACCTGTTCTTGACCTTCTGGAGGCGAACGAGGCCTCTGCGTTTCTCGCGCCAAGCCTGCGACGTACAACAGCGAACCGCGACGTGTTTGAAGGGGCCAGGAGTCCTGGGAAGACTCTGCCTTTCTCTGAGAGATACGATGAGAGGCAACAAAGAGGTAAACAGCCTCAAACCCGCCCAAACAAAGGGGCTTGTGTTCACTCACTGACACAAAGCTCCTTTTAACAATGAACCCATAGGGGTTTTTTCATTTCTACCCAGTCTCTGAGCAGTCAAATGTGTAGCATTTTTTTATAACACAGAATGCAGTAGAGATTGATCTGTAGGACTAAGATTGAGCTGAATGGGACCACTTTTTGTACTCGATGTGCGTCAAAGCACACAGGTTGTGAAGGTTTCTTGTCTTCTGTGACGCAAGCGGATTTGTTTTGAACACAGTTTGAGAATCTCTGTTGCACAACAACCACACAGAGGTAACAACAACAACAGCAGTCCAAAGAATGTGATCATAGTGATCTCTAGGGATGTGTGTGTGTGTGTGTGTGTGTGTGTGTGCGCGCGCGCACGCATGTGTGTGTGTGTGTGAGAGTGTGAGTGAGTGGGTGTCAGTGCTGTCAGGTCTTTAGCTTAGTTACAGAATCAGCAGGCTGTCTCTTTACCTCCTGTCTGCCAGTCTGAATCATGTCCCCCAACTGCTCGCTGTAAGATTTAAGTTGAACGTCAGCTTTTTACCAAACTCTTCAGCTTGACAATGTTCTTTTGCCTGGTGCTCTAGTGACCATTTGTAAAATGGTTACACCGTACACTTTAAAATGGTTGGAGAGAATATTGGTAACTAATAGCATTAGACCTGCTTCATGGTAGCTTGAGGGAGTTGGTGGTGAAATATTTTATCTCATTCCCAGGATCCAGACCAGCCAGATATGACCATCTGCAGGTGCCCGAGCGTCTGGTTTGAGAATGCTGTGGCTGGCCAAGGGTGTGAAGGTGCCGATGTTAAGACACACATGCTGTGTGCTATTTAAGTGTGATTGGTCATTAAAGTAGATGGCAGGGTTTCTGCACCGCTAAAGGTTCGGATTACCCCTGCACCCACTTTGCTTGGGCAGCTCATGCTAATAGCCTCATGCTGCTTTCTCTCTGCTGAATTTCAAGACCCTCAAAGTCTGGAAAAACTCCTCCCCCCTCCCTTGCTGAAGAGTTTGTGTGTGTGTGTGTATGTGTGTGTGTGTCACGAAGGGAAAGGAAGCGATCATTTTAATCTTACTTCAGGGAAGGAAAAGAACAGCGATAACCTTTAGCTTTCATTAGCAGCTCTGCGTGGGGCTGCGGCTCGGGTTTCTGCACATGCTGGAGAGCGCTCTCCACTCCGGCCCTGGCACGCTGACCACCCTCGGCTGTGTCCTTTGGCAGCCTGCCCAAGTCTCCCTGGACCAGCTCTCACATTGCTATCATAGCGATCTCTAGGGCTCATAAATGTGTTTGTGTGTGTGTGTGTGTTGCAGTGGTTGAGGGGGTCAGTGCTGTTCAGTGATGTCAGGTCTTTAGCTTACTGACTAAATCAGCAGGCCATCTATGACTCTCAGCAACTCCTGTCTGTCAGTCTGAATCATATCCCCCTACTGCTCCCTGTAAGACTCAAGTTGGATGCCAGGTTTTACTTCAGTGTGACAATGCTCTTTTGCCTGACGGACTAGTGACATTTTGTAAAATGGGTACACATTATTCATATATGCCTCACTTCATTTGTGGCCCTGACACATATTTCAGATTGTTCATAACTTTTACAGAGTCTGTGTAAGAGAGGCACTGATGTAGGTGAGGACATTTACATTGACTTTTAATTTAATAACTTTTCAACAGTTTTCTCTGCCTGCAATTTAATGAAACAGCCACTTGTTTTGAGAATTTCCTTCTCAGATTGAGTTTGCTTGTCATAATCAACTGATGAATATTGAATTTGGGTTATTTTTGTACAAAAATGTACATCTCCTGGGTGAGACTGTGATGTAGTCTATAGGGCGACTGATTCAAATCCAGATATACATCCCTGTGTGGCTGTGGGTTCTATTCCAGACTGTGACACTGTCTGTACTGTCGTCCCTCTGTGACCCTCTCTGCTTTGCCCTCTCTTCTAAATAGAGTGAAAAAAATACAAAATGCCCGCTCATTAAAAATAAAAACAAACTAATTAAGAAAATACATATATTTACATGAGGTTTCATGTATGATAGATATGATGATCATATTTCTGTAATGATAAATCTTATAATATTTATTGCCTTTAAGGAGTTGTCAGTTGCAGGGCAATGCGAAAACAATTATTCAAGAGTGATATTTAACTGAAGCAATATGATAAAGAAAACCTTACTACTTTGTGTGTTGGTTTCAAATTTCAACTTCGTCTTGGTGTTCTCATATTTTCATAAAGCTGAGTGAGTTTTGCATGCATTATAATTTTTTTGTCACTGGCAATGAAAGCACGGAGGAATGTTCTGGAATCCTATTATGTCGGAGCGAAACGGTCAAGCTTTGTGGAGCCACGCCATCTTAAAGGCCAGCCATTAGTGCCCCAGCTCAACCCCCCTCGTCCTGCAGCTGCCCTCTGTGTGCGAGACCCTTCTGTGTGCTCACACAAATGGGGCTGTTTTTCAGAGCAGCACTGGCCCAAATTCCTGCATATCCAGCTGCAACAGCCCACAGACATGTGAAGTACCTCAGGGCACACTGTTTCAGAGTGTTCAGAGTTCAGAGTGTTTAGTATTCAGAGTTCAGAGTGTTTAGTATTCAGAGTTCAGAGTGTTCAGAGTTCAGTGTGTTCAGAGTTCAGTGTGTTCAGTATTCAGTGTGTTCAGAGTTCAGTGTGTTCAGTATTCAGAGTTCAGTGTGTTCAGTATTCAGAGCGTTTAGTATTCAGTGTGTTCAGAGTTCAGTGTGTTTAGTATTCAGTGTGTTTAGTGTTCAGTGTGTTTAGTGTTCAGTGTGTTTAATGTTCAGTGTGTTTAGTGTTCAGAGTGTTTAGTATTCAGAATGTTTAGTATTCAGAATGTTTAGTATTCAGTGTGTTCAGAGTTCAGTGTGTTTAGTGTTCAGTGTGTTTAATGTTCAGTGTGTTTAGTGTTCAGTGTGTTTAATGTTCAGTGTGTTTAGTGTTCAGAGTGTTCAGTGTTCAGAGTGTTTAGTATTCAGAATGTTTAGTATTCAGAATGTTTAGTATTCAGTGTGTTCAGAGTTCAGTGTGTTTAGTGTTCAGTGTGTTTAATGTTCAGTGTGTTTAATGTTCAGTGTGTTTAGTGTTCAGAGTGTTCAGTGTTCAGAGTGTTTAGTATTCAGAATGTTTAGTATTCAGTGTGTTCAGAGTTCAGTGTGTTTAATGTTCAGTGTGTTTAGTGTTCAGAGTGTTCAGTGTTCAGAGTGTTTAGTATTCAGAATGTTTAGTATTGTGTGTTCAGAGTTCAGTGTGTTTAGTGTTCAGTGTGTTTAGTGTTCAGTGTGTTTAATGTTCAGTGTGTTTAATGTTCAGTGTGTTTAATGTTCAGTGTGTTTAATGTTCAGTGTGTTTAATGTTCAGTGTGTTTAATGTTCAGTGTGTTTAATGTTCAGTGTGTTTAGTGTTCAGAGTGTTCAGTGTTCAGAGTGTTTAGTATTCAGAATGTTCTCCAGCCAATACTGACCAGCCAGACAGATGAAGGCTTTTATTGGGTGGTCTCGGCCAGTCGGCCCGTGTGCTTCTCCAACTGCTGTCCAGGTGGGTTCCAAAGATCCCAGCACAGTTCAGTCTCTTCACTCCAGCTGTCATTTCCTTCACACTGAAAATGGTTTGATTTTCACTCGGCGCACTTGTGCCACTCAGCTGTCCTTCTTAGCTCCAGCCTCCTCTACGGAGCGCTGTGTGTTCTGCGCTTTCACTCATGTGACTGTGCTGTTTGCCCTATGGAGCGCTGTGCGTTCTGCGCTTTCACTCATGTGACTGTGCTGTTTGCCCTATGGAGCGCTGTGTGTTCTGCGCTTTCACTCATGTGACTGTGCTGTTTGCCCTATGGAGCGCTGTGTGTTCTGCGCTTTCACTCATGTGACTGTGCTGTTTGCCCTATGGAGCGCTGTGTGTTCTGCGCTTTCACTCATGTGACTGTGCTGTTTGCCCTACGGAGCGCTGTGTGTTCTGCGCTTTCACTCATGTGACTTCACTCATGTGACTGTGCCTCCTCTACGGAGCGCTGTGTGTTCTGCGCTTTCACTCATGTGACTGTGCTGTTTGCCCTACGGAGCGCTGTGTGTTCTGCGCTTTCACTCATGTGACTGTGCTGTTTGCCCTACGGAGCGCTGTGTGTTCTGCGCTTTCACTCATGTGACTGTGCTGTTTGCCCTATGGAGCGCTGTGTGTTCTGCGCTTTCACTCATGTGACTGTGCCTCCTCTACGGAGCGCTGTGTGTTCTGCGCTTTCACTCATGTGACTGTGCTGTTTGCCCTATGGAGCGCTGTGCGTTCTGCGCTTTCACTCATGTGACTGTGCTGTTTGTCAATCTGGCTTTGTGCTTCTGCCGCAAGCGAGAAAATAAGAGCCCCTTTAAAACAAAAATAACACATTAGCTGTGCGTGCCAGGCTGCAGAGTGAACGCTACAGAACGGGCCGCAGTTCAATCCCATAATTCCCAGGACTTCGGTCCCTCTGACGGGCTCGTTTGAACCACTCGTGCAACAGGAGTGTGGTGGAAAAGCATGTTCTTCAGGGCCTTTCAATGCGCTCTTTCAGACTATCACAAAGGCTGCGCAAACATTGATACCGCCCATTCGCCCAAGGACATCAAAAAGCCACGCTCGCTTTAGTGGAACCTCGCGGAGAAGGGCAAGGAAGCCGTGTAATCTAGAGCACGCTTCCACGTTATCTCACCGATTGGATAATAGGGCCCCTTTTGTTTCCAGGCTGTTCTGCCAGCACGTAGGACACGGCGTGAGTGCAGGGCATGCATCTGAGGGCATTTCTCACGTTTAACCAGCAGGGGCACTTCTGATTAAGCTGTTGCTGCGCTGTGATGTGCTCCACAGCCCAGGCCACACCAGAGTGGATGACTACAGCATCCCTTGGGGGGGAGAGTTTGTTATCCACCTGTCCCAGCTGCTTCAGCTGCGCAGACTGCAGTCCTGGCTAAACTGGCAGATTGTTGACTGGAAATAATGGTTGGCTTCCTCTTCCTGTATTTGCATTTCAGAGCATGTGGGATGGGGGGTGGGGGGCAGTGTTTTAATTCAAGTACAGCAGCATAGTAGTGAATGATGCATGTCAAATGGAAAGATGCATCATGTGTGATATTGCAATATCATGTGATATTTAAAAGACCGCACATTACTGTTTGCCTGCTGGGTCAGTTTGACAGTTCTGTGACCTTCCAGGTTGACCGTTGCAGGTAAGCATTCACAGTCATTCAGCTTGCTGTTTTTCTACCATGGTGTTATTTTAAAGTATTGTGAACCCTCATTTTTAAATCTCACTCGCATTCATTGTCAAGTTCTTGTCAATAAGCGCATTATTATTTTATCTGCTCGCGACAGCATGGACCGGGTCACAGTCCACTACTCAGGGCAATTGCCAACACTGGCACTCCTATCCCAAAAGAGATGGTGGATTAGACAAACCAATGCATGTTTTACTTAGTGTAGCTTCTGGACCTTGGACATGAAGCTGGTATGTCTTCCAGGTCTTTGTGGTGATAATGGGGGTAACGCTGACCAAAAACATCTCTGTGAGTCAGAGAAACATCAAATACCTCAGGAGCCACGGGAAACTTTTCAAAGCTTGTGAAGGACAGAGAAGGATGGGCTCAGGGCGGATTTCTAAGGGCAGCTAACTCACGTGTCTTCCCCTGTGTGTCCCTCAGGGGTCAGGCAGAGTGCACATGTTGATTTGTGGCCCGTGGTTTCCTCACTTTCAGAACAAGGACAGAGGGATGGAATGTGTCTTCCATCCAGTGGGGTCCACAGTCACTGAGAACATAAACTCCACCAGCGTTCCTATCAGGCAGCTGCCTGGCCAACGTAAACAATGAGGGGAAGGGGGGGGTCAGCCAATGGGCTTACAGTATCTAACATCCCCCTCCCCCTTCACCCTCCACACTCCCAGGGCTCACGTGTGAGATTATTTAAAATTCACACCAAACTCTTAATGACAAGCAGCACACACACATACACCTACATACATATATGCGCAAACACACGCACATATTCATACACAAGCACATGCACACACACAAAGGCTATACATTACATTACATTATAGTCATTTAGCAGACGCTCTTATCCAGACGCTCTTATCCGCCCGCTATCTTCACTTGTATGTGTGTCTGGTACTAAGAAATGGGTGACTCACCTCTATTAACCACAGAGGGCTTTCACAGTGACTACTCACAAAGAAGTGTGTAATTCAGTCTCTGATATTGGCTCCAAGAAAACAGGGCGGGCTCAGGAGATCTTATGGGAGAGCTGCCTGTCATTGGTGCATGGGTGATTTTACAGTATAAAAATATATATAGCAAATCCTGTCAGACTCAATACAACCCAATTTAAAAAGATTTTTAAAGAATTTTCTTTTGAAGTTTTGGACTGAATTGGAAAAAGTGTTTTAAAAGCACATCACAACAGACGAGGCAAACATAACTTTTTTCTGCATCCAGTAAAGATGAGTTGTGAGTTTAGTTATGCAGACAGCAAGCTGAAACACAGTACATTGTCACAGCTTTCCGTGAGGGGGGAAATTTTACACCCTTTATCGCCGGGATCTTGTTTGCTTCACCATTAAAGGAAATATTATCTGCTTATCAATGGAGCGTGCGCTCCGTTCCGTGGCGGTAAATCAAACCGTCTTGGTATTTGTCTCATCCTTCTGTGAAGTGCAGTGCGAAGGGGGTTGAACCACATTGTCATGGAGCTCAGACCGGGAGCGCATAAAAAATAAAAAAGTGCACTGAAAATATTCATTTTGAGTTAGAAAAAAAATGTCCTCAGGCTCAATTTTATGAAGTGTGTTCTTTTACTGTTCTTGTCCAAGTTCTTACTCAGGCTAAGACTTTACATTCTTGGGAGTTTTTCATTTAAGGGCATAATATCTGCATGCCATACCCCAACTCCCCAACATGTCACTCAAACTCTGGCTTTTGTCCCCCTCCCCAAACCTTACCTCATCCATGCAATGACTCCACACTCCTTTGTTAGAGAGAATGGAATTAACAGGATTAAAAGTGGGGACCGATGCCGGCTAGCTCCTGGCTAATGAAGGAGATATGGAAAAATCAGAAGCAGGTACAGGTGTATGCGGTGTGCTTGGCGTCCGAGAGGGAGTGAGCAGGTTGGAGGAGTTTGAATATCCCCTGGCAGATGTCCCTTGCCACCGCATGACGCTTAAGGTCCGAAGGAGAATCTCAGGACCCCTCCCCCTGCGCTGGGGCGCAGGACGTCAGTGAAGTCACTCTGATTTCACAGCCAAGCTTGTTGTGTGTGCTGGAACAGCGTCCTGTCCTGTTCTTTGCCAAACACCACCTCCTTCTGTCTCTCTCTTCCTCTTTCTCTCGCTCTTGCTCTATTTCTTGTCTTCTCTCTCTCTCACTCACTCTCTGAAGCAAACTCTCCTCCCCCTCTCCAACACTCACTCACTCACACAAACACACACTCCCTGCACTTACACATAATTCTGAATGGCTTCGTCACCGAGAGCCAAAGATTCCGTGGCCCCTGGGGATTCTGGCATAACTCTGATGACAGCGTTCCTCTTCAGTGGAAGAGCTTTTTGAAATGCTTTCTGGGAAAGGAGGTCTCCCGCGATCTCCTGACAGAGCCCGTCTCTCTCCTTCTCTCAATCCTGACAGAAACCCACTCCTCTCCGGCCAAACGAACCACCATGGTCTCCACAACATTGCATGGACAGGACGGGGGAGAGTTTTCCTCACAAAAGGTAAAACAACTTTTCCAACTTTTTTTTTACCCCCACCCCTGAAAACATTCCCCCTCTCTGTCTTGCAAGGTCTACTTGACTTGTCACTACAGGTGTTGTGTAGTCTGGCAAAATGGCAAAGTGCATGGAACAGCTGTGGTAGTCTCTATCTGGTACAAGATGAAGTTTTGCTTAATATTTCAATGCTTATTTGAAAACATAATGGAGTCATTTCATCAGAAAAACCTTTTCTTTTTTCTCACCTTAGTTTTACTTTGAGGTATTTTGTTTTCTTTTTCTTTTTCTGACTTAAAATTTAAATTGATTAAAGTCTAAATGTTATATTTGATGTAAATGTTTTATATATTTCTGGATAAAATTCCACAAAAAATTATTTTAGCTAGACAATTTGCTTGAAAAAGGACGTAGATTCAAACATGGGACTTAATATTTGTACAGATCAAATAAAATCTAAATGGTATGTTTAGAAGGCTGTCTTCTAGCTGTAATTCCAAAGATTATTTTGAAATGTTCATGTTGTTAGATTTTATGAATTTCTTAAACATGCAATATTAAAGTAACCAATACTTTAAGTGTTTACTCTGTGTGCAGAGTTATGTAACTGTTTCACACTTCAGAATTGATGGCTGTTTGACCGAAGAACATTCAGTTCAGTCTTAATTTTTTTAAAGAAGCCGAGTCAAGATTCGTTATTTTGACACGGCACAACTAAAGCATGCATGTGCAATGAAGGGTGACTGAAATATAGGCCTACTACTATTTAATTTAGTGTCAGAAAGTTAAAAAATTAATAAGATCTGTGAAAGTGCTTTATGTTTGAGTTTTTCTTGAGAGGCAGGGGTCCACTCATCGCTGGTTCACTGATGAGGAGGCCCCTTTCACAGTGGGTTGAGAGTTGGTCTTAAATGGGGGCAGTGTGACAGGGTCTAATCACCAGGTTGCTTGATTCAGTGTTTCCTGCAATAGTAAAAAAACAAAAACAACAGTCACCCCTCCAGTGTGTATTTTACAGTGTGTTCCTTTTCATCTTAATGCATGTCTAAGGCCTGCTCATTTTGTCAGAAAGCTTAAACCTGAGAGCACTGGACATTACTGACACCCCTGACAACCTCTGCTTCACACAAACACACACACACACACACACACACACACACACACACACAAACGAGATTTGGGAGGGTTCCGGGTTTTACTCTGCAGTTATCCAGCTCACTCACTAATCCTGTTTTGTGAGATTTAGGGCTTGTTTCTTTCATGCATATCAATGGTTATTAAACTCGATTAAAACCATGTGCACGAAATGTGTTTAAAATGTGAATTTTGTACATTTTTGGTATGCTTTATATATTAATATGGTTACATATATTTAAGATGTTGTCAGTAAAAATAATGTATTTTTTGTTTTGGAATGCAGTATATATTAATCTGGTTACATATATTTAAGATGTTGTCAGTAAAAATAATGTATTTTTTGTTTTGGAATGCAGTATCCACAGTGAAGTTGAACTATGTCATATGACATAAACATGAACAGATTTTTGGTGCCCAGTTGTAACATACTCTAGTGTAGGTGGCAGTTTGTTAGTGTAATCAGTAGGCTGTGTGCAGTTGTAACATACCGTAGTGTAGGTGGCAGTTTGTAAGTGTAATCAGTAACATACCCTAGTGTAGGTGGCAGCTTGTTAGTGTAATCAGTAGGCTGTGTGTAGGTGGCAGTTTGTTCGTGTAATCAGTAGGCTGTGTGTAGGTGGCAGTTTATTAGTGTAATCAGTAGGCTGTGTGTAGGTGGCAGTTTGTTAGTGTAATCAGTAGGCTGTGTGTAGGTGGCAGTTTGTTAGTGTAATCAGTAGGCTGTGTGTAGGTGGCAGTTTGTTAGTGTAATCAGTAGGCTGTGTGTTTGTACATTCACACACAATGTAATGCACAGGCCGCAGCACTTCTTGTTAACTTCGGAGCTGAGACCTGTTGCGCTCGTTTCAAATGTTGTACCATGTGTTGTTGCGCAGTGACGTTTCATTTTGTTTTTTAATTCTTTAGGCATGGCGTGACCTGGTTTAACAAATGAAGCCAAATATAACTGCTTTGCATAACTATTTAGAATAGAATGTCTGTGTTGAAAGAGATTTACATGTGAGCACACCATATTGTAACTGTCAGGTGTGAGGTCCTGTTCTTATCTGGCTGCGGACGGCTCTGTTCTTATCTCTGCAGTGAAGGTTAAAGCTTCGTCAATCCAGGTGTGCTTTTTACCTGTTTCCCCCGAAGCAGTGGAGCCTGCTGTATGATTTCCCAACCCGCTTAGAGGTGACGCGATAAGAACTCTCCACATTACCGCAGTCAGGGACACTGTCAGCTGCTGGTTTCACACAGCACAGGGCACTGAGAGATTGGACAGCCATCCATCTGCACCAGCCGCTTTTATTTCCACTAGTCCTGATGGTTTTTTGTCCCATCGTGTATTTGTGTGCTCCGAGATATCAGTTATTTCACAGATGCTGGGAGATGTTCTATGACAGAATTAAACCCAGAGAAAGTGTTTGGTTGGACCCGATATGGATTTACAGGACTTGTATTCAGGAAGTATCTCAGAGTTTGAACGCTGATCCTTTCCCCGATCAATGTCCTAATCTTTGGCTAAATCCATTATGGGCTAAAAGGCAAGACTGATCTTGGATCAGCACTCTTACCCTGAGACATTTTATTATTACAAGCCCAGGTGCGTGTACAGCGTGCCTAACTAAGTGCTCCCAGAGGTTCATTTTCATATACTTTCTTCCTGAAGAGTTTAAATTAATTTCAAGCTCCAATTGTACATGCCGTGCCAAGCAGGAAAGAGCTTAGCTTAGCGTTGGACGTGGGAACTGAACTTCTGTTTCCACACGGCAGTGCCATTTCCACATCGCCAAAATGCCAGGCTTTTGAGAACATCCTGCTTCTATGCTCTTCCTGGTGACATCATCCTGCCTGGCAGGCATAACCACCACAATACTTATAAACACAAAACAAATCAAAACAAAGTAATTTTAAAATGATCTACTGCCATTGTGTAAAGGACAGGGCCCTTAAAGGGTTTACAAAATACTGTACACTGTGTGCCATCCAAAACATGTAAATAGACTGCGTCATTCAGAAAATGTTGTACATGCATATAAAACTATGTGCCATTCACAAGACGCTGTATAGACATTTAAGCACTCATTCAATGGCTAAATTAATGAAAACTTATGAAAAGTTAATCCCAAACACATTGGAATGGAAAAATAGATGGCCGATTTGTCCATGAGAAACACTTAATTTTGTGCACAGGTCCCTTTACAACAACAGTAAAGTTTAAAAAAACTGCTTTCCAGGTATGATTCTCCTGAGAAGGGCAGTACCACTGTGTCAGCTGCTTGGTCGGATGCATTCAGCAGAATTAAAGCACTTCTGTTTGTGCTTTTAGAGATACGACAGACTGTGTGAGGGCGAGATGTGGGTTACTGTTGGGTTTTTTATCAGGGGTTTATGAAGGGGTGGGGTTTTCTGCGGGAATGGGCCAGGGACATGTTTGAGTCTGATGGATGGTCGCGATAGATGGTAAATCACCGGCCGGGACAGCGTGTCCAAATTCCTCAGTCCGGTGATGTCACCGGGATCACGTCTGAGACGTATCCAGACTTGAGGAGCGGGGGCCCGGGTCAGATGTTAAACTTTACTGCTCTTCAATCCGTACCATGGCAGGACGCTGTGCTCGGCTGGACTCAAGTGGCCCTGGTGGCTTTGTTCCCATTTAAGCGGTGTAATTTACAGCAAGTCAGTAAAAAAAAAAAAAATGAGGGGAGGGGGGTAGGGGGGTAGGGGGGTAGGGGGCTCGGAACTTAAAAACAAAAAAAGCTAAAGCAAAACAAAAGGCACTCTATGAAGCTGGAAAACGTGTGTGAGCGAGGAGTTCCCATGCTTTTCCTCCACGGGACACCAGCCTGTTTTCGGCTTAAGCTGTGTTTTTACATTCCTGTGTAGGAACTCTCAACAAACTATAAATAACTTCTTTTTTTTTAAACGCAGGGATGTGGTTCTTGAGCGGCACGGCTGTGTAAGCCTCTTTTGGTGGAGTGCAGCGACCCTCCCAGTGCTCTGCTCGGAATTCGGACTTTTCCAGCATCAAAGTAATTCCTGGACAATAGCAGCGCACTGGGTTAGAGGGATTCAGGAAGCAGGTGCCCCTGGCCAAACCGCTCATTCCTCTTCATGTGATTGATTGGGTGCCAGTGATATACCTGCTGCTCAGTCCTTGGGGTACAGTAGCAGCAGCAACTTAGCTGACCCATTGCAGTATGGGACAGAAACTGCCAGCTGACTTCATGTATTGTGCACAATGCCTGTGCAAATCTTTTCCCTCCTCTTACAGCAGTGAGATGGGCCTATAGTTCTGATTGGGCCTTCCAAACAGAAGTGAAAAGTGGAGGGAAAACATCTCTCTCCTCCCCTATTACTTCCACATCAGTTATTATGGAATGTCTGATGACATTTCCTGAAAATAATAATTTCTTGTTAAGAACAAGCATCAGTTATATCTAATCGCAGTCTAGGTTTAGGTTCGGTAAATTCCTTCAAAGTGTTCAGTGTAAATAGTAACTGCCTTCTCTTGTCTTTCACATGCAGGTGACTTGGTTCATTCATGCTGTCTGATCAAGTACAAAGGAATGCGTGCTTTAGCTGGTCTGTTGATTTGACACATTCGATATAGATGGCCGACCCTTGTGTCAGGAACTACCTTTCGGATGGTGCCAGATTCTAGAGTACAGAATGGAAACTGTAACCATGGTGACTTTGGAAGGAGTGCAGACATTACCGAAGTCTGTGCCACCCGTGGTGGCCTTTTCAGTTCAGGAGTCCTCCAGTGGCAGGTCTGTGGTCTTTGCTTCCCCTCCGAGTGAAGGATCGCTGAAGAATGAGGACTCCGTTTGGCCGTCTGGGCTCCTGAACCAAGCGGTTACTGAGCTGTGCCGGGACAAGCCCCCGGAGCAGCAGTATAGAGGTGTGGCCATAGGCCCCTGTGAGAGTGACAATGCAACCTTTTCGCAGAGGTCTTTAGACGTCCCGGACCATGTCGCTGCTCTAGGGGTTGAGCCTGTTGAGTTGGGTTCATGCTTAGCTGAGGAGGAGCCAGGCCAGGCTTCTTCTCCACCCGGCTCCACGAGGAAGCTGGGAAATGTTCCGGCCTTGTGTGATTCCCAGGAAGTGCAGAGCTGTGACGGGGCCATCAGCGTGGGCCTGGAGGTAAAAGGCGCTGCTTGTGTTGTTGAAGTGGATTCCACTGAAGGGCTGACCCCCCGCTATGACCCCACGTCTCATCCTCAGAGGGAGTGCGGCATTGCCACTGCAGTGTCCCGCCACCAGCCTGACCGCATCATGGACTCTTCGGAGTGTGCTGAGGAACGCTGTCATGTACTGGCCCTCTTGGGGCACACAGAGCCGTCTGGTTCCATCCCAATGGTGGTGGCCAGCTCGGAGCTGGCCCGCATTGTGAAACACAAGCCCAGCTCCATCGCCTTCTCGGATTACCCCGACCGCTGCCACGCCTGTCTCACCGGCGCCGGCTGCAGCCTCTTCATTTCTGAAAGCCCGCGCAGAGCGGACTCTTCCTCTGAGGATGATGACGACGTGTTCCCGGAACTGCCGCAGTGCAGGGAGTTCCTGGCAGGACGGCGGCGGAGGGGCGAGCTGAAGAGGAACAGGCTCGGGGCGGGGCGGGATGCTCCCTCTGGCCAAGGCTCTGTCTGCAACGGTGCCTGTCGGGCAGAGAACGAGTCCAACTACAGGGAGGTGAGTGTACAGCCCACAGCTTCGCTATAAAACATCTGATTGGCTACACAGTCCCTTATATCCCCCTTGTATTGGCTACACAGTCCCTTATATCCCCCTTGTATTGGCTACACAGTCCCTTATATCCCCCTTGTATTGGCTACACAAGCAATTTGATTCCCCTGGGTGGTTACAGCAAAAGAGAATTCTCAAATAAAATTGAGTCATCTCAGTTGACTTACATAGTTAAATAAAGATTCTATAAAATGTAAAAGCTCGATGACCCTTTGACTTTGTCCCACTCTTCAAAGGTCGCCCAGAATCAGTGGCGTAACGTCGGCAGTAAAATAGGGCCTTCGGTAACCTTACCTTTATACGGATATTACTCTCAATCTGTTTCCACTTATAGTTCTTAATTATCAATCAAGCAATTTATTAACTGAATAACAAAGATTGATGAATATATCAAGTTTTTGCAGTATTGCAGTGCTAGTATTTTTTTTTGTATGATAAAATGGGTAGCACTTAAATATACGTAGGCTATGTAGCGATGGCCGGTGCGTTGGAAAAAGTGGGGATTACTTGTTTCCATTTATTTAGCTTGAGTAGCCTAACAATCAAACAAAAATCTAAACCAATTATCTGAATAATCAAGACCAATTTGTAGCCTATAATGATTTAGAAATGATGATGAAAAAAAGACAACTTGAGATTGTTTAACAAGGATCAGGAAATAATCTGAACGCGTTAAAGAATGTAATTCACGACACTCAAATTAGTCAAAGCGATTTAAACATTAGAAAGCATAAATTCAAATTTAGCCTCTGAAGTGTATCGAACCGTTCAGAACAACGCATTATTCAGGCTAGAAAAACTCATTTACGAAAATCTACGAAACATTGAACAGAGCTTTTAAAAGTCGAATCTTCGCATAATAACACGTCATCATAAATGTGGATATAGACAAATGCAACACAAGTTTGATACACAAAACAATAATGCTATCTCAAAATAACTTGGTAGCCTAATAATTTACTTATTGTTCTTGGTTATTGAGTGAATCAATTATTTGATTGGCAATCAGGCAAAGTAAACGGAAACAGATTGAGAGTGATCATCTGTTAAAGGTAAGTTTACAGAAGGCCTAGTTCTACTCCCACGGTACGCCACTGCCCAGAATGTGACGCCTTGCAGTCATCTGTCATCAGCTGGAACTGTTTTGCTTTTTTTGAAAAAATTAAATACATTTAACATGTACTTATAATCATAATCTTATCCTACGTGCCTTTATGTGGGCATGTCTAGTGAATTCTTTATTCCGTATCTTGGAACAAAAAGTCCTTGAAAATGTAACTGAGATTTGATATATTGAGCTCTCTTACTTTTTCCCTCTCTCAGAAGTTAGCTCTGTCGGGGTCAGATTATCTTGGAAAGTGAAAATTAAACAAAGACCTCAAGGAACACTGGCAGATTACTTCCAAGAATTCTGCACTAACATTAGAGATGTCAGCCCCAGTGAGATAAAGCAGAACATAGCTTCCCCTTCTCTTCCCCGCGGTGCAGGTGTTCTCTCACACTCAAGACAAACAAAGACCTGCTTCTCTCCACAGTGTTTTACTCTGTTAGCGAACGTCATTCATTTTGCCTGAACTAGGCGGACCCAGTCACCGCGTTTCATTGTTGTTCTTCTTCAGTTTTTTTGCTGGGTTTGTTTGTCAGGTGTTCACTCTTAGTACAGTGAAACAAGGATGACTCAAAAACAAAACCCTTCAAAAAGAATGAAAGCGGTCACTGTTTTCACACATTGCTCCTGTCGTTCCCCAAACGGTGACCTCGTCTGACCCATTACACACGGTGTTATTTCCTTCAACAAGTCAAAGGAGATTTGTGGCTTTTTCCAGTCTTTCTCTTGACCCTGGGGGGTTAGCGGACCCTTAGCCCCCCCCCTTGCAATTCCCTCCCACGTTTATTACCCTCACCTGGACTTTTGTGTACACATGTACGTGGGTCTGTAGTTTATTGGTCAATGTAATGAGAGGGTAGAACAAACCCCCATAAAAATTTATTCTCATGCTTTCCAAAAACGTTCGGACACTTTACAAGTGGCCCAGGCCTGGCGTGGCCATGCTTAACTGAAACCCAGGAGGACTGCATGTTGTTTCTAAATGGCGCCTGTGTTGTCATATATTTCTCCAAAAGTACTCGAGCGCTGGTTCATAGATGTACTTTCCCATCAACGGGCACAATGGCATTTTCACATCGCGCAGGCCATCGTCACGTCAGACGAAAGAATATCTGTCCGCTTCATTTCCATTTGCAGACTGGCCGATGTACAGACGGACAGGCAGGCGAGACAGATGGATGAAGGGGCAGGGCGATGGCGAACTGCCCGGTGCGCAGGAGGGGGCAACGATGTTTGGGGAAAGGGGTAGAAGAATGCTGAGAATCCAAAAGGCTGATTTTTATAAAAAGAGGACAGACGTTCAACGGTTCTGATGCAGAAAACCTCCGGTGCTATCACTCACTGCAGGCTGGCTGTCTGTGTGTGTGCGTGCGTGTGTATGTGCGTGTGTATATGTGCGGCGTGTGTGTGTGCGTGTGTATAGGTGCATATGTGTGTGTATGGCAAGCATTCTCTGTCTGCTGTGACGGTTGTGACATAGGGTGGGAGTAGAGCAGGATAATAGCGTGGTCATGGGAGGTATTCATTTTGTCCGACCAGGGAATATCAACCCCTTCATATTTCCCAATATTCCCCTCTAGTTCCACCCAAGGTTTTTTTCCTATATGCCACCCAAGGAATTCTACCTAGTCACTGTCGCCCTAGGCTTGCCTTTGTGGGGAGTTTAAACCAGGCTATGCTGCGAAGCGCATTGTAACAAACGTATTGTAAAATTCAGTGCATGCATTTTGGATTTGATTCATCTAAGGGTGTAAAATGTAAATTGTGAATTTGGGAGTCCTGGCATTCAGCAGACCTGAGCAGGACAGCTGCATACTGTTATCACTCTCTCATTTTTCAAATGTGTGAAGTGTTCCTTTTAATATTTAATGAGGTGAGCATCTGTGATAGTAACACTTGAAAATCTTATCATTTTAAGCCCGCCGAGCTCTGATTGGTCAGTTTAAGGAGTAGGAATAGTATATTCTGCTCTTTTTCTTTTATAGTCTCACATGTTCTTTAAATCTGATTGGGCTTTAAGAAATGTAATGAAAAGCACATCTCTGAATCCCCGTGTTGTAAATTTCGTGTTATCTCGGGACAGCACTATCATAAAGGAGTTGCAGACATAAACTGAATTTACAGTTTGTTTTCATCCGTGCTTTGTAGACGATTGACATGTTCATGTAAGTTACAACTATTGCTCTGTCAATTGCTTGTGTAACAGCTCTCCATTTTCTGAGATGTGTTGATTATGTGACTATATTTTGCAAGGTAATTAAGAATAAGATCATTGGACATTAAACATCCTGAATATAAAACGCTTCTTGCTTCATGGGCAGTAACAATGAAAACAGATATAAAGGTGGGATATGCTATTTCCTGCATCACATCAGCTAGGTTTGTAAGGACCTTGTGTTAAAAATGTTGTTCTCACAGAACAGTTCTGTGAGGAAATGCTTAGAGAAGGTCAACGTGAACATGTTTGAGAGAGTGTCTTGCCATTTTGTATTTGCAGTACTTTATATCTGTATCTTTTGCTTTTAATCCAGGGATACTTCGTAATTTTGCCTCTCACTTGACCACGTAAAATGACCCTGATCCACCGATTTGCAGTGTGTCGATTCGACTGCTAGAAGTCTCAGGGGCTGCAGCGAAATCGCCCCGTTTCAAGCGCACATTCAGGTTGCTTGTTTCAATGTTCACCAGCAGAGGGCAGCATTGTTTCATATGCCATGCAACTTTGTCGTTTAGTGGTTCAGGGTAGGGCATTGCGATTGCATGTTGCCGTTTATTCAATAAATGTATTTGTTGCTCAGAAAAACTGGCATTTGCATGCCGTGGTAGTTTGGCAGCAGGATTAACGCGCAGAGAACTAAGAATACTCATTTAAATATTCAAGACACCGGCTTGGCTGCAGCCTTCTTGAACTGTACATCTGATTGCAACATTCTGATTCCTGGTACTCAGTGTGGGTGGCACAGAGTTGGCACCAAGCCCAGAACTATGGTAAAGAAGGGTACTTCGCTTCTCATTTCAATGACAATGGAGAAATGCAGTGGGTTACAATGTGGCTAATTTGCACTGATAAAGTCATGTTCCCCTGGGCATTTGTGTTTCTCCCTTTAGATAACGTTAATGAATCGATCCAGAGGACTGGCTCATACCAGTTCCGTTTCCATGGCAGGGTCCTTTTCCCCCCACCCTTTGAAGGCAAGAGAAAAGGCGAGTAAAATGAATAAAGGCTACTGTCTCACACAGAGTTTGTCGAAGTCCCTGGAATTCCGCTCATTCCACGAAAAAGGCCGGCATTCCAAGCTTCTAGTATTCAGCCGGCCTGTAGTGACAGAGAGGAGTGCCTTTGAACCAGATGAGGTCCTTGATCAGGTTTAGATGGCTCTCATTGAGCCTTGTTGCCACAGGTCTTTTGCGTGTGTTGGTTGGTTGGTCTGGGATGTGTTGCTGTGGAGGTGGAATTTTGAGTGGGGACATGTTTGCATGTCAGTTTGAAAGAAAAAAAAAGTCAAACACACTCATAAAATCAATACCTGAATCGAGATATTATTTTACATTTTTTGCTCTTATAATGAAAACATTTGCAAATACAGTGCGCGAAATGCGGTGGTGGACAGCGGTGCGTGGAAGTCTCTGTGTAAGGTCATGTTGACATGTAAAAACCTGGCGATTCTAACGTTAACATCCAGGTGTGGATTCTTGCACCGTACTGTTCAAGTGCACATTTAAAACCAACGCTGCATTCGAGTGCCGTCTTCCACCATTTTACTGCAGAAGCAAACGCATCGACCCTCCTGCAGATGACGCCACTTTCCTGTGTATTTTCTGATTTAAGGCTACAGAGGATTAGGCCTGAATTAATGCGTCCGAAAAACATTGAGGTTTACCATTATCCGCACCGCGAGCTCCAAAGGCTTGTCACGTCGAACGGAAAAGTAAGAAAGGGAGAAAAAACCTCCCGCTGGAGTTCCAAAAATACATTTAAGGGAGTCTATTTCCTTTACAGCACACCAAGCCCCAAACTAAACGGAATCGATAGGCTAATTAAAACATCACGTGCAGGAGTTCAATCAATATCATAATTTGCAGGTAGGCCGATAAAAGAATCAAATAAATTGACGACGCATATACTATGAATTAAATAAAAAGTTAATTTAACCACACACACAGCGTGTACATCCTCTGTTTGCTTCTTTTCAATCGGTAATTTTTTATATTGATGTGTTACTAATTACGCGTGTGCGCGCTCCAGAATCCTGTTAATGGTGTGCTTAAATCAGACCGTGTGCAATCTCTTTTGCTTTTAACCTTTGTGTCGTTTGTTTTCTCCTCCCCCCTCTTTACTTTCCCGCCGGTCATTTGACCGCCGGCCTTTTTTTAACTCTTCTTAATAAAGGGAGACAGACAGCCTAGGAGGCAAAAAAAAAAAAAAAAAATATTTTAATAAGAAAAACACTTCAGTTTGTTATGTACATAACAAACATACAAAAAAATGTATTGCAAGTTATTCTTGCTTTTATTTTTATATTATATTTTATATATTACCTAATTAAATATGCACTAATTTGCATATATCATATACGCAATGATTAGAATCAGAACAGATGATGCAGAGATTCAAATTTTTGTTCATTATGCCATGTTTTGTTTCATTATAAACTTGTTCAAACACAATTTGTTATGTCAGAAGGGATTTTTCCTATATGTTCAGATCATACTGTACATCATCAAAAATATCATCAGTCAGTTTTTAAAAATTGTCTTTTAACTAAATTTAAATAAAAGAATGTATGATAATTCAACCCCTCTGAACAATAAACAAAAAACCCCTAGGAAGAAAGAAGAAGGGTAAGTGTAGGAGTGTGAAAGGAATGGATAATTTCATGTTGGAGTGCTCAAGAAAAAATATAAAAAAAAAAATTTTTTAAAAAAAATAAAAAATTCCTTCATTTTCTTGGCGTTGGGAACAAACGTGTGGTAAAAGTGTGTGTGTGTGCTGTGGTGTGGTTGTGGTGGTGTTGTGTGTATTGTGTGGTGGTGAACTATGTTCAGGGTCACCATTTCCTTTACTATCTTGATGTTTTTAACAATTTTTACACAGGTCATTTACAACAGTTTACACAAAGTTCCAAAAAAGGAATGAAATTGGATTTACAAAATCAACAAAACCACTATAAATTCAATGAAGGTGGTGATCAGGATATCATATTGAAACAATCAATAACAAAATATAGATTTAATATTGATGAAATCAATCGTTTTGATGTGATAGAAGTTGAAACGAAAATAAATGGTTCATTAACTCAAAAGACAAAGATTCATATTTACCGTTTTCACATTTATAAAGAAAAATACGATTTCACAGAGCATTTTTGTGAAATGCCACGTCAGTGACGCAATAAACCGTCTCTAAATGACCAATACCAAATAATTCAGTACTGGCAGAGGGCAAGATAAGAAATGTATTGCTTGCAAGATAAAAAAACTAATATAAATACAGTTGAGATTTTATTACAAATTATGGTATTTGCTTTTTTTGGTTCCTTGTGCATAATATAACTATCAAAAATGATGATTTTATTTGCACAGCGTATTAAGTTACGTTTTTTTCTGTCACCCATGAGGCCTACACATGAGAGGAGGACATGCGCTCCAGTGCTGGTAGAGGTCGAGAGGGAACAATCTTTTTACATTCTGACCCCGATGACCCTGTGGCCCAGGGTTCAGGCCAGGATTGCTCAGATTTAGGTCATTCCTTCTGGATTGAGGGCAGAGGGGGCACTTTCCCTGGACCAGGTCAATCAGGTTACTCTGGGTGGTCGGAGGAAGTGGCCGGAGTGTCCGACGTCTGTTACTGGTTTTTCGCCTGTTTCTTCTTTCTCTCATGAGTTTAAGTGCATTACCGTTCATTACCTACGTAACGCATAGCGACTAGCATAGTTTATTGTCCACTAATGTTAAAAGGGCATTTGAATTTTGTATGTACCAATGAGAGTCAGAATATGGGCCCTTCTTGGAGTTCTGGCCAGCATTTTCCTGCTGGAATACGGGGACGTAATAAAACATTTTCCACGTGGTAAACCATATAACATCCCATATTTAGATGGTATGATTCACAAAAGCATATTTATTTTTGAGTCATCCGCTGTGTTATTCAGTTTGTGTCATAGCGGTTCATTGATAGCATGGAGAAATGGCCCCTAGCCACAACACTCAGTATGTCCATTTGTGGTTGTCTGACCATTGCTGGGCACTGCGGCCCTGAGTTAAAATGGTCCACACAGTGCCAAGCTCAGCCTTCTGCGGCCCTTCAGCGTACCCTGTGAGACATGTACCAGGGAGGGGCAGGGGTAGGGTAAAGACGCTTTCTGATATCCGGAGCGAATTGGTCGAGGTGGCGCTCGGCATTGCCACATTCCGGCAGATTTTACGAGTCTCAAAGATAGGATCAAGCCCACCCCTCCCCTTCAACCAGCCATTGGGACAAATGTGCCCTTTTTCAGAGATGACCCTCCTGAATGGGAGGATTGTGCCGGGGATGAGTGGGAGCTTTGATGCTGTGTAGAGGGCCTGATTGGCCCCGGAGGGGGGGGGGGGGGGTTTGGTGCTCCAGCAGTCATACTCAACGCGCAGATGACATTTAGGGCACTTTCATTGGGGGAAATGAAGGGACGTCTTTGTGGGGTTCTGTGACTTCACAGTCGGGATGTTATGCAAGGGCCTTCTGAACCCCAAGATTTCAAAAACACCCCAACTACCCACCCCCACTGCCCTTCCATCGCCACCCCCACCCCCCACCCTCTCGCTCCAGTAATGGAAACGGCGTTAATTTATGGCTTGGTGACTGAAGCGCTTCCTGGTAATTAATGAGCTTGGATCTCCAGATTTCCAAACCCTGCTCACGTCTTGTGTGCGGAAGGGTCTATTTATACACACCAGGGGTCTGGGAGCAGTGAAAGGCATGAGTGAGGAATTCCTCTGGCTATGTCCGGCGCGCATGCCTTGTGTTTTCCCCGTATGTGTGTTACCGTGAAGCTATCGGGTTTCTGTTTGAGGGTGGTGCTGTCTACAGCTGTTGTTTTTTTCTTTCCCCCAATACTATTCTGAGAATGTTTTTGTGTTTTAAAGTTGAAGTCGGAAATTAATTGGGGCAACCTGACGTTTTTGATATTAAAAGTCCTACGGTATGCAGTGTTGATCTCATCTAAACCTCTTTGAGCTTCCTAAAGCCTGTATCCCCATAATTAAGAATGCGGTGCATTAAGGACCGTGGTTTCTGTCTAATTCTTTAATGAAATGATGAACTAGTCTCAGAAGGTTTTGAGAACAGCATGTCTTAATCCACTCTTCTGGGTCGCCATTGTTCCATTGACGTTCCAATCTTGGTCAAAAAGTGGTCAAACAATACAAAAAGACAGACTTTGATGTGCTTCTGTGGAAAGGCTTGGTTAAAAAGAAAACACATGAAGGATTTTTAGGGAACTCAAGCTAATTTAAAATATAACAGATGTTCGGTGATTGAATAGCTGTGGTCTATCTAAAACACGCTGTCTATGTGAGCCAGCCAATCGTGTAACTGATAACGAGAGGGAGTATACCTGTCAGAGCACATTGCGTTGTTTCTGTTTCCTCATTGGTCCTCTCCGCTGTCACTCCAAAGGAGTCTTCACAGATCCTCCCTCCCTGGTCCAAGTCCATGACCCAGCTAATGAAGAAACTGGACCAACTGAACCTGGACATAGAGGAAGCCCTGAGCTCTGGCTCCTCACCCTCTCACACACCCAGCGTCTCCCGCAAGCGACCGGTGAGTGGTGGCGGCGAATTGCGGGCGAGGGACGGAGTCTACGCACGATTGACCCTGGCCCTGTGGTATGCCATTGAGGGTGTGGCTCTTGTTGGTGGGGGAGGAGTTAGTTATGTTCCGGCAGAAAGAGGAAGTTCTGATTGATTAACGGAAGTTGAAGTGCAGCATGTAAACAACCTCAGGCTTGCAGGGCTGGATTCACCAGTAGGCTGTTAAACGGGGCTTCACCTGCAGAATCACAGAACGCATTCACCAGAGAATGCGTAGGAGGGAACTACTGCACCAGGGGGACCTCGTTAATTAGACAGAATGGGCTAGGAGAGCAAGCCTGTTATTCTTCCATATAATTCATTATTTCTTCAGTAATGCTGTTTTTTTTTTTTTTTTTTGGCTTTTGCTTCCCTGCGGTATGTGGTCTCCAGCTGAAAGATCTGTAGTCTTGGCCAGGGAGAATTAATGTGGCATACCAATCGCTGGACTCATGGTGCTGGCCTTTAAAGGTTACCAAAGACATGATGCCAACATGGATTTCTGCAATGCTGAATTTTTTTTTCTTCTACTACAGCAAACAAATAAGGAGTATTTTGTTAACCCATTACCACCGGTACAGGTCATTTGACCCAGAAAAACCCCAATAACATAAACCCCTAATGTATTTCTCCCCCTGTATTAACAGTGGATTGCTGTTCATGGCCCGTGACTCTATATTATCTATATTTTCATACAGCTTAACCAAATAAAACATTTTCATACTTCAGGTTATACTTTATGAGACTCATTTCTGAAGGCTTTCTTTGTACAGCTAATTACATTTGTGGCATTATTTTTCTCGTCTGTAACAATAAGAAGACTCCTACACAAGTACCCCCCCCCCCCCCCCACATACTGTCAACAAGCTTGGAGTTTACCAGCCATGGGAATCTAATGAAGCCTCTACCAGAGAAAAAACGATCCCTGATTTTAGAATGGACACGCTCTGCTTCATCTTCAGCCAATCTCTTTGAGCGGTTGTGCTTGGCCATTGTGTGCTTCCCTCCAGCACGTACCCATGAGTTAATCTAATATTACTACAGTGTCTGGGGCTTAGACGGTCCCACTGGTGTCGCCGATTTGCGGTGTCAGGGGCGTGTTCTCAAACACGTTCCCCTCAAAACTCATTTGGGATGTTTGCTTTATCAGGCGTGTCAGGCTTTATTTATATAATCCCGATTGCCCAATAACCCTTCAGATTAATTAACCAGTCGTTTAAATACATTTTTCTATTTTTGAAAGTACTGAAATAATCAGTATCATTATATCTAGTGAGTTTTTGTGGTTGTAGTGCAGTTGTTCTGCATCAAGCCGCAGACAATGGTTGGTTGTCTTGTGAGGTTAAACCCCGGGGTGTGACAGTACAGCTGCACTACAGAGATATAGGAACTATTTCTGTGGCTGACAGATATTTTGTAGTTTTAGACACTTTATAAATATTTAAATGATTCAGGTTTTTATTTTGTGTGTCTAACCTCGTCCTTCGGATCAAATCCAGCTGTTTTTTGACTTGGGGCTCTCATACTAAAACATACAAATAATTTTGGATGATCTGGAAATCCCTGTTGGTCGTGGATACCAGTAGTGCGCCTCGATTCTTTAGAATTTTTTTTCATTGGCACAGCACATACATTTTTTTTATGAGCAAACTAACGTACAAAGAGGTTTTCAAGAACTTAAAAAAGTGTTGTTCACGAATAACCAAATGCGTATTTAAGGTAGTTTTTCCACACGGTAAAACCTTATAGAGTTCATAGCTGCGGCAAAAACGTGCCTGTTTTGTTACTCTTTGCTTAAAACATGAACGTGCCCGTTTTGTTACTCTTTGCTTAAAACATTAACGTGCCTGTTTTGTTACTCTTTGCTTAAAACATTAACGTGCCTGTTTTGTTACTCTTTGCTTAAAACATTAACGTGCCTGTTTTGTTACTCTTTGCTTAAAACATCGAAGGATAATGCAGTGACTGGCACGCTCGTCCGAGAGTCGGTACCATGGCAACCAACTTTATTCTTGGCAAATATGGTTGCAGACACACACAAGGTGCAATGTGCACCATATGTCACTCTGGTACCAGAATGCATGCGAAGCCTCATCTCGTGCAGTTTTCCGCTGGAGGAAGTGAGTGAGCCCCAAAGGGTGCGTGATCGAAGGAGCAGAAATGGGGGCTTACGTGCTGGGGTCTTTCAGGGAGACAATACGCATGCCGGAAATTCAGTGAGAACGGGGGTTTGTGACGTTGATGGCTGCATTGTCTCTTCTGTGTGCGACCGCCGCACGAAGGCCCACACCAGCGTTCACGCTTCACAAAGAGCGCGAGCGGCCAGCCTCTGCAGAGATGCTGCTCCCTCATCTCAGAACCACACATTCATGTGAGGCAAGGCTGCAGCATTGGAGACAGATGGCTATTGTGTATCCGGGCCGCTTCTGGGACTGTGTAGTACTGTTTACGGACACCCCCACCCCCCCACCCCCCTCCTAACACCGCGGCGAGCATCATTTCGTGAACCGCCTCAGTTTTTTCAGCGAGGAACAAATGTGCCCTTTTTGGTTTACGTCTGTGATGCAGAGAGAGGGCTGTGTTCAGAAACGTCGAGTTTTCGTTCGTTTACAGCCGCGCAGAGAACGACGCATGCCTTCTGGACGTGGGCGCGGCTGTACGTCGAGTGCATGTTTCTAGCTTTTGGGAGAACCTGCTCTTTTACTCTTGAGGAGACCTATCTGAAGTCCACCACTGATGGCAAACAGTCGAACGAGTGGGCACGTCTTTAGATACATTTTTACACTGTATGCATCTTTAGATGCTCGTAGGTTTGAAAGGAAGAAAGAAAGTGCCGCAGACATTTCGTTTCGTTCTTTTACTTTCTGTTAAACGGAATTGAATCTGATTTTGTTTCTCGGCGGTTGACCCCGGTCCCTTGTTTTGTTTTGGCACGGCCTACGCAGACCCCTTCCTGTTTGAGTCTCCTGTGGCAGCCTTTGGCGACGTGTCCGCTGTTGACCGTTATCCCGCTGTTGTTGCAGCCTGACGCCGCTCCGGGGACGGCGGTTAATCCAGCCCTGAAGGAGAACAGCGCGCTTAGGAACCCGGACCCAGAAGAATGCAGAGACCCGGATAGTTCCCCCTCTTTGAATCGCGCTGCTGTAGGAATCCGAGCCAGTCCCAAAAGGACGGAGGTAAGCGCGGGAACCTGGAAGAGCCAGATCTTCATCTGCTTCTGTTTCTTCTTCTTCTTCTGCTCCCTCTTATTTTTTACTCTTATTATAATAATTTTTTTTCTTCTTCAAAATGTCCCTGTTTGACGTTAGTCCCTTAATTTTTCCTATGGTTTTTCATTTATTCAGGGTCTGGGGTTGGGATGCGGGGGTTTGTTATTCCGTGTTTGAAGGAAGCAGATCTATCTGGTGATTCAGACTCAAAAGAGTAGCAGTGTGCTGTTCACACACATAGTCCGTCTCACAGTCTAGCTGGGTCCTGAATGAGAGTTCAGAGCCCGGCCGGTTCGGCGTACGGGCGGCATAGTAACACGGGAAAAGTGTGATTTGAACATGAAGTTGGGCCGGTGGGTGCTCGCTCTACAAGGATGTCCTCCGAGAATTATTTTAGTAAGATTTAGTAAGAGGGGTGTTACAGTCTGACTGTGTCTGGTTCTCTGCATCAAGGAAAGTCAATTAAACAGCATCTCTAATCTCTAATCCAAACAAGTTCCAATTTTTTGCTTTTGCTTTTAAGTGAATTAACTCAGAATAACAGATCAGGAGTTTACTGGAGCCATGCATGCCATATCGATTTTAAGCATAAATACATCACCACAGAATGAAGTACCACTTGAGATATGCTGAATTGTTGCTCATCGTACTTTTTAGAGCTTGTAGAATTATATGAGTTGTTTTAAATATGTGGAAAGAGCAAAAAACATCATCCTCAGACTCCATTAACCTGAAGTCATCAGTTCAAATACCAGTAAAATAAAGACCTTTCTATAAGAAAAAAGAAAAAAAGAAAGAAATGTAACAAAATTAATCGGATCATTTGTTCTTCCGGCACAGAGCATCAATTCATTAAGATGACAATGTTTCCAGAACGTGCTCATTTGTGCTTACAATTGTGGATAAACACGTTTTCAGAGCATGGCAGGAATGCCACTTCAGATGTTCAGAACTTCGGGCAGGGAGGTTAACTTCTGGCCGGTAGCTCTAACGCGCTGCATCCTTTGTAAATATTTGAGGTTTGTATTAGGCTTACGACCAGGCAAGGCATTTGCAAACAAAGATTATGAGGTGTTTAGGGACTGTGGTTTTTAGGTGGACCAGGGGGATATGGACAAGAGGAAGACTTACAGTATTTGGGGTCAGGAGAAAGCAGAATGAATGATTGCTGTCTGCTCAGTAATTCATTTCTTTTTTTTTAAATTGGAATGCGCTCTCATGACACAGACAAATGAAAGGGAGGAGGAAACCTGCAACTACAGTCAACATATCTCTTGGATGGCTCAGTAAATAAAAGTTTAAAAAAGCAAGAGACCTTATGGTCTTAAGTAAATGGCTACGGAGTCTGAAGAGCTCATTATACGAGAACAACAGACTCAACTTTGGCACGAAAAGCAGCAAAATTTATATTTTTATCGTGTGCCTTCTTCGGCGCATGTTCTCCTCACATAAACATAAAATACCTAATGTACCTCCCTCGGTCAGAAGTATTCAGTGGGGAGAGTAAACTCCCAAGTTTTCAAGTTTGCTTAATGGTTATCAATTAGAGCTTGCAGCCTCAGAAAAAATTAACTGTTAAAACTGAAAGACTCCACGTCTATATGCTCGTTTTGTTTCAGGGGATGTAGAATTGGTTGGACCGTGGAATACTCTCTTGGTTTGGTCATAGTGAGAAACAGTCAAAGACTGAAGAAGGGGGGGGGGACTGAGTGAAGGCTCTGTCATTAAACAGTGTCGTAACATGTTTTTGTTTCTCCAGTTTATCTATGAAATTCCAGAAAACACATTGGTAGGCCTGATTTGCGTAGATAAACGCGGGACTGCTTTTCTTCTATCGCACGCCTTCAAGGTTCTGCCCTACTCCTTTGTCTCCTTTATATGAGTGAGGTTCAATGTGGAAATTAAGTTGATATTTAAACGTGAACGTGCGGATGGTTACTTACGTGTAGCAGACTTGGGGATATTTCATGTTGAAACACCCTGTGCTTGCTTCACTCGAGCCTTGTGCAATGTCTGTGGGAACTGGGTGTTCTGGTCCTGCCTGGGATCTTTTTGGGATTAATCTGCACATAGCTGCAGCAGGGCGGTGCCAGGTACGTTCTGTGGCCGCCGTTTGGGGCTCGTGCTCGAGGGTCCCTCAAGCGACTGGAGTGAGACAGCTGTAGAGGTTAATTGGACTGGAGGGCAGCAGAGTGATTTGGCTTTCTGCACTCTGACAAAATAAAAAAGAAGAAAACCCCAGCTTGGTTCTTAGAGAAGATTATGAAGTCAGAAACCTGCCGAAGCGGGTAGAGCCTTTTCGGGCAGGTGGGGGTTATGGGGACGGGTGAGTGGAACACCGTTATGTTATCAATGACAACAATGCCACTGACACAAAGTGTCCATTCAAAGACACGGCATCCCCAGGGGGGACAACCTCAACAACAACGGCAAACCATTACAATTGACTAAATGAGAAAAACAAACCTTTTTTTAGATAGATTGTAAGATGAATGTATGCTTGTTTTTGGCAGTTAGAATGATTTTTATTTTTTTAAATTAAAAAACACATTTTACATAAACTTAAGAACAAGCAAAGGGGGCAAAACCAAAGCAAAAAACTACAAGAAAACAAAAAAAACAATGGCATGGAAGGGATGCATATTTTCTAAAATCTGAATTTTAGATTTCATTATAGCAGTCAGGTGCCAGCTGCCTGTGCATTGTTGTCCAGTTAAATGGGTTTGGTTTGATCCTATTCAGAGAAAGCTCCCTTATTAACTTCTGCCTTGAGGGTTAATGATAAATCTGGGATTAGAAACTCTCCAAGCCTCAATGGTACCAGGTGAAAACTAGATGAGTGAAATGATAAAATAACCATCACCTTTATTTATGTGTAGCAGTCAGTCAATCCTCCTGATGAGTGTGATGATGTTGTTTATTAGTTATTAGTTGCCTTAAAATTTCCTCAGCATTGTTCCTTCATTGAAAATTAGACTCCTCAGCCTGCTTTTCTCACCATGGAAACCATAGTGTTTGGGGAGCGGGGGTGGGCGAGCGGGTTGGCCTTAAGCCTGTATATTTCCTGCCTGTAGTGTGTTTGAGTAGATTTGTCATTGTGAAGGGTCCGCTGTTGCTGCCCAGCCGGCACTCCCCACACCCCCACCACCTCAACCCTGCCTCCATCCTACAGGTGTCTTTGTTGGGGGAGAGAAAAGGGAAAAGGTTAAGAGGCTCAGTTAGATGGAGGTAGATTACAGGGGCCAGGCAGAGCCCATGAGGCCCAACTTTGTTCTGCTTGAGGAAAGGTTAAGCCGTAGTCTGGGCTTAGTGTCAAAATACGGGCGAGCTGAGCTGGTTGGTGCCGGAGCTTTGGTAGTGAGTGTGGCCTTACCTTGAGGTTTTCCATTTTTCTTTCTTTTTTTGACTCAATTTTTTATCTCTCTCCCTCCCTCCCTCCCTCCCTCCCTCTCTTACATAAGAACTTTAAAATTGGTGCGAAACGTTCCGCATCCCCGAGGGGAAATGGGCAGAGGAAATTAAGCCGCTGTCAGAGGGCAAACTGACGTAATGCGTGGTGTCACGGACCCGCGTGCCAGCCGCTGAACGGACTCGCTGTTTTTCTGCGCGCGAAATTCAGAGAGGCCGTTCCCTGTGTAAAATTTGACACGTCTGTGAGAGGCTCTGGCCTGAGTGCAGTTGCAGCCCAACGGTGACCAGTAATTTTCTGGAGAGTCACTTGCACCTTGACCCCACATCCCCCAACAAACCACAGCAAACACCATCATGTGGTTGGTATTCTGTGGTCGCCAGCTCTGGGTTTTTTATGTACAGTAGCTGTTTTTTCTGACAGTTGGACACAGAATGCCAATGACAGTGTTCATTTGGCTCAGACTGGTGTTGTTCGAAGTCGGGGGATGCATAGACTTGCAGTCCAGCAAACAGCATGCACTCTATGTGTGAAATGTCTATTATGGAAACTGATTGGTGGGGAAATTAAATGCAGTGAGACTTGGTCTTTTCACAGCCACACGCGACAGAGTAAGAGCTTTGCTTGATGGGATGAATGAGGTTGTCTTTGTCCCCAGGAGGAAAACAATTGAACTGTGAGCCGAGTCCAAGTGCAAGCACGAAACTCCTGACTGCTGAAACACAGAGAAAGCCACTCCGGCTCTACTGCACAATCATCAATTAATTTTACCAAAGGGCGAAGCTCGATGCCGTTTTCCCAAGAAGACGGCAAGTGTTGGCACGAGGCCATTTTTCGAACCGAGAAGAACTTCTGAGAGTTGTGAAAATGGAATCAAGCCGGTGAATCCCTCCACCCCCCAACCCCCCCTCCCCCTCCCCCTCCTCCATCCTCCATGTACATCCACACCTGGGCCTTTAGGGGATCCCAGGGGTAACCCTGTCAACCCCAACAGTAAAGATTAATCTCCGCAACGGGGCACATCCATTCTGACATGGGCCGGTGCTGGAATGCCTTCCCTGTCGAGGGCCTTATGTAATATCAGATGAGCTATCTAGCCACTCCGCCATTGTGAGCAAATGTGCTTCGGGTTAGTTTTGCGTGCCAAAATAAATACGGCAAAAGCATCACGGAGGATTATGAGACACATGCATGTCCCTTCCCTTCAAACGGGCCGAGGGACTGTACATAGGCAGTCAGGAGAATGTTAAAAATGCAGAAAGAATCAACACACATGGAAATGCCACAGAGTGAATTGCTCATGCATGGTTTTTTGAGAGTAAGTAAATGTAAGGAAATGCATGCTGCGGTTTATATTATCACAAACAGATATTGTGCAACCCCGGGACACTGTTGCCCAAAGCAAATGCCTGCGCTTCACATTTGCAATGTCACATTTGTATGTACAGTAGCTGTTTTTTTTTGGCAGTTGGACAGAGAATGCCAATGACAGTGTTCATTTGGCTCAGTCTGGTGTTATTCAAAGTCGGGAGATGCATAGACTCAGAAAACAGCATGCACTCTATGTATGAAATGTCTATTATGGAAACTGATTGATGGGGAAATTAAATGCAGTGAGACTTGGTCTTTTCACAGCCACACGCGACAGAGTAAGAGCTTTGCTTGATGGGATGAATGAGGTTGTCTTTGTCCCCAGGAGGAAAACAATTGAACTGTGAGCCGAGTCCAAGTGCAAGCACGAAACTCCTGACTGCTGAAACACAGAGAAAGCCACTCCGGTTTTACCAAAAAGGCATTATAGTGCTATGAGTACCTCAGTGATGTAAATGGCTATTTATACAGTACATACGCTTCTCTACGTCCAGAGCGTCCAGAGTGACATCCCTCTACTGCACAATCATCAATTCAGTTTTATGAGTTTGTCATTTGATACCTCATACTGTACATGCATGCACACCTGGTACCATTGAGCATATCAGCAGTTATCTAGGGCTACTGCTAGTAAAATGAGCCAGAATGCTCTGTTGAGAGATGTGAGGAAAGTGTGTGAAAGGGCAGGACTCTTTCCAGCAGGAACACTGCGTAGCCACGAGTAAATTATTAGATATTACATTTGGATTTTATTCCTCAATTATGTTGAAATTGTATGACGCCTTTTATGTTTGGGGGTCAAATTGACCCCAACGAAAGTATTGTAACAGAAAAGTTTTGACACTTTTTGCGTTGGCTTATTAATGTCTATCTTATTAAGGTCTTACCTGTGATAAGTGTCTCATTTTAGAGACAGAGATAAGTGAAAGTCTGTGAAGTTTAAAACCTGTAAGGGAAAGTACCCAAAAAAAAGTTTCATATTTCCTTCTGTTTTATACAGCTAGAGAGCCTGGGGTCAAAATGACCCCACACAACACCTTTGTATACAAAAATGGTACTTTTTAAAACAACATTATGTTTATTGCATGTTTACTGTTTAATCCCATCAATTTAGAAAAAGCCATACAAGATGAAAAAAATTAGGTTAACTGGATTTTAAGAGACATCAAACACTGGATGGGTTCAAATTGACCCCAAACATAATAGGAGGGTTAAGATGATTTTTTGCGCTTACCATCGATCCCTTATGCTTTCCCTCACTAAGAAACTGGGTCAGGATAAGGTAGTCAAAATATTGAAATAATTTTCTGAAGGAAACGATAATTATGAAAAGTATGTAAGAGAACATGTGTGCATATTGGTAGTACTTACGGTACTAAAAGTGGAATCAAGCCAATAGAAAATGCCACAGAATTCTCCCTGGTCCTATTCAAGCACAGTATTTGGCCTGTAGCTACAGTTCCTGAGGTGAATTATTGCCCTTATTGTTTTGTCTGGCCTGCAAAGTGTTTTAATTCCCCGCTCTCCCCCACATCCCTCAGTCCCCACATCAGAGCCCTGAAAAACTCAAGCTAATCCTATTTCTTTGTGGCCGAACGATCAGGTGTGATAACGAGGTTCTGAATCCAAGCCACACCCAATACAGCATTGCACCCAGCCTTCTACCTCTCTGGGATCGCAGGTCCCATCTTTGAACACCTGGAAGTACTCCCTTGCAGAGCAAAGAAGGCCTTCAGCACAGAAATTAAGCTTGAGGAGGAAAACTGGCTTGCTGCCTAAAAACAGCGGGGACAGACTGCTAGTAACGCACACCGCGACCTGCACGAGGTGGACCTTTCGTCACATTTCACATCACATCAGCTTTTGGTACAAAAAAGCGACACTTAAATAATTTCCCCTGTGGCTTGGTAAATGCAGAAATCAAATTAATATCAAACGAATCCGGACATTTAGAGAAGCTTATTATCTGTCGAAAAATGGCTGCTCTGAAGCGCTTTGCAGTGTTATCGACACTATTAAATCCGTTTTAAAAACAGATTTGAAGAATGTTTTTTTCCCCCCACTTATTATTCAAATGTCATGTCACCTGTCCACCGGTAGTAATAATCTACTTTTTATAAATCGGTTTTACATTTGTGATTTTAAAGGTTCCTCCATGGCATCGTTCCTCCTTTTCCTCCCCCTCGCTGGAATGCAGTTTCTGACTCTGTATGCCATTCATACATATGTTCCTGTATAGATACTGGGTCTTCTTTGAGTCAGATATTATTGCTTCTATCAGCATCATTCCTCGCAGCACGTATGTATTTCTGTACTTTCTGTACCAAAAGGCACGTCGTGCACGTCGTGCACGTCGTGCGGATTACCTGCTGTTGTAGCGCAGCTGTAAAGCTCTGCATCTGTCTGCCTGACCTCAGAGTTATAACTCCAGGAAGATATCACCTGTGCAGCTATTCATCACAGTAATGGATTTTAGTGTCATTTCCCCCATCAGCTCTTCTGTTGAAACGCCCGGGGGGGGACATTTATTTAAGAATGGTACAAAAAATAGAAAGCAGAAAGTGATATGTCTTCCGACAAGACGGAGCTTATTCTCGGAGTAGAATGTTCAGAGTCGACACTAAATATCGTTTTTTCATTCTTTTTTTGTGGTAGGGTTTTAATAAAAGGGAAAGTCTGGCTCAGGGGATCACATCTGGTTCAGCTAGAAGATTTTGGGCCAAAAACTGAAGCATTTTTTAGGGCACGAGGGCGGGTCATAGGGTTAATTTTACCGAAGGGCGAAGTTTGAGGCCGTTTTCCAAAGAAGATGGCAAGTGTTGGCACAAGGCCATTTCTTGAACCGAGAAGAACATCTGAGAGTTGTGAAAATGGAATCAAGCCGGTGAATCCCTCCACCCCCCAACCCCCCCCCCACCTCCATCCTCCATGTACATCCACACCTGGGCCTTTAGGGGATCCCAGGGGTAACCCTGTCAACCCCAACAGTAAAGATTAATCTCCGCAACGGGGCACATCCATTCTGACATGGGCCGGTGCTGGAATGCCTTCCCTGTCGAGGGCCTTATGTAATATCAGATGAGCTATCTAGCCACTCCGCCATTGTGAACAAATGTGCTTCGGGTTAGTTTTGCGTGCCAAAAAAAATACGGCAAAAGCATCACGGAGGATTATGAGACACATGCATGTCCCTTCCCTTCAAACGGGCCGAGGGACTGTACATAGGCAGTCAGGAGAATGTTAAAAATGCAGAAAGAATCAACACACATGGAAATGCCACAGAGTGAATTGCTCAGGCATGGTTTTTTATCCCCCTGAAAGTATGGAAATGCATGCTGCGGTTTATATTATCACAAACAGATATTGTGCAACCCCGGGACACTGTTGCCCAAAGCAAATACCTGCGCTTCACATTTGCAATCTACATCTTGATATGAGTACAGTGGAGTCAACAGCATTGAAGAAATAGTTGAAATACCTTCGAGTTGTTTCATACTTCTGTCAGACTTAGTAATGGTGCTGCTCTTTAGCTGGGTGATATGATGTTAATACATAGATTTCAGAAATCATTGGGCAGTAAGCTGGCTGCGATGTAAACAGGAGAGGACATTGCGTTTATTTTTACTGAATGGAAAAAACAGCCATACAAAACAGAGAAGGTTATGTCTTCAGTCCTCAAGAAAACCCCACAGGTGAGCTGAAGCAGTCACGTGCATTTATAATACCTCTGTATGCATATGTTGTAGATATTGTATATTTTTTTCCATATGTAATGCAATTTGTAATGTAGTCTATGTTGGTGTGCTGGCTATGGTTGTCAGTGACCCTTATTGTGAACATTACTGACATAATAAGAATAAGAGAAAGTACAACCGCAGTAACAGCACACAGCCTGGTGGTGGGAATTGATCAGATGTCGAGTGTCATTGATCTCCGGCGCTGTTAGTGGCCTCTCTGGGCGGAATGTTCCCTCTGTGATTACAATCAGCCTCCCTGACCAGGCAGGAGCACGTCTGCCCGGCAGTGTGGAGATTGCTTCAGAATAGGTTGAAAAGTCTCTTTGGTCACGCAGTAGCATGTCTGCGCCCTCCCAAATCTGCTGGAGGACCTCGCGGTGATGGAATACGAACAGGCCCCTGAATACAGCTGAGCGTTACAAACTGGGGACACTACAAAATTAGGGGGATAAAAATTTTGTGGGGTGAAAAAGTAGAGACATGTTCCATTGTGGTGTGTCCTCCCATTCTCCCTCCTAGAGTGGAAGCAGGGACGCTGAGAAGCAGGGAATGACACAAGATTTGTCCCCCCCCCCCCCCCGCCTACTTCTGAACTGATCACAGTGCACTTGAGTGGAAGTGCTTTTAGGACTGACTTGGTGAGATTCTCTCTACTACTCCTCTCAAACCCCCCCCCCCCCCCCCACCCACCACCCCCCCACCCACCCCCCCCCCCCCCCACCCCACCCCACACACAAAACAAAAAAAAAAACCCTGCACCATGACCGACTTCAAACACCACCACAACCACCTCCTTTCAGACCTGCACCTTTAGTTAAGTAACTTAACTTTCGATGCCCCTACTTGTACAGTTGTTCAGTGTCAGCTCAGAAGGTAAGAAATGTAAGAAATCCGTTTTGGAATTTGTTTGTACCCCTGTACCCCCGAGAATAATGTAGTTTACAGTATGTACTAGCCAGGTCAGATTCTGCAAATGAGAAGAGAGACGGTGACTGTGGATTATGGTATTGTGCAAATACGTTTATGGTATCCATTTTTTAAACATTTGGTTTTTTTCAACAACTTAAACTAAACGTAACAAAGTACTTGTGACTAAAAAGTAAAAAAAAAAAAGCATGAAAGCTATTGATTTAGTTTCTGTTTGTGCATGTTGAATTCTGTTTTTGTTTGGTCTGTATAAATAATTTTAATTCAAATCAAGTAATAATAATTCAGACAAATCAGGATTCAGTCATTCTAAAATGTTCATGAGCTCGAATTTCCTCCATCCTTTTATTTTTGAAATCTGCTTAAGTTATGAGTATATGCAAATTTTTTGACTGTTATGAAAATTAAAGCTGTAATTTCTAAAAGCTTAAAAATGAAAAGCTTGTAATAACTATTGCAGTTATAATGGATATCATTTACCTATATATTTGAAATAATATTTTTTATTATATCTTACAACAAACATTGAAAGAGAATGACACTTTTATAAGAGTCTTCAGAGTCAAATACTATATAAACTAAATTACATACTTGCCGTTTTGAGACTTAGTAATTCATCATAAGGCTTCTCACTGTAACTGTAGTATACTGTCATTGTGAAAAGGCTTAAGTTGATTTGTTAGACACACTTTGTCCTTAAGCATTTTCCCCCTCACCCTAATCATCTTAACTCTCTCTATTGACTCTCTCTTAGCACATGCTAAAGGTGTTAGTAGAGCATTCCCATAGTGTTTTGTTGCATGCTCACTTTCTACTAATGTACGGTTTCACAGTATGTTTTATTCCCTGCCCGACTAAATTGATCAAATTAAATTAAGCGTTTTCTCCTCAATTCCAAATGTGCAATTGCGCTCAAGTTTGTGGCGACTCCTGTTGTCGACTTGAAGGAACGCTGATGAGCGTGTGGTCTCCTCTGCCATTTTTTATCTGCGCAACAGAGACGCTTTCACCATGGGCAACTGAAAGCCTCCCGTCCCTAGTACAGCCAGGATTCTGATCCACGCCTCAGGGCACATTACTGTACCCTGTCTGTTTCAACTGGGCGTGCCACCTGGTAGCTCCTATCATGTATCCTTATGAAAACTAATGGAACGGGGAGGAAAGTATGAATTACTTTGCAGGAAAATAGTCCTTACATTGGCTGTGCAAGTTTGTTAGTAGTCACCACTTGGAGTGTGACACAGACAGAAAAGAAAGACGTTCCCTTGTCTTTTGGCGGCACATTTGGTGCACTGAAACATAGCGCTGGGCCATACTGACTGCAGCCCCATGGGGTGCTCTTGGATATGTCACCATGGCAACTCTATTGGAAGTGTAGCACAATGGCTGGGGACCTGGACTAGTACTCTGAAGTTGTAGGTTTGATTCCCAGATGTAAATATCCAGATTTATAAATGGATTATAACCAAAGAATATCAGTTTTAAGGGTGTCTGATAAGTGCCTGAATGTAATGGAATAATGAAATAGATTGCAAAATGTCAGGTGCCACTTTCTGGGGGAAAGCCAGGCGGCAATCAATCCCAGAAACAGGCACTTATTATAGACATCATGTCATTGTTAGAGGTGATGGGCGTGCCCTGAGCCCCACCGTGTCTCACAAAGTGAAGTTTTTCCACACTTCTGTTGTGGTGTTAGCAAAAAGCAACATGTCACATGACCTGTGATCATGCCATGCATTGAGACTTGGCAGAGCTGGTGGGAAGCCTAATTAGTGAAGCCTAATTATCCACCCCCCCCCTGCTGCCCCCAGTGGTATCACCCGAGCGGAGATCACATGTAAACAATAAGTGCGGAGTGTCATGGAAGGGGAACAGAAGGAGATGTTGCTCCTGGTTTTAAGCTCACTGGACGACAGCCTTTTCCTGTGCTCTCAGATCACCTGACCTCAAAGCTGTGCTCTCAGATCACCTGACCTCAAAGATACAACTGTGGGGATTCCCCTGCTGTGCTGTTTACAAACCCCCCCCAATTCAACAACATCTACAGTGTTCATGATGCCAGAGGAGGGAAAGGGGATTGCTCATGTTGATCATGTTTCATTTCTGTTTAAAAGAAATATGGGTCATACACTCTTTTGGGGACCAGCTGGACTTCTTGAAATAATTATTACACATTTATTAGTCTTATTATGAAAAATATATATCTAATGAATGAAAAATGTGATATGTGAATGATTAATACTGTAGTACACGTATGACCGTTGGAATTACCCGTTTCCAAGAAGAAAAGACCCCCTCGATTAATCTTGCTTTTGAGGCCTGTGAGCAGAGAGCATGGATATGTAACGGAATTCTGCTCTTCTGTGCTGAATCTCACAGTCAATAAGCAAAAATAAACTGATGAAGACATGAATCATTACGCCTCATGGTCACTAGTATGCACTCACATTCCCAAACCTGTTATTCAGAGCAGCGAAAAGAGGAGGGGCGTGTGGCTTAAGTAACACGGATAGAAGATTAAAATGATCTATTGATGGCACACAAACTGCCCTCTTTCACCCAGTCTTTAATCTATGCATTTTGTTAATCTAATCTGATAAACTTTCCTGAATTAAATGTTTTTTATATCTATTATGACGATTGTGTTCTGTGTGAATCTGAGCCTGAGGCACGTTTATCAACCGAGTTAAAGCAGTGAGTCAGACAAACAACAGACAAAAAAAATAAATACTTCTTCCATCTCCACCCAAACAATGTCTGAGCCTATACGGAATGACAGTGATGCTGGAAACGGTTCACCACCAAGGAAAGAAGCTCCTTCTGCCCCCGATTTTGCTCAGCCACACTGTATGTAATTGGTTTCAGTGTAAATCCAGTGTACTGCTATGACAGGCAGATAATCTCACATTGAGGGTTCGCAATTGCTCTACGTGATGTGTACAGAAAAAGGTTGAGTCTAAAATAAACTCTTATAGAATATTTTTAGCTCTGAGGGCACATGGCCCCTGTTGGACTCATATAAATTATATTAGAGTTGATTTAGCACTGAGAGTATTACTGTGTGAATGAACCCTGTTAAGAACCCAAAGTCATTGTTCTGTTGAGTTAACAAAGATGTTAATCCTTTATTACTGCAAGTACTATACTAAAACTTGACATCTCAATCTTTGCATTGGTGATGGCCAACATTCATGAAAAAATGCTCATTTATGAATGAATCCTTAATGTTTATTGAATTCATGAAAAACCCAAACTTGGTTTTCTTTCCCAGAGAAATTCCTTCATACTCTGAGCAGCCCCTCGTCCCTCAAGTACAGCCTTGTATTTCCACGGAAACGCTACCTGTCAATTACAAGCCTACATGTACCTGCAGTGACCGTGACGCTTCTTAACAAGTCACCTTTGATTCCGGTTTTTTGAGCTTGTGTAAAGGATGAATGTCACAGCTTGGTGAAGAACCCTGTCAGAGTCACCGCCTCTGACGAGGCGCTCTGTTTGACTCTCCCCAGAGTAACCACCGCAGCCCAGGGCAGAGAAGTGTTCTGGACTTTTCAAAGGTGTGTTAGGTAGAGAGGAACATCCAAGACAAACACAGTGTAGTTTCGACTTGTTCAGATAGTTTGCTGAAGTCAACATGAAACAGGTCATCATAGGTGTGAGAATGGAATTAGAATACATAAATATATACATTTACTTTGCCACAAATACAAATTTGAGGAGCAACCATAACATTTTGTATTGTTGGTCTGTTGCCTGGAAAGGTTCTCAAAAACAGCGGGTCCTGTGTTCTATGTTGATTTCTGAGCAGCTGAGCCTGTCTTTAGCATAGGAGGGGTTTGTTTGTTCATGAGAGAATGATGATGGTAGAAGATCAGAGGGGATGCTGTAGTGTGCCTGATGTGTGCCTGATGTGTAGAAAGGGAAAGCAAAGGAACAGAAGATTTCTCCATTAGGAGAGGCAGTTGCACTCATGTTTGACCTGGAAAAGTGCTCTCAGGCTCATCCCTGACCATAAACAAAAGACAAATCTTTTGTCAGCAGACTTTAATCTTTAAAAAAAGAAAAAATGGCCATCTACAGTTCTGCCAGCACTTCTCTGATGTGGTTCTCTCTCTATCACATATCTATTGTGCCTCAGCTGAATTTTATTGCATGTTGCTTGGATGCGAGATGCTTGAGTCCCCGTTTCTTGGTGTCTAAACAAGACTGAGCGGTTACCAATGTCCGCTTATATTAATTACAGAGGAAATGAAACAGAGCATGTCGGCTCTTCAGCTAATGGATGCTCAAGTCCTACACTGACAGGACAGATAATCTGACTGCAGGAAGGCAGAGAGGGTACAAGCTGAAATAGACACATTATCATGCTTATCTAAAAGCAGAGGTTAACATTGGAGGATACATGAGCTAGTGTAGAGGATTCATTGGAGGACACACAAGCTAGTGTAGTGGACTCATTGAAAGACATGATTTAGTGTAGAGGACTCATTGGGGGACACGTGAGCTAGTGTAGAGGACACATGAGCTAGTGTATGTCTGATCTGTCTTCATCCAGGAAACATAGTAAACAAAATCACACAAATATAATATTCAATAATGTTTAATACAACGAAAGGGCCCATAACATACACGCCAACCATACTGTATCAATGTGAGAGAAGATAGAAAGCAGTACAGGATTACCCAAAGATCATTAACCATCCTGAGTGAAGTGAGCAGAAAACCAGGGTTTGGGAGGATTCATTTTGGAATGTTAAACATGACCCCCCAACCCTTAAACAAGTAGCACTTTTACACTGGGAAGGGTTGAGGATACTTTAAATCATTTAACTCGACCTCAAGTCATAAATTGCGCTGCCCTCGATGGCTTCCTCTGTGATGATGGGGTGAGGGATGTCTTCTCATTCCCGAAATCCTGGATTTGGGTCACATTTGCCTCCGCCTTGAGGGTCAGACTCTAAAAAGAGTTGTGACTCATGCCTGTTGCCATTGATTTAAGGATCGGGCTTCCATCCCACAGGTTCTGTGTGTGAGCCTGTGTCTCAGGTTGACTTGAGGGAGTTGGAAAACTGTCCTCTATGTAGACACACATTGAAAACTTTGGAGAACTGCTGTCACATAAACACTGTGTTCAGTACCAGACGGTTTGTCCCTTTATTGCCACTAAATATTTTAGAAATCCTGCCATTCCAAGGACAGCATTGGTAGTTCTCCGTGAAGTGTTTGGTTTGACACACCAATTATTTATCATCAAGACAGCTTGCTTTGCTTACTTTATTTTATACTTTATTGTCGCCTTAGGGAATTATTGTTTGTGGTGCCACATAAAAAAACATCAAACATGAGACACTATACACAATGCAATATGTAAGACAGTTCTGTGGACTAGCCCACTGCCTAGTGTATCCAACTAAACTCTTTTTCTGAACAGAAATCTTGAAGTTTTATTTTTATTTTGACATTTCAAATGATATTGGCAAGGTGAATGATTTATGATTATTATTACAGCGCACGGCAGTAGGGCCCTATTAATGCTGTCTAGCATTTCACAGTAAACTCAGAATGTGAACTCCAGTTATACACCCAAACAAAGCAGACCAGGCCTCTCAGCGCCATGTGAATATGAGTTTGAACACTGATCAGCAATCAAACCAATTCTCCCCACAGGCGTTTTTGTACAGTACACGGCAGAATCATCTTTGTTCAGGGCTTTCAAGTCATATCATATGATTGTGATGATGGATTTACGCGGCCCTTAGTCACTTGGCCGCTGAGAGACGACGATGACAGCGCTGGTGCTGGTGTGTGACTGTGTTCTTTGTCTCTTTTTTTTTTCACAGGTGGCGGTGAAGATGAACAGTGAACGAGCAGGTAAGCTGATCTTGGGTTTTTATAGACATGCATGGATGCCCTCTGACTACACTGGGGAGGCGGGGTGACTAACGCAGAGTTGGAACACGGCTCCTCTTGAATTCTGAGTGACAGCCAACCCCCAATGTCGATGAGGCGGCCGGTCTCAGACCGTCGCACTTTGGCGGGCCGCACCCCTCCTCTTGTGCTTTGCGGTGGTCTTTCTTAAGTGTGGTCTCAGTGTGATCTGAGTAGGCTCTTCAAGAGCGTGCCCTTAGGCTGTGTTACAAACATGTTTTGAACACTGTATATTTATATATATATATATGACAGCGACACATACAGTGGATTTGAAATGGAACAGTGACTGAGAGGTTAAATTGCAGACTTTCAGCTTTAATTTGAGGGTTTTTACATCCATATCAGGTGAACGGTGTAGCAATTGTAGCCATTTTTATACATAGTACCCCCCATTTTAGGGGATCAAATCCAATGTGCTGGGGTACAGAGCCAAAACAACAAAAATGGTGTCACTGTCTAAATACTTACGGACCTGACTGTATATATATATATATGAGGGGCTGTTTAGGCCATAATTAATTTTGGACCTCTCAATATACATATATTCTCTCTCTGACACATACATACAGTATATTCTCTCACACACATATTCTCACTCTCACATACATATGTTCTCACTTTTGGCCCCTCATATATATCTCCAACTATTTCACTCAATCTTTTATTTATTATATTTTTATTTATTATTTTTAATAATACACATTTTTCTGGTTTGTACTACCAAATGATGTATATGTTTTAATAGTGTTAAAAGCATAGATTTTGTACATTTCTGAAGTCACATTCAGGCTTGCATTAGCTCCCACTGTCTAACTCGTTAAATATGTGTAGGGATGAGCTGAGAGAGAATTTCTTTTCCCTGGGAGACACTTAAATCACCACTGCAAACAGCCTGCCTGTCTCTGGGCTGAAGTAGTAGCCAGCACTCCACACAAAGTCCATTATCATCTTAATCTGCTGCAGTCTGCTGCGTGTCAGAGAGGTTCTTCAACAAGAGAACCACTGTATGGAGTACTGGCAGGTTCAAACATCACACTAGCCCTCTATATGGAAGAGAGACGTTGGGGTGGGGGTGGGGGGGGGGCTTCTGCTTTTAGCAGAGTCTGTCCGTCAAGGACAGGGAAACAATAAGGATGTCTGTGAGCTAAAAGACACGAAGGACACACGGCTTCCTGTTCTTTGTGTTTTTTTTATTATTATTTCCAGATTCTTCTCAGAGATTTCCTCCCTGATTATGTTCTGGTGTTTTTGTGCTCTTCCTATTGATGCCGATCCATTGTGCGGGTTGGTATTGCTCTTGCCTGCATGGGTAATGTGTGCCCTGGCTGGCACAGATATGTCTGTATTCCCCTGTGTGTGGGGATCTATTGCTCTGGTCTGAGACATTGTCAGTGTGTGAGTGACTGGGGCAGGTGTCTGTTGGATCATGCTGGGATACTATCCAGGGATGGCAGGCTGGCTCTTGCTTTACAGCCTACCCCCCCTATTTTTAACGGTGACTGAGGGGGTGCACTTTAAATTAGGAAGTTTGCCAGATCATTGTTATCGATTTTGGGGAAATATTTGGCCTGGCATGATGTTGCCCTGGGGGCAGCTGGAGGGATTATGGGGCAGATGTCACTTTAGGGCTCGGGTTGCACTCTCACACGACCCCTGACGGAGGCAAGCTGGGGGTACGGGCACAGGATGACCTCGTTCCCTCAGAATCTCAGGCTGTTCCACCCTGACGATCCCTATGGTGTGAAATCACACGGTGGTTAATGTGCTCTGGCTTTGATTTACGATTGAATCAGTGCTGACTGGTACAGTCCACCGTGGGCCTTTGGTGGAATTTGTTTTCAAGTTGAGCTTATTTTTGATAGATAGAGAGACTGATGCTTTCTTAAATCACTAAAGTTGCATTAGTAGAAAATGCTTCTCTCTGCAACGTCCACAGACTTTAAAACGCCTTAAATGCTCCCCTTTTCCTGGGCTTCATGTTACATTATTAGGTCCATAGATCATGTGCACAAATGTAATGTGTTTTATTGTCCTGTACTCTTCCATGGGGGAAAACTTCCCCTCACACTATTGTCTAAGGCAACAAGCACTCCGATTTTTCAGTCTGCCTGACTTTATTCTATTAGAGAGTTTCTGGCAGAGAGAGGACTAACTGGCTTCAGTGTCAAAGGCAATTACATTTGGATGAAAACATGAGCTATTGCAGAAACGGGCCACATCTTGAGTTCTAAACCCTCAATAATGCAAGAAATAATAATAATATGGATGATGATAGTAATACAGTAAAAGATATCAAGTTGGCAGAGATTGAATAGTGTAATACAACATAAATTATAATAGCCTGCTCTCATATTTTTTATCATTGTAACTCAGATCTGGAGATGTTGCGTTGGGGCCAGAGCCCATATAGCTTTAAGACAATATTCCAGAATGTTGCTGTTCACCTCATCATGACATCATCCTTCATTAAAGGGGAAGAAACACTTTTGCTGGTCACCTCATTATGGCATCATACTTCAATAAAGGCGAAGGCACACAGGGGGTCAGCAACTAAACATCTTGGGTGGAACCTCATGGCACATAAATAAAATGACCACATTGGAATTCGCACATGTTTGCTTTTACCAAATGTGTTTGTATTTGAATCTGTATTGTGTTTAAATGCAAGTGTTTTCCAGTAAGTAAGTGTATTACAATGCTTTTGTCATAAACCAATTAGCATACTAGCATACTTCTTTTCTGTACACCTTGGGCGGATTACCCATAAGTCATTGCAGTTTCCCTCTTTCAGTAACTCCATTTCCTAAAAACAATGTAACAAACCAGAGCCTAAAAAGGTGTGTAGCGATACTGTAGTTTGATATATATGGTGCTCCTTGTTTCTTTGCTGTGGGGGACAGTCAATGAGACTGTGATAAAATGGCAGTGAAATTGTATTTAAACGAGCAGGGCTTTGCTTTTTTAACAGATGACCTATCGGCTATCAGCTTTGGGAGCAAGCACTAGGCCTATATGACTACTGCATAATTCAGGGTCAATCAACTCAAATATTCACAATTCAAGAATAGCACATATATCACAGTTGTTCCGGGTCAATCTATCTCACTTTATTCTAATGGCACTGCTGACTATACAGTCTTATGTAAAGTTCACAAGAGTAAAACTGATTCAGAGAATTAGATTTTATTGACTGACACTGATGTTTGGCACAAGCTCCTCAGTTAATTCATTAAAGCTTATTTTCTGATTTGTGCATGCTCACAGAATGTCCTTTATTTTCCTTTAGTTTTTTTTTCTATGGTGAGAGAACCTTGTTTTTTTATGGACAAGAATAATTAATATGCCACATTACCCTTTTGCCTTGAAAAGCCTTTATGGTGCCCATATAACTAATTATTTTGAATGCGTGCTACTCTGTAGCTATGTATACAGTTTAATGGTAGCATTGAGCTAAACACAGTTCTCCATCACTGAATCACTGACTGATGTCAGTTAAGGTTAGCCGGCGATTGGATTTTATTGCCATTCCTGCTTTTGTATAACCAAACTGCATACATTTACCTGTACTCTGCAAGACGCCGCTCCTGATTATAAACTATGTTGTATGGCTGCATGGATTCACTCTCTCTCATACTCTCTGGCTTTCTGTCTGTTTATTTATGTATGGAATTCCTTTTTGGTGTCCAAGCATGGTAACTTGCTATAACATTTTCAAAGAGAACAACTCGCCTCAAGTTAAAAGGTCGAAACTGATCGGCCGGAGGGTGTCAAATTCAGCTGCCGTTGTGAACCCTGTGTTGACTTGACCGTTTGCAAAGTATGTTAAGTAAACAACTGAAAAGTGACACAGTGGTCCCTGTAGGGTAACTGAAGAAGAAGCCAACTCGGGTGCAATTCGACACTGCTAGTCTTGGTGGCATGTGGGGGTTATGAGTTATTGTGTTGGGACTTAATTTGTATCATTGTTTAGCCTTGGGATTCAGTTGAGCCAATGGGGTTGCAGAGGCGTGGGGTGTGATGGGAAGAATGGGCCATGGCTTTGATTGGTTCAGGGTGCAAGAAAGCCAAATGAGAAATGAGCTGGACTGACCTGATCAGTCTACCTGACCTGACTCTCAACCTGAACCCCCCCACCCCCCATCCTCCCAGCCCAAGCAAACCCCTGCTCACAAACTGCCATTTCAATCCCCAAATGTTAAGTGGCCTCTTAAGTGTTAAGAGGTCATTAAAGAAAAAAATGTTCTTACTTGACATTGATTTCGTAGCACATCCCGTAACACTTAATCAGTGCAAGGGCAAGCATGCATGAACATCACTTAGCAGTGACCATGACATCGGGATTTCCAGGGTTCTCTTATTTAAGGGATGTCGGTCACATGAAGTGCTCTTCCCTGGTATTTCTACGTCCCCCGTTATTTCCATATCATGTGCTTATTTAAGGTTGCCTTTCACTTCTTACGGGCTTTGTGTTTCTGCGGTTCACATGCAACAGGAGCGCAAAGGCTGAAGCAAGTGTAGTAATCACAGTGTAGTAATCACAGTGCAGACCCACCATTGCCCAAGAGAGCACTACATGGAGCCACATCATTCAAAGTTACGGTCTCGCGCTCAGACGATGACACGGAAAAGGTTACAGTCCCAGCAGGCGGGTTTTTTTTACTGTTTCCCGGGCGTGAAACAGGATCATCTCTTCTGCATTTACCACACCAAGCCAGGATTCCTGGAAAACCCGATTTTAACACTCATTACCAGATTTATTCCAGGTATTTGATGTTTTGTTTTTTTTCCCTGACAAAGACAAGATGAGGTAGTTAAGGTTTCCTCGTTCACTTCCTGTTCTTCTCAAAGAAAAAGAGTCCAGACATTTATGGAAAAACACTGAGACCTTCTGCCCTCCTGGTAGATTTTTTATTTTTTTGCTTTGTTTATTTATTTATTTATTTATTTATTTATTTATTTATCCTCTGCTGACGGAAATAGATCTCAATGCCCCCCCTCCACAAAACCATATATGAACAGATGGTGGGAGAATTTGGTTTGTTTAAGGGGGGGTGGAAAAAAGGAATGTAAATATGTAAACTTTCCCTCTCCATTTTGGCCTATTTTAGGAATCGTCCACGAGCTTCTCTGAACCTTCTCTGAGTTCACACCGTCTTTTCTGCACTTGAGTTGCTATAGAGATGATACTCAACCTGTGGCATTGTAGGATGCCCAAAATGTTTCCTCACCAGGCTGAGCTCTGGCGAATGGAGTCAAAGGTATTTACTGCTAAAAGCCCTTCCAGCCCTTCGCACTGATAGCCATCCTGAGTTAATGATTCGCTGGCAATTTAGCATTCTGCATTCGGCCGGCGTTTCTCTGTGGCACAAGTGTTTGGCAGACACGGTGACAGGTAGGATCATTACATTTATCTGTACAGACTGCTAATGCTGGCCATCAGATGCTCGCCTGAGGAGAAATTGCAGTGCTGTCAAAGGATTCTGCTAAACGGAGCTAATTAGAAACGAAGAAATGCTGTCAGAACTGACACTGGGAAAGGGGTAGAGGTAGGGGGTTTGAGTTTGGAGAGATAGGGGGTAGGGTGTTGGAGGGTTAGGGGGTAGGGTGTGGGAGTGTTAGGCGGTAGGGGGTAGGGTGTGGGAAGGATAGAAGGTAGGGTGTGGGATGGTTAGGGGGTAGGGTGTTGGAGGGATAGGAGGTAGGGTGTGGGAGGGTTAGGGAGAAGGGAGTAGGGTGTGGGAGGTATAGGCAGTACAGGGAGTGAGAGGTATAGGGGGTAGGGGGTAGGGTGTGGGAGGGATAGGGGGTAGGGGATAGGGGGTAGGGAGTAAGGAGTAAGGAGTAAGGAGTAAGGAGTAAGGAGTAAGAGGTATCGGGGGTAGGGGGTAGGGAGTCCTGAATACGGTGGTGCCCTACAACTTTTGGCATTGAGACAAGCCCCCTTCTCACCCCCACTAAGAAAAACTCTCGCCACTCTGATCCATCTGGAGTTCCACATCCACACCCCCCCCCCCCAATATATCAACTCCCACAGCTACACACACAGGTTTCTGTCTGAAATGAGGAAATGGCCATAAAGAAGACATTTACGCTTACAAAAGCCTGCAGGATATTCCAGCCCATTCCAGAGATTGACTGAATTCTCATTTGAATGTTGTAGTCCTTGAGCTCACCCTCTGAATGTTGAACCCTTCAGCTTCACATTTACAGATTTTCAGTTTGGGGGCTTTGTTTCATCATAGTGTTTGACACATCCATTAACCCGTCCCCCCTCGATATGTGCAGCTCTGGAAATGACCAACCAAAGCCCCACCCTGCCTTACGTAATGAGGAAATACAACACTTTGAGGCTAACTCAACCAGAACCCCACCCTACCCCAACTCCTCCTGTGAGGAGAACCCCACCTTTAATTTTGTGCAACTCAAAAAAAAAAAATTTATAATAATAAAAGCAAAGCCCTATTCCATCTCCACCCCCCAGCCATGAGAAATACATTTTAGAAAAGACCCCTGCCAGAGGGGTTTAGTTTCAGTGCATCTCCCCATGAATTAATTTGCAGTAATGTTGTTGCATGATGAAAAAACGCTTAAAAGCTTATCTCTGGCCTTGCTGATCCCCGTTGACATTTCGTCCAGCCCTTCCTGCGCGGTGATGCTCCAGTTGCTTGCCTCTGGGGAACTGTTTCTCCTGGTGCTGGGAACAAAGTGGTGTAACAACCCCCCCCCCCCCCCATCAAGCCCTGGCGTCCCTCCAGCCAGAAATCTCACGGGAGTGCTTCACCCCAAAACCCCCCCATGAGTTATCATGAGTTAGCCGGCTAACCTCTGCCTCTGATGTTGGGGGTAGGTAGGGCTGACAACAGATTGAACAGGTCTTGCATTTCAGCCAAAGGGCCAGAATTCACAACAAAATCTTTAATCTTTTCTCAAAACTGTGTTTTGCAAAAACACAATATTCAAACAATCATATCTCCAGAAATATTTACTCAATCTCATCAAGTGATACATCAGTTTTGTAGCTCTGATTCTGTGCTTTAAGATTAGATGAAAAGCTAAAAAGGTCACAAATGGTTTGCCCCACTGGGGATGCCCTTTGCCCCATATTTCCATAGGCCCTATGAATTTTAGCTGAAGTGAATTTCTATGGAAACGCAGTGTAGGTTGCAGAGAACCAAACCACTATATGGTGCGCTTGTGAATTACCTATGAAATTCTGGTGGCCATGTGCTTACCTTGGTTTGTGAGTGTAATCCCCCCCACCACCACCTCTCCCCTAGGCGTGAACCCCTGTACTGTGGTCTCTTATTTGGCAATATTGCTATATTTTTATTGCCCTAGGCAACCCTGCTCAACCCTTTAATGTGGGATGTGACTATGTAGCATAGGAAACAGTTTGTCAGCCTGTGAAAAAGAGGGGAATGTGGGATCCTCTGGTCTCCGCTTGCGGACGGCCTCTCCACTGCAGTCCCTCTCGGCCAACAACTGTGCTCTGCGTCTTTACTCTGGCCAGGAAATGGAAACTCAGAAAGCGTTTTTTCCATGCAAGTGTCCACCAGCATATTTTCACGTCTTTGGGACACACACTCTCTGTTTGCTTGTGTGTGTGCGCGCGCGACGTGTGTGCGTGTGTGTAAATGTGTTTGTATGGGATGAAGCGTGTATGTGTGTGTATTGGTGGAAGCCTGTGTGTGTGCAAATTTTTGTGGAAGTGTATTTGTGTGTGTGTGCACATGTATTGGGGGAAGCTGTGTGTGTGTGTGTGTGTGTGTGTGTGTGTGTGCGCGTGTGTGCGTGCATGTGTATGGGTACATGCATTTTTTCAAAGACAGTCTTTAATAGCTTTTAATGGTGCATCTCGCTTTTCCCTTTGTGCTCAAAATAGAACCTAAAGTCATGAATTCCATCCAGCTGACCTTTTGTTTATGAGAAATGCTGTCATGCTCCAGTAGGATTCATTTAGATAATGTATATGTAACAAGTGATCCCATTCAAACGGATCTTACGTTAAAAAGAGCAGATTAATTGAGGATAATGACAAGTGATATTTTTAGAAGCATTCACCAAGCATTTTGTTCCCCATGCCTCCCGCATTACAAATTTGTCTGAATGTGGACGTTCATGGTTGTTTGAAATGGTTTCTTTGTCTCTGTTTGGCGCAGCATGTACAGTACTGTAAATCATGTTCCCTAATACCCATGATGCTCCAGTTACTGTTATATAACCTCTGAGGCCGGTCGTGTATTTCACTATATTTATCTGTCTTTGTACAATCTCTTTATAGTCCCCCTCCCCCAGCCGTTCTCAAACCCCCAAGTTCCTTTCCCATCCGGGAGGTCATCTCTTCCCAGTGGCCGGCTCTGGTGACCTTGGACAGCTGTGAGCACTTCCCCCTCTCTCTCTCTTTCTCTCTCTCACGGGCCCACGCTAGCCTGGCAGAGATGAGCAGGGGCTGATGGGATAGAATGAGAGGGCGGGAGAAGGCGGGGCCGGGAGGGGTGTGGAGACGAAGGCGGAACTTACCGAGTTCTTTTGTAGCTCCTGGACATTCAGAGATAGAGAGAGACACACACAGACATATCAATGGCGAGAGAGAGAAAGACTGCCAAATTGACAGAGAGAGACAGAGAAACGACAGACAGAAAGATGGGGAGAGAGAGAGAGATGGAAGGAAGCACAGAGAGAAAGGGAGAGATGTGAGTGGCATCATGTTGGAAGCTGGCAGCAGCATTTCTGTTTGCGTGATGAGGCCTGGGACCTGAAGTCAGTCGAGGTTATGCAGCATGTTCCTTCTGGGAAAATCATGACCTGGGTTAGGACATTAGGACATTGGGGAAATGGAGTTAGGAAATGAGGAAAGTCCTAGATTGAAAGCGATATTGGACAGATACAGATACAGATACGCTAACCTCCCCAGGGCCCGGGTAGAAGAGGGTAAGAGAGGATACGACGTAAAGGAAGTGTAAATAGAGGGAAACAGGGATGGTGAAGGTCCGTTGGAAGAAAAGAGCCCCAGGAAAGGTCAAGTGTGGGGAAAACGATTCCAAGCCGTGTCCTGCACTCACTCTTTCCTCCCGTGATTTCAGTGATTTTTTTCGCCGCTGTCCAGTTTGGTGACTAATAAAAAGGAAACTGAATTCAGCGGTCAGTCTCGGAATAGAGCTCACGTGGGAGAAAGGTTTTTTCTGTGCGGTTCTGCCGCAATTTTCATTGCCCTCCCAACGTGTCCCTCGTCGGTGACATCATGCGTTAAATTTATAAACACGTCGTCATCTGAAGATGAGGCGCAGGCTATAAATTTCTCTGCTGGCATGACGACTGCATGAAAAATTCCACACGTGGAAACGATAGAAAATGACTTGCGGTTTCCTGAGAACCTTGGGGGCAGGCCTGCTGCTTCCATGGCGATGGCTGAGTGGGTAGATATTTTTATATCCTTTTTAAAAAATATATATATATTTTTTTAAAGGGTTACTTACACGACAAAGCAGAAAAAAGTGCGTACAGAGGTTGCGGTTTCACAAAGCTCATAGACATATTACAGCCATACGGTTGCATTTGTGCCTTTTTGGATTTAGTTACATAACTGCATGCAAGAAATGATTTACATCCCCATCCCTCAACACTGAAATATTTTATTAATGGTCATGATTTCCATCATCACTCCCCCCGTCCCCCACTGAATGTGAAAAGCAAACTTGATTTATAGGGACGAGGGCACAGCTGCATAATTTATGTACATTGCTCATTCACCTACAATCCTCATACACTGAAGGTCATCTCTTAGCCTATCAAGCGGATAGCAACACCATTGGGTAATCTGAGCTTTTGCACATTGTTGAACCTGAAGGCTCCACCGTAGACCTGCCAGTATGTCAGAGGTTAATTGGAAAATGTGAGTCTTATATAATCATAATCAGTTGAAATATTTGAATGCTGAAAAGCAGTTTCTGACATTTTTGACAGGAATGCATTCACAAGCTGGATATTGGCACCTAAAATAATCAAGGCGTAGCCTACACGTGCTATGATGTGCTGCACCTTGCCTGCAGTGAGCAGCACATGGCACAGAGGACCCCACGTAGGTGTTCTGAGCCTTGCCTGCAGTGAGCAGCACATGGCACAGAGGACCCCATGTAGGTGTCCTGGGCCTTGCCTGCAGTGAACAGCACTTGGCACAGAGGATCCCATGTAGGTGTCCTGGGCCTTGCCTGCAGTGAACAGCACTTGGCACAGAGGACCCCATGTAGGTGTCCTGGGCCTTGCCTGCAGTGAACAGCACTTGGCACAGAGGACCCCATGTCTCCCAAGCATATTCTATGTCTGGACGTTAAGAAATAGTCTGTGTGTGAAGTAGGGGTGTGCCTTATTTGTACCTGTTTTTTATGGTAATGATCATGTTATTGTTGTGTAAACAACAGAAAATGCCAGTTTTCTGCCTCAATTTAGGCTAGAATACTGGCATTTTCTCTTGTTTATACAATTTCCAGTATATGCTATGTCCACTTCTGGGTACAGATACAGATAGTTTTGTTGTTTGAGCAGATACAGGTAATGTACACCCAGAATGCAAAGTTTCTTTCAATGAATAATGAAAGATATTCTGAAGGAAGATCCTAGCATTCACAAAGTCAGTTGCATTTCCAGATCCAAAAACCAAAATAGTTGGTAAGCTGACTTCGTCCCGGTTCAGATCCCACCTATGCCCACCCCCCCCTCCCTCCCCATTTTTTCCACACCCCTACCCTTTTATAAATTGTTAGAAATTTGAAACAGTGAATGAATGCTGAAGGAAGTAATTTTAACAAAAAAACAGAGTGACTCTCTGAAAAGGCAGAGCTTATGTCTTTTTCTTTCTTTTCTTCTTCTCCTGTGATTCAGCTCTGGGATTTGTCAGCCAAGTGGAAGTGAAGGAATTGTGGGTAGTCGCCCTGTCAGGAGTTCTGGCACAGTGTGTGTGAAGCAACATAAAGGCTGGCAGCTCGTTCCCGGCCTCAGCGCAGGTTTAATCAGGGCATAATGAGCCAGGAAAGCACTCTTAAGACTGCCCCCACTCCCCTGGGGGCACTGCAGTCTGGCATAATTTAAAGGGTACCAGCAGCCATGTTAGGCAAATATCAAACGGCGCTTGCTTCCCCTTTGCGATCAAGGAGTATTGCGTCATGTTCTTTTCCGTTTTTAGTTCAATCGAAGGCACATTTGCATTATCCTAAAAATCTAAATCCTGCCAATTGGATGGCCTGTTGGAAAGCATGTCAAGGCACGATTTTGAACAGTGGAGCAAGAAGCAAGGAACACAATCAACGTGCCTCACAGTGTGATATTTGCCGGCAGTTAATTGGTAAAAAGCTCTATTATTATTATTTATTTAAAATGATAATTGCTGCTCAGTTGTATTGCTTTAAATATCAGACCTGAGAATACTCTGATGATTCAAAGATTTAAGAAGTGTTCATATTAAAATGAGTAAGCAGTCAGCCATTTTTAAATGGAAAATAGTGTAATCAACCACTCTTATTTTACTCCTGCTCTGAATGGGTATGCTTTTCTGTCAACATCCATCATCTCATGTGGATACTGTGGTTGAATCCTCCGTCTTCCTCTCTACCTCTGTTTGTCTGTGTATGTGTGCAGTACAGGGCTGGTTGTTTGACTGTAATTCCATACTTTACTCTAAACAAATACAGTACTATTACATTGTAATCGATTACATTTTTTTAAACGGCCGTTTATTGAATATTATGCCACCTGTGGAAACTGCACAGCAATTGCGGTGAGGCGGTTGAAGCCGAGAACATTTTCCTGAGAAAGTTTTGTTCGGTTGCTAATGCAAACCGCTTCGGCCATTCATCTCCCGCCTGTCATGCTTCTGACCACAACAAGCTCAGATGGGAGAGTCTGAGAGAGGGAGAGTCTGAAATCGAGCGTTCGAGAGAGAAGCAGAGAGGGAGAAGGAGAGGGAGAAAGAGGGACAGGGAAAGAGGGAGAGGGAGGAAAGAGACAGAGGGAGGCTTGGACCCAGGTATTTCGGTAGTCTTCCTGGTGCCCGTGGTGCAGGCCGTGACGTCCTTTGTGGGTGAGAGAGGGACGGGACACGGCTCGCCGCGTACGGTGTGGCACCCTCAGGGAAGGGGTGCTGGACTGGCTGTGGAAACGCCCACAGTCCACACGGGGTCAGAGGTTACCTGTGTGGAGTTAAGCCCTGAAAAGGCCCAAGCCTCAAACAAGAGAAGGAGGCTGTGTCTTTGTGCAGTGTATCAGGGCGGCTTTTCTTGGAATGTACAGCCAATTAAATAATTTGGCTGAGCAATCAAAGTGCAATGGAACTGTTTCAATTAAATGGAGAGAGAGAGAGAGAGAGACCAGGCCTCATTTTCATTCGCTGGCGTCATGACAGTAATGTTGCAACAGGACCTGTTTCTGTTTTGTTTTATAATAATAGCCCCCAATTAATGCAGCTCGTCATTATTGGTTTCACAGTGCCGTTTTAATTAGGCTGCGGGTTCAGCACTAGCACTGGCAGCCGGCCCAGTCCCAATGTAAGCGAGCGTGCGCGGTCGCCTTGACCGAGCTTTTGGCACGAGAGCCGCGTATTTTCCAGAGAGTTCTCTCACCTGCGCCAGCCGATGTTGGAGGCCACACCTCAGCACTCCGACATACAAGGCAGGAGTTCACTTTTAGGAGCTAATTCCAGACGGAAATGCTTGTTTAGTAGTTTGTCTTCAGACTTCTTTATGTTGTTCCAGGTCGCTGTTGCGCTTTTAAAGTTTTTTTGTTACTTTGCTCTCAAACTGCCTTTTTCTCAACGGTGGTCTCTCATTTATTTATTTTTAAATGAATCTATAGCATGTAACATAAGATCTGCTACCACAGTAAAGTCCGTAAGTATCAAAGGCTGTGAATTTTGCTGTGGTCTGATTGTTGGTGTTGAAAATGACTGGATGATAGGATTATTGAAAGAGGGAAGGAAGCTTTCTGTCAGCCTTAATTTACCAGATCATGATTCCTTTGACCATGATTGTGTGCTACACAAACCTACAAATATAAAATATATGTGAGCGTACCACATAAAAGTACATTTTATCCATGCATTATATATCATACATTTTATTAAGTGAAAATTTTAAAAGGAGTCTTTGAAGAACAAAAAACGCAAAAAATAGTTTTTTTCATTTTCAGGTTTTCGTCACTCGGCAGGAGGTGTAAGCAATGTTAACGGGACGTGTGGGGAGAAGCCACAAGTCGCCCCCTTTGCGCCCCTGCCTCCTCGCTGGGGTTTGCGTCTGTTTACTGTAGCTTAGCGCTTGCTGTCAAAAATGCTGGTGGCATACCAGCCAAATTAAACCTGCTTTAAAAATGACCTGCCCGGTGAGACATCTATGGATGCCTTTTGATTTAGAATTCACCTTTAACTTCTCCCATTAATCAACGGCTGTCGTTTCCCACGTCTGTCAGTTGACCTCTGCACTGTAAGGTCAGAGGTCATCATAAAGTAAATTAAAACTCTTTGTGGTGTTTCCCTACCCTGAGAATCAACCTCATCCAATGGGAATGTGTTAACCAATGGGGGCTTTGTGCCTTTTGGATTAAATTTAAAGTACATTTATGAAAATACATTTTACAGGTCTAACTGAATTTTAATCTGTTTTCAAGGCTCTTATAATCTGTTGAAGTAAAATGGCTAAGTATCTAGTAAATTGACGTATGTTTTTTTTTTTTTTAGCAGCTAAAGCATTTGCTGCTTGTTTTTATAATTTATACTCTTGAGAGAATTATTTGTCTCTGGTTCTGATTTAGAATCTTCCCGTCCCTATTATTTTAGTATTAATATATTAATATATAACCTAAGACATATTACCAAAATTACAGTTTACAAACTTAATGTATCATAGACCATTATTCTCTCACACTCTGCCCTCATCGCCTGTTCCTCCCTCTCTCTGTCTCACTCCCTGTGTGCGTGCATGTGTGTGTGTGTGTGTGTGTGTGTGTGTGTATTTGTGTGTGTGTGTGAGCGCACATGTGAGAATTCTTGCAGCTCTAATAAAAGACAGGTGGTGTTGAGACTGAATTTTTTCTCATGCATTTTCCTAGACTTGAAACTTAGCAGATTAAGATTTGACAGCTATAAGTACTTTGTCAGATTCCTCATTTGTAACAACCAATCAGGCTATTCCACGTGAAATATTTACCCACACAGACACAAAATGAGAAAATTACCCCTGCATTATAAAAATACAATAATTAAAGGTTTTTTCTTCCACATTTGGGTTTGGCATGGCATTTTCTAACCCTATTTATTTTCTGTGTTTTTTTCACACAACACTGAAAGATGCACCATGTGCATTAATATAGTAGACACCGTCCAAGGCCAGAATTCTGGAATGCTTGTATTTTAACTGCCTGGTCCTTGAGATCTGTCTGGGCCTCACAATCAATCACAGAGTACAGGTCATACTGCTATTCGCCCATGCATAAAAATAAGCCCATGAATTTTCAATTGATTTCTCTGCTTAATATCACTCAAATATTTATACAGAGGCAATCTAGCAGAGAGTCTTAGCCATCTTAGGAGCCATCTATTGAATCGCGTTGCCATGCCAATAGCCTGTCTGTGCTTTGAGTGCTTGCAGTACATGCGGTTAGCAGTGAGGTTATGGTAACAACATCAGCAACCATAATGGGAAACAGAGTATATGAATTTGCGCCACATCTAATTTTGGCTTGACGGTACGATTCCCTTAAAATATTAAACTAATGGCTCTGAGGGAGGCGGGGGCAGAGGGGGGGTGGGGGGGCGGGGGCAGAGGGGGGGTGGGGGGGGGCATTGCGATTTAGACCAGCATTAAATAAACAAGTCACATAAGTAAATTGCTCTTCGAATGTAACTTAACTAATGGAGTGTGACTCTGGAGCTGGTGTAATGAACACACTGCTGAAATGGAGTCTTCCTCTCTTCTAACCCCCCCCCCCCCCTCCTCCTCCTCCTCCCCCCCCCCCCTCCCCCAGCAAATCAAAACTGAGATATCCACCACATGTGTGGCTTTTCTGGAAAAACAGAACCCTTGCTTGGGAATATATGGACAGGAAATTTATAGCATGAGCCTCATACGGGCCTTCAGAAGAGGGAAAAAATTCCCCAAGCCTTGTTTCCATTTGGCTTGGAAGTACAGTGACCCCCCACCCCCAACCATACCCCTACCCCGGCTCTGGACAAGCATGGGCTCTGGTGTGGGACCTCCTGTCCGATTGCTGGGCTAAATCCCACAGCACACATCATCTGTTCTCTCTTTGGGGCGTTCCCTTGATTTAGAGCTGCTAGCCAAACACCTTGTCTGTTAATGTACAAATGCATAAAACAAACACCCCCACACACACACACACACACCCCCACACACATGCACGCGCAGTCACACACACACTGCAAATTTCACAAACATTAATTTCTGTCAGCTGTGATTTCCTAATTCTTTGTTACGCAGAACAGAAAAGTTCTCTTATCGGAGTTGAATAGATTCTTATCACTAATACCTATTTTCGCCCGAATTGTTCAAAGAACAGGCAACTTTGTGCAGAGTCAATAAGTCTGCCGTCAGTGTAACTCATTAAGTTGGAAAACATCATTTTTCAGACAAGCTTATCCAGTGCAGCTTATACAGTATAGATTTTTTACGTATAATTTGTTAGACATCTGGATGTCATTTAGGCATTTAGTACCTTGCTCCGGGGAAAAATTGCTGTGCCCAACCTGGGAATTTAGCCGACAACCTTGTAGTTACAAGCCCAGTTCCCTAAACCATTATGCTACACTGCCACCTGTAAAACTGTCTTAGAAAAAACACTGACAAGCAGCCTGGCCGTCTCTAATAAAATAAAGAAGAGGAAAGGCCTCGTTGATGAGCTTGAATGACAGGAGAGCGCTGACGGTGACAGAGGCGGTCTGAGGAGCGGCTGATTGAATGAGACAGGTTGCCTGTGGTGGGACACCTGAGTGTGCACTTTGTGCCTCCCGCCGACCTCGTTCGGATGCGAAGACAAGCGGTGACAAAAATAGCCGCCCGCCGGTCACAAGCCACGCCAGATTGACACACTTGAGATCGGTTCAAGCGCTGCTCTGCTGCTCTGCTGTCAAAAACACAGAGGATAAATGGAAGCGGGAAAGGAGGTACGGTTACCTGCTGGACAAGAGGAAAGCCGCTCTGAAGAGTCGCACAAACATGTGAACCTTCTGATTAATCGCGATTTGGCACTTCTGGTGCCGCAAGATGCGCCGCTCTTAAGATCCGTCTGGGGGTGAGACGTAGTTGCCCTGCTGATGATAAGGTAAAGCATCATGGGAGTGCGGGATGGGAACCAGAGCGGAATGAAGCAACGGTTGCATGGTCTGAGGTGCCATCACAATACTGAGCTTGTGATAATTCGGGGAATTGGGTTCTGCTGATGTGGCGAGGGCCTGGTGTTCAGTGTGTCGATTGACAATTCTCATTATTAGCCTGCATGTGAAAATGTGCAAAGTGCTGTAGTTTTAATGTTTTTAACCCCCCCCAAGAGAGAAATCTTTATATACAAGACACAACATTTTGTTTGGCACCACTGTTTTTATTCTTTGTGTGGTCCAACACAAGTTAGTTACTTGGAACAATCTTATGCTATTTGTACAGACCATTGATATTCTCTTGCCTAACCACTGTGTAAATACTACAATATCTCAATGTCTCTTCAGCAGTCTCATATTGCGATTGTGCAGCATATTGAGATTGTGAATTTGGTTAGAGTGCGAGCGCTTGTGTTAATTAGTGGTGTCTGACAGATTGTTGGAGAGCATCTGTCTGAACATAGTTGTGTTTTTTTTCATTTTTTGCGGGCAGATAGAACAGCAGTTGAAGTTCAAAACAATAGAGAATTCTGAGCCAAAAGATGTCCTGAAAGCAACACTACACAGTGGGATTCTGTAAACGTCCATTCTGGACCTTGATGTAAATAGAGCTTTATTAGAAAGATGACCACAAATTAACCACAACCACAAATAATAAACATTCAGTAGTTGTTAATGTCTGCACACATTAAAATACTTTTTTTTTAATCTATCGATTGTGTCAACGTTAAAGACGTTCATTCGCTAATTTCCTTTTTTCTTAGATGTGTTCTGTGATATATAAAAAGTAAGTGAATATGATGTTGCAAATTCCAAGTTGGGCCTAAATCCATCTGTGTCATGTGTGTGATGGGGGTGGGGGGGGGAGCATTTGGCCCTGAGCTACAGTGGGGAAGCCAGGGAGGTGTAAGGCAGTGCATTCTCCTCTCTACATGATCCGCAAAAAACTCCTGCTGAACCAAACCCTGCCATCCCTTCCCAAGTTCTCAAGCCGGGGGGTTGGCCTTGACCTCTGACATGAAAATACAGACGCTCATTTCTTGTAAGACAGCCGCTACCCCCTCATCCCCTATGGTATTGCCCTCTATGTACCCCCTATCCCACACTATGTTACACCCCCCCCCCCCCCCCCATGCTCTACATCAGCCCTTCACCTTCTTTCTTAACTCTGTCTCTGTTGTTATTATAGGGATTCAAACTCTGTGGAGTTTACTTGCCTATATTCACACTCTCCAGCTGTAAATTGCAGCCCATCATGCATTGCAACAACTTCTTTCCTCTTCATCACATTTTTAATGCTTGTTTTGTAAACTTTGATGTAGTAATTAAAGTTAATTTATTGAATTGCTCTTTTAATTCATTGTGTGAAATACAGCACTCTGTGATTTTAAAGTGAAAATGAGTAGATATTAAATATTGTAAATATTTTTATTACCTATTGCTGATAAGCACTCAATATGAATGCACAGCACACTGCTCACATGTACGCAATGCCAAATCTTATTCTTGTGTGGCTCAGAAAATACCTGCAAAAAATAGTTGCTGTTTGTTCATTTTCATGAAGGAAACACCTGTCAGCTGACACGTCATGGCAACCGTAAGTGTTGCCCTACAGTGACATTTGGGGTTCAGGGCCTGACATTTCAAGGCCACTGTTAAATGGTGATATTGGGTTTACCTGCAGTGTGGCCATAATTTTCAGCTGAGGCTCAAACGAATGAAATGCTTTAATTTCTCTATTCACCTGCCCCATTAAACCCTTTAGCTACTAATTCAGGTGCCCAGGATTTATACCTGCTTAAGCAAGTGTTATGCCATTAATCCCCAGCAATAAAATCCACCACCCAAAAGGAAGTTTCCTGGCAGGAGGAAATTGTCAGCACAGTCAGGCGCAGGGGACACCTGGGGGACAGTTATCTTCAATTAGTAAAACCATCATGGAGTCAGTTAACGGTGCATTTAAACTTTACACCTATTCAAAAGGGTGCATGTTAATTTGAAGAAAAAAAAAACGTTCAGCACCTCAAATATGTATGAGTTTTTTCTGTATTTGTCATTTTTAAGTTTTGGTTTTTATTAGATTGAATGTATTAGTTGCATTTAGAAAATAAAGTGTTTGTTGATTAAATTAGATGCATGCAAATGGAACCACTACAGATGACATATATTAATTTGAGTCATATAAGTCACTTAATAAAACTAGCGATCAATATTTATGGGAGGTAGATTCATGCTGATGGTCCTTTTTTAAACATATTTAAGTCCAAGTTCAATTGTACTCGTATGATAATGCACTTTAATAGGCATCAGACTCTTAATTGTGTGTCACAAACAAAATAAAGATTGCATGACTGAAGCTGATAGATTTTTTGTACTATGATTGATGACGTAAAGAATTGTAGTAGCCTAGTAGTAAAAATAGCTGGGAATGAACTGCTGAGGAGCTGCCGACGGTGCATGTAATACGTGAGTGACGCTCTCGTTGGTTAAAGGTCAATGCCCGTAAAGTCAATGGCCAGACAGCTGAGCAGTTTGAAGTAATAGGAAGCTTAAATTGCAGGAAATTATTTTACAGATTATAAAATAAAATGTTCACTCAGTGCATTATATGCTAAATCCTCTAAAAATATAGGCCTATACGCCCTAAGCTTTGTGAAAAAATAGGCTACGTGGTTAGTACAGGAGAAAAAGCCCTAATATGTTTTATGATATCCATTTGGAATCGCTGTTTTGCTCATTTTAAAAGAACCATGATTCCGAGAAAATGTGTATCTGCTGCCGCAAATATTGTTTTAGAACGAATCTCGTATTGACGCTCTGTAATGTGAAGTGCTGAGAATATACAAGCGAAAGTGTGTGTGTGTCAGTGCGTGTGTGAGTGAGTGAGGTCGAGCGAGCGAGAGAGAGAGAGAGAGGGAGAGAGAGAGACCGAAGTGCTATGCATATGCGATAGAGTGAAGTGGAAACTTCAAACAAGTAGGCTACACATCTGGAACACGGGTGCATTTGGGTCGTGTCGAAACGCGGTTTTTGGATTTTTACGAAACAAAACTTGAATTATCGTGTGACATAAAAGCAGACAAGGGACTTAACAGACATGTTTTTATTCTTTGGCGAAATATATTTCCATTCTTGCTTGCTGCAAGGCGACGCGACTCTTTGAACCAGGTGAAGAGGCGATTATTACGGAGAACAAGTCCTCACTTTGGATGAGTAACGGATTTCGGCGGCCGGGGTTCGCGTTATTATGTGCCAGGATTTACGATGACAACGAAGAGAAAGTCAACGAAAATTAAGCTCAGGCGTTCTTTCAGCGAGCAACTGAGAAGCTCCACGTCTAAAGCTTGGGATTTACTGTGGAAAAATGTCAGAGAGAAAAGGCTTGCAGGTCAGTGTCATCGGAAAGTACCACGCAAATAATCTCGTTGCCATGTACAATTAAACGCACTATGTGTAACTCTTGCTCAACCTAAATTACTTTTATTTATGGAAGGTCACTCTTCATTTGCAGTGCCAATGCTCTATCTGCAACGTTATCATATTGTTTGTGCACTGGGGTTTTAATACGACTTAATTAATTGATTGACGTGCGCAACAGGGGACGGACATAGCTTTGCGCTTCTTTGGACTATGTCTACTTCCACCGAATGTTGAACCGTAACCTATTAATTGGAATATGTAACACTGCAGTACACATTTATATCAAGCACTGGTAATAAGCAGCGCTGAAACTTTTTTGACCGAGTTTTTATTTTCTGGTTGATTAATCTTCAGCTAGCCTACTGGCCAAATTTAGCCATAAAAATAAATTTTATTTTAAATCCTTTTATTCCAATAACAACGTATTGTTGACGCGTAGACTACATCACACTGATATTGACAATATGTTCAGAAGTAGGTCTATGAGATAACTATAATCCTTTCATTTTCTTTCCTAATGCTAAGCGTAAAACCCGCTTAATTTTGGCCAATGGCGTGTCGGAATACTGGACTATGTGGAGCTGTTCAAATACTATTTCCGCCGCAGCTAAATGGCTCTTCATGCTGCTGTTGTACAAGGCTGGTAATTGGTGACTGTTTAAGAAATTACTTAATCGCTGCTGGCGAGTTATCAGTGACAGTCTGTTTTAAATCATACAGACGTATTGAATCGCGCTCTCCCTTGAACATCTCATTGTTGATTGTTGCTGACAACTGTCTCGACTGGAGACATTCCGAATTCTTTACTTTAACATACTGTCGTTTATCATTGGTGAGTTTCCCTTGTGCCTCGTTATTTGAGTGCAGATGGTTGTCCGCAATGGGATAAGCACCTCCTCCAATCACACCACTGACAGTTTAGTTGTGGCCCCGTTACAGTGCATGTGGTAGGATGTTGCATTTAGGCGCCGAGGGAAAATATAAAATACATTTTAGTAGGCTACATTGGTGTTTGTCATATGCCTACATAAAAACACGTCACTGAGAATATTATGTTGTAACTTCATTCTTTTCCATTATATTTTGCAGTGTTTAAACACCAATGTTTTCTTATTAACGGGGGATGGTTACAATATCCAAGATGTAGGCTATTGTATAAGATGCCATATCGCACGAGGTGGAAACACCTAAATCGTTTAACGTTAATCATTTTGTTCAGAATTAGGTAAAAGTACCAAATTTAAACTGAGGGTTTGCATTTCAGTATTGTAATATCATTGCTCTTTGAAAACATCAGTCAGAGATGTGAATGAAAGGATTTCTGAACAGGTGGAATTTAGGGGAGGAAGGAGAGTTCTCCCCATCATTGTCGGCTCAGCCAGATTAGTGGAGAAGTATCATGTGTTTGCTGGATTAAAGCTTCCTGCGTGTCTTAATACTAGTTTGGAGTTCGTTCGTCGTAAATGGGCTCTTCTGTCTGGTTTCGCTGGTAAACAAAAAAAGAAGAACATCTTCCGTGCCCCAAAGGTAACACAGGAACATTGTTGTTGTGTTTATTTGTACATTCGCAGCACTCATTCTTGGCTGCAGTCTCGCGTGTGTTGGAGGACAAAATCAAGAACATTTACCCAATATGTACTTTTCTCACACATGTACAGCTAGGTCTGCATGTAGGCTGATCACTTGCTGGTTCAGGACATCGAATAAATGTCAGCACTCTGTGGTATCTGTATATACTAGCCTATATTGCCCTACTAATTTACATGGTAGGCCTAATTCTTGTGGCCAAATTCAAGGAGTGCAATGTGGTGTGTTAAAAATGAACTAATTAGCATTAGATCAGTTTGCTTTGTAGCGTGAGAAAAATCAATAAAGTTTCTCTGTTCGGGGTAAAAGTGCTTTGGTTGCTGTGCCATTGTGTTCGTCTCAGGATCGCTGTTGTAATTCTGTGGTTCACCACTAGGTGTCAGTCCATTCCAAATTCAGGTCTCTAAATAACAGCGATTCGGAGAACTGAAAAGGCCCACCTGTTCACTGGCTTTCGCTTCCTTGGCACGGGGTTCTCCCAAGACAATAGCGCTGAGATTAAGTTTCATAATCATGTTCCTGCACAATGTTGATACACACTATTGCAAATACATACTATTGTAAATAAACCTAAATTTTACAGTGAGCTTCATGTCCAGACTGGCAGCACATTCTTTGGCTTTATTTTAAGAGTGTTAGGATTTCCTCTGACTTGCATGCCGGTTGAGCTTTTGTTTATTTGATGCTTTTAAAGTTAAAAACACACAAAACATAGTTGCCACAGGGGTAAAACGCTGCAATAATTCAGCAGATGCACATTGAGTTGTTTGGATTGTTGACATATTAATCCCACATTCAATTCCATATATGTATTTTATTGACGTGCCGTGAACCTGGCAGCTTCTCTCATAGTCTTGGACCAGTGTTTACATACAGGCTAAACAATGGAAGGCCTTATATGGGCAGGGCAGAGATAGTAGGCCACGCTTCCCACACGAGGTGGGTCCTGATCAGGCTCGCAGGTCAATAAAAGGTTTGCTCCATTTTTGTAATGCTCTGGAGTTAGAGTTTGTAAGTAAATGTGTTCTTTCGCTTGAGGAAAAAAATCTGTAATTTCTACTGTGTTGCATCAGTTCTGTTTCTCCCGCATTGGACCAGCTGTGAAAATTCCATCTTTGCAAAGGAATTTCTTTGTGCCGTCTGCACTTTACCCCTGGTTAAGGAGAAAGGTGAGGAAGGGGTTTTTATAGAAAAACTTCAGTCCTCTCTGCCCCCCAATCCTTTGGGCTGAAAGCCTTTATTTTAAGTTCTGAAAAAGGATGGGGTGTTTTCTTGTAGATGCATTGGGTAGAGTAGTCTTTGACATAACAAGGGTGCTGCTGAATTTTTCAAGTGCTGTCCAGGCATTATACACAGTGACATAACAATGACAAAACCAAAACACAAGAAAGAGATTAATTGCTTGTTAATGCAGTCTACCTATCTTGTTAGCCAGCAGACAAAAGCCAGGAGCACTTTTCACTTAAGGCAGACTTTTCAAACTGGTAACGTAAGGTATTAATAATGCATCGTGTTAAAACATATACTGCCAGACAAACAATTACGTGTTCAAAGAGAATCTGCTAAATGCCAGTAAGGTAAAGTAAAGTATAATAGCTTGTAGTAATAATAATGCCTTGCATTTATATAGCACTTTTCTCACACTCAAAAGTGCTTTACAGTGATGAGGGGGAAACTCTCCTCAACCACCACCAATGTGTAGCACCCACCTGGGTGATGCACGGCAGCCATTTTGCACCAGAACGCTCACCACACATCAGCTGGGATAAAATTAGGACTTTGTCTTAATTAGAGCCCTTCCATGCTATTGAGTATGCTTGTTGAGTACACTGGATGAGTTGTTAAGGAGGCAACATTTTCTGTGAATGTAGTGTGCTTAAAATCTCTGGATTATATATCTATATTTCTGGGTTTTCACTGAATACAATCGGGAGCATACTTTTCAGGAAGTAAATTAACATTTTGGTCCCAAAAATATGACGTGCAGCTTCGCTGACGTTTTTCTTCAACAACAGTAACAATGTGTGAGCTGGGCTGTGCAAGTTTTAAATGCCACTGGAGCCAGATCTGCTTTTAAATGGCTAGTCTACATTAGGTTATATACCTGTGCGAACACAGCCAGGGCTCTCCTTCCGGCCCGCTCCCTGTGCCAGCGAATCCTAAACAGTGTCAGCAACATTATTTTCCTGTCGTTTACTGAGAAAAACGGCATACGGGGTCAACCCAAAAGTATTGTGGGTCAACTGGGGTCATATTTATTTACGTTGGTGAGCTACTTTCTCTACTTAATGGACATTCACTAAATGTATCATTGTTGCCCCTGACTGAATGGAGTGTGAACTACAAGAGCGGGACGTCTTAGGACACTTCCACAGTATGGTTATGGAAAATAGTATGGAGAATATTCTTTGCATACTGCATGTCGCAAACTAAACAGTACACCGTAGATGGGGCTCTGATTAGGACAGAATTTTTTTTTGCCAATTAAATCAGGGAATGATTAGGTGGCAGGTTGAGAGAGCCAGGTTGGGAATTTAGCCAGGGCTGTGTCTGATTCAGAGCCCGATCTACCGCGTCCTGTTTACTGTGTACTAGTATGCTGTATACTGCTCACTGCATACTGTTTAGTGACACGCAGTATGCAAAAAATAACTTCCATACTATTATTAGCGAAAACCCGAAAATAAGTATATCATTCGGGGATATTAAGAACACAGGGTATTATTTCAGAATTGTCGCGTACTTAACAGCTTTTTTTTAAAGTACTTAACTGGCATACTCAATAGTAGGCAAGTGTGCTGATTTGGACAAGGTCCAGGACACCAGGGAGCCCCCTACTCTTTGCAATGAGTGTCATGGGATCTTTAATCTCAGTGAGTCAGTGACCTTAGTTTATCATCTCATCCGAATGACGGCATTTCCTACAGCACAATGTTCCCATCACTACAGTGGGGGGATTGGATTTTATTTGACCAGAGGGAAGATCGCCCCTTACTGGCCCACCAACACCACATCCACCAGATCACCCCCTACTGGCCCACCAACACCACATCCACCAGATCGCCCCCTACTGGCCCACCAACACCACATCCACCAGATCGCCCCCTACTGGCCCACCAACACCACATCCACCAGATCGCCCCCTACTGGCCCACCAACACCACATCCACCAGCAACTTAGTTTTCCCAGGAGGTATCCCATCCAGTGCAGATCTGCTTAGCTTTAGCCATTCAGCAGGAGCAGGGTACAAGGTGGCATGGCTGCTTTGATTATGACAGGCCCTACTCGCGCCCTATATAGGTTCGGTACACTTGCCTGAAAACTCATTGCAAATAAGAATGTAAATATTATGGTGAGCCTCCTATTCCACCTTGCTGGTGATGCTCGTTGGTGTGTTTTATCGCACCCTATGAAAGCTTTACCTCACCATGCGGCCGTGAGCGTGCAGCTAGGGAAGGACAAGCTGCCATTTCAGGGCTATTCTTAGTCCTCCTTCACAGGAAATCTCACACCGTGCCCCAGCGCGACTTCCAGGCGCAGATCATCCCCCCACCCCCCCAAGGCAGCGCACCACAGACGAATGCATCCAAATGTTTACTCTGCGTCCTGCGCAGCGGTGGCGATCGGTCCCTGCTTTTCCGCTTCTCCCTGTGGACTGACGATCTCAGCAGTTGGTCACATGCCTTATGAATGATTCCGTATAACACTGACGCTTGTGTCCATGTCTTATGAGCGAGTAGGACTAGTGATGTCGTTGTAATATCCTTTTGCATACGGTATAAGAAGACAGAGGCCCAAGTTTCATCTTGGCTGCAGTGTTTTTTCTTTCTACTTAGTTATTATGAATTAGTTTTACCTTTTCACTTTGTAATTCAAAGTCGCTTTTTTTGAATCCCTAACCGTCTTTTTTTATTTCACTGGTCACTAAAGTGTGATGTTGTATGAGTAATGCAAGAAGAAATTCTCCCTGACCAACGTTTGTTTGTTATTCAGCATTTAGGCCAAACCACATTGCGGCCAGATTCAATCCGAGCCTAGGTCATTAATTATCCAGCATTTCATTCTTGCATTCTGGCCTCCAACAGAATCCCGAACTCAGGTGCTTTTGTCGACACCACCACACTTTCCCGTTCCCTCAGCGCAGACGGGGGGGGCATGTTGGGACAGGTTGGGTGAGGGCTCCCCCTTCACAAAACATCCGCACTAGGAACAGGGCGGCCATGTTCACGCTCTGCACATCTCCCTCTAAAAAACCCAGTGTTCCTGCGCCTGCTGATAAAGACCCTGTAGTCAGCAGAGAGATCGCCTGGCATGCCATCCTCTCTCACACAGCCTCTCCCCGTCATCTCTTGCCGCAACGGCGAGGGCCCGGTTGTCGATGGGGGTGTTAATGGGCGAGTTTTGAAACTGCATTCCTGGGTGGATGGAGAAGAGAGACTTTTCCCTCCGTTTCCTCTTGACATGCATTTATTCCTCAGTGCCCCCTGTGTCTCGCGAGGCTGGCCTGCCTGTCGTTATTTATTATTTTGTAAATTGTAAGAACTGGCACGCAGCATCAAGGCCGAAGTTTGAATTTTAACTCGGAGCCCCGTTTGTCTCGCTTGCTGTTCTCAAGGACAGTTTAATGGCAATGTGGCCGCTGGGGCTCCTGCCCTGCTGTTCAGCCGATATTAAGTCGCACTTCAATTGTCTACAAATGAATTGCTTCAGTGCCCTGCTAGTGCTAATTGAATTTAAATCTGTGCGGAAAAGGATGGATTGATTAAAGCAGCAGAGTAATTGGGTAGATTTTTCTTCCATTGTGTCTGCAAAGGGATGACATTAAGTGCGGTGATATATATGTATGAGAGCGATCCGAATAGTGACAGGTCTGCCGTGATTGGTCCACCCCTCCAGCTGCTATTTCCCTCGGGATCTGACACTGTAATTACTGTTCTCACCTGACTTCTGTTTTGCTTTGGGGACAGACGGAAATGTGTGTGCGCGTGTGTGTGTGTGTGTGTGTGTGTGTGTGTGTGTATATATGTGTGTGTCTGTAATTGTGTATGTGAGTGCACATGAGTTTATGTGCCTATGAGTGCATGTGTGTGTGCGTGCGCTCACGTGTGTGTGCGTGTGTGTGTGTGCGCTCACGTATGTGTGTGTGTGTCTGTGTGTGTGTGTGTGTGCTCACGTGTGTGTGCATGTGTGTGTGATCAACAGCAAACTCAATAAATTAAGTCATTCTCGCCACCCCTTTTTCGTACCTGAGCAAACATTTTTCTCTCTCTTTCTTTTTTTTGATTGCTTTTTTTAAAGCAGCCCTAGCAAAACAGGACAGCCGCTCGCCCTCCCTGCCTGGGCTATTTCTGAAGTAGGGCAGAGTGGCCTGGAGACCTGAATCATGCCCTTTGTCTCTTTTACCCAGGCCAGTGTGTGCCAGGAGGGCGGGGGGAGTCTGAAGGTGGCAGGCAGGCGGGGAGAGGGGGGCAGAGAAAGGCAGCCGCCGTGTTTAACTTGGTGGCGTGCCCACTTGTACTCAATTCACATGTGTGGCGGTAAAGCTCGCTCTTCACAGCCAGACACGTCGTGTCGCCATGGTGCCACTCGAGCGGGCCGTTCCGCCGACAGGACGGTGGGTGGGTCTGCCAGGATGTGGACGCGGGACGCTGTTTAAAACGGGGTGAGGGGGGGGGGGGTGCTGACTTCACTTGTTCCATGCATACAGCACTTGGACAGAGACCCTCTCACGAGACGTTTTGATCAAATGGTGGTTTTGTTTGCTCGGACCCTATTTGTGTTGTATTTGGCACACGATTTCACCCCAGTGTGAACAGAGAAGTAGCCTGGTTAGCGGTTGTGTAATAGAGAAACCTATTTGCAGCGTGCCTATGAATAGTCAAAGTGTAATGTCTTTTTTATGCAGTGAAAGTACAGACAAGTCTATAAAGAGGGGCAGCCATGAACCGGATAAGTGAAGTTTGAGAACAGTGGACGTAGATTCAGAAGCGCGGGGTATTTTCTCTGCATTTCTCAGTAGTTTTGCCTGTTTCTCGGACACGTGAGCGCAGGAAGTCTTCCAAAAATCACCGCGTTCAGTTAGTCAGCCAGTAAATAAACATATAGGAATAAGCTGAGTACTGTGCCGATATTTCCTTCCTGTATCATGTGCTTAATGACGAGCTGCTGCCTGGAGCCTCGTTTTAAAGACAGAGGCTTTGTGCTTGCTGTTCTTGCCACTAGTGTTAAGTAACGCCTTGCTTTTTATTTATTTATTTATTTATTTTATTTTTTGGCGTGAAGCTTTGCCATGGGCAGTGCTCTGGTGTGAAACCCCCTGAGGGTTGGGGGGGTGGAATAAATGTGGTGTTGGGGGGGTATAGATGGGGGGGGGGGGGGTGTGAGGTGAGAAGTGTGGAGGAGATTTGCCACTGGCCTCTCTCCCTCTCTCCCTGTCTACCTTCTTGGCTTCTTCTGCAGCGCGGTTAGAGATCTTGGCACCTGTGCGCAGGAGAGGCCCACACTGGAGGGGGCCATTTCTGGGCGGGGTGGCGGCCACAGGCAATAATGTTTTTCCAGTCCCACCCTCTCTCCCTCCTTGCTTCCGCTTCCCTCCCTCGCTCTCTCCCTCCCGCTTACTCAGTCCACAGGCATTCCATTGGTATTTATATTTCCCTCCAGAGCAGGGGAAGCTCAACAAGCACTCAAACAGACTGTGGCTTCAGCTCAGCCCATTTGCCGCCTCGACATTGGCCACTCCGGCGTCACATGATGGGGGAGGGTGAACTGTAGTGAAGTGAAGTGTTGGCAGTCCTCCTAGGGTCTGCTCTCTCCCTCTCTCACTTTTCTCTCTCTCTTACTCTTTTTCTCTCAAGCTTACTTCCGTTCTCTCGTCTTTTTTGTTTTGGTACTCGTCGGTTTTTCTGTGGGCAGAAAGGAGTGAGAGCTGAAAGCGTAGAGAAGAGAAGGGGACGCTTTTTGCACACGCTGCAGCCATGTACAGGGAGCTCCCAGAGTCCCCCAGCAGTGAGTGTCTGGGAAGCATGACCCCCGAAACGCAGGACATCTACCTGAGGATGGACCATCACAGACGGCGCTCTGGGTACCGCCTGGGCAGGATCATTGCCAGACAACAGCTGCTCCAGAAGATCGCTAGAGGTATGGGGGGGTGGGCGGACCCAACCGCAGAACCGACCGACCGACCAAACGCCTTTCTTAGTTGCTCCTACATCATCAGTTTGGCGGAATGTTTTTTTTGTTTTTGTGGTGTATGTGGTGTATGTCGTATGCGGTGCCTGTTACAGTTACTCAGCCTCATGATTTATGGTTGGTTTGACTTTGACTCGAAGTGGTGTTTGCTCTCGTGGTGTGATTTTTGAACCGTCGGTGCCTCCGCTCATAGTTTGACGTTTATTGCCAGGGTCGTATATGCCTCTCGGCGGTGTTCGCTGCAATCAGCGTTCCTCTTTCACCTGTGTGAGTGCAGGTGTCACACACATCAACGTTTCTGACCCACATACACAGCGAGCAAGTCTAGACTTCTCCGCGCTGAAATGCCGCGCGGCGGTGTTTTATTAATCGCAGTTCGGGAGGAACGCTGACAGCGAAATTCCGACGGCAAAACGCTTGGTTCTAAAGTGTAACCGGGACAAGTACAATATTAGCTTAACCTTTTGAACGCAGGCAAGGGGATAGGCAGTAAGATCTGAGAGAAATTCCTCCTGTTTCACTGACCATCCTTGCAGTAACCTTTGAATGTTTTTTTTTTTTTTCTGTCATGTTGAACCGATGCCTGACTTAAATGTATGAAAAAGAATCTCACCGAAAAACAGATGCGTGATGAGGAATTGTGCACTTAGCTTCTCGGTCAGGTATTTATGAGTCGCCAGTGGGCTTGGACATGCTGTACTTTTATACTCACGAACATGCAAATGCTTTGGAGTTTGTCTTGTCTTGGGACTCTTTTTTGTTTAAAAAAAGAATGAGAGATTGAGTATGTAACGCTAATGCACAGCCCATACTGTAAACAGAGAGTGTTGAAGCGTCTGTGAAAGCCCTTTGGGTTGCATTGCGGTATTCGGGTCTTATCCTTACCCGGGATCAGCTTGAGACAGTGGATTTTGACCTCCTTGGCTAGCTGCTCCCCACCCCTCTGTCTCCGCTAGTACCTGTCCCCCCCTGGGGACAGGGGGTGGGGGAAGCGGCACGCATAACAATGGAATTGGGGAGGGGAGGGGGGGGGGGGTAGCACACCACTCTGCCACTCCCCCACCGAAGGTGTGGATGCCCTGGAGTTAGATAGGAAGGTGACCAAAAACTTGTCCATCTCCTGTTCCTTTGAGTCATAATTTAGCTCTGTCTGTATGTGTCTGGGTCCACACACACAAACACACACAACAGCAACACACACACGTACTGAAGCACACACACAAACACACACACACGCACACATAGTGTAGGTCACACGTACACGCACACATACTGAAGGTCACACGCGTACACACACATGCACACACACACACACACGCACACAGCCCGACAGAGAGCTCTTGATCTCGTGCGTTAGGGACAGATAAAATGCGACAGGCTTCACGCAGTGGCGGTTGATAGATGGCTCGCATTGCCGCGGCGTGTCCAGCGTGCGTGTCACGCTCACATCACGCGCGCTCGCTCTCGCTGCAGAGGACACAAGGAGCATTGTTTGGCTGCAGATGCGCAGATACTTACTGGAGCCTCTTCTTAGAAGGCTATCATTTGCACGGCCTTACTATCTGATTTCTTTTGAAGACAGAGGCGTGTGGAGTCTTGTACGCGGCGTACGCGTACGGCACCTCAAAGGTGGCTGCTTTGTCCTCTCATTGGTTATGTAGGCTGGCTGGGACATGGACAGACAGAGTGTGCACAGTTGAAAGTGACAGGGGTGAAGTGGCAGGTCCTTCTTCAGCGCTCAGTATCCACAGCTCTGAAGTTGACCCATTGTTTGTTATTCCATGGCTTTTTTTACATCCACACAGTATAGTATTCAGCAAGAAATTAAATAAACAGCTTTTTAGAAATTATCTTAGAACCTGATAGGTTTTTGTAAAGTGGAAAGTAAGTTCTCTGGAAAAATGTTTTTCCAAAAAACCTCTTGTTGTAGATGTGCAGGCTAGAGGGGTTGAGGTGTGAGCAATGTTTGACAGGCTATTTTTGCTAACTGTCAGAGGAGGACATTCACCTTCGCCTTGTTTGTAGGAAGGTCTCTGATTGGATAATTGATTATTGCACTGTAAATTAGAACAGTATGAACAAGCGATTTTTAAAAAAGAAAAAGAAAAATGACCTGTGCGTAGTGTACCGTGTCTGCATAAACATCTCAATCATGTGACTTGCTGCTTGCGAAATTTCAAACAAACGGTCTGCAGTCTCTGAAAATGGAAAATTACGAGGCGTGATCTCGCTTTCTCTCACTTGGAGATTTTCTCCGTCAGCACCGCTTCAAAAAGCTTTGGTTTGTTTATCACCGCGGTTGTGTAACTAGCCTTTCCTGGCCTTGGCGGTTCAGGTCTTAATCTCGGTCCAGATATGCCCCCGTTTTTCAACAATCTCAGAGCTGGGGGGGGTGACCTGTTGGTTGCAGGAGGTTCACGTTTGGCAGCGCGTCTGAAATATTATCAGAAACAGAAGTACGTGGGAGAATGGAATGAAGGGTAGTGTGCTTCCCTATCGCGCCGTGATCTAGACTGGCTGGGAGCGGGGTGTCACAGTTAAATGCCTTCAGCTTCCATTCCTTCCCCCTTTGCAGTGCCACTTGAATGATTTTGTGAAATATAGAATGTATAGTGTATCCAAAGACCAATAGGGTGGGTCTGAATACCTTACGCTGGCATGGATTAAATAGAGCATTTCCCTTGTAATGTTTTTTATCAAACCAATGAATGCAAATGATCAGAACCTGTTTTTAGGACAAGTCATAGCTAGCTAGTCATCATAATCCCTCTGTAGCTGACACAGTGTGTTATTTACAGAAGGTTTTAAGGTCAGCAGTGATGTCGAGTGTACTATCCACTAAAACAGTTTCCAGTTTGTGTTTTCAGTTATTTTTCATAGAATTAACTAACAATTAATGTAATGTAACACGAGTGGCAAGTCCACTCAAAAATGCTTCATATTGGACTACAATGATATTGCCTAGTTGGTTTACTGTGCAAAGGTTTTGTTTTGTTTGGAGACAGAAAATTCATGCACACTAACTAATGGCTCATGAAGTCAACTTTGTGACTCTGTCTGTGGTGTGTTAAAAACAGGTGACTTTTCTGTGTCTTATTTAGCTGTAGCGCAGTTAGCCGCATGCTAGAGGTGGCTTTCCACCCCCCGACCCATCTTACCAGCAGGCCCGCTGGGACGAGCCGAAAGGTGTCTCCACATTGGGATGACCCAAGCCGGCATCGTGTTTGTCAGCGCAAGATGATTTGCAGTGAACAAATTGAAGATTCTTTCCCAAACATCTCACCGTGGGGATCGATAGGATGACAATCCAATCTCTTAACAGGAGGGGAAGACAAATTGAAATGGATTTCAAAAGATGCTGACTGAATTGATTGGTTGTTTTTGTGTTTTAAATTGGAAGACAATACACTTACAGTGAGTACCACAGGATGGAAAACCTCTCAGTGATTTGTTAAGAGTACATACACATACACGTGTTTATAGATGGCACAAATATGAGCACATAAACTGTTTGCTCATCCAGTTTTCTGGATATTATAGATATAGATATATACAGAGGTGGAAATCCAGGGGACATAAAGTAAAAGACCTCCCCAGTATTTTGCTCCAATCACCTGGATTTGCTAATTAACACAATTCTTCAGCGAGGAGGTAGAACTAATTGGTGAAATCAGCTGGCTGAGTCTATGGGTGGAAGAAACACATGGCAGGACTTTTACTTTATGTCCCCTGGATTTCCACCTCTGGATATACAGTATAGATATAAATGTGCACAGCAAACAACAAGACTGGTCAATGACAGATGTGGCACATCTTCATTTAGCCTCAAACAATAGCGAGCAAAGCGCAGGGGCGTTTTTGAGGCAGGAAAGGATGCAGTAGACACTACTATAAACCTTTGTGAATGTTAGAGTACTGTAGCACTTCAGCAGTGGGTTCATTCAAAGGGAGCCATAATGCTTTGCAGTAGAACACCACTCATATGATTAAGCCAGGTGGGGAAAACTGGCTGAGCAGGATGTCTCGAACAAAGATTTAAATGAGAAATATGAACTCGTGATGTCTGTGAACTTTCTGATGTTATGATTATTAAGCAAATAATGTAATGATTTTGGAATTTTCTATTTGGTGACATGTAAATATGCATTTTTCTTGAGAAGTCTGACAGCAAGATAACACACACACACACACACACACACACACACACACACACACACATATAATACATTTTAAAACACAGAATCTGTTTCTTTTGACATATTCTGCCATTGGAAAAAAAAACAGTGGAACAGATGGGGCAGAAAATAAATCTGAAACTTAAATCTTCCGCTGATAAAGAATGACGAAGCGCGTTGCAATTGCTTTAGATTGCTTTGAGGCCCAAGTGGAAGCAGAGGGCCCAGAACTCAGCGACTCCTCCTGCATTCCATCTGGTCGGCCCTGTTGACTTAGCGGACTGAGCGCGAGCGGGGGCCAGAGCCAATCGCGTATTGTCTCTTCTCTAAATTCCGGGGAGGCTTGCGGAGGTCTGTGTCATGTTTGCAGTTTGACGGCATCGGAGTGTCACTACAGCTCTGGAGGGGGGGGGGGACAGGGAGCTTAATTCTCTCTGGTTTCTGGTAAATTCACCTCGGGGAGGCGAGCGTGACGCAGACCCATGTTGTGCAATGAGAGGGAGGTATGAATGAAAACAAACCAAAGAAAACGCTGCATGTCAACCCTATCAAATCACTCCAGGCCCACAAATATGATTAACAAATTTCCTGGGAACTGCAATATAAAAGACGAGTGGAGGAGGACAGTAACTAATTTAAGGGTCGTTTCCCTTCCAACTTGTGTTGCGAAAGCTTCTTCCTCTTCTGCGTTGCGATATCGTGCCCAGCCAGCGGTCCACTGCATGGAGGCTGTGGAGAGGTTACTCTCTTTTCCCCGTAATTATAGTGCCGAGCCAGCGGTCCACTGCATGGGGGCTGTGGAGAGGTTACTCTCTTTTCCCCGTAATTATAGTGCCAGCCAGCAGTCCACTGCATAGGGGCTGTGGAGAGGTTACTCTCTTTTCCCCGTAATTATAGTGCCAGCCAGCGGTCCACTGCATAGGGGCTGTGGAGAGGTTACTCTCTTTTCCCCGTAATTATAGTGCCGAGCCAGCGGTCCACTGCATGGAGGCTGTGGAGAGGTTACTCTCTTTTCCCCGTAATTATAGTGCCAGCCAGCGGTCCACTGCATGGAGGCTGTGGAGAGGTTACTCTCTTTTCCCCGTAATTATAGTGCCCAGCCAGCGGTCCACTGCATGGAGGCTGTGGAGAGGTTACTCTCTTTCCCCCGTAATTATAGTGCCAGCCAGCGGTCCGCTGCATAGGGGCTGTGGAGAGGTTACTCTCTTTTTCCCGTAATTATAGTGACAGCCTGCGGTCCGCTGCATGGAGGCTGTGGAGAGGTTACTCTCTTTTTCCCGTAATTATAGTGCCCAGCCAGTGGTCCGCTGCATGGAGGCTGTGGAGAGGTTACTCTCTTTTTCCCGTAATTATAGTGCCAGCCAGCGGTCCGCTGCATGGAGGCTGTGGAGAGGTTACTCTCTTTTCCCCATAATTATAGTGACAGCCTGCGGTCCGCTGCATGGGGGCTCTGGAGAGGTTACTCTCTTTTCCCCATAATTATAGTGCCCAGCCAGTGGTCCACTGCATGGGGGCTGTGGAGAGGTTACTCTCTTTTCCCCGTAATTATAGTGCCAGCCAGCGGTCCGCTGCATGGAGGCTGTGGAGAGGTTACTCTCTTTTCCCCGTAATTATAGTGAGTTCTGCTTTTGGGAGGAGGGGTGTTCTCTGGCTACCGTACAGTGTCGGGGTGATTTATCAACACTCTCTCTCCCTGTTCTCTGTGATCCTCCATCTGGAGAGCAGATTCCCAGGCCCTGTGCATCTGCTGCTGCTGCTCACACACTCTGCTCCTATTACCCATTCACTGACTCAATCTGCCCCTATTACCCATTCACTGACTCAATCTGCCCCTATTACCCATTCACTGACTCACTCTGCCCCTATTACCCATTCACTGGCTCAATCTGCCCCTATTACCCATTCACTGACTCACTCTGCCTCTATTACCCATTCACTGGCTCAATCTGCCCCTATTACCCATTCACTGACTCACTCTGCCTCTATTACCCATTCACTGACTCACTCTGCCCCTATTACCCATTCACTGACTTACTTACTTACTTATTACCCATTCACTGACTCAATCTGCCTCTATTACCCATTCACTGACTCACTGTGCCTCTATTACCCATTCACTGACTCAATCTGCCTCTATTACCCATTCACTGGCTCACTCTGTCAAATGTACCCTCATAAGCTCCCTTTTACTATGGACACACACACACATAGACACCCACACGCACACACGCTCACACTCGCACACTGAGACGCACACACACACACACACACTCTGCACACACACATGCACACACACACACATGCACGCACACACACACACGTGCACACACACATGCACACACACACACATGCACGCACACACACACACGTGCACACACACACACACACACACACACACATGCGTAAGCATACATACACATGAGAATGCACACTGCCCCCTCTGTACAAAACTCAATGAGCTATTCATGACTTCATGGAGGAGAAATTTCCTGCTAGATTCTTGGTTTCCTCTCCCAAATTTCCAATCAGCATTTTCTCTTTTCAGAATTGTACAGGGCCATAGAGTTCTTCTGAAATATGCGTTCCATCAAGAGGACTCATTAGCCAAACAGTTTTCTCTTTGTGTTTATTTTGTCATGACGATAAGCTCGGACTGAGGAAAATTTAGACAGAGATTCTTTATTTGTAAATCTAGGAAACGGCTCAGATTAGGGCATTTTCCAAACCAGCAATTTAATTATTGTCTTCTGAAATGCCACATTGTTAATAATACAATGTTATGAACTGGTATAATAATGACACTTATTATTTGTATTATTGTTACTGTTATTATTATTATTATTATTATTATTATTATTATTATTATTATTACATTGTTTATATGAAAACAAACTGATGAATAATGTGACAAACATGATTAAAGATTAATTATTAATTATGAGTTATTATTAGAAAGCTCAAAGTCTCAAAGTCATTATCTTCGTTTTTTTATCGAAGCATTTTTTCACGTTTTTCTGAGGCATTCGACAGCACCATGAACTCTGGCTAAAAAGCTTGCTGCTGAAGGAGGCAGTTTTCCTGGTGTCTCTCCCAACCAGAAAAAGTCAGGATTGACCCCTGAGTGGTCACACTTGACCTTTCCCTGACCTTTGTGTGATGACATGTGTCCCTGCATTGATCATTAACTGACCGCTACATGGATCATGTGCAAACTCTGCTCACCTTGTACAGTTATTGCTAGGCAACTAGTATAAATTTGTTGGTATACGTTTAGCACAGGGGTAGACAATATGATTAACAAATTTCCTGGGAACTGCAATATAAAAGACGAGTGGAGGAGGACAGTAACTAATTTAAGGGTCGTTTCCCTTCCAACTTGTGTTGCGAAAGCTTCTTCCTCTTCTGCGTTGCGATATCGTGCCCAGCCAGCGGTCCACTGCATGGAGGCTGTGGAGAGGTTACTCTCTTTTTCCCGTAATTATAGTGCCAGCCAGCGGTCCACTGCATAGGGGCTGTGGAGAGGTTACTCTCTTTTCCCCGTAATTATAGTGCCGAGCCAGCAGTCCACTGCATGGGGGCTGTGGAGAGGTTACTCTCTTTTCCCCGTAATTATAGTGCCAGCCAGCGGTCCACTGCATAGGGGCTGTGGAGAGGTTACTCTCTTTTCCCCGTAATTATAGTGCCCAGCCAGCGGTCCGCTGCATGGAGGCTGTGGAGAGGTTACTCTCTTTTCCCCGTAATTATAGTGCCGAGCCAGCGGTCCACTGCATGGGGGCTCTGGAGAGGTTACTCTCTTTTCCCCGTAATTATAGTGCCAGCCAGCGGTCCACTGCATGGAGGCTGTGGAGAGGTTACTCTCTTTTCCCCGTAATTATAGTGCCCAGCCAGCGGTCCACTGCATGGAGGCTGTGGAGAGGTTACTCTCTTTCCCCCGTAATTATAGTGCCAGCCAGCGGTCCGCTGCATAGGGGCTGTGGAGAGGTTACTCTCTTTTTCCCGTAATTATAGTGACAGCCTGCGGTCCGCTGCATGGAGGCTGTGGAGAGGTTACTCTCTTTTTCCCGTAATTATAGTGCCCAGCCAGTGGTCCGCTGCATGGAGGCTGTGGAGAGGTTACTCTCTTTTTCCCGTAATTATAGTGCCAGCCAGCGGTCCGCTGCATGGAGGCTGTGGAGAGGTTACTCTCTTTTCCCCATAATTATAGTGACAGCCTGCGGTCCGCTGCATGGGGGCTCTGGAGAGGTTACTCTCTTTTCCCCATAATTATAGTGCCCAGCCAGTGGTCCACTGCATGGGGGCTGTGGAGAGGTTACTCTCTTTTCCCCGTAATTATAGTGCCAGCCAGCGGTGTGATGACATGTGTCCCTGCATGTGTCCCTGCATTGATCATTAACTGACCGCTACATGGATCATGTGCAAACTCTGCTCACCTTGTACAGTTATTGCTAGGCAACTAGTATAAATTTGTTGGTATACGTTTAGCACAGGGGTAGACAACCCTGGTTCCGGAATGCCGGTGATGTTTCTGGTTTTTGTTCCATGTGAGCTTGATCACAAGAGTTTGATGGATGATATAAGTCTGAGCCTGAATATTTTGAATGATGAAACGCAGAGTGTCTCCAGCACATGGTCACCTGCATTCATTACACATGGTTAATTAAATTGAATGCAGTTATGTAGTTATAGGTTTGTATGGAGCAAAAACCAGGACCATCTTTCGCAATCCAGGACCAGGGTTGCCTTCCACTGGTTTAGCATATCAGCCTGCTAAGGTTGTGAGAATCCAGAGTACTTAATGATTCAACCCTGGCAGTCCAGTTCAACATGGCATCCAATACCAAGGCATACAGATAAAGCAATGGATAAAGCCGTTTCACAAGATCGTTGCGTTACCATGGTGACACCATTTTGGTTCCGTTCACCCACACTCGGAATCTGGCGTCTTCCATTTACTGATTATTGTGGACGTAGTTCCCATCACATAATTTTTTTTATCAATTCTGGGACTGCTTCCCAAAACATGTTTGTGTTAAACTACTGTAGTGATCACGGCTAGCATGTGAACGCCATCGTGGAGCAGCATATTAAATGGGGTTTCTGAGCTGTGGTGGACTGGCAGTGTTACTGCAGCCAGAGTCCAGCACATTACATTGCATTGCAGCCATTTACCAGAGTGACTTACACTTCTTTTTTTACATAGTATCCATTTATACAGCTGGGTATTTTACTGAAGAAATTTGGGTTAAGTACTTTGCTCAAGGATACAAAAGCAGCATTCTACCTGGGAATGGAACCTTTGGGGTACAAGCCCAGATCTCTAATCATTATACTACACCGCCGCCCAGGGAGAGGACTGAGGGCACTCGACTAGCCGAGGGACTCTTGTACTATTACTCCCAGCATCCTCTAGGACCCACTGTTTAAGCTCAAGCCCAGATCTCTAATCAGTATACTACACCGCCGCCCAGGGAGAGGACTGAGGGCACTCGACTAGCCGAGGGACTCTTGTACTATTACTCCCAGCATCCTCTAGGACCCACTGTTTAAGCTCAAGCCCAGATCTCTAATCAGTATACTACACCGCCGCCCAGGGAGAGGACTGAGGGCACTCGACTAGCCGAGGGACTCTTGTACTATTACTCCCAGCATCCTCTAGGACCCACTGTTTAAGCTCAAGCCCGGATCTCTAATCAGTATACTACACCGCCGCCCAGGGAGAGGACTGAGGGCACTCGACTAGCCGAGGGACTCTTGTACTATTACTCCCAGCATCCTCTAGGACCCACTGTTTAAGCTCAAGCCCAGATCTCTAATCAGTATACTACACCGCCGCCCAGGGAGAGGACTGAGGGCACTCGACTAGCCGAGGGACTCTTGTACTATTACTCCCAGCATCCTCTAGGACCCACTGTTTAAGCTCAAGCCCGGATCTCTAATCAGTATACTACGCCGCCGCCCAGGGAGAGGACTGAGGGCACTCGACTAGCCGAGGGGCTCTTGTACTATTACTCCCAGCATCCTCTAGGACCCACTGTTTAAGCTCAAGCCCGGATCTCTAATCAGTATACTACACCGCCGCCCAGGGAGAGGACTGAGGGCACTCGACTAGCCGAGGGACTCTTGTACTATTACTCCCAGCATCCTCTAGGACCCACTGTTTAAGCTCAAGCCCAGATCTCTAATCAGTATACTACACCGCCGCCCAGGGAGAGGACTGAGGGCACTCGACTAGCCGAGGGGCTCTTGTACTATTACTCCCAGCATCCTCTAGGACCCACTGTTTAAGCTCAAGCCCAGATCTCTAATCAGTATACTACACCGCCGCCCAGGGAGAGGACTGAGGGCACTCGACTAGCCGAGGGACTCTTGTACTATTACTCCCAGCATCCTCTAGGACCCACTGTTTAAGCTCAAGCCCAGATCTCTAATCATTATACTACACGGCCGCCCAGGAGGGGCAGCCTGGGAGAGGACTGAGGGCACTCGACTAGCCGAGGGACTCTTGTACTATTACTCCCAGCATCCTCTAGGACCCACTGTTTAAGCTCAAGCACGGATCTCTTCAGCGGTTCAAAGGGGAAACCGGTTTGGGGAGGGTACTGCCCCTCGTTGAGAGATTGTAAAGTTAAAGGGCTCTTGAGCGTGAGACGCTGTCAGAGACTGTGCTTAAAGAAACTGAGACGGGAGGCTCCTCTCTGGAGCCTCAGATAATACAGTTATTTGTGTCATGTGACACGCTGGGACCATAAAGACTTCCTGTATTGTGCTGTCCTCTGACTGGCTAAGCAGTACGATCCGTCACAAACACGCAGTACAGGGCAGTGGATGTGATCATTTTCTGCCAGTGTGATGTAGATGAAACATGCGTGATGAGCATTGCCGTTACATGCAGTGTAAAGGACGGACTTTATATCGTGAAACTTAGGAATCGTCATATTAGGCTGATAGAGTCGATGCTATAAACCTGGATGGAAGAGCTCTTATATGTCACAGACTGTATTCATCCTAACGCCCATGTGCTGAAATGGCACCCGCCAGAGTGACTATCAGGGCCGCAGCAGGGTACTGAGCCCTTAAGCGCTTACGGATACCCACCTATCAGTGCAGAGGAAGGGTAGCGTTTAGCGCTGTGCTATTCTGGTCCTCTGTGTTTGGATTGGCCAGGTTGTGCACGAGCTCCACTCCTCACTAATACCTGTCCAGACAGCCAGGTGTCACACCTGGGGGAGCTGGGAGAGCTGAGCAGGTGTTTACCGGGATTGGGAACCCTTGGGCTGAAGAGGGGGGCGGGGGTGCTTTCTGTCACCTCTGCCTCCGCGGTTTCAGAGCGAGGACTCGAAAAGGTGTACTTTCTGGGGGCATGTTGTCCAAAGTAGGTTCTATTGACAGGAGGGCCAGGGTATTTTACAAAGCACAGTTCTGGATTACTGGGACAGTTACTCTGCTGTGCTTTTATTTAGGAAGATGTAATGGAACACGCAGTGAAATGGCACATCCCTGCCGCCACACATACGTACATGTAGGTTCTCCACCCGTCGTCCGATCTGCAGAACAGCTGCAGCTGCAGTGCGTTTACTTTGCATGCTGGTCTATTTGCCGGGGAGCTTTCCAATGTTACTGCACCAGGCAGAACTCCCGTTGCACCACGGACGGTTTTTTATGGGTATGATGATGATGGTAGGATTAATAGTTTGGGATTTCCAGGGACCTACACGTGGGAGCCCAGCTTGTGGGACTCCCTACTGTAGCTCTTGTTTCACCACGACAGAGGACTCAGCCGTGAAGTGTTTCCTGTGGCTAAACTTGACTTGTTTATCATAGATGCGCTGGGAACAGACGTTGTTTGCAGTGTGGAAACCCAAAGGTTGTGACATTACCCAATGGCAACGGCATCTGTGACGTCCAGTCGTGTAACAGTTCTGACTAATGGGTTTACAGCGCTGTCTGTGTGTGTTTGGGTGGTGGTAACTCACCGTGGTATAAACTGTTTTTAAATTGAGATTCACTGTGGTTTCCATAGCTACCATGCTGAAGCCGGAGCATTGAGCACGTGGTGAGGACCATTCTGACCTGTTATCCCACAATGCCGCTCCTGTGTGTGTGTGTGTGTGTGTGTGTGTGTGTGTGTGTGTGTGTGTGTGTGGCTGACAGCAGGCCCGCACCATTGGTTAATAATTGACGAAACGCTGAGGTGTGTAAATAACTGGGCTCACTGTAGTGGCAACAGGGAAGTCACACATTAACAGAACGGTGTCGGAAAACTTTCTCTGCGTGTTCCAGGAAAAATGTCACAGGGGTACCTGGCTGCTGCTGCCGGCCGGTGTGTTTACTGTAAATCTGGCTCTTATTTTCACAGGTTGATTGTTCCAGTAAATATTTTGCACCTTCTTCAAAAACCAGTGGTCAGAACACTATGAATAAGGTCAAAACACGATTGTAAGGCGCTGTTTTTAGATTTGTCTTTAGTCTAACCGTGCTAGTGTCAAATAGGGCAGTGCGTTATTGAAGGCAGCCATGGTCCCGGGAGCATGGATATTCAGACATTTTGAAATATTACTCTTGAGGGTCTGGAAATTGGGAAGGAGAAAATTAACGATAAGAACCGGCCATGCAGTCCATCTAGACGCGTCGTTTTAGGACTGGTTCTACTGCGAAAAATGAGTCTCACTCAGTTTTAAAAAGAGAAACATTCTATTTTTGTGATTTTTAAAGAACTTTAAAGAAGAATTTTATAAGAATTTTTTTCTTCTCTTTCTTCAGTAGAATCCCAGTTAGCTGAATCCAATGATGGATTTACCTTTCCAGTTATGATGTCACTGATGACCTGTCACATGATGTGACACAGTCTAGGACTGCAGGATTCTGAAGGGTTGCCTTTACTCTCTCACTGCACTTCATTTGTTTCTCATTAAAAGGGTTTTCTTCAAAAAAGTTTTAGTTGGCAGAGCCTTTACCAGCTGCCCTTGAGGTATTGAAGTGTTGTCCTGCGATGTAACAACTGCACAGCTCAGCTGGTGGACTGCAGAGTGAAACAGAGCAGTGGCTGACGGGACTGGTGTGGGGGACACACACTGCCCTCTGTCCCAAATTGATTGAGCGAATGAAAGATAGTGGAGAGTAATTTTTTTAAAAGGGTTTTCATTACCCTGACAACGCGTATTGTTGTTTTCGTAGTATATTTCTGTTATGTATGTAACTACAGACATTTAGTTAAAAAACAATACCAATTTTTAAAAACACAAAATAATCTCACACCTGAAAGTCAGTCATACAGTTATCTGGCCATTCAGTTCTTGATATGGACCAAGGAGGTAATTATGCATTATGATTTCAGTATGATAAGTGAACCGTGAAAAAGTGTTTTGATTGAAATCTCCGGTTGTCGACGCTCAGTTCAAAATCATTCATTGAGACTTGCTTTATGTTATGGCTCTTGTCAGCCCTCTGCTGGACTAAACGAAGTATGCATTGCCACAAACAGGTGAAAGAAACTGGGTGAAGTACACACACTGTTGCATTTACATGTCAGCAGACCCTCATCCTGATCTTATGCAGATTACATTGAATGTGTACAGCTTTGCTTAACCTCACCCCACATGGGAATCAAACCTGCAACCTGCATAAATTACACAATTGTTTTTAGCATTGTTTTACATATTATACATTTATACAGCTGGATATATACTGAAGCGATTCAAGTTAAGTACCTTGCTCAAGGGTACAACGGCAGTGTCCTATCTGGGAATTGAACCAGCAACCTTTCGGATACAAGGCCAGTTCCTTAACCATTATACTACACTGCCGCCTTACATAGTACACTGCTGCACAGTTTGCCTATAGATATCTATATTCATTCTGAAGGTATTATTTTACTTCGGACAGATAAACAGATCAAATCACTTTGTCCTTAACCTTTGATTAGATGCAAGTTACATATTCTTTGGATCCTGCTTATTTGTGCATTTTCTGACTAGCTGGAGCCACCTTGGGTGCACATATAAATAGATGCACACACACACACACACACACACACACACACACACACACACACACAGTGAAAAATACAGTGCAAAATGTATTGAATGTCAGTACAGTACATCAAGTTGACCGGTGCCGCACAATCCACATTGTTGCTCAAGAGCCCGGGGAGTTCATAGATAGCGTATAGTGTTGGTGAAATGCATGATGGGTATGGTATGTCAGTATGGAGTGTGTTACCGCATGTCGTACAGAGGCAGGGAGATGCCCTGTCTCTCTGACCTCCACTGCGTTCCCACTGGGGATTTCACCAGGGCTTTATTATTCCTACCCAGAAAAGGGGCTTTCTCACGCTGGGGGCCCTCATCTCGCACCTCCTCTGACCCTAACCCCCCCAAAAAAATACCCCCGACTCCACAATCTGAACTGCGTCCTCAGGGAGCATTTTCATAAAGGGAGGGTCCCCCACAGGGGCTCCGGGAATCTGTCCAAACGGAGAAGAACGTTGGGGCTCACCCAGAGTCCTCTCCTAACGCCTGCGGAAGCCTCTCCAAAGGAAGGAGGGCTCTCTTGAATGCGGCTCGGTTAAAGGCCCCCCTCCCTCCGTATCCTCTGTTAGCGTAGCAAGCTAACCCGCCATTCAGAATGCCCCGGTGCTTTTATCGGGGTGGTTCTGAGCGATTTCCTGTCCGCCGAGCGCGTGACTGAAAACCCGCGCGCAGGACTGGACCCGCGAGACTTCACTTTGGGAACGGGCGCTTATCGGTTCTGAGTTCGGCCTGTTTCGGGTGACCCGGGGCTCTGGATCAGCGCCAGGCATCCACTCACGAAAGAGTGTGGGCGATACGGCCCTGGAAAAACAGAAGCGGCCGCTGAGCGTCTGCTTAAAAGGGAAGAGGGGAATTGGAATTACAGGACGCGGGCGTTTGTTTGAACAGGGAAAACTGAGTTATACATGCACATACATTATTAGAGGAAAAACACAAGTTACATGAGTGCGCGCACATGATTACAGGACAGGAGTTATGGCTCACATGTCTCCGAGCGCGTGAAAGGAAAAACACATTTATAATACACACACACAGTCGTTATGACTGGGAGCTGTGAGTTACTGCGCAGAATGCAAACCTTCATTATCGCAGAGAGAGGGTGACTTTACTGAATACAGCTGTGCAGGAGCGTGGGGGAGGGCGTTTGAAAAAAATACCCAGAGTACTGAGTGAGAGAGAGAGTGAGAGAGAGAGTGAGAGAGAGAGAGCGCAAAAGACAGAGAGATGAGAGGGCGTGAGAGAATGTGATTGAAGGGGTAAGAGAGGGACAGGAAGAGAGGAAGAGAGGGAGAGAGTGTGTAAGCGAGAGGGGCTGAAAGAAACAGAGGAACAGAGAGAAGGAGAAAGAGAGAGATGGGTAAAAAGAGAGGGCAATAGTGAGAACAGCGGCAAGTAAAAGAAGAGTGAAGAGAGTTCTAGAAACCGAGAGACCGAAGCTTTGGCGGAAGGAGGGCTTGTGACTGGAGGCAAGAGCTGAGACATACTGGGGTGCCAGAGACTCTGGGAGCCTGTTTCACACGCTTCATGTGGACACATCAGAGCACGGATGCCCGGAGGTACAATAACCCCCCCTAATTTCTCCCAACAGGCGACCGCACAGACTGCTGCTTTGTCACGGTTTTATTATTGCTTCAGAAAGATCTGATGAAGCCGGATAAAGTAAGATTGCTTTCATATCAGTGGGCCAAACACCAAAATTAACAAAACATTCTGTGATGTTAGCTATTTTAGCCCCTCTTTGGCCCCCCACCTCTAGAAATGGAGAATTATCGAATCATATACTTGGCAGCTTACCCAGAATGCACGTCACTGTTCACAGCCACTGATGTTTCAGCCGCCTCTTTATTAGTCTCACACGCACTTTTATGTGTCTTTATGCAGGAAAAATAGTGCGTCTTCCACAGAACGAACTTCAGGATTTTGCCGTTACCGTGGGGCAGTTGGTGACATAGAGGCAGCTTAATGGGCTGACCAAATCAAAACGGAAATGGCTTTTTAGACTCCAAAAGCTGAAGTTTTTATGTTTTTTTTATCCACCCCCCTTCCCCCCTCCTGCCCAAAAAAAGAAAGCAAATCCTTTAGACACAAGCCCCTGAGATAGATGTGAAAACAGTTTAGCATGTGTGGGAAAATGGCTGTGCTCCAGTGTCTGGAAGTGTTTATCCTGCACGCGGCAGCTAGTGAGTAGCTGCTTTATGAATTTGGCAGATAGTTCTGCTGATTGATTTCAGTTCTGTTTTGGAATTTCTGGCCTTGGGATCGAGGTGATTTGGTCCCCAGAGATTCCTGGGATGCTCTCTCGCCCCTTGCTTTTTTTTGAGCGGGTGGGGGGGGGAGGGATGGCTTCAGGGGGCAGGATGAAGCCCCTTTTCTTGGTATCCCAAAGGGGGGGAGATATTGCTGAGGCTAAATGGTAAGGCTCCCACATGAATTTGGCTCTCCTGGAAGGAGGGGGAGGAGTTAATGGCCTTGTGTGATTGGGCGCCCGGTGGAAGGGGTGTGGCTGAATTTGGAACAAGCATGCAGGCTGCCCCCATAAGATCTCACACATGGGACCTGCCACACTCCCCCAAAACCCACCCCCAGCCCCCAATCTCCCCCTGGCCCTTCACCAGATCCGGACAGTATGTGGCTGAAAAATGAGTTTTTCTGGAAAGTTCTGAGAACACGGTGGTGGGACTGGTTAGGCTGAGCCAAAGAGCTGAGGTCACGCCACAGGAGCCGTGCGCCGATTCTGCTGTGCCGTATCAGCTTACACACTGAGCTAACTCCTGTAAAGCGTTTAATGGAGTTATCATTCCAGTGCTCAGGGTTTAAACTTCAGGGGCACAGAGTGTGGGGTGAACCCTATTCCCTCCTGCATTTGTTATGAGACACTGCATACAGGAACAGTAACGGCTATTTGTCTTACGTAATACACGAGGGGCCTTTCGAAGCCACCAGTAGGATTTTTGCTTTATCGCAGCCCAGGGTTTATGGTTCTGGACCTGAGCACTGTCTCCCTTTTCAAAACAAGTGAAGTGTTTTTCCATTGGCTGGGCTCTCCAAGTATTTATGACATCACAATATTCTTCCATTTCTCTGGGAGAAGAGAATGCCAGGGCAGCCACGCTGCTCAAACTACCATACAGAGTGCAGTGCACTTTGTGAATTAACTGCATTGGCCATTCTCGGCTGTTCAGAAGGCCTTATTGTAAGTAAGTTTAAATCAGAAACACTTGCATAATGTGGCGCGCAATGGTGTGTACCAATAAAGCAACAAGGAAGGGTATAACTGTACTGAGGTTCCTCAAAGGCAGCGTTGGGAGTGTACTACAATGGACTTGCATTGTGGAATTTAGGCATAATCCAGAGTTACTGTGTGTGTGTGAAGGGGGAGGTGGGGGGGCAGTAAGGCCAGCCTGCGGCTCCGGTGAGCAGTGTGCCTGGGGGTGGGAAAGGAGACTGTATGGCGGTAGGCGTTGCCCTCGGAGATGAAAGCCTCCCTCTCTCTGGGTGTCCCCCTGAGGTGAGCGTGAGTGTTACCACAGCTGTGGCGGCCCCGTTTGAGTTCAGCGCGGGACCGTGGAGGGGAAGAAAGAACGGGGCTGACTCCTGACCCAGCAGGGTCTGCTTTTGCAATGGTCAACAGCGGCAGCTTACGGCTTAAGTCCGCTCCGTATTTACGGTCAGAATCAATATGCCCTTGCTGTGTCGCTCCGGCACACTTTGATGTCAGGAGTGGACTTCATTTTTGTTTTGGGGAAAGAAAGGGAGGTGGGGGGGGGAGGGGGCGGGTGAGTAAGGGACAGCTTTCAGAATGCAAAACACACAGGTCGCTATAAAAATCAGCGCGGTCCGTCTCGTAGGCTTCTCCTTTTAAGCACTTCACCTTCCCTTGAAACTGCTCTGTGGTAAGTTTCCCTCGGCCAGTGCGCTTAATTTATTTGTTGTTTGTGTGTCGCCCAGCGAAGAGACGAGTGTTAAATGAACGGCGGCATTAATCCCGGCCCCCCTGTGGCGGCGCGCGAGCAGTTGGCATCGTTCGTCGCCCGTCAGCGCCGTGGCTGTGGAAGGCGAAGGCAGCGGCAGTGTTTCTCTGCTTGTGAGCTCAGGTGTATATTAAGGACAGAAACCAGGTGAGACCAGGTGTGACTGCAAAACATAGCCCTGTTTTGGAGTGGTTTTCCAGACTGTCTTTCGACAAAAACATTTTCTAGACACGTGATACTTGGTTCCGTGTGGGTTTTTGGCCTCTTGCCTACTTCATTTAGCCTGAATACAACTATCAAAAGGCATTTGTTATGAAACATACACAATACTTTACATTCATTTAACAGACGCTCTTACCCAGAGCGACTGAAAGAATGAATGCACTTATGTTAGAGAACATTGACCTGATATATAAGTAATCAGTAATTGTGCCAGACCTGGCGAACAACATTCCCAGACCAACAAGCACACATGCATCATCACTAAATCACTTATGTAAAGTAACTATGCTAGGCAGGAACCAAAGTACAACTCTGAATGCATTTAGAGTACATACAGGATTCAAATAAGCTGAGGAAAATCATTGAAAAAAATTCTTGTAAACCTTATTTATATAGCACTTTTCAAAACAGTTATGAAAAGGTCTGCTTATGTTTTAAGAAGTGGTTTAAAAGAAGATACAGAATTTGCAAGCCTAAGCTCCTCAGGCAGGGAGTTCCAGAGCCTCAGAGTCCTGACTGCAAAGGCCAGATCACCTTTAGTCTTCAGCCTTGTATTTGGGACCTCCAAAAGGGCCCTGCTTAAGGATCCCAGGTTCCGTTCCGGTTAATAGGGGATCAGCATGTCAGAAATGTAAGTAGGGGCCAAACCTTGTTGAGCCTTAAAAGTAATCAATAAAATCTGAAAATCAATTCTAAAACTAATCAGCAGGCTGGTATTGGGGTCATATTTTTCCTTCGCCTGGCCCCAACTAACAACCTAGTTGCAGTATTCTGAAGAAGCTGGAGAAGCACAGAGAGGCGGGAGCAGTGTGTTTGGCAGTAGTCCAAGAAGAAGAGACCATGGCATGAATGACTCTCAACCAATCCGAAGAGGGCAAAAATAGCCTAATCTTGGAAATAGTTGTTAACTGGAAGAAAGATGACTGCAATGCACTCTTCACTTGTTGCTTGAAAGTTCTAGTCTAGGTCACAGTATAGGTTTCTGCCCATTGACTTTACACAGTTTGATCGGCTGCCCAGATAGTTATGAATATCGTACTTCTAGAATTGAGCAAGCTAAGTATGAGTATCTCAGAAACAGAGAAGGGCTGAATAAGCCCTGTATATTCTTAAAAAACTAAAAGGGAGACAAAGAGAATGTTTTTGACAGAGTTGAATTGGGTACTTGAAGCCAAAAGAGAGAGAGAGAGAGATGAGTTGTTTTGTACAGCTGATGCAGGTGCACTCACTGGTCTAAAAAGAGCTTGTTCTTCCAGAGCCGGACAGGAGCCAAAGTCTTTTCCTACCCTGTGGTCACGGGGGGGTTACTCTCGGGAGAGTAAAGAGCCCCAGGCCCGCATCGTGCGTTGGATGCCTGATGTTTCTGCTCTTTATTTTAAGAGTCTGTGTGTTCCTCTGTGTCTTAGCAACGCTGCCCTAGCAAAGCCGGCTGAATTCTGGCTGGGACACCGTGTTAGCCGTAGCTTTTTTGGACAGGTCCCCACGGAGTTCACCCCAGGCCAGGCCTGGGGAGAGATCAGGGAACACGGTCACCGGACATTCCAACTGGCCGCCACGTCCCGTCGTCGCCGAAAGCGGGCCTTTTCCGTTTCCGTGACACCGTCTCGGGACGTCGCGTTTGCGTTTCCGATCGGGGCGTTTGGTCATAACCCCGCGTATCCACCACGGGGGTGTCCTTCCGAGCCGTCACCGCGGCTATGTGCGTATTTTCCATGCCCCCCCCTCCGTGCCCTCCTGTGGCATGCTGCCTGTTGTCATGCATTGTGGGTAAGAATGCTGCGAAATGAAACTGAGGACATGTGTCGGCGAGATTAGTGAGTGGCACCTCTTGTTAAGTTGATTGCGGTGCATTGTGTGCTGGGGATGCCGCCTGCCGGGGGTGGCAGAGACGACGGGGCCTGTATTAATTAAACTCTTGTCTGAAAAGTAGGAAGGCTTTATTCCCACGACACTGGGAGAATGATTCGGGGCACTCCGATATTAATTAATGTTTCGCCTCGCCAGGAGAACCCCATGCTTTTCTTTCTAAGTGCATGCGAAACAGCTTTGAATGCGCTGCCCCACACTCCCCGACGCTCTCTCGCCATGGTCAGGCCGACCGTCACAGAGCCCGCGCTTATTTGGAGAGGTTTATGAGCAATGTTTTTTTTGTTTTTTTAAACTCATTTTAGTGCTTTTTCTTGTTTATGGAGCACCTCTGAGACCACGTACAAACGGGGTGAGTGGAAACGCTTTTGACTGTTTTTGGGATGAGGCATCAGACGCTCGGAGGGGCGGGGCGGGGCGGGAGCGTCACCCTCGGCCGTGCGCTCAGTTCAGGACGTCTGGGGGTTTTTTTTTCCCCCTCCGTTTTGTTATTTTTTTTACAGTCAGGTCGTCTGCTCTGCACCGCAGGGGTCGGCCCCCGTGGGGGGGAGTTGTCTGTTCCAATCCTGTCACGAGGGGGGGGGAGGAGGAAGAGAAGAAGCTGTTTTGCGGTTAAAACATAACCCCCCCCCCAGGGCCCGTGAGACAGAGAGTGGAAACGAGCTCCTCTGTTCTCAGCTCATTCCAGGTGTTTACGGTACAGCCATTTTAAATAGACGGTCAGAGTCTGTAGCACTGCTCAGAAATAACATTCAATAAAATTAAGGTTTTGTTTTTTGTTCTGAGGTACACTGCATTGTTATCTTGGCTGATTCATTCGCTGTGCTGTACAACGAACAGGGGTCAGGCACCGGCGGGGGTGAGCGAGGGTGGGGGGGGGGAAGGGGGTAGTCGTCAAGCCATTTCCTGTAAATCGCCAGCGAAGTTGAGTCTTTTTTTATTGTTGTTAATATATGGAAGGTCTCGTGCGCTTAAAGCAAAGTTCGTTAAGTGGTTCATAAAGTCTCCTGACGTCAGTTCGCGTCTGTCGTTGGTAACACAACACCTTGGCATGCGCCTCGGTTGCGCCACGATGAGGGTAAACGCAGGGGCGGTGGGAGTCATATCCCGTATCTGGAATAACAGGTTGCCATTTTTACACGGTTGAGGGCTAATTTATAACGAGCCCAACGACGTGCGCACTAGAATATATTAGGAGGCTGCCATAGATCAGAACGCCTTTACCGTAACCTCACCGCGTAACTGAAATGAGTGCTCCTGGGATGTCTTTACCGTAACCTCACCGCGTAACTGAGATGAGTGCTCCTGGGATGTCGTCTTTTTGTGATTATTCATCCCGGGGTTTTATGAATTTGACTTAGGCAGGGGACCTCCAAGCTACAGTGACCCTTCGGGTCCTGAAGGTCAACCTCATCTCGTACGTTCCCCTCTTTTCTGTTCTGTAATACAAAGCTGCACGTTTTATTGTAATTATTTCCATGTTACTGTTGAAATTGGGAACAATAAATCGTTTTGCCCAAAAAATGTACGTAAAGCGTCGTCAAACATGTACAACTGTGATAAGCAACAAAGGAGGAAAACATTCTTTTAAAAATGTCTGTAAACATCAGTCAGTGTCGGGGTAATGGTGCGTTTGTGGCTTTTCTTTCTCTGAAAATCCCCTGGATGACTGATAGGCTTTTCCTCAGGTGTCTGTGCTTTGTGCTTTTTGGGCAGTTTATGAATCTTACAGACTCCTGTAATCCGACTGCGGCCACAACTGTCATCACTGGTGACGCCTGTCTCACACACAGACACTCACACAGATACACACAGACATACACACACACACAGACACTCACACAGATACACACAGACATACACACACACACAGACACTCACACAGATACACACAGACATACACACACACAGATACACAGACATACACATACACACAGACACACACACACAGATACACACAGACATACACACACACACACACAGACACACTCAGACATACACACACACACACAGATACACGGGCGGCTGTGGCTCAGGAGGTAGAGCGGGGCGTCTGCTGATCGCAGGGTTGGCGGTTCGATCCCTGGCTCCTCCTGTCCACATGTCGAAGTGTCCTTGGGCAAGACACTGAACCCCAAATTGCTCCCAATGAGCAGGCTAGCACCTTGCATGGCAGCTGCCGCCATTGGTGTGTGAATGTGTGTGTGAACGGTGAGTGAGAGGCCATTGTAAAGCGCTTTGGATAAAGGCGCTATATAAGTGCAGTCCATTTACACACTCACAGATACACACAGACATACACACACACACACGCACACACAGATACAGATACACACACACACAGACACTCACACAGATACACACAGACAGACACAGACATACGCACACACACACACAGACATACACACACACAGATACACACAGACATACACACACACACACAGACATACACACACACACACATACACACACACACACACACACACACACACAGATACACACAGACATACACACACACACACAGATACACACAGACATACACACACAGACATACACACACACACACGCACACACAGATACAGATACACACAGACATACACACACACACAGACATACACACACACAGATACACACAGACATACACACACACACACAGATACACACACACAGACATACACAGACACACACACACAGATACACACACACAGATACACACACACAGACACACACACACAGATACACACAGACATACACACACACACACACACAGATGTGTGTATGAATGGGCAGATGGGCCGCTATGAGGCTCGGGGGGTCTGCAGAATGACTCAGTGCTCATGGTTGCCTGGTGTTTGAGCCGTGTTTTTCCCCCTCTGAGCTGCCTACGTTGAGTAGCTGCAACAACATCTGGAGCCCCCCCACCCACCCCTCACACACACTACCCCCAGCCCCGCCCTCCCCCAGCACTCCCAGCACCCCCAGCCTTCCTTTCCCATATGGCTGGGCTGTTCTGTAACACTGCTCTACGTAGTGACGGAACTCCTCTCATTCCTAAAGTCAGGTCCCTGAAAGAAATGAAATAAGCCCGGTGTGCGACTGCACATCAGATACAGCGAGCAGCAATGGGGAGAATGTGGGACTCTTCATTAGGGGGGCTTTCGATCACGTCTTATGGAAAAGGATGAAGAGAGGAGCTTGCCCTGTGTTGCCAGAACAGTGCTCCTGCTGTTATCAGCCAAAAAAAGAGAAGGAAAGGGTACAAGGAGGTGCCTTAGTGGGCCGGGGTTTGGGGTGGGGTGGGGTGGGACTGGCTGAGCGAGTGTAAGGGTTGGTTGGGGAGAGAGAGGAAGGGGGGCAGGGGGGGTGAAGTTTTAGAGGGCCGAGCCAGAGTTGGGTGGGTGGGTTGGCGGGGGTGGCAGCTGGGATGTGGCGGAGCAGCGATCAGCCCCTCCTCGCAGTGCGCTGGAATGCTCAGAGCTGTGGGAATGGGGATGCTCTGACATTCAGCCACTCGGAAAGCCCGCAGTGCAGAGGTGCACGTCAACATGAGCGTACAATGAAAATATCAAGTGAGTAGAGCTTCTTTTTCCCACACAGGAAAGTTTTAAACATGCGATGCATAGCTCTGAAGCTTGTCTGTGTTTCTTTAATGCTTGTCTTGGCTTCTTTGATGCGCTGACTTGGTTTAATAGGTGGATAGTGGTGTGTAAAAATTCTCAGGCAATTACATTTTAAGTGTTTAAGTTTTGGGACAATGATTTCATACTGCTGAGCTACTCCAGATTGTTTTTGTCAGGAAAGATTTTGGTTTCAGTTAAGATTCTCAAGCTGGAATACTGTACAAACTGTCCAAACAGAATTATTCTTGCTTTTGTGATCTTGAACTTAATTTGAATGGTTTGTTGGTTCGAGCCCAGTTTCGTCTTGTGTTTCACTTGACCAAGGAGAGCGGCTCCAGTCTTAGTCTGCTTGTTTATGAGAAACCTTTCATGTTTGTTTCTCTTCATTCTCAACTGTAACGTGATTACTTCAGTAACTTCAAGTGTGACCAATGCACTTCCAACGCAGATCTGTGCTTTTTTATTATCCACTTTGTATCACGGTAATCCTTTTGAAAACAAACAGCAGTACTGTGTCTGTTGCTAACCGTGCACACGAAGCACATTTCTTGGCGCTGCGTCAGACGCCGTTATGAGTTACGAGGAGGTGCCAGCTTGGACCTGCCCTTGGCCAACCCCCAGCGTAAAACCACTCACGAGCGGTGGAATGCGTACGCGGCACGGACGTGCCTTGCAGCGTCTCGAACCGAGGACCGCGTGTGCCCTGGGCTCACCTTTACTTTAGCGCTGAATGTTCTTTCTGTTGCATAACGCGGTGTTCCATACGCATTACATAAGGGGGATTCTGAGAGGTAGACCCGCCCCCCTCCTCCCTCCCTGGCGGTGTTCGGCTCACACGTGCGTTTGGAACACGCCGCTGCCGGTGTTCCGGGGCCATTGTGATGCGTTTGTACCGTGTTTCTCTCCCCTTTGTGGAACTGCAATCTTACACTGTACACAGTTTAAAGGTTTATTCCGGGGCGCTCAAAGCCGTCCCCCCGCCTGGCGACGCGCCAGACCCCCGGCCTTTCATCCCCGTGGTTCCCTGGGAAAAGCGTAGCGTACACGGAGCCTCCGTATAGTGTTACGGAATGCAGAACACAGAGGAATTCCCAGCTCATGTTTCGCGCCCCACATAGGCCTGCTGCTGCTGCTGCTTCAGGACAGCGGGAGCAAGGGCGGCGGTCTCGCCGTGCGCTATGCTGGAACAATACCCTCCCTGCCGTTCCCCTGGAAGTTCGGGACGCGTACGGAAGGACTACCTCCTTACCTGCAGGTGACCCTTGTGAAACTGTCTGATGTGCCCGCCTTGTTCTCTCTGGAGAGAAATGGGCCAGAGATTTTTTTTCAATGTAGACTCAACAAGTGTAGGCAACTGAGGTTGGGGGGATGCTTTTGATTACTTTTTTTGTCGTTGTTTTGGAAGGCAAACAGTGAAATTTGTTGCCTGAGGAAACTCAGCTTGGCTAATATTCATTCAGCTGGTGGCCAGCAGTCCTAAGTTACAGCTCACAGGGCTACCTTGCGCTGTGACTTGTGGCTCGTGGTGTAATACAATAGGGGTGGAGGACAGGTTATGTTACCGTGAAAGGTTATTGCTGTCATCGTGATGCTGATGTATGACGATCATGATGGCCCTGGCTCAGAGAAAACGTCTCTTCCTTGTGCGCCGCGCAACACATACCCCTGCGCGGGGTGAAAACAAAGCCTCCCGGTGCATGATGGGAGGCCTGTTGTGACTGGCGTCCATTATGAAGCAGCAGGAGCTTTGTCTCGGGTGCTGCCATGGGGTTTGGGGTGGAGGCCGGACCCTTTTGTTCCCCACCGGTCCATGATATTTAAACTTGAGCCTTGTCCCGGGACTGCGCTCCAGGTCTCACGGAGAGGACTGCGTACGCTCGTCCCGGTCGGCAGCGCGCCCTTTGCTTTAGGTTTTTTGGAGCTTCACTAGTATCTGAGCACTAAACAGGCGGAATAATCTTTGCGCACGAGTGTGGCGATGTCTCTCCCTCCCTTCTCTCGGTGCAGGTGAGGATCGTTTCCGCTTTTTCACAAGGAATGAATCACTTTGTTGAACTGAAAAAAAAACATATCTAAGACTGTTTAGTCACAATTACATTTCAAAAGTACTGCCGTGCAGTTCCAAGCGTACATAACTGTGGAATTGCACAGCAGTACTCTTGATACGTAATTGTGACTAAACATTCTTTGATCAGTTTGGTTTTACACAGTTATCCGTGTATTGATAAAACAACTGCCAGTGATTAATGATTATCTGTAGATACAGTGATTGAGTCATGTGATATTTGTGGATACAATCAGAAATAATTGATAAATATATGGTCAATTATTAATATGATGGAATACGTTTTTATTTAATCAGTGGAAAAGTGTATTTTTGCAGCTTTTCTCATTGTAAACTGTAGGTGGTTAATGTACTGCCAGCGCAGGACCTCCTGCTATTAGCGGCTTCATTGTTATTCAGTATGCACAAAACCCTGAGCAGCTTCTCGACTCCATTTTCCCCTCAGAAATGTTAATGAGTTAATGAAGACTATTTATAATACAGGTGCTGCCTTCCTGAATTTCACTCGCTACAGGAAGATGATTTTTTTCTGTTCAGCCGGTGTGAAAGCTCTTTAACTGCAAGACGCAAATGTACCGTGCCTTAGAGCGAGTTTGCCCATATTTTTAAAACGTGTGCTTCATGTTTGTGTTGCGTTGGGTGTCTCTGCACCAGAACCCAGTGATTTTTTCCTAAAGGAAGCCCTGTCTTGGCTGGTACCCCTCTGGTGCTGGGTAGCTTAAAGGCTCATTAGCATTAATTGAGGAGATGGAGGTCGGTTGGGGGGTGGGGGGTGTAGTTTGCTTCCTGTCCCCAGCTAAGTGGTGGAGAGCCCCTGTCATCAGTGGTGCTGGAGCCAGGAGAATGGCCCGCCAAACGGCCCAGTGGCTGTAAAAGAAGGCAGGAGCCTGACCCTGACCACGGGGTCGCCTCCCACGGCGATAATCAGGCCGGCACTAAGGGGCCGCCAAACAGCACCGATGCACGAGAAGCCTGGGCGCCCTGCTCCTTCAGTCTACAGCCAGCGCACTCTGGGTGTTTACTTTAAAGACTGGATAAGACCCTCACCCACAGCTTTAACATGTGTGCTTCCTGTGAGGGAAGACAGTTGTGTGGCAGCCATTTTTTTTAAAGTGCTATTTAACCACTGGAAAGCTTCTGAATTGGGCATTTACATATTCCTGACCTGTCTGTTAACTTCTTCAATCTTCTCAGAGACAACTCTTTAGTGGAAATGAGAGGGGAAGGAATATAAGTTTGATGAAAATATAGGATTCCCTGCACATTATTGAGTTTAGTCTAGGATGTGTCCTTGGTCTCTAAAATGCTAGTCAATTAGTTTTTATTTCTAAATGTTCGTGTTCTGATATATTCTGTTTATATACGCTTGTCATGGCTCATGGTTACGCAGCAAACATTTCACAGGATTTTATGGGAAGGAGTTAAGGTTGTGTGTGTGTGTGTGTGTGTGTGTACAATAAATGTATTGTTAGCATTTATTACTGCCACTTATATCTGAGACATTCCATATTCCAGATATTTGTGTTTCGACTGCTGTGGTCCTGCTTTTATCCTCCTGCACCCGGCATCAATGAGTGAATTTTGGGGTTCCCCTCAGATCCTGGCCAACGGTTACTGTTCCCAAGTAATCCAATTTATATTGAAAAGAGGGGGGAGGAGAAGGCGCAGTTTCTCTGCTGAACAGAAATTAAGTGAGAGAAATGGACCTCTACTGTCTTACGTAACCGCCACCAACAAAGCCGTTCCTAATAATGGGGATGTGTGGAAGAGCGAGGGTTGTCCGTCACACAGATGAGGGCGGGGCTTTAAGACCCAAGGGGCTTTTGTCCCTCTGGCCTCAGAGTGTAGAATGTTCCCTTTCTGTTCCGTGTGTGGTCACACTCACATGGAAGTTCCAAAACCCCAACACGATTCCACGTAAACCCCGAAGGCCTGGCCGCCGTCGCTGTGGTAACCTCCAAACGGGCATCGGCACGAATGGCGCTCGGTTTTTCCGAGGTTACCCGCTGCTACGGCTGGAAAACTGACTCCTTTCTTTCCATTTCTTTCAGAGATCGAGGCGAAGGAGGCGTGTGATTGGTTGAGGGCAGCAGGCTTCCCCCAGTACGCTCAGCTCTACGAAGGTAAGGAACTGGATGTCTGTTGACACCCCCCCCCCCGCCATATCGTGCCTCACGTGATGACGGTGCCACCAACAGTAAAGTGGTCCTGTTTGTCAGTGAATGTGTTTTGACACAATATACTTGCACAGGCATTCAGGTGATTATCTGACTGCTCAGTTCGTAAGACTGTTCATTGACTGTATTCCAGCCTTGGTGATTGTGATAGCTGTAATTGAAGTTCTCTGATCATATGAAGATAGTCTGCAATCAGACTGCAGTGTGCTGTAAATGAGGCTGGGGAGTTAAATCTCATATTTGGCCTCTTTGCCCAACTTGCACCCTTACTAACCCATTCCACACTTTGCACTCCGCACTCCCCACTCCCCACTCCACACTCCACACTCCCCACTCCCCACTCTACACTCCCCACTCCCCATTCCACACTTTGCACTCCGCACTCCCCACTCCCCACTCCACACTCCCCACTCCCCACTCTACATTCTGCACTCCCCACTCCACACTCCCCACTCCCTACTCCAAACTCCCTACTCCGCATTCTGCACTCCCCACTCCACACTCCCCACTCCCCACTCCCCACTCTACACTCCCCACTCCACACTCCCCACTCCACACTCCCCGCTCCCTACTCCACACTCCCTACTCTGCATTCTGCACTCCCCACTCCACACTCCCCACTCCCCACTCTACACTCCCCACTCCCTACTCCACACTCCCCACTCCCCACTCTCTACTCCACACTCCCTACTCCCCACTCCACACTCACACTCCCACACTGTATGCCTGCAGTGAAAGAGTGCCCAGAGGAGAGAGTCTATTTTTTATCCTTTATTTATACAGGTTGTCCTCTTGAGATTTAAACCGTTTTTACAAGAGAGGCCTTTTGAAGAGGCAGCAGTCACATCCTCATTTCCATTACGAATATAAATACTATTAAAAAAATGTTAATAAATCAGTGAAGTGTCATATTATAGAAACAATCATACAAGTAAATAAAAAACAATTACACTCCTCAGTGTGTGAAATGAACTGGGTCCAGTGAGAAGAAGGTTGCATTTGCCCCACCTCCACCCTCTACCCTCCGCCCAACCAGAGGTGCGGAGCAGCATGCTGGGCTTAATTGACACAGCTGTACTGGGACTGCCTTAAAGCCCAGCATGGGAGGCCTGAGAATCTCAGCTGGATTTTTCACCTAGATATTTCTGGGCTAGAGTTACTACCTAAACACTTCCCGCAGAGCGAGAGAAAGCGGTCAGGGGGAAAAAAGCCCCAGTTATCTCTGCCTAGAAAACAAGCACACTTACCCTAGACCCTGGGGCGTCTCCTCCATCTTTACCCTAGACCCCAGGGCGTCTCCTCCATCTTTACCCTAGACCCCGGGAAAGCTCCTACATTTTTACCCTAGACCCCGGGGCTTCTCCACCATCTTTACCATAGACCCCGGGGAAGCTCTTTCATCTTTAAGTGTGAACGTGTCATGAATTTTCTTCTGTGCTGAGAATTGTGGGTACTTGTCTATGAAAACGCTGGCACTGGACCCCCCCCCTTTGTTATGGCTGTATGTGTAAGGGTGTGTGTGTGTGTGTTTGTGTGTGTGTGGGAATAGAAATGGCCTGTTGTTGTAAAGTATATTTCAGTCTGCTTCCAGGGAGTGGAAAACCAAAGCTATCAGGGGACAGGGACTGTATTAAACAGAGATTTCATACTGGCTGTGATTTATGTTTGCTGCATGTACCATGACGTACACCAGAGGTGTCCAATCTTGTCTGAAAATGGCCAGTTTGGGTGCAGGTTTTTGTCCTAGCCCAGTACTAAGACACCTGATTCTACTTATCTAAGCTAAACAAAAAACCTGCGCCCACACAGGCCCTTTTTCGGATAAGATTGGACACCCCTGACGTACGCAAATATGTATGAAATCCCCCGATTGTGCTTTTGATTGTTCTGACGCCATTCTGGAATCCCCCCCGCTGTTTTCCTGTCTAGAGCAGGGATCAGGCCTGTGTAGAGTCTGTGTTTTCACTTATATCTGCGTGCCACACTCTTCTACCAAAAAAAACCCAAAACAAAACTTTATTCTCCCTCATAAAGGCATGTTAGTTGCATTGGGCCTGGGCCTGGTCTCCACTGTTTCATAATAGCAGTGCCATACCCAACCCATGACGTAATGCCCACACAAGGCCAAGCCCCCGGGCTTAGTGATCATCTGCCACGTTTCATTAGGATACCAAATGTCCAAAACAAGTTTTACGGCCGTCCTGCCGTCGGACGTCAGCTACATAAAGTAAGCTGTTGTTTAGGAGAGTGAGAGGGCCAGTGGAGATGTGGGATCTGTCCAGAATTTTTTTTTCCTCAGCTGTCTGCTGTTTTGTGCTTACTACCTCTGGACATCTCCGTTTCCACAGACAGACCAATGAGAGAGAGCTCCTAAGAGTGATATTAAGATACAAATCGGAGAACTCTGGAGAATGTGATCGAGCTAAGGAGCTACCCAAGATGCTGTGTTTTGTAGATCATATGTCAGACTACATATAATATATTTTTTATTTTATTTTGTAGTGGCTTTTTTTTTGTACCTTAACCTAAAGTTTGTCATTCTAGCCCTCAATGGACTGTGTAAATTGGGCACATCTTTGCTTTCTGTACTGGGAAATATAAGCCAGGGGCAGCTGTGAAGCTCACACTGTTAGGGCCCTGCTCTAGTGCGTGGATGGGCCCCAGAGTCTGGTATCTGTTAGGGAGCTGTCTAGTGCGTGGATGGGCCCCAGAGTCTGGTATCTGTTAGGGAGCTAACATGCACTCATGTCTGTTAGGGCCCTGCTCTAGTGCGTGGATGGGCCCCATGGACTCATGTTTGTTAGGGAACTGTTCTAGTGCATGGATGGGTACCATGGACTCATGTCTGTTGGGGAACTGTTCTAGTGCGTGGATGGGCCCCACAAACTCGTATCTGTTAGGGAACTGTTCTATTGCGTGGATGGACCCCATGGACTCATGTCTGTTAGGGCCCTGTTCAAGTGCGTGGATGGGCCCCTCAGACTGGTATCAAAACTGGACCTGTGTCCCACAGGGAGACATACAATCTTTCGTGGCCCAGAATGGGAGGGTTTCAATCAGCGGGGGTGACAGCATTTCGTTGCACACCAGGTTTTTATCATTAGTAATAAACAAGAATGCATAGATGGAACTCTAAATATGAACGCTCTGTCAGAATCATTGTTATCCTGAATGAAATGATCTGAATTAACTTTCATGGTTCTCTCATAATGAACCGTTGCTCAGTTTAGACACATAATGAAGCTCAGTTTAGACACTTTGTTGTTGTCATATTTTGTAGACTTAATTATTGCGCCTGTGGTGCAATGCATGATGGGCTCCCCTGATCTGTTTTTCTCTTTCTCTTCAGATTCACAGTTTCCCATCGACATCTCTCCCGTGAAAAAGGATCATGACTTTCTTGACAAAGACCTTGTCGAGCCTCTCTGCCGGTAAGGAAATGACCCGTGACGGGCCCGGAAGTGATGTGTCTGTTAGCGGCTGTCTGGGCTTCTGTCTCTACCCTCCCCAGTATTTTCCACAGTTGTAATCATCATATGGTAAAAGGCTTGCTTCTTGTTTGCTTTGGGACCATTAGGCCGTTTGGTTTATTGTCTTCTCCGGCTCTGAGTCAGATTGTAAATGGACGCCGGAGAGTTGTTAGCACTGGAGTCTCGAGGAGGTGAAATGCATCTTCTCCACTCAAAGTGACGGGAACGGCGATCACGTCTGACTGGCAGGCCATTTCTCACTCCGCAGCGCACGTCCATGATTTAATTACTCGGAGGCTTAAAAGTTCATCCGCTTACATGATTGTGTTAGCTGAACATCTGAAAGGAACAGGTCAGGCAGTCCTTTGCTTTGAGTAAAAAGAGATTTGGTATTTACTCAGCATCATTTTTCATTACCTTCTGGATTGAAATCTAAACAATAATAAATTTCTGTTGATTAAAGGGATATTGTTTGATCGAATAAACTCGAACAGGTTAAGAAATGAATTAATTTTCTTCTGTGCTGAGAATTGTGGGTAGTTGTCTATGAAAACTCTGGCACTGGACCCCCCCCCCCCTTTGTTATGGCTGTATGTGTAAGGGTGTGTGTGTGTGTGTGTGTGTGTGTGTGTTTGGGAATAGAAATGGCCTGTTGTTGTCATTTCTGTTGAGTAAACGGATATTGTTTGATGGAATAAACACTAACAGGTTAAGAAATGAAAATGTAGCGTATTCTTTGTGGCTCTATTTGGATTTAAATTTCCCTCTTTTCCCCTTTTGGCAAGACTATGAATCTGTGTCCACAATTTGAATTGAAACAGCACTTCAGTTTGTAAGGTTGCCCTGGAGACGGCTGGGGACGAAAGAAGGTGGGGGGGGGTAGGGTTTGGGGAAGGGGTTTTACACAATTTAAGTTACTGTGACTCTAAACAACTCTTAACCAACTCATCTAAATTCCAAACTATGTCTGTAACAGAACAGGAAAAGGGATGGTGGCAGCTTGGTAGAAACGGGCAAGTTCCCACCTCTCTCAGACTTTGTCCTTGGCTCTCTTTGGGTCTCTCGGCTGAAAAGGGGGGTTCTTGTAAACGCCCCCCCCCCCTCATTTTGGGGCTAAAGTGGGACTCCACTTTAGTGATTAATATAGTAATGTCGCTGGCACCGCCTCTTCCTCTGATCTCTGAACCGTCGTTTTTGAATAGCGCCCTGATATGCTGAGGTCTCTCGGCCTGTTGGGGTGGGGGGGGGTGAGTCAGTAAGCAGAGACATCAGTGCCCCCCCCCCACCCCATTTCCCTGTCTTCCCTCCAAATAAGCACTGTTAACTCAGTGAGTCATGGGAACAATTTCCAAAATGAAGGAGGGGGGGTTGCAGCATTGGAGGGAAAGGCTGTACTTGTAATATATTACTGTATTACAGCTGCCGTTTTTAGCGTTAATACGGACACACTACCCTGGGAATAGTGACACGAGTCATAAGAGGGAATGATTATCAGGCCACTGACAGCCCTGCCTTCTGTCTGCCAGGCCTCCGCTCGCCGTTTTTACAGAGGAATGTCTGCTCGTCTTTGCCCTTCCTGCCGTTGCTTTTTACACACACCCTTTTTGGTGGGTCGGTGCTCATCCAGTGTACCAGCCTGCTAATCTCCCCCCCCACTGTAACCACCCCTCTTGAGCATCGATAGAGAGGAACATCTTAAATCAATCCGAGTTAATCGAAAAGGTATTCCCCGGAAAGGGTGAGAAGAGTCAGCCGGAGTCATTATGCAGCAGAAAATACCGTGCGGGAAGCAGTAGGACTTCTCATCCTTTAATTTATTTTCGGTGTTCGTGTTTGTGTGTTTAAATGAATCTAAAACCGCCCTGAGAGATTTAAAACACGCAGGGGGGAAAAAAGAACTCTCTCTCCTCTTCTGGAGTGTAGCTAGACTAGAATGGCTGACTAGAATGTTAAGTGCCTTAGTAATGGCATCAAAGCGGAGGAGGATCGCCAGTCATCCTGTTTTTCTTTGGGCTCTTGGAAAAACACACTGTCACTTTGTGAACTCTGGGAGCCGGGGCTACCACGTTAGCCACATGAACAGAATCCCTCACAGCCTGCCCTAGCCTCCCGCTACTCAGCTGCTCACTGCCAATTAGATGGCAGAGAGAGATAGATTCCAGAACACCCGCCAGTTAGCAGGCTTAATTAGGTTAGGCTTTGCTGCAGAACAGGGGTTAGCCTACGTTAGCCTGGGCCTGTCGCTACCGCCGGAGATCGGAGGGAAAGATCTGCGCTTTCAGAGAGGGGGTTTGGCCCTCCCCTCCAGGGGGAGGATGGGAAACTGCAGCCGTTTGTCGGCTCGTGAGAAGCTCAGATTGTGGACTGTTTCTACTGTTTTCCAGGCGGCTCAACACCTTGAACAAGTGCGCCTCTATGAAGCTTGACCTGAATCTTCCCAAAAAGAAGGTACGCGTACCACTCTCAGTTCCATTGCGGGGCCGGTCGTCTTGTCCCGCTCTTTTAAAATTAATTCCTAAAAAGGTGATGTATCATGTGTCATAGTTGCAGTTTTATAGTATGGTATTTTTGGAAGGTTCTAGTATTGCTCGTGGATTAAAAGAATAGGAAAAAGATGCAATAAGGGGTACATAATAAAAAATTCTAAGAATTCTTTAGGAATGCAACTTTTAGCAGTTTAGTTTATGTGCTGAGGCTTTTCAGAACTTTAAGGCAAAATAGCCTTAAGTGCCTTCAGTACTTTACTTATATTTGTTCTGGTTGAATGAACTTTTTTCAATTTGGTTGAATGCTAATTTCTTGACTATCTGAGAACAGTGGCTCTGAAGCTTCCCTGTCATTTCTATTAATGTGTCAAATTAGTGAAATTTCATTCAACTGGTGTTTCATGCTTTCATTTTCACCCAAAAGCTATTTGTGTAACTGGACAATTAATTTAAAACTCTGTTCTCAAGTTTGCATATCAGGTATGATGAGTTTGTAGTGATATTCTAGAGTACTGAACAGTCTGGCTATCTTTCTTCTGCTGTGAGCAAAAATGAACCGCCTCTTTTATCCCTGTAACCCAGTTATAAGGACACATGAGAATCTGCTATTGTTAAGTCTCATTTCTTTCACCTTACTGGAATGTCGCCTGTAGACATTTTCTATGTTGGGCTTTTGTGTAACATTTTTGCATGTTTGGTTCACGCAGAAGGCAATTGTATGTACTGTATGTAATATCAGTTTTGTTACAGGATCACTATAATTGTAGGGTTGAAAGGAGTAAAGTTCATTGTTTACAAATTCCCTTTCTCTTTACTTACAATATTTTAAGTGACTGTCTATATCCTCTAGTTATTTCTAGTTGTTACATTTAAGAAGATGCCCTTAAACAGACTGGGCCTGTGGAAATCTGAATCTTATCTTTGTTAGTGCATTATTGGTATGCAAGTATCTGTCATATATATAGCTATTTTACTTTGAGTATTGCATTGAAATGTATGTAAATGTTTAAATGTAGTAGAATGTAGTGCATCTTTAGATAAGCAATGATACGTGATATATACCCTTCTGTTGTCTGAGCAGAGTGAAGATTCGGATGAGGAGGACCTGTTTGCGATCAGTGACAAATGGACCTTTGAGTGGAGCAGCCGGCGCTGGTCCAGGCTGCAGGATATTGACTGCTTCCTGGGTCAGGTGGAGAAGCAGGGCCCGGTGGGCGGGGTCTCCCTGAGGAACACGGCCAGCAGCGAGAGCGTGCTGACGGACCTGAGCGAGCCGGAGGTCTCCTCGCTGCACAGCGAGAGCAGCGAGGGGCGTTCCGACTCGGCCGCCATGCCGGACTCCGCCTCCCTCATGACGCCGCAGGCGCCCCGGGACTTCCCGCAGTACGGCTCGCTGCCCGCCAAGAACGGCAGGCACAGGCGCACGCGTGCCAAGGACTTCCTGCATCGCATGGAGGCGCTGCGGTCCCGGGGCCCGTCCGGGGCGGGGCGCAGGTCGCTGGTCATCAGCGGACCCGTCCTGCGGCAGGAGCCCCCGACGCTCCGAGCGCTCCGCTGTGTGGAGATCGTCAACGGGGGGCCGGCCGAGACGGACTCCGCCCCTGACGGAGGCCCTGCCTCCCGCTCCAGCAGCGACGGGGGCAGCGAGGCGAGCACGCCCAGCCTGAAGGAGCGCAAGGCGTACCGAGCCATCCACAAGCGCAGCGGCATGTACCTGGAGGACGTGGACGTCTTCGGCAGCGGGGGAGGCGGGGACGGGGGTGGGGACGGGGACGGCTTCACTCCGGGGAGAAACGTGGCGGAGCAAAACCGCCGGAATGAGTTCCGCTCATACGAGGACCTGGTGGTGCACATCCCCAAGGACCACAAGCCCGGAACGTTCCCCAAGGCCTTGTCCATAGAGAGCCTGTCGCCCACCAGTGGCGCGTCCGTCAACTGGCACACGGGCAGCGTGCGCTTGGACCCCCGGCGCCAGCCCAGCGTCCGTGACCCACGGCCCAGCCCCCAGTGCTGCCCGCGGGGGAGCCGGATCAGCGTCTATGACAACGTGCCCGGGTCCCACCTCTACGCCAGCACAGGTGACCTCATGGACCTGGAAAAGGAGGACCTCTTCCCTCACCTGGACGACATTCTACAGCACGTCAACGGCCTGCAGCAGATCGTGGACCACTGGTCCAAAAACGTGCTTCCGGAGGGCGAGGGGGAGGGCGAGGCTGGGGAGGAGGGGGACGGCGACGGAGATGGGCTCACCCTGCAATCCTCCAGTCAGATCACGCTGGACTTTGAGGGGAACTCGGTGCTGGAGGGACAGACCACGCCCAGCGACGGGGACCGGGACGGGGTGTCCCTAAACGAGACGGACTCCAGCGGGATGAGGGAAAGGCGGGACTCGGGGGTCGGGGCCTCCCTCACGCGGCCCAATCGGTGAGATTACCACCTCTCCTGATGTTGTTTAATGCGTCAGAAAAGCAGTAACATCAGGCCTATGATGGTCCACAGTTTGGATACAGCCATGGCCTCTTTTGTCTCATAGTTTGAGACACCTGATTAAATATTTGATTTAGTTATTTGTTCTCCATAACAGTCTGGTGAGTTAAGTTTAAAAGTAAAAAATGTATTTGTAAGTCAAAGTTAAAGGGAAAGCGTTGATTGAATCCAGGTGTGACATCCAATGCTCGCTGTTTGGTTGTAAATTACTTGTTATTTGGCCGTAAAGAGTTGCTGTTTTTTGGATCTCTGTCTGCAGCCTACGGTGGCCCAGCTTCCAGATCTCCAATCGCCTCAGCCACTCAGTGGCCTCCCTGCAGATCACCAACCAATCAGCCGGCCAGCTCAGCCTGCTGCAGAAGTTTTCTTTGCTGCGTCTCACCGCCATCATGGAGAAGTACTCCATGTCCAACAAGCAAGGCTGGACCTGGTCAGTGAGGTGGAGGGTGTGGTCAGGTGTGGGGGTGGGGGTGGGGGTGGGGGAGGCGGTGGATGTGGATGTGGGGAAGGGGACTGGGGGAAGGTGAATTTGGGATGTTGATGAAGCACCAGCAAGTTGTTATTGTGCTGTGCACGTGAATACAGCGTGTTAATTACTTCTCTCGAACAAAGAACAAAGTATCACCTCGTTAGGATTCCTGTGGCTAGTTTTGCAAGCCTGTGGAATTTGTGTGTGTTTTTTTTTACACTATTCTCATTTTTCTGAGAGGTAGTTTGCCAAAGTTATGCCACCATGTAGTCTGTGTGTGTGTGTGTGTGTGTGTGTGTGTGTGTGTGTGTGTGTAAGTCTGTGCAGTTTCCTGTAGAGGAGGAGAGAAGGCCAGATCCCTGCAGTATATCTTTCCAGTATTTGGCTCTTCTCCTGTTATTGGGCCTGTTTTGCCTCTCTGTCCTCACTCTTGAGCTGTTAGCTGTCCACTTCAGTGCCACGGTAGTTATCTGGACGGTGGCGTGACGTTTAGCATAGGCATGTTGACCCGTAGGGGGCAGGAGGATTACCAGAACCCCTGTGTGGAAACACAGTTCTCACGGGAGTGGAGCAGGCCAGCGGAGAGAATCTGTCACTCTCTCTGTCCTTTTCCGGGAAAAGGGGTATTCGGGAGATGGTGGCGGTGTGCTTGCCGTACCGGGGTCTTGGCAGGGGATTAAGCCTGTGGCGGCTGTCTTTCAGGTCGGTGCCAAAGTTTATGAAGAGGATGAAGGTGCCAGACTACAAGGACAAGAACGTTTTTGGCGTGCCTCTGATCGTGCACGTCCAGCGCTCCGGCCAGCCCCTTCCCCTCAGCCTGCAGCAGGCCCTGCGTTACCTCCGGAGCCAGTGCCTGGACCAGGTCAGTGTGGGAGAGCAAACTGTGTGTGTGTGTGTGAGTATGTGTGTGTGTGTGTGTGCGCATGTGCTCGCACATTTGGCCACCAGGCACCTGCACAGAGAGACGCTGCAGCCTTTTCGCGGGATATTTACATTACTGCGAAGCAGCTGGAGATCAGCCGCTGATCACATCCGGCAGAAGAATTAGTCAGAAAACAAGCTGCGGCTACTCAGGTGTAACTGTAGACAGTGCGACTCATCAAAGCAAGTCAACGACTCACAGAGTCATAAAAGTAATAATCAGTAATAATAATAGGATATGAGAGGACTGAATCATAAAGAAATGAGTGTCACCTGAATTATTTAGTATCCCTGACTGTAGGCATACAAGATTTGACAGGTTAATGATGCATCAGGTTAGCTCGCCGTCTTTAAGAACGGTAAATTCACGAGCTCCGCCTTCTCGCGGTGACAGGTGGGCCTGTTCCGGAAGTCGGGGGTGAAGTCTCGCATCCAGGCACTGAGGCAGATGAACGAGAGCTCGCCGGACGACGTGAGCTACGAGGACCAGTCTGCGTACGACGTGGCCGACATGGTGAAGCAGTTCTTCAGAGACCTGCCTGAGCCCTTACTCACCAGCAAGCTGGGAGAGACCTTCCTGCACATCTACCAATGTAACAGCCTACATACGTGTGCATATATACACTAACATACATCTACCAATGTAAGAGCTTGCACACGTACGCATATGTACACTAACACACGCATCTACCAATGTAACAGCCTACATACGTGTGCATATACAATGGGGGAAATAAGTATTGGACACGTCAACAATTTTATTATCAAACATATTTCCAATGTCGCTATTCACATGAGATTTTGACCAGACATTGGTATTAACTCAGTAAAACTACACAGCTAAAGAAATTGTAACGTTCCAATTCTTTAAAAAAGTTATGTGCAATAAAGTGAAATGACACAGGAAAAAAGTATTGAACACGCTAAATTAAATGTGGTAGAAAAGCCATATTTTTTATATTTGGTTGCATATCCTTTGCATGCCATGACTTTATGATGTCTGTGACCCAACAACATCAAAAGGCTCTTGATATCTTATTTGCTGGTGCTCTTACAAGCGATACTATAACAGCTCTGCATTTGAATGGATCTCTATGGGAATTGGGGGGTGAGACAAGCTTTAGCTGTAAATTACACTGGAACAGTATAGAACACATGGTTGGCTAAGTGGCTCTAAGTCATCAAGGGTCTGATGTATTAAACAAGCCTTAAACCATCACTCTGCTGCCAGAAATACAGTAGATATGGATGAACATCTTGAAGGGTTTCTTCTCCTGACTTATTTTTCCATAGAGTTCAATAGGAAAATGTGTCAAGAGAAACAACCCTTAAAGTGATCCATCCATATCTACTGCATATCTGGCAGCAGAGTGATGGTTTGAGGCTCGTTTGATACCTCAGACCGTTGATGACTTACAGCCATTTCGCCAACCATGTATTCCATACTGTTCCAGTGTACTTTACAGCTAAATCTAGTCCCATCCCCCATTGTCATTGTATCCTTTCAAACTCAAAGTGCTAGAGTACAGAACCAAAATAACAAACAATGTGTCACTGACCAATTAATTATGGTGCTCACTGTATATACAATAACACACACACACGCGCGCATTCTCTAACACACACACATATACATTAACACACGCACACGCCACGTGTTAGGTTGTATAATGTTGCTCTTTATGTAAGCAGGTGCGTACATACATTCAGCTGGGCATCATTCCATCACACTTAATCACTCAGCACCCGGTGCTTTACTCTACTCTCCATTCCTGCAGGCTGTTTATCGCCGCTCTTCACTCACGTCAACACCAGCATGACAATTAGCAGAGCAGTGCGCTAACTTACTGTACGCTGAAAGAATGTACAGAATGCAGCCGCTAGTATACTTTGATCAGGTTACGGCTCTGCACCATGTCCTCCCATTACAGCACGCATTAAGGAACCTCCACTTCTCTCTCCGCCTCTTTTCATCCTCCTCTCCTTCCTCTGCTCTCTCTCCTCCCTTGGCTTTCTTTTCCCCTTCTTTCTCCGTCCTGTTCTCCCCATCTTTCTCTGTTTCTGCCTCCATTAATGGTCTGTTGAACTCTCCCCCCTCTCTCTCCACCCTTCTATCTCTCCGCCTCCCTCCCTCTCTCCCTCCCTCCCTCCTTCTCAGACGTGCCGAAGGACCAGCGGCTGCAGGCGGTGCAGGCCGCCATCATGCTGATGTCCGACGAGAACAGGGAGGTGCTGCAGACGCTGCTGTGCTTCCTGAGTGATGTCACTTCCTCCGTGGAGGAGAACCAGATGACGCCCATGAACATCGCCGTCTGCCTGGCGCCCTCGCTCTTCCACCTCAACATCCTGAAGAAGGACAACCTGTCGCCAAGGTAACCCGGCAGACTGACCCACACCACTGCGTTCCTTCACCTGCACGCTCACCTGTTGAGAAAGGGCTCACACTCCACAGTGAGGTACCACAAGTCTCTGTTCATTTGCATAATTTATTCGCAGGCCCTGCATCTCATTGGTTCAGTCACAGATAACACAGCACACTTATCAGCAGGTGGGATCACGCAACGCCCCGGGAACATAAAAATCTTAATGAACCCACGTGGTGTGTCATAAACACGCGTATAAAGCCATATTAAAGGCGGTTCGTTGAAAGCAGGCTGCCAATTTGTCCTTGCTGGAGGGGAACGGTCCGAAAACAGCCTGCGTGCTGTGCGCAAATATCTGAGCTATTTGGCTCTTTCGCAGGTTCTGGTGTTTTTACGACGCTCTTTACAGATACGCGGTTAAATGGGGCCCTGCTGTGTACAAACAAACTCCTCTCTGTCATTAAACAGCCGATGAAGTCGCCTCTGCTTTTTTTGGGGGGGCGGGTGGGGGGTGCGCGGACAGAATCAAAGGGTTTGCGGCGCTGTCCTGAGGAGAGACAGGAGGCAGGTTTATGAGGGCTGGATGTGTCTCTTGGGGTGTGGGGGTGGGTGAGAGTGTATTTGGGATAGGCTCATTACCCCTCTGCCCCTCGTTTTTTCCCCCCACAGAGCCATGCAGAAGAAGTACGCCACGGGGCGGCCTGATCAAAAAGACCTGAATGAGAACCTGGCGGCGACCCAGGGGCTGGCCCACATGATCAACGAATGCAACCGGCTCTTTGAGGTGAGGAGGAAGGGAGGGAGAGGTAGGGAGAGAGAGAGAGAGAGAGAGAGGGGGGGTGAGAGGGAGATGGGCGGGAAACAGGCAGGGAGAAAGATATAGAGATGGGGTGAAACAGAGAGAGATAGATAGAGATTGGGAAACAGAGAGGCAGATTGATAGAGAGAGGGGAGGGAGGTAAAGAGAGAAAAAGGGGGAGGGGAGAGAGAGTGTGTGAGGACAGAATACAATTCAGTGAGTGATGTGGGCGGCAGTGTAGTATGATGGTTCGATTCCCAGGTAGGACACTGCCGTTGTACCCTTGAGCAAGGTACTTAACCTGAATCGCTTCAGTATATATCCAGCTGTATAAATTAATAATATGTAAAAAATGCAGCAACAAAAAAAAGTCGCTCTGGATAAGAGTGTATGCTAAGTGCCTGTAATGGAATGGAATGTAATGTAAAGAAGAAGAATAAGAGTGGGGGAGAGAAAGAGGCAGAACAGGAGAAGAAAGAAGGAAGGACCAAAGATACTTTTAAGGCACAAAAAAAACTAAATATAAAATTTTGAAAATGGAAATTGACAGTGTATTACACATACGCACTTACAAAGAATACATGGTAGCATCATCAACAACAACAAAAAAACCATCAGAGAAGGAATTGAATGTAGAAAAATGACATTACTTCATGAAGCAGCCGCTAGTGGAGATCCCAAACTCTGTTCTACAATAGGCTTTTGTCAAGTGATCAACCGCTAACCCCAGGGCATGGACATTTTTTTTTCAGGCCCTCGAAAGCACTATGATATCTCATCTTAGCGCTAATTGTGCCTAAGGTCTGTTCTGGTATAGGCTGGATCTCCCCCAGCTCTGTTCAAGTGTGCTGAGAAAAAGCAGGTCCTTCATCTCTCCCTCTCTCCACCAGCTGGCATTTCACCTCCTGGCAGCTCGCTGTCCAATTCTCTCTCTATCTCTCTCTCTCTCTCTGTCTCTCTTCCCTCTGCCCACCCCTCTCTCTGTCTCTATCTCTCCCTCTCTCTCTGTCTCTCTCCCCTCTGCCCACCCCTCTCTCTGTCTCTATCTCTCCCTCTCTCTGTCTCTCTCCCCTCTCCCCACCCCTCTCTCTGTCTCTTTCCCCACCCCTCTCTGTCTCTCTCTCCCCTCTCTCCTCTCTCTCACGACCTCCCCTCCCTCTCTCTCAGACAGACACACACTCTTATGAGATGGGCGGGGCTGAAACACTCAGACTGTTAGAGTGGTGTATATGTGACCTGCTCATTGCGCGGGAGACCAGAGAAAAAATCTGCCTGTCCAGTTAAACCGCGTTTAAACCAATGCATATATCAAATGACATTTAGAAGTAAGTGTTCACTACTTAAAGCTATAATATCAATGTAGAAGATAAAGACAGAGAGAAAGAGAGTGTGAAAGACAACAAAAGAGAAAGGAGAGAAAGGCAGGAATATGGAGGAGAGGTTAATAATGTCTTTGCCACTGTTTCCATGGTTTCAGTATGATCTCTTCCTCTTCCATCTGTGTGTGTACTTGTGTGTTTGTGTGTGTGCGTGTGTGTGTGTGTGCGTGCATGTGTGTGTGCGAACCCCAGATCCCTCACGAGATGGTGACGCAGTCGCGGAACTCGTACGTGGACGCAGACTTGCACGCTCCCACGCTGGAGGAGCTGTGTAAGCAGCTGGAGGAGGATGACGGCTCCTACCACACCCACACGGACGGGCTGATCCAGAACCTTCTGAAGGAGGCCCGCGACAAGTCCAAGGGCTGGGTGTCCTGCTCCAGCACTGACAGTACTGAGCTCTCCTACAAGAAGGTAGGTTGGACACACACATGCACGCGTGCACACACACACACATGAACACGCACACATACACATACACGCACACACATACACACGCACACACACACACAAACACAGATCCACATACTTGCCTAAATTAAGTTTGCCCTTATTGCGGTAAGGACGGTCGGGAGGGGTAAAGCGCTAATCTAGAACCAAATTTTGACCGTTCCCGTATCGACTGGGGCATGGTGGTCCTGTGGGGCGTGGCTTCATTAAAAATGACATTACTCAGGGAGATAGGGGTTTCTCACAACTAATGCAAACGTGACCCTTCTGACCAGAAGGGGACCTGCAGTCTGCCTTTACCAGGTACATTTGAAATGTAGTCCTGCCATTGTAAAGACTGGGTGACTCGCCTGGTGGAATCCTGAGTGCTTTTCTGCGCTTTCCGCAAATTGGTGGAGGGTGTAGCAGCTATGGGTTGGACATGCAAAAACATTTTTGGCAGTTAAAACTGGGACAAAAAAAGAATTGGTTATAAAAACAAAAGAAAGCATTGCAAAATGATGTGATAAAGAAGTTAGTGACATAATAATATAACAAAATGCACAGGCTCAAGTCTCCTTTTATCAGTATTTATCTGTTGGACCGTGAATCATAATCCAGAGCTGTTTGCAACAGTGAACGTGATCACTTCCCATGCAGTCATTCATCATATAGCACCATAACACACAAACTTAACCACCTGTGACCCCCCCCCTCCCAATCTGTGGTTTCCCCCCAGGTGGGCGACGGGAACCCTCTGCGCCGCTGGCGGGTTTCGGTAGAGGTGGAAGCCCCTCCCTCGGTTGTGCTAAACCGCATACTGCGTGAGCGCCACCTGTGGGACGTGGACCTGCTGCAGTGGAAGGTTCTGGAAACATTGGACAAACAGACGGAGGTGTACCAGTACGTCCTCAACCGCATGCCCCCACACCCCAGCCGGGACTTTGTGGTGCTCAGGTGAGTGGCAGAGCTGAATGGTGGAATGATTCAGTCATAATAATAACAACGATAATCATTATAATCAGCGTTATCATCATAATCATTCTATTCTTATGGCACCTTTCCAATTCCCAAGTAGACTTTATACTTTATAAAATCATAACAATAGAGGATAAATAAACAGATTAAAATGTGGATGAAATGAGAACAACCCGGGATACCAGGGTATTCCTACCGATTGCAGGACGAGGTGGAAAAAACTAGACATCGGGAAATGTGAACAGTAGAGAAGACCGGAATATTGGAATACAAATACAATGCAAGCATTTCACAAGTCACTTATTCAGACTTAGTGTTTAGGAACTATATTAGCAATACAATCTTAGGTAGAATGGGCTCTTTCCACAATGAGAGTTTATTTTCTCAGCCTTTCAAAACCATCTTGCAATATGGCGTTTAGCATCCAATACACTTTGAATGATGCCTCTGTTGTGTTCAGAGCATAGATAGAATAATTGTTAAATGTGTAGCACCCACTTGGATGATGCACGGCAGCCATTTTGTGCCAGAATCCTCACCGCACATTAACGTAGGTGGAGAGGGAGGAAGCTATTGAGCCAGTTAAACTGGAGGATGAACCAGGTTGAAAAAGTCATTAATTGACCCAGGTGTGATATCTGTAGTCAGTGTGAGCGTTGAGCGCTCTGCCTGTCCCTGACGCTTCAGGTCGTGGAGGATGGACCTGCCCAAAGGCACGTGCGCGCTGGTGTCCGTCTCGGTGGACCACGAGGACTCTCCGCCCATGGGAGGGGTCAGGGCCGTGGTGCTGGAGTCGCAGTACCTACTGGAGCCTTGCGGGTCAGGGAAGTCCCGGCTCACACACATCTGCAGGGTGGACCTGAAGTGAGTGGACCAGATTTAATGTGTGCATGTGCGTGCGCCTGTGTGTATTTGTACAGGGCTAACATGCATATAAGGCTAATATGTGTGCTTGTGTGTATGTATGTAGGGTAAATCCGTGTGTATGTGTGTAGGGTTAATATGCATGTATGTGTGTAGGGTAAATCCGTGTGTATGTGTGTAGGGTTAATATGCATGTGTAGGGTAAATCCGTGTGTATGTGTGTGGGATTAACCTGTGTCTTTATGTGTACAGGGTTAACACGTGTGTGTATGTGTCAGGGATGAATGTGTTTGTGTGTACAGAGTTAACGTGCATGTGTGTGTGTGTTTCAGAGGGAGGATGCCGGAGTGGTACAATAAGGCCTTCGGTCACCTATGTGCAGCTGAAGCAGCAAGGATCCGCAACTCCTTCCAGCCGCTGACCTCAGAAGGCCCGGAGACAAAGATCTGAGCCCAGCCCGCCCCCTTCTCCCCATTACACACACACACACACACACACAGGGACGGGGCGGAGTCCGGGCCCCCAGACAGAGCTGCAGCATCCAGAGAGGTGGAGATGCTATGTGAAGTGTGGGGGAAACTCTCCTCCATCTTTTATACATGGACAAAGTGAAACCCCCTGCTCCCCCCTCCCTCTCTTACTGGTGCTGGACAACCCCCCCGCTAGGGGAACCCAAATTCACCTGCCCTTGAACCTTCATTAGCTTTGGGGTGGTCTTTGTTAATAACAGATATTATTATTATTATTATTATTATTAATATTATTATTATTATTGTTATTATTATTATATTATTGTAATATTGTTTTTCGTTATCTTTATTAATGTTATTATATCCATTGTTCTAGTGAGTATCGTATTCTACAATGTCTAAGACATTTACACATTTAAGGCTTCTGCGAAGCATGTATTTTCTTCATGTTAAATATAAAGCTATATATAAATATATATGTAAAGTGTATGTATGTGTGTGTGTGTGCCTGTATATATTTGTGTGTACATATGTGTATACATATATACATACAAACTGTATATACTGTATATATGAAAAAGCTTAATGGGCAGATGAATCTGCGTCTTTACCTATGATATTGATTTTGTGTTACCGTACGTTACTGTATTCCAAGTTGTGCAAAACGATATGATATTGTAAGCTGGTTTTACTACGATGTGTTCCTTTGTTTCTGTTTGTGTCTGAATGTGTGTAATTTAATTTGACTTGTGCCCTGTGTTTTGAGGGTGAACATATTTCGACTCAGGTTTGACTTTTCATACCTGCTTTGATTAATAGTACTGGACTACGCTGAGGAGTGCAGTGCAGTGTGTCAGAGACCTTTTTTAATGAAACGCATTAAAAAGAAAAACATTTATAAAAATGATGTTTGAATTATTCTCTTTGTCATTATGAATGCCAGCAAGGTAATATTAACTCAGAATAGCATCTGAATGGCCAATATTTGACCCCAAAAAAATCTCTCCCAAGCCTCCAATCAGGGCTGTTTTCATAGGATAACCACAATAAAAGGCCAATAGAAGTGTAATTGGGCGGGTGGCTGGCTTATCTATTTGATTCACTGGTTCACTTGTCCAACAAAGTTAGCAGCAACAGTTACCATAAATTAATTCCATCAATTTTGTTTGCCAGTATTTGTGAGGCTTGAACATATTACAGACCCAGGATTGCAGGCTATCCTAAGAAGGCCGTTGAGGAAGAGAAGGAAATGCGGACGGAGGGGAGGGGTCAGACGACGACTGAAGAGACTCGCCAGGAGATCTGTCCGCTGCTTCCTTCTGTTATTCTCGCCAACGTCAGATGGCTTCACAATAAATTCATTAATTCATAAATTTTTCATTCAACCTGTATTTAACATACTCGGTGACACATTGAGGGTAGGAACCCTCATTTACGATGGTGCCGAGATACAATATAACCAAAAATGAATTATAAATAAATAAATAGAAATTTCAAACAAGACGAGAGGAGAAAGGAAGACCTAATAACAGGTGTCAATTAAAAAATTGACAAGATCCAATATCAAAGATCTAAAATAGGATGAACTTCATGTCAATGTTGAATATCAATGGGCTTACAGGGATGCTAGCATCATTTGCTTTACAGAATCGTGGCTGTTCACCGTGGGCCTCAGGATTACTGAGTTCGCTGGATAACGGCACTGAGTAAAACCCGGAACCCTCCCAAATCTAGAACATAGATTGAAGTATAAAAAGCTGTTCTGGATTTTACTCGGTGCAGTTATCCAACTGAGTAATCCTGCTTTGTGATTCAGGCCTCTGAAGTTTCCCCTGAGAAAAATTCTATTCTCTTCTACTATAGCGATGCGCCCTGAAATCCAGACCATGCTAGTGCTCATTGTGGCAAACAGCCCTACAGAGTGGTACCTAATTGGCCGTGATGATTCCCAGACAGGGTGGGCTTCAGCTGATGTGATAGTCTCTTCGCACACCAGCGACTCCTGACCTGTCGGCCATCTGTAGTCTGCCTGCGGACCTGCTACTTGTGAAGTCCTCTCTCCTCTGAAATAATGGCCATGCAGCTCAGCTGGTGGAGTGCAATTCCGTTTTATTTGTTTAGTGCTTTTTACAGAGACCCGGTCACAAAAACGCGACAGGAAAAAAAAACAGGAAGTAGGAGAATTGGGAAGTGGTCGCTGATCCACGCTCTCCCTAATTGGCAGGTCGTTGTGGAGACGAGACAGGCTCAGATGCAATTGGATGTTCCAAGTTGGGGGAACCGTAAAAAAAGAGATAAAAGCTATTTTTAAAAAACAAAACTACTTTGACCATGAAATGCATGAGCTGTGGTGTCTTTATGGTGTCTGCATCGCATAAAAACACTAGTTAAACTAGTGTTTAACTAGCTAAAGCATGCAGGGTTCAGACCCTAAATGTCTCTGGAGGCGACTAGTCTTTGTCTTTATTTCTGAACATTATCTCCTGTTGTCAGCTGTCAAACAGTGAAGATCTAATTGATGAGTGTGTTATATTGGTTTGAAATATTTAGGGTCAATTTCAGTGTGCTTACCTGGGGTTTAAACCTCTCGACCCGCAGAACTGCATTACAACTGGAACAGCTATCCAAACGATAAGGATTAGCTCTTCCGGTTGCGATGCAGTTCTGTGGTCTAGAGGTTTAAACTCTAGTTGAGCACACTGCAATTGACCCACAGGGTCTGAAATCCAGTATTTCCTGATTAATCTGGAAATGAATTTACATTTACATACAGATTGATTTACACAGCTTTCTTTTTAACGTAGTATCCATTCATACAGCTGGATAATGAAACAATTGAAGTGATTGCATCCTGGCACATGTTACACAAGGGTATAATTTCAGCCCTACCTGAGAATTTAACCTGCACCCTGGGGATTAGCATTGTACCTTAGCTTAGCCATTATACAGCCATGTTCCTGATGACAGAGTGGCAGTATTCCATGGTGCACTCTTTTAATGGAGAGCGATGGTTGTAGGGGGGAGAGTGTCGCTCAATTGCTCGGGCTCCGATCCCGCTCTACCCTTTCCTTCTCATTACAGGCAGAGTGGAGGCAGAGTCGCTCGGTCACGCGATGCCTCAACGAGGGGCTATTTCTGTCCGGGACACGGCGCTCATGGGAGGAAGGTCGGGGAGATGCAGCCCACTCCAGTCCTCCGATTGTTCCCCCGCTCTTTAGCCCACTCGCTGTGGGAACGCGCTGTTTATGGAAGGGGAGGGGGGGAGGAGTGGAGATGAGAGGAATGATGTGTGGGTGGGGGAGGGGTGGAGGGGTCTGTGTCCCAGCGGCGGCAGCGGCCGTGGCCGCAGTTGGGGATTGGAACCAGCTGTGGCCCCCGGGCTGAACGATGTGCATGAGAGCGCGCTGCGAGGTCACTTCCTGTCTCAGAGACCCTGCTGATATTCTCAAGATCTCATGCCAGGGAAAGAAAAAAATACACCCAAAATGTCCCAGGCATCACCTACAACAAGGGAGAGGTCTTTAACCCCCCCTACCTGCTGAAGTCACCTGTCCACATGATATATAACCCCCCTACCTGCTAAACGCACCTGTCCACATGATATACAACTCCATCTCTCACCCAGCTAGGTGTTGTCTAGGGCTGTAAAGGCTAATCCAGCTCCAGCTATTCTGAATCAAAGATCTAAGCTTTTGGTGAATGATGGTTCTTGACCTTGACCATTTTAAGAAATTAAAATGGCAGCTGGGCCTGAGCACGACTCATAAATTCATCAGCTGTACATTAATACCAGAGAGGGCACCAGGCCACCAGTAAGTTAGATCAACACTTCCCAAGTTCGGGTCGTGGGAATCCCGTTGTATTTGCTGGTTTTTTGTTCTGTTCAATCCCGTAATTAGTTGAGGTCATTCAGAACATGCGTTTTTGTGCTGCACTGATTTGTGTCTATGATTTACTCAATGTGTAGGCTTGGCTCAGTGGCTTCTTCTTGCTTTTGAACCCTTTGTTTCCCACGGGCTCATTGGTTATTTTCAGCCACCAGGCATTTACACTTTCTGCACATAGACCTCAGGTGTGTCTTTACCTGTCAATGAATCAATCATTGAATCAACCATTAAACCAGGTGTGCTTATTACAGCCCCCTTTACAAAAATGATGTTACAAAGTTTCTCTGTCTGAGTTTGGAGAGTCTGTATTATAGCTTGAGAGTGGACCAATCCTTATCCATCTGCACAGGGTAAGCAGGTAAGATGCAAACATGTACGAACGCTTGTTAAGTAGCTTACAGCTATGATCTTGCTATGAGGTACATAGATACTGAAGAAAAGAAAAGAATAGAGTCTAACAAATTCCCCTTGATTTTTCTACAGCACAGAAGTGTTTGTATAGTGAACAGTGTCATCTGCTGGTGAAATTTGGAAAAAGGCTTGGACCAGAAGTAGTGTTTGGTTAAGCACCAGTGTCTATGGCCGTCCTCTGTAACCAGTATATTCAATATAAACTACACACAAAGCAGTGGGCAGTGTGCAGAAATGACTTATCTGAACAAACCATGCACTGATGACAGAGCTTGCAATATATGAAGGAAGATTGAGATGGAAATGTTCAATATTAAAGATAAATTGCACTGGGGTTATGTTATGTGTAAACGGACCAAAAATGCCTTCTGAGCATAAAACTACAAATGTCCCCTGGAAGTAGCTCAAAGGTGACACTAGTAAGGAAGAAATTTGGAATAAAACTCAGGTAGACTGGTATGAAAGAGCAACTGACGGAGATTGGAACAGATGCTATTTGATCTTTTGGGCTGATGACCTACTGCAGGGGTAGGCAATCCTGGTCCTGGAGTGCTGGTGACGTTTCTGGTTTTTGTTCCATCTGAGCTTGAACGTATAGTTCAGGGGTCCTCAATCTTATCCAGTTAGGGCCGGTGTGGCTGCAGGCTTTTGTTCCAACCAAGCAGTAACACACCTGATTCTACTCATCAAGGTCTTTAGCAAAGTCTCTTGTGGTTGATTAGTAGAATCAGGTGTGTAACTGCTTGGTTGGAACAAAAACCTGCACCCACACCGGCCCTTTCTGGATAAGATTGAGGACCCCTGGTATAGTTGGACAGATGATTAAAAGAATATTCTGAATGGTGAAACACCCAGTACCTCTAGCGCAGTGGTTCCCAACCCTGGTCCTGGAGTACCCCTGTGTATGCAGGTTTTCGTTCCAACCACAATTGCAATCCCAATATTTTAAGCTGTTAATTTATCATGTTTAGAGGGATTATTTACCCTCTAAAAATCACATTATAAAAGACATGGCTATACATGCCATGAATAATACATTTTCCAGGTTCACATTATGCTTATTGTGTTATATTGCAAACGATTACAAAAAAGAGGTAAAGATTGAGGTGAATGGGCTCTTAATTAGGTCATTGAACAAGTGTTCCTTCATAATGTTTCCTTAAATTTAACACAATTCAGGTTTGGCTCGTTATCATTTGCTTTGTCTTTGAATTCTTCATTATTTACCAAACGGTTAGTTTTAGTGGCCATGTGTCCACAATATCATCAATTAGGAGCCTATTGATTCACCTCAGTCTTTAATTTGATCAGTTAAAAAAATGTTTTACCTATTTTTAATTGTTTGCAATACAGCACAATGTGAATATTGGACTTTAATTCTTCATGCTATGCATAGCTTTTGCTAACAAAATGTGGCTTAAGAGGGTAAATAATCTATCTAAACATTAAAAACATCTAATTAAGAAAAATTAACAGCTTGTTAAAATTCTGATATTGCAATTGTGGTTGGAACGAAAACCTGCATACACAGGGGTACTCCAGGACCAGGGTTGGGAACCACTGCTCTAGCACATGGTTACCTGCATTCATTACAAATGACTAATCAAAATCAATCCAGTTACGCATTTTTTGGATGGCCCAATTCGTGAAATATGTACAAGCATGCTCGTATACGACCCCTGCTGCTGGCTCGGGAGAGTGAAGACAACTCGCGGTTCTCCTCCGAAACACAGCTGGATCGATAATGAAACAATTAAAGTGAAGCCAGCCAGCTGCTTCTTTTCACACTGCAGTCACAAGCACGTGTGCAGAGTGGGGGCGGAGGAGACCCAATCATACGCGTGTACAGAGATCAAGCCACAGGCGCCCGGACAGCCAACGGGAGTCGCTTGAGCAATGAACACTACTATCCCCACCGACTGAATCCCTCCCATATATCCCTTGGGAAATATCTCTCGAACCCTGGTGTGAACGCAGGCCTAAGACAGTTAAGGATCAGTAAATTATCCATTTTCAGGCTCTGATTCAAGTACCTTTACAAGACTGCCTCGTTGATTCAGTGCTCTAATGAGCTGAAGAGTTTATAAAAAGAGGCCTCTTTCTGGTCTTGTAAAAAGTGAATGGACACCAGGTTGGCCAAAGCTGTGTGTTTATGTTGTATTAAATAGCTATGTAATAAAAATCAGGCGGAGCTTCTCCAGGATGTGCATCGAATCACAAAGGCAGAGGCATCTGTCTATGCGGGCCTAACTGGGCATAAAGCTTCTAGGGTTTGCTGATTGGAATGGGGGGGTGGTGGTGGTGGTGCAGGTAGTGATCGCAGACGGGGGCAGTGGGGGGGCAATCGCAGGCTGGGGTGTGGGGGTAAGGGTGGGAGATAGTGATTGCAGCCTGGAGGGAGGTTTGGGTAGTGATCATGGGCCCGGGGGGAGGTAGCCGTCGTAGACCTGGGGGAGATGTAGCGATTATGGGGTGGGGGGTTTCACCAACTACGCATGGATTTTCTTTCCCCTTGAATTCGCTTGGTGCCCCCCAGACGGATGGCTCCCTAGGCGACCAGCTATCTCGCCGATGCTTAGAACCAGTCCTGTTTTTATACCATCACTCAGCTTCCAGTGTCCATAGAGATATAGCCATCACTCTGCTGACAAGAACTCCTTGCTGTAGACTGAGAGATCAGTGCTCAGGGGCTAGCCCTAGCTGTTGTTCAGCAGGCAAATTGCTTTCACAACAAATGTTCTCCTGCCACTATTACTTCTGAGCCTAGGGACTGCGGGGCACACACAGAGGGCATGTCCTTGTAGAGAAATGGTTGTGTGCTGTTTACAACAGAACAAGCTTTATGTGACAGTACAGAAATGTTTTTTTTTTCTTCTGCTTCTCTAACCGCTTCACTGCATATGGGAACAATCGGGTTAAATGATTTTTAAAGCTACAGAACCAAGCCAGGGCATCACTGAAAGTAGTACTGAAGGATAAGAAAGATAATTATTATCATAACTTTTATGCTGTTATGCACTTATCTTAAGTTTTTTATTTTGCCTTAAATTTTTTTTTGTTCTGACCATTACTTTTAGAAATGAGAAATCGAAGGTTGCTCATTAACTTTGAATGAAAACGGCAAAGATAATTTTCATATGATCACTTACAAATGAGTTATCTGGATGCGTAGACTAGATTGGGGCTACATTCTCTGTTTTGTAGATGCTGTCAGACTAGGGTGTACATTTTTATAGACGTTGAAACTTTTGCTTGGGTTTATTAATGGAGTATGGTGTTCATATACTTTAAGCTTTTATAAATCATACAACTCCAGGCAAAAAACACAAGCAGGGCAAGTGAGGTAATACTACAGAAGGGATGCAGTACAGAAGTTCAAATGGAGCTGAATTTCAAATGTGCTGAAAGGCTAAAATATTCAGGAAAACACTCAGGGAAACTAACTTTGATTAGTGTAGTTAAAATGCGGTCATCAAGAGTCAGCCTCTGTCTTTGATGAAAAGTGGAATTAATTCAGCTCCCCTACAAATCCGTGCTATTCTTTCCCCCTGTAATTATGCCACAAACATCTATGAAGGTGAATGTATATTTTCGATTATTTTATTCAAAATTACAGATGAAATTGAAATCTCAAATGTAATATGTGGCATCCACATCTCCAGACTCCAAGCTCCAGATAACGGATATTTTTCTTCCATATCTGTTTGTTTGTAAATAGTATTTTACTGAATTACATCAAAACATGCATATTTTAAGGTTACAATTTTTTTTTTTTCGATATAGGGTTTCACAAATGGGCCCCGCTTGTGAGCATTTGCATGCACCAAGACAACAGAAACGGCATCTTAATCATGAGTAGTGAGTATCTTCTTGATGAATGGCTCCCTCTGTGGTTGCATTACCTCTACAGATAGCCTTACATCAATAAGGTGCGCAAGGACTTTCTAATTAATCCATGTCGAGGTAAACTATTGTACATCATGGACATCCTACGTATACAATGAAGTCTCGCTTCACGTTCACCAGTTTTATATGACTATTAATAAATTATAGCTCTGGCCGTAGGATGGCGCTGTTGCCTCACAGACCTGAAATCTACGCCTCAAAACAATGTTAATGGTGCATCTCTGAAGAATTAGTGTGCTGTACATTGGCGGAAACGAATTGACGGACTCAAAAAGGTAATAGAATATTTCATTTAAAATTAATATGGAATATTGCTTGTTTCAGTTCCCCCATTTCCATTCAAAGTACGTGCTCTTAAGTCACATGTCATTTTGAGCACGCACCTCCAATGTTCCAACAGAACAAGGGATCAATATTTAATCAAATTGTGTCTGGATGAAACTTATATTATTGAAATGGCACAACCGTAGCAATACATCTTCATTGATGTAGACAGCATGTCTTTTGTCAGACCAGAGTAACTCAGGAGTCACATTCATGCTTCTTTTGTTTGTTCCTCGTCCGTGAGCCCCGGATTGATTTCGGTTTTGTTCTGTTCGTCTCCGTCCATCGATTAAATCATGAAGACTCTTAACTTTGCTGAACGGAACAGGGTATGAGCGATGGGAGTTGCTCGTCCATGTGATGAGGGAGACTTCAAAGACCAGTTGTTTCGATAAAATATTGGATCGAGTGACTTCCAGCTTTATGTGGCTACATTTCAAAATATCCAACCATTGAGATATAAGAACCAATTGCCTACGTGCCTTATTCTGCCTTCCATAAAATAGATGCACGCTCTACATGGCCTAAAAACCAATGTTTTCAACAAAGCTTATTTTGGAAAGAAAAAAAACTGCCAACAAACTAAACACTACGGAAACGCAAATTATTCAGGACGCCAATCATTGTCTACGGTATATTTAAAATGGGTGTTTTTGTTAAATAGACCAGTTTTGATGAGGGAAATATCAAAATGTCAACAGATAAATCATGAATCAACATGAAAGCAATTCAATTCTGCTTCTTTGACTGAGAATGCCGACGCCGTCAATACAATTGACTACCACCTGTCTCTTGTCTCGGGTAGATACGACAGACATATTGATGCAGACTTGGACATGAGCTTGTTTTTTTCTTCATAATTTGCATAAATTTACCGAAGAAAATATTTTCTTTTGAAACCAAAAGACTTGTTGCATTGAGTCAGTACTGTTGCGAACAATTGAGAGGGAGTGTAGCTTATTTAGCGATTAAGAATGAGTACTTATTAGTATTGCTTTTCACATCAGTTGAACGTTTGGAAAGGAATTTTCACTTTGTTTATTTTTTTATATGTAGACACACTCGGTCGTTTTTGTAGTTCAGAGCTTTTACATTTGTGTAATCTACCATCAAAGCGCATGACTTCTTTAAAAGCATCCACTAAAATGTTTCTGATGCTCAGATTTGTCAGTAGATGGATGGATTTTTGTTAAAGATGACAAAAGTAGAGGTGAACTCACTCAGAAAGGCCTCAGTAAGGCTCCCCTTTAGAATATTGCCATTTCAATAATCAACTTTTTTGATTGATTGGTTTCGTTCTTGACTGAGATCACAGTGAACAACACCATGACAATGCACTGTCTATGGTCAGGGGTCACGGTTCATATGATGTACTGTCCACCGCGAGGTCACACCATGGTCTATGGGTTACACAGTCACGCAGCTCTTCCTTTAAAGCTGTTCAGCTCATTGTGACCAAAAAGCACGAGAGGGCATTCTTACTAACCATTGTCATTTTATATCTGCTTATCGGGATGCCCTAGTTCAGGGTGATTTATGTAACCTGGTGTTTATCAGTGGCGGGCCGTCAGGGCCAGCAAGGCCTTCTCTGCTGGCCTAAACATCATCAGAATATAAATTTAATTTTGATATATTTTTTCCACAAATATGTATTAAATTATTCCCCATAGTCTATTCTCTTCATTTCATAGATTTTCTCTTGGTTGCGCTGCTTCCAGCCTCAGATCGAGATTTGGAGGGCTGGCCTTTATGTTAGAGCTTTTATCCAATCATATTTCAGCCATAATGTGTTGCCAGGGTCCAAGAAATCTGCCCTTAGGCCTTCAGAATCGACAGTGCGGGCGCCTGTAGCTTAAAGTGAACCGAAACAACCCTGTGGTGTTAACCAATCAGATTTCGAATTGGCGACACCGGGGCCAGCTAGCAGGCGTACGATAACGTCAGCACGTGCACGTCTTTTGATTGGATACGCACTATTGAGAGGCAGAGCTATCGCAGAGATAGCAAACTGAACTTGAACGAGATTTCTACAAGCTGTTTTTTTTCAACCCACAATGGCTGAAGGAGGAGAAGCGATCGATTTGGTCGCAGATATAATTACAACGCCATTTTCAAGACGAACCTTTCAAGAAAAGCTAGACATCGTTAGAAGAGAACGGCCAACTCCGACGCTAGCGAGTCAAAGTGGACATTCAAAGCTAGGAATACACTTTCACCACTGTCGCAAATATATCCTCTTGAACAAATGCAAATTATTTGTTTGTTTTCTTTTATTTTCAGTGAATAGTTTATGTGTCTTTATCGTCACGTTTCTTAAATGAAACTGCTTTGGGTGCGACAATGCGCTGTTTAGCGAACAAACTTGTTAAAGCTAACATACTTTTGGTGGACTTAATAAAACTTTGTAGACTAATCCCTTAAAAGCGATTTTTATTTAAAAGTTTTGACAGTATCCAAGCGATCTTAAAGCTGGTAGTTTAACACTCTTAATTGTAAATGCGGATTTATTGATTATAAATGCTTCGGAAATATTAATATAACTCTGTTGTACTTGACTATGTTAAGGTGATGCAACGCCCGGTTATACTGCGTTTCTGTCTAAATGTATAGTTTCTAGAGCCATGGCGTCATAATGATGGTATTAAGAGGTGGAATAATTCAGGTAGGACTGTGTAGGACATCACTGAAGGCCTAGGTGTGAAATGCACGGCCCGCCACTGGTGTTTATAACATGCAGATGGGCATTTGTTGAGGCAAGGTTCATGCCGTAACAAGGGCACAGCAGGAGTGTCTCGATCCCCTCCATAGCGTGACCCTGTAAATATTTTTTCTTTATTCGTTATGCAGATGGCACAGCAAGACTGCAGGTCACCGACTGACCAGAAGAGGCGCTATTACAGGACGAGGTGGGAGAAGACCGAATATGATCCCTTATATCCCCCGCATATTTGAGTCAACTTTGTCAAAAAGCTTTTGAGTGGGCCACTTTTTATCCCAAATGGGGGCACTTAAAATACCAGGATGAACCCCTTATTTCTGGGGTTTTGTTGAGGGAATTCAGCAGCACACTCATCTGCAGAACTGTGCACTCATCTGACAATTTCAGTAAGTAACCCGGAAGTAAAAACGTATAAGACATAGAGCGTGTATGCATATCTAAGGTACAAGAGTGGGTCATATTACAAACTACTCTCTTTATTTTTGTTAATTCTATCTTTATTCATAATCTACACTTTGTAGCCATCGTCATATGTAAACTGATTGATAGCCTATTCTCAATAATAATAAAATAAATAGTACAAACTACTTCCTCACTAGTTTGGGAGGTTTTTTTTGCACACTGCTTGCAAAATGAGGGGACAGGGCACATAGTAGACAGGGGTCAGAGTGGACAGGGGACAGGGGATGGGGAACAGGGATCATATTCGGTCACGGCCAATACCCCTTGGGATGTTCTATTGCTAAGGATGTCCTATTGCTATTGATATTGGTTTATCACTTGGCTGAGGACAGTGACGTCTGACCTCTTAATTGACATTTGCAGCTGATTGGCTGGCAGCACAGTGACCCATCAGAGTTGTCTGCGCTCAGTGGGTAAGTGAATGAACATGCTTTTGCTCTGTCATTCTCACAGTTCTTTTTTTTTAACAAAGTTTAAAAACAACAATTTTGTTGGCTTTGTACATAAGACCAAGGTATGGTGTTTTTGGGAGCTCTTGTCTCAAGAATCAAATATTCTCATTTTAATATGAGTGTTTGTTTGAATAGTGGTGGCAATATTGAGAATGTCTGAACTTGAAGCACAGACTGCGTTTCATCTTTGAAAAACATTTTAATATCTAAACACTTGTGGAAAGTGTTAGATTTACAGTATTTATCTTGTCAAAACTACAGTTGTATTTAGATACAGGGTGTTTTACTTTTAAGTGAATGAGTGCTCTTGGCTATTAGACGGGGCATTAGTATTTATACTGTCAGAACTACAGTGATATAGATACAGTTTATCTTACTTCTGAATATGGCTCCTGGTTGTTTTATGCACTGTCAACCATCCCCAGTCCAACAGGCACATTCAAGAACTAAAGCCATTCATAAGAGATTTGTTGCTGTTAACAGGCTTGCCTGCAGGGTTTTGGGCCAGTGATTGAAATTTAAGGAACTGGGTCTCTCCCTGATGATGAGTTGATAATAACTAATGGAACCCATTTCTGGAAAAGGTAATTAATCACCATTGTAATTAATAAAAAATGGGCACATTAACAATAGGCCAATGCCTTGGAGCGTCTTGTGGCAGACAATAATTTTTACCTGGCAATCCTCAGAAGCATTCCAACTGAAAGTAAACATGTTGTTTGAGGGAAAGAAATGGATATGAAAAATCTTCACAGAAATATCATGCATGCTTATGCAAATGATTTAATGCCGAATGTACCAGTATGAAGCCTGCAAGCGGTTTAATTTGGCATTGTTTGTGCATGTTTATGAAGTGATTCAGTAACAGGCTTGAGATTAGACACGATTTGATTATAGCCTGTGTTTATTTAGAAACACAGGTCACACAGTACTACAGGAGAGCCAATGATTATTTGAACAAGCACAGGCCACACAGTACTACTGGAGAGCACAGATGGGCTGAATGGCCTATTCTCATCATTTCACATTCTTGTTTGTTTGATAACCTGAGGAACCGAGACTGGCTGAAAACCCACTTTACCCCAGGCAGGACAAGTCCAAAAGCGTCCCCAAAACTGAGGAATGCTGGGTAATGTCATAGCCAAGGCTCGAATCTGCGACGATTGAACCCAGCCTGCACGAATGGGAGAACAACTTTTTCTGACCAAGCCATTGGGAGGCCCGTGTTTCATTCCATTTTCTGCTGGCATATATTTGAATGTTCCCCATAATGCCTCAAAAAGATGAGTTTATAAGTCTGTGTGTCTGAACAGACTGCACCAGGAGACCTGGTTTTACGATGCGATTCAGTGGCGGAATTCACTGGAACGTCATTAATGGATTCATGGATTTATTAGATGCTTCCAGAAATGGCAAGTCCCAGTTGCCGTTCTATTTCTGTCTTTCGAGTGCTCTGTTCAAAAGCGCACTGGATGCGTTCTCTCTCCAGACAAAATGACTGTGGCCACTTTGTGGGATTTGGATGAATGTGATTAAAATCAGCCTGTGCCAAGATCCATAAATAGGAAAACAATATGAGAAAATAAATGCTGCTTGAGCACAATAGGATTGTGCTGTTCCGACAGTTGATACATGGCCCGGAATGGCCCGGAATGCCTATAGTAGCTCTTTAGACACTGCAAATCTGTTTTAATTCAACAGCGCAACACAAGAGGGGAGTCTTGCTATAGGCAAGCAAGTCCATTTTCTATTCTATGGAATTAGCAAAGCGATGGAATTTTAATAAGGTACTGCCCTTTGACCCAAGCTTGAAATTCGCCCCATTTCCTTCCAGCGATGGCTGGATTCGCTCTGGTGGACTGGTCCTATTCATCCTGGGAGCAGCTGTCTCTCAGCTTATCTGTGTGTATGGAGAAGATGCCATTCATCTCTCTTATGCTGGATTGGTATCCTTTCTCCCTGTTCCACACTTCTTCGCAGTGGGGTTGCGCGGGTGATTGAATTTCCACCCTGCTCAACTAGTTTGCAGTCCTAAAGTTAAAAAATACATGTTAATCGCTCTTTTTTGTGGAGAACATCCAGAGACATTGGTCAATTTATTTTGGCATTGTGTATATCCTTAGCGGTTTTGGAAAGATCTTTGTACATTTATTATTTAAAATATGAAAATGTCATTCTTCCCTTTAAGCACTACAAGAGTAACCTTGAAAATGTTTTTGTTTTTAAAATTAACCTTATTTTACTTTTGCCGAAATATCATATTCACAAGCATACATTTTCTAATGGTAAACCTTCTTGAGAGAGCGAGAGAGAGAGAGAGAGAGAGAGAGAGAGAGACCTGAATATTATGCTGCAGTTGCCTTGGCTACCTCTTCCACATTCTGCCAAGCTTTTTTGGTGACTCAAGTGAGGAAAATAGTGGGGTGTTAGCAGTAGCTGCAGAAGATTGTACCCTGCCGTTTAATGGAATGTGTGTGTGTGTGTGTGTGTGTGTGTGTGTGTCTGCACATGTGTGTGTCTTCAGAGGCTGCATTCAAAGTAAACATCACTCACTTTTTCATAAGGAAATAAAATGCTAGTGAAAGACTGAGCCAAAAAGATACTGTATGACATTTCTGCTAGTATCTTCTCACTGGATTTTTTTTAGTCCTTAGAGAAGCCAGCACAGATTTGTATTTGAATGGAAATTGTCACGGTTTCCACGCTATATTGTGTAGAATGAAATGGGTAACAGATGGCATGTGGATATGCATGTCCAGTACAGACCAAAGTTCCTTAAGGAAGTCAGACATTTGAAGCCTAGGGGCAGAGGGATGAACATATATCGGTAAGCGGAGGTTGGTAGAGGAAGACACACAAATACGACCTGCTTCAACTCGCTGAGGTGGGTCCACTGTCATTTGACCGAGAGAGCATGTAAATTAATATGATGTACCAGGATGAAATGTAACATATTGAATTGCCATGCCATAAAAACATGCCATAATGTTCTCCAAAACAGAAAATCATAAAAAAGCCTGAATCAAAATGCATAAAGATGAGGCAGGTGGGTGGAACTACTGCTGAGAGCATAAAACTGCAGTGCATTTTATTAAATATGAACAACTATTTCCACTTGTGCCATTTCTGTTATATAATAATTGTTATTGTTTCATGTTATGTATATTATTTTTATTAATATAGTAGATGGCACTGATACTTGCACCGGAGCTATGAGGAGTTAACTATTTATTTCTCAAAGAAAGAAATTGTATAATTCTTTAAATTGTATGGCAAAACTGAAAATCTTAAATTTAAACACTGAGTTAAAATGTGCTGTCTGGATTAAATAGTTACACCATGAATTTGGATGGTAGAGGTTGAAGTTTCTCCCCATTCACTTATACTGAAAAAATACAGTTATTATTATTAGAACAGCATTCTACTTTAAAAAACTGGTAGGTCAAAGTCAACCATAGCATCTCCCTCTGAAGACCAGCATGAGAGGTCTGCCATAAAAACGGATTTTCTACGAAAGGTTCTTCACAAACCTCACTGAGAAGGAATCTTGTAAACATGAACCTGACATAAAAAAAACAAATTAAGGTTCAGTCTCTACTTCGGCTGCTCTTTGTCCATTTGTTACTTTTAAGCCCCGTCTGCTTTAAAGTTACATTTGTGTGTTGAACAAGATTTATTTTCGGTGGACGCCGTACAGACGCTATATCTTGGCTCATCGCATTTGAAATGAACTGAAAATAATTTGAATTTTGCGACTTGTGAAGCCGGCAAAAGTGAATTCAATGAGGCCATTCAAAAGCAGAAGAAAAAAGCTTCGGTAACAGTCAACTTTTTAAAAAGTTTCTTTCAAAATGGACTCCTCTTCAGCATTTTTAAAATAGACCTGCGTTTTTAAAATAGACCTGCTCGTGAGTAAAACAAAGCAAGCGAATGTCATTATCATGTCGGTCGTCTCCTCTCTCCCGCACGTCACTGTCTGACATGGTGCATAATCGGGTGACTTGTTCCTGCCTGAGCCCCGTGGACCTCCTTACTGCCTGGAGGCGACGATGAACAGGGTTGGAAATGGCTGCTTTTAATGTGAGCTTACATAACCCAGCATCCCCTTTGGAGGAGTAACTGTCACTCAGGCTCGCAATGTGACTCCTGCTCAGTTCTCTGTGGTTCTCTGAGGCACCTTTTCAGTAAGTGCTGCTTGCTGACGTGTCCCTTCATTTTATAGCTTAGAAGAACTCTTGACTTTTTCCTCATGTTATGGCTTGTGAGTGTGAGTGTGTGTCGGTTCTCCTGTCTTTTCTGTGCCAGCAGCAGATATAAAGATGCTCACTGAGTGGAAGTTGTCAAACGTAAGCCTTCTCATACACTGTCCAGCCTTTTTCCGAATCACTGCCGTGATTTGAACCCCCCCCCAAGAAGCGACCAACTATCTAATTGAATCAAGCAATGCTCACTGCGTGATCACACACGCACACACACACAACACGTGGAGGTCCTTATCTCACTGCTCTCGGATTGGGTTGATCTGTTGCTCACCCTCTCCTGAGCCTTAGTTGTTGGGAGAGGAGGCGCGGAAGACAATCGACGGTTAGAGGCTGGAAAGGACGCGCTCACAAGCGCTCACAAGCGTTCGCTCCCGGGCATAACTAATAACACCGGCTGTGTCACACCCATCTGTGTGCTGCTTGTCTCGTGTCATCTCAAACAGAGACGCTAATGTGACACGCTCGTGTGACACGCTCGTGAGATGCTAATGTGACAGTCTATTTTTTCCTTCAGAAACCACACTTCTGAATATGCAACTTTTTTGTCTTTGATTCCCCTACTCAAGTAAGATTATGGTAAATGAAGGAAAATAAATATCCAAAGAGAGTATATTTTGTACAATAAGCACTGTCCTGTCTCAAACTGACCCTGACAAATCTTTCTTCTTCAGTCTTTCATGCTCAACAGAGCACCACAGAGACTTTGTAATACGGAGCTCAAATCTTGGCCAAATAGAGGATAGAAGGTCTTTGAACTTGACAGACTTAACTACCAAATGAAAGTATCAGAAAAGATACAATGTAATAAACTGAGGACAGACCATCCTTGAGGGTTTTTTCTAAACGCCTTTCAACCAGTGGCGGGCCGTCAGGGCCAGCAAGGCCTTCTCTGCTGGCCTAAACATCATCAGAATATAAATTTAATTTTGATATATTTTTTCCACAAATATGTATTAAATTATTCCCCATAGTCTATTCTCTTCATTTCATAGATTTTCTCTTGGTTGCGCTGCTTCCAGCCTCAGATCGAGATTTGGAGGGCTGGCCTTTATGTTAGAGCTTTTATCCAATCATATTTCAGCCATAATGTGTTGCCAGGGTCCAAGAAATCTGCCCTTAGGCCTTCAGAATCGACAGTGCGGGCGCCTGTAGCTTAAAGTGAACCGAAACAACCCTGTGGTGTTAACCAATCAGATTTCGAATTGGCGACACCGGGGCCAGCTAGCAGGCGTACGATAACGTCAGCACGTGCACGTCTTTTGATTGGATACGCACTATTGAGAGGCAGAGCTATCGCAGAGATAGCAAACTGAACTTGAACGAGATTTCTACAAGCTGTTTTTTTTCAACCCACAATGGCTGAAGGAGGAGAAGCGATCGATTTGGTCGCAGATATAATTACAACGCCATTTTCAAGACGAACCTTTCAAGAAAAGCTAGACATCGTTAGAAGAGAACGGCCAACTCCGACGCTAGCGAGTCAAAGTGGACATTCAAAGCTAGGAATACACTTTCACCACTGTCGCAAATATATCCTCTTGAACAAATGCAAATTATTTGTTTGTTTTCTTTTATTTTCAGTGAATAGTTTATGTGTCTTTATCGTCACGTTTCTTAAATGAAACTGCTTTGGGTGCGACAATGCGCTGTTTAGCGAACAAACTTGTTAAAGCTAACATACTTTTGGTGGACTTAATAAAACTTTGTAGACTAATCCCTTAAAAGCGATTTTTATTTAAAAGTTTTGACAGTATCCAAGCGATCTTAAAGCTGGTAGTTTAACACTCTTAATTGTAAATGCGGATTTATTGATTATAAATGCTTCGGAAATATTAATATAACTCTGTTGTACTTGACTATGTTAAGGTGATGCAACGCCCGGTTATACTGCGTTTCTGTCTAAATGTATAGTTTCTAGAGCCATGGCGTCATAATGATGGTATTAAGAGGTGGAATAATTCAGGTAGGACTGTGTAGGACATCACTGAAGGCCTAGGTGTGAAATGCACGGCCCGCCACTGCTTTCAACATAAACTTTTAATTCACATTCGCTTAAAATAATTCAAGAATTTATTAATGTACTTGTGAACTTACAATCTTCTTGGCTTTCAATTTTACTGTAGATTTTAACTGCCAAGCACAAATGCTCCAGGCTTCAAGAAACGATAGCAACATCTGCTATATTCATTTTAACAAGAATTACACAGGCAATATTAATGAAATTCAATATTTTTTTAAAGATCTCGCAAAAGAACCGAACTCATATAATGGGGTTCTGCTACAAAATTTTGGGACATAACACATCGCAGCATATTTTAAAATAAATTAATGTTTTCACATTCATTTCACGCCCAAAAGGGAAAAGATCACACAGGCTTGGATGTTGGCCAACACTACACCCTTGCAACAGTCAATAGAATGAGTTGAAAGTCAGGCCTAGCTTGGTGGTACAGTATGAGTTGAAAGTCAGGCCTAGCTTGGTGGTACAGTATGAGTTGAAAGTCAGGCCTAGCTTGGTGGTACAGTATGAGTTGAAAGTCAGGCCTAGCTTGGTGGTACAGTATGAGTTGAAAGTCAGGCCTAGCTTGGTGGTACAGTATGTCCATTCACATGTGGTTAAAAATAAGACTCAAGCAGAGAAGCCCATCAGGAAGTGCCCTAGGAGAATTTGGGATTCTTCGATTCCCAGGACAGCCGATGTGATGTGGTGTTGAGCTATGGGAACAGATTCAGTGGGAATACCTTTATACACAGCCAAACAAGCAGGAATAATATGTCTGTGTGTGATGGAGGACACGTGGGCCAGCCAGTCAAGATGGATGATGCACATTTGTTAAACCATTGCTCCACTGATTGGTAGCTGCATAAACTTAGAGGTTCATCTTTTTTTTTTTTAATTCTTTTTTTGTGTTCATCTTTTATAATAAGAATGAAGGATATTTCAGTCAACAGGGTATGAAGGCATCTACATATCCATGGCTATGTTTACTTAGATATTGTCATGGCATTACAATACTACATCCTTCAACAAGGATGTGAGTGGCTCTATTCAAATCATTGGCTAAAATATGGCAGTTTATCCTTTTTGGATTTTGAGTGAAAAATGACTGACAGTGTTTTTTTAAATAAAGGTTTCTTGAAACTTGTTCCTAGGGACCCCTGTTTGTGCCAGCCAATTCTGTCATTAGGTAAGTAATTGAGAATATCAGAGACCATTTAAGAGCTTCCATAATTTTGATTAATTCAAAATGCAGATTAGGCCCATTTCATTAACTTTTCTAAGTCTTTGTTTATCACAACCAGATGGTAGCTTTCAGTAAGCAGGTGTCACCATTCTACAGTAATTTTAACTCTCAATCAATCAATAAATGGATCAATCAGTCAACGAGGAGTGTTGCCCATTACAAATTGCACCTCAATTAACAGCTCATTAGATTCTGCAACTGACTATTGCAGCTGAAGCAAAATCTGCATTCAAAGGGGTCCCCAGGACTGAGTTTGGGGGGTCCTGCGTTACTCACACAAAGTAATGGATGGGGCAGGGGGACAAGAGACAAAGTAACTTATGGGACAAGGCACAAGATCTTACATGATGGCACCGAAAAGGAACAAGTCCACTCTGTGCTGCAGACTACTGGACTCACTTTTGAAAACACAAGTTCAAGAATCCCAGAATGCACCTGCATGGGTCTAAGGCTCCCGTGGGAGAAATTCAGCTGAGGAGCTTTTTCCGAGTCCAGTGATGGATTACTGATCGAATCCTGACTGTGCCAGTGCTGGCCATAAACAGGTATTCTACGGGATAACATCTCAGGTAGGGACGGGTTCATTTGGCAGGGTATTCCTTCCTGCATCACAATACCGTTTGCCCTGCCAGACTGCTGATATGTCTTTATAGGACAGGTCTAGAATTGTGATAGGCTCATTTTGTTGTGGAAAAATGATAAATCAAAAAGATTCATATGTCTGCTGTGACACTCGCAGGGTAATTACTCTCATAGACAGAGAAGCCAGGTGTTCGTCTCTTGTTTAATCACCTGTGGTTTGGCAGCATCAGCGCTAGAACACTGGACTAGGCCAGGCAGCACATAATGCACCCTGTCTATACTGTCTGAATGCGAAAACGATAGTAATCATATGGAGGGTGGTGTGTACCTCTGAATCCTGAGTGTTATATGACAGTTATCAGGAAGCTATCTGTATGTATCTGCATGGAACATCATGTCTGGGGTTGCCAGTGAGCGCTGCGTGCTTGTGGGAAGATTGAGCAGCGATGACACTTTGATGAAATGAGATGGATTGCTGATTGAAACGGCAGAGAGTCTCAGTGTGGCTTATTACTGCATCATTTGAACCCCTCCTCCCCCCTCCATCATCACCCCCGACTGCATCTCCAATCCTCCAGCTCTCAACCCTACCCCCCCTACCACTGCCGCTGGCGGGGAGGGGCTCGCGCTCCTCAGAGTGCTGCCGATGTGCAGTGTACTGTGTGTGTGTTTGTGTGTGTCTCTTAGCATCTGAATGGAGGGTCCCTCCCCCCATCCCATTGCAAAAAAAGGAATCTGCTGCTCTGACCTTTCATTAACACAAGCAGGCCAATGTGTGTTTGACAGCCCAGTGACCAGCAGGTCAGGCTCTGCGCGACACTCAAGCGGTGCTACTCTTACAATGGGATAAATCCTGGGATAATGCAGGGCTCGGCAGCTGGCTCACATGCAGATAAGAGAATAACGCTCACGGCGTTGCCAAGGAGTCAAAATGAGAGGCTATGTGATCATGGGGAAGCCTGCTCAAGGTCTATTATTTGATCTACTGGGCTACATTGCCCTTACCAAAAATGGTCTACACTTTAAAAATATATTATCAAGATCAGAAAGGATATTTCAACACTTCAACCCATTTTCCCAATATATGAACAGATATATACAAAGTATTGCCGCGTTCAGATATTGCAATATATATATATATATATATATATACTGTATATATACTGTATATATGTTTTTATTCTTTACATTTACCTTATTATTTTTTATATTTTTTTAAATCTTAGTTTCATATGTTTACAATATACTGCAGTGTATTCCGCTTTCTCATTAAGGTACAGCTGACGTGGAGGTGCTGGTACTAAAGCTGCAGAACTGGGCGTCAGACTGTCATTAGTGCAGGCACTGCAGCACGGACCCAATTATAAAGGTGACGAGTCTCTCCAGTGGCTCTGTGTCACAGGCGGGGACCAAGTCGCCGATATATGTGAACACAGTGAGTCTTCCATTGAGCTTCCCTGGAAACTTTGAGCTGCAAAGTTGTGTTCTTGCAGCTCACACGCTCGGTCTGAACTCTGACATAACTGATCTGTCAGTCTGGGCCACGCAGTGTGTAATGTGCATTGATATGTTTTATATACAGATCAACTGTTTTGAATAGACATCTCCTTAAGCCCTTCATTCGCCGCTCTCTGTGGACATTTAACATTGCGGTGAGAATTCAGGACGACCCATCTCTTTGATTCCTTTTGCCTTTTTCACCCCCGCGCTTCTGCGCTTGCGTTCATTGTGAAGGCCATGGAGTAATATACACAAATCACTGCAGAGTTTTGTCAGTTGTCAGATGTTACAGTAGCCTTCTCGAGACTCCCGGGACACGGAAAGCCTTAACAAAGACTTATAATGCCAGGTCAGCTTTTGGCTGTCGGTCAATGATCGTGGCAGCTGTGTCGCAAAGCACTTCACTGTCTGAGTCTTTCTGGCACTACTCAGCTTTTCCTTGCTTTATGAAGCGGTTTAACGATTTTTCACAGCACCTGAGCACTCCACAATGCACCTACCCGTTGCTACTCCCAGAAGAGGGCGTCTCATACATGCTGCTATTTTGGAGGGAAGTAGCACCGTAATCATTTTGATGATTACAGAATCATAAAAATGGCCATAACTCTGGCCGCATAGTAAATGTCTGTTATGTTAATGCTGTGAATATTTCCTTATTAGTCAGTGGAAAATGTGCTGAGCCTCTGCATTGAGTGAGCCCCCTGTGCCTGATGGGTATGATTAGGTTCTCCTCTGTAATCCTCATGCATTAAACATGGCCCACGCCAACAACATGTTATTTAATGCGTCATGTGTCGGATTGGAATGTGACGCCGCCCTCACCTTCTCTGGGGTCGCTCGCCTGCTCGCCTGCTCGCCTGCTCGCTCACTCCCCTGTCACCAAATGACCGCAGCTTCCCAGGATTCTCTGCACCAATCGCCGAGGGGGAGCAGTTAAAGAGCGCGCTTCCCTGAAAGGGCCTAGCAGAATGATCTGAGGTCGTTGTGGGCGGCACTGACAACGAGTCACTACTATGTAACATTAGCAGGGCTTTGCCATATAAACAGCATAACCACAAGTGTCCTGTCAATTAAAAGTAAGTAGATGTCGAATTTTTAAAAAGTAACTTACAGTTCATCCTTGTCAATCTGTAATGCACCACAATGTAAGAAACCTTTAACAACCACATGTTGTCTTCCCACATAAAATGGCAACCAGTTCAAGGAGAGAGGAGGCAACAGTACAGTCAATCAATTATAAAGCAAAAGGTTTTAAATACCCACTGATTAACATGCCTATTATTGGCCTATGAGCGAACAAACTAAAGAGCTTGGTTATTAATAAAACCCATGCTAAAAATGCTGAGAGAGGTGAAAGCGGGATGTTTTATTTAATTTTTTAACGGGGTCACTCGCAACTAAACTGGGTTACAGTAATGTGCATAGAGTCTAATGGCAGAGTGCCATGCAATGCCACAAGTCCCCAAAGAACCCCTAACCCCTTTCTGCATCGTCATTACCTCTCCTAATGATACTCCTGCTTAGCTAGCCAGCCTTCTCCGGAGGGCAAACCCTGACCTAACCGTATACCGCAATGATAAATTACAGCTTCTGTCTTCACACATTCTTAATGACAGCTGGGATTTTACACATTGCCTGTCCATGCCACAATATGAACCACACCTTAGTTCAAGCACCCCACTTTCCTCTCAGAATTTCTTGCATCATGTGATTCAAGCATGGGCAATGTGACCATCTCAGTTATCCTTATGTAACCACCAAACCTAGCCATAAACTACAGTTACGGATTACTTATGGCGAGCTGTGACCTGTATTTCTATTTATCTAACATGGCATGTTGTCAGTTTGATCTGGGGAGATGATTACTGCATAAGTGAGAGGAGCCTCCCGAGGACAGTATAGACAGTGCTGGCAGTGCAGCTACACTGGGGCCCATGGTCTGAGAGGGCCAAAGTCCCCATCACTGAGAGTGGGTCCTACATCAATAAGTCTGCTCTTGCACAGCCCCTTATTGGGATGGCAGGTATGCCATTCACCAAATTACAGCTTGGCAGGACATGCCCCATACCTATACAGCACTGAAAGTTTGCCACTTTTCAGGGTTTTCTACGGAAATAACCACAATGACCACAGACTCTCAGCCCTTAAAAACATCAACTTCTGTACGTTCTGACCTCATGTAACCACACAGAATTCAGGTAGGCTACAATTTCATGCATCCACACAATAAAGCCCCAAACTTTGATTATTTTTGTAATTTTTCTTCTTCTTTTCCTGTAGATTTTGTCATCAAAAATGTTCTGTGCCCCCAAAAAATAATTCTCCCCATTGGATAACAATATCTGATTTGCCGATAACAACATCTGTTCAAAGTAGTCTCATCAAAGTACACAATCGTAGGATGCACAGGCTAAATGCTTAAGAGGCTGCCTGCCCACAAAATGCAAAAGTGCCATTAGTTTGGTGGTTACAGCAATGGACTATCACGCTGGAGACCCGGATTCAGGCCCCGCCCGTTCACTACAGTTAAATTTATTTTCGCATATCTTATCTGTCACATGTAATTATGTTCTTTTCACATTAAAGAATGTTTTTTTTATTGCAAAGGCTAAGAAATTGAACAATATTAGCAGTTAACGGTTTAAATTATACTTAAACAGAGGTGAGTAAGTACCGGAATGTATATCCCATTCCACTTCACTATATATTGTCCAGCTGACAGTGACCAAAATGTAGCTGTTTTATAGCGTTGCAGTTAGCATGGCGGGCTCCAATGTCTCTCCAAAAATGTATTTATTTTATTTTATTTTTTGATACATGCTTTTCCCGTGTAAAAATGTGAACATGTGTAAACCTCAGACAGAATTTCTAACTGCATTTCATTCAGCTCTGTTCAGTTAAAATGAAAAATTAAACTACTTTAGTGTCGCTGGCTAGCCAGCAAAGCTATGGCCTATGTGGGATCAATCATAATCATTCATTTAGCGGTTAGCATACGTCATTTAACGGTTAGCATACGTCATCTCAACAAAAAACTTTTTCATCGTAAAAAAAGGCAAGTTACTCATGCAAAGCCTACAAAGCACTGGATGTAAATAATTCATTAAAACGAGGCCTGCCATTACAACTATTGATATCAAAATGAGGCCAAGTTACAACAAACAATATTGGCTATCGGAGCTCACACAAATTAAATTACTTATATTCCAAAGCAATCCTACCCAATCTTTCCTAAATTATTTCTTGTAACTTGGCCCTGTGTTTTTTCATTTTACCATTTTGCTTTGAACAGAAAGATCCTTAAACAATTCATTCTTCATAAAAATGCTTAAAGTATGAAGAAATGGTGCATTAATAAGTTTGCTGTATTAACTTACTTGGCACATGCTTGGTATGTCTAATCAAACAATTTCCCTGGGGTCCATTTAAAAAATAATAATTATAGAAATGGGCCAGGCAATTTTGTGTAGTTGTGGTTGTTGACGACTCACAGCTGATCTTTTGCCTTAAAAATGGTGATAATCCTCTTTTTTGTGGCTCTGTCGTCATTTACACCGTGTGATGGAAACAGAATGTTTAGCAAATGGAACTGCTTAAAAACGGCAGAAACAGCAGAAACCAACGGTAACCATAATGCACTCTTGGGGCCTTTGAGCAAACGCAAAAAGAAATTTTTCGACATCAGTCTGTCGTCAAACAGCACCATCGTGCTACAAACAAAGCGCTGCACTGTTGGAGAGCGTCAGCTCGTGTGTTCGGACATGTGCTTCCTCGCCCCGTTTCAGTCGTTATCGCAATAACTTCAAGCAGGAGGTAATAATAAAGAGAGATTGGCAGTTGTAGGGAAATAAATGCATGATGAAACCACCCAGCAAGGCACGAAATTGATTTTTAAGAAACTGTTTCTTTCCGTATACTGCCTAAGGGCTTTCATACCCTTAGGGACTTTGGTATTTTTATTTATTTATTTATTTATTTATTTGTATATATATATTAATATATATGTTATTTGATATATATATATATATATATTTTTTTTTTTGGGGGATAGGCTCATGAAAAAGCTGGCGGGTCGGGATTCACAAAGCATCACTGGTCACCTCCGCTGACCCCTTGGGAATAAGGCGTCTGTGCTGCTGTCCGATCAGCATCATTACATGGGACCCTGCTCCAATACCAGGCCCCCCCCGAGACTGTGACGGCACACTTAGCATTCGGATGAGATGGGTATTAAAACGCCACGCCATTTCCGCTCCGTTAAATTGCCCAGAGTGGGCTACGAGATGATGTCTGTAACGTGCAGACATCAGTCACACGCTAACCATCACAGAGCGTTCAAAGAAACCACACCATGTTGCTGCGCTCGCCGTAATTAAAGCAGAGGGCATTACCCCAGCTTATCCGAAACATTAATAACAAGGGTGGGTGTGGGGGTATGAGTTACACACAAAGCTGAAGTAATTAATAATCCCTCGTGCTTTTTATTTAAAAAATGCAATTATACAGAGAGTAGGTTTCCAATACAGTTGTGGTGTCATCATTCATGGCAAACTCAGAGCATGTGCCAAGTTTACAGACTTTGATGAATTAATCCATTTGCCCTCCCACACCCCCAGTTTGGGAGCAGAAATAGTTGAGTTATTTAAACAAAATTGGAGAACAGAGTGCAGCCGTCAGGCCGTAACAGATGTTAAAATCATAAAAGTAGCTGTGTTTTCCCCTCTATCACCTTTTCTTCTGAATGGAGAACCTCACTCTGTCCTTCATTTAACTGCACAGGTACTTTATTAAACGGCGTGTAAATGTGCTGACAGGAACGGCTTTTATTTGGAGCCGTGATGCGCAGCTCAATTGTGCCAGTCACTCTTCTTGGAGAATTCAGGAAATCTAAGAACCTAGAAGTCTTTTCCCCTTTCTTTATCGCTTTCAAAATGTCTGCTCACATAACCAGACGCCTACTTTTTTAATTCACACGCTCACTCTGAGCCAGCATCAGCACTGGGTCAAGCTTTTTTGTGAGGTCTAACTGACATATTGATTACTCAGAAACTGCAATGGCCAACACCCTCTTTATTGTTCTGAAATTTGAAATCTTCCTTTGGCCCAGAGGTTTTTGGAAAGCTTCTCCCATCATTAATCAAGCTGTCCAATTGTGTGGTCCATTATCGATATCGAAAAGAATCTCTGTATTAAAGCTTGTTGAGAAGGGAAATTTTTTCCCTGAATGGTGATTGGATTCCAATCCAATGGGCGTAGATGTTATGGACGTATTATGACTGCAAATAAAACGATACAGCAAACAGACTGATCATTCCTGAATCAACTTCCTCATATAATTTACACGGAGTGATTTTTACACGCATTAACTAAACATGTAACTAAAATGTAACTTAATGTAACTAAAATGTATGCAGCACTATACTTGTTATGGAGTAACTGATGTTCATGCAGGCACACGTTTTCAGAATAAATATGGCTCCAATTCTAGGCTCCTCCAAACGACATAATTTCATGTAGGCCTAACCACACACCAACGTAAGCAACTCTTGTGCACGTGCATGGGAGTTACATTGCACCAGTGGCAGCGGCACAGTAGCCTACTGTATTTATCTCACGTGTGCTTACATTGCTGATTTGCATACTCATTGTAAAGTGCGATCCTCTGTTCAGTAAGGATGCTCGAGTCTGTTTATTTTTCAGAATTTGAGGAGGGACTCTTCCTTATGCTTTTTTAAAATTGATTTTCATTGTGCATGTGAAGAGCAGCGCCCGCGCGCGCGCACACACAGTTTATGAATTTCCTGCACCAGCTCATAAATATAACGGCTCACCTGTCCCTTTCCGTCTAACGGGACAGCCAGTCCTGGCTTTTCCTCAACCCCCCCACCTCCTCGCTCAGCACGCAGGCGCGGTGAACAGTACCGCAGGCAGGGGGCGGCAACATGGCGGAGAGAGCTGTGTAGCCTTCAGTCGAGCACTGGCGAATGACTACACAGCGAGTGTTACTGGCTGACACCCAGAAAGAATCAAATATTAAAAGGGATATCATTGCGTTAAGCATTTTTGGCTAATACTAGTAGTTGAAAACAGAATGCATTTGTACGTTCGTGGAGGAAGAGAGGGAGGATTTTAGCGGAAAAGGAGGCTTTTCCCCCGTATTATTCCAGAATTTTCTATATTTTTTCTCATTGATGCTTGTGCATAGTCGGTGGTTATAGCTACAGCAGGTGAGACCGCGCGCGGCCGCTCCTTTGGATTCGAGTGGAAATGTCGAGCGAGAAGCCGGTTTTAGTGCCGGGTTCGGTATCGCTCTCGGACCGAGAACCTCCCCCGGGTCATGGGCAACAGGGGGCAACGGGCTCTAATACTGCTGAAATGATGGTGTCTGGTTCGGGCTCAATGGTCCTGCCGGCCGGGGTAATCAATCCCTCGGTTCCGATCCGGAATATCAAGATGAAATTCGCCGTTGTCATCGGTCTCATCCAGGTCGGGGAGGTTAGCAACAGAGACATTGTCGAGACGGTTCTGAACCTGGTAAGAAAATCACAGAGCACCTGCATACCCCAGCGAACTAGCTTTACACACTGAGGTTGCTTAGCAAGCTAGCAAGCTATTTATGTATTTTATTGAAAAAATAAAGCGAGCTTGCTTGCTACCCGGCCAAGGCACTCACAATATCTCGTGGACTTGCTATTAACCAAACAAAGCAGGCTATGTTTTCATCGGATTAAGATGTTTTTCTCATGTGGGGGGTTTTGTGAGCTGACACAGAATTAGAAAAACACAAACATCCACGCTGGCAAGTCTATATATTGTGAAAAACATCTGAATATTGGTGCTAGCTAGCTGGCTGGCTTGTTAGCTAGCACCATAGTTTGCTAGCCAGTCTTAGTACAAATGTGTGCATTAAAATGATCTATTTGTTTGATGGTGTGTTAATGCATTTATGGATGGTATCATGCTGTATAATGTTTGAGGTAGTGCTGTCATTACAATATGAAATCATGCGTAATTTAGTCAAATTGAAATAATGCATTTTATTATTTGTTTGATATCAGAATCCAATTGTTAGAAAATAACATGGGCAACATGTTAGCAGCTGTAACTAGGCTACGGTATCACAAAAGGTATGACTATGACTTGTCTTCCGAAGTTTACAAGCAGCGCATCTGTCTCTGCGGAAAACAGGTTACGTAGCTATACAGTCGACTAAGCATTCTCCGCCGGCGTTACACAGATCACATATTAAAACTAAAGATTCCTGTATATCACCTTTGTAAACATGTAGCCTAGCCTACTGTGTGGGCTACTTTAGGTCTGATCTGATACATCACGTTCGTTTGCACGGAATTCTACCAGTACTGTTTGGTCTTTTGAGCTAAACGCATCACAATCCTGTAGTTTATTGCTTTTGCGGCTCCTGACTTGGAGTGTACATTGGACCAAGAATTCGTTACTTGCACGCAAAGATAATGCTTCATCCAATTAAAATATTACCTTGTGACTGTGTGCAAAATAAAAGATTAATTAATGTCGCTTTTGAAGTGCTTTACAGAGGCAATGTTGCATTCAGTTTTTCGACTAAATGACTTCTAGTCTTCCTCATAGTAAGGTTATAAAGGCTAGGCACAGAACCTTGGTAAAGTGCTCATCTCACTATTGCGGATATGCAAGGGTCATTCTCCGCATGATTCTGTACTTGGCAGACCCTGAATGTGTGGAAATTGAAATGCGTGCTGCCGCGAAGTAGACACGTTCAATGTTGACGACGATTACCATCTCAGTCGGCTACTCAAGAACGACATGTCTTATCAAAAGGGATCCGACTGTTGACAGTCCTGAAACCCATATCTGCGGGAAATCAAAGCCCCCCTTTCTACGGGACGTTTTGTTCTCTCGATATCAGAAAATAATAAGCCAGGTGACCTGCTTGATGCAGAACGAGCAGCATCATTTAATTGGTTTCTTTGTAAATCATACATGTAGTCGTCTTTATGTTCCAGCACACAGAGGCAAAGACGAAGATTGTGGTAGCGCGCTTCCCCGCCAGGGAACAGCCGCGAATGCGAAAGCAGTCAGTGTGGGAGTTGCTGCAATAGTAATGTAGCCTATTCAGAACTAGCCATACTTACCAGATGGGCTTGAGCAATAAAATAGCATAATATTAGAGGAACACAATGTGTAGATTAGGTAAAAGAGCCAGGTTACAACATCGTTCAAAGTTGTGTGCGCGCCTACTGAAATCTTGGCAAAGCCACATATTATGGGAGCATTTAAGAAACCACAACTGGTGCCCCGGGACTGTATCGATTGAGGTTGAATGCCTCGGAGGCCAAGTGGTAATCAATAGTCTGTTCTTTTTTAAGAAGACATTTTGAAGAAACGGAACGTAGACTACTTGAGTGGACTATGTTAGTTCATGGTGCAGTAGGTTTTCAGTTCATCTCACACAAACTGGATGTATTTAAATGAAATTTACATGAGCTTACAGTTAACAGCAACCCGCTCATGAGATGTTTACAGTTCCATATCCCGTTACAAACCTAATGCACTTCGTTCTTAATAGAACCCCATGATTTCATATAGGCTAAGCTTTGATAGAATGACAATAAACAGTAATAGGATTATATATTCACTGGAATATTATTATTTAAATAAGCCTAATACATGCATTTTAAAATGGCAACGCAAGTATGTTCAGAGGATCTTTGTGTTCTATTAATGAATTGTATTATTTTAGAAACCAGTCCAATTCAGCTGATCCTACAAAACAGGATTGTAGAATGGAGCATTCATTTTTTGTAAATTATGACAACAAATTCCCAATTGACCTTTTGTGGCAGTAACTGCTTAAAATTTGTATTTGCAGGGCACACTCATTCACTGAAGCAATATTTTTTTATTAGTACAATCTTTAAAAAGTTTATTTAAGTTTGAAAGGTCCCCTCTTCTGCTTTAGTGCGGCGTTGAACACGTGATAGCGATAAATTCCTGTTATCTGTTCTGCTGCTGTCTGCCGTTTAACAGGGCACATTATCTATTTGGAAGGTTTTATGTAATTTCCGTAAAGGAGTGGAATATATCCCGGCGGTGGGATGATGCTTATTTATTTCTCAGCGCTTTATTTCGTAATGCTCAGTGTGGAACAGTGGAGTGTGCTGTGCTTCTTCTCTTCATCTCATACACTTAGATTAAAGGAAATGTCTGCATTTTCCTGCCTGCCCATGAGTTCAAATTCTGTGTTTGTTTTTTTATTAGCATAAATGAGGCTCCTTTTTCACAAAAGTCAGCTCAGATTGTGTATTATAGATTATATTATACTTTTTTTGTAAAATATGAAGGATGCAGGCTAATTAAGTAGACATTTAATTTGTAATGGGTTTCTTTCACTCTCCGGCCACTAAAAACAGTTTTCTGCGTTGTTTGGCATGAACATATTGCATAAATCGCAACGTCTTGTTACATTTTTCAGTATGTCCATGCATTTTCTGTTTAAAATCATTTCAGCTCTTATAACACACATATAAAAATCTTTATTTAACATAGTTGATGAAATTGAATTTAAGGAAAGGTTTACCTTTGGGAGAGTGTAGAATTGAGTAAAAACTGTTTTCAACAATCTGCAAAAACGTAACGTTCCGATGGTAACATACCCAGCGCCATACGCGACGAAACGAACTAAGCGTACAAACAAACAACAACGTAACGTTCCGATGGTAACATACCCAGCGCCATACGCGACGAAACGAACTAAGCGTATGTGACAGGTAGGACACTAGGACCCTGTAGCCTAGAACAGATCATGGCAGGAGGGTATAAGAGAGTAGAATCCCGCGAGATTTCAGAACTTCACGTGTGTTCACGTGTAAGGAAGTGATTGATGGACACACGTTGCTGACGGTGAACTTTGTTTGTGAAAGAACTGAAGACGTAACCTGTTGATGCAGCAGACCCTAGTGAACCAAGCTTCATAGCAGAACCTAGGGAGTGACCCTTGCCGTGTGTTTTGTTACCAAAAACATTTAAGGCATTGACACATGTCATCGGCAGTGAACTGTGTAGAAGAACGTGAGATGTACCTGTGATGCAGCAGACCTGAGTGAACCAAACTTCATACTTACTGGGTGATACAGCAGAATCTAGGAGACTTACCTGCTGATACACCGGAAACCTGATCAGCCACACAGCCACTGTTTTTCCTCTGATAGAAAATACTGAAAAAGCGTAGCGTTTGGCTGGTACTCTCTGTTGCCTAGATAAGGTTTAGTGCAGGCCACACAGTTGTTTTATTTATTGTTTTATAGGAACCCCTGTCCGTGTCCCCCTCCCCCACCTTCGTGTGCCTAACCCAGTGTGCAATAAGCGTGCAGTGCCTAACCCAGTGTGCAATAAGCGTGCAGTGTATAACCCAGTGTGCCATAAGCGTGCAGTGTATAACCCAGTGTGCAATTGTTTGGCGTGCAGTGTATAACCCAGTGTGCAGTGTATAGCCCCTGGTATAGCATGTGACTCAGGGTGTAGTGCCTAACCCCTACTTACCCGTATTACCCCGTTGATGCCCTTTTGTTATTGTCTTTGCTTTCCACTGACCCGTTGGTAGGGTCTGGATGTTGTTTTATTGTTGTGTGTGTGCCTCAATAAATTGTTATCTTTTGTGATACAAAAGCCTCTGTTCCTTTCCCTCCTTTAATGGAGGCCTTGTGTGGGGAATCTAACTTAGTACGGCTAAACTACAAGTAGCTCTGGGTCTCTCACCCTTAAAGAGAGTGGCGTAGTCATTTTGGTAATTGAGTAATCTAATCTATGGTTGCCAAGGGTCACATTTACAAACAAACAAAAAAGCTAAAACGTAACGTTCCGATGGTAACATACCCAGCGCCATACGCGACGAAACGAACTAAGCGTACAAACAAACAAAAAAGCAAAAACGTAACGTTCCGATGGTAACATACCCAGCGCCATACGCGACGAAACGAACTAAGCGTACAAACAAACAAACAAAAAGCTTCACATTGACAATTGTGGTTACAGTTAGTAAACATTAGATGCATGGCAGACTTCATTAGAAGGCACTTGTACTGTAATAACTGGTTGACCAGTGGCCAGGATAGATTTTAGAGTTGATTGTGTTGTCTGACTATCAGATGATCAGGTAAACTCAAGTAATAGCTGCCTTTGTGGCACCCTGTTTTTGCCCCACTGTTCTGTGCTGTCAGCATGCAGCCCCAGTCCATGGGCCCAGATGATGTAGTGGGCAGCTTTTTGGAATTTGAATGCAAAACATTGCATTTTCAGTCATTAAGCAGAAAAAAGCTGTCATTGTAGAGAATTGTGGTGATCGATTGCCTTATAGCTGGCTGCCCTGGCAAACGGCCCGCTGCTACAGGGCACCCTTGCTGTGGAAAGTGTTCACATCTCTGAAGAATGAGCCATTTTTAAAATAATATTTTTAAAGGACAAACAGTTTTAGCTGCGCTGTCAAGGGACTGCTACTTTAGTTAGTGAATTAAAAGCACGTGTTATGAGGGATTTTCATTCAATGGTTAAGTTGGACTGCACAAGCAGTTTAGTGATCCCCGTGAGGTGATGTAGTGTCACTGGTTTTTCTTCCCCACCACATAAAACATTATAAACTCATGAAGTCGATATTTTATTGTGAATTTTGTGAACTTTTAAAATGAAACACGACACCAACAACAAAATACGGATATCGTCTGGGACTGAATTGGAGGCTTTTTCAAAATGGCTGCTGGACAGTGTTGTAGAATAGGCTGGAGCTGCCCACCTCTCTCTACCAGGTTCAAAAAGCAGGTGATACAGCTTGTTTGATGAGTACTCCCCGAAGCCCTGCCGTCTCGGCCGCTCCAGGGGTCAGCCGAAGTGACACGTCGTGTCAAACGGTGATGGCTCCCTCAGCAGGCAGCCGGTGTAATTACTTTTCCAGGTGATGGTGTTTATTGAGCAGCAGGTACTTTAATGACTTCCAGGCAGGAAGCGGGACATGTGACAAGTGAGAAGGGAACCAGGAGCACTCGAGGCTGGAAACCTGTTGTCACCGCTGCAATTTCGGTTAGGCTTCTTCTAGCTGAGAAAGCTCGCTGAGCATACTGTGATCGAAGCGTGCGAGTGAAACAACCCTTCCCCGTCTGACAAGAAGCAAGTGCTCTCTGTGTTCTGTCCTGCCCTTGCTCGCTGTATTGAGAACTGAATACATTTAATCATGGCTGAATTTGTAGACCACTTTTACTAGCAGATTTCACAATTCACCAGATTCAGAACATTGGGAAACGACAGCAAGGTCCCAAACGCAGAATAGCAGAACAATATTCAAGCAGTCTTCAGTTGTTGAAGCTGGTTAAGTATGGTAATGACTTTTGTCATGCAGTTGTACAGTGCGAGCCATCATTTCTGCTCATTTGTGCCGGTAATGCTAAGGTACAGTGTGGGGTTAGTAATGTTTTATCATTAATGCAAGATGAACAATGTTACTGTTGGTGGCAAATACTGACCACGGGGTGGGGGCATGCCAACGTTGTTACAGATTCATAAGAGAATTATGACTATTTATCTATTTGTACACCACTTTGCAAAGAGTTGGGTTCGAAGCACTAGATTTTAGGATCACATTTTTATTATGGGATGAGAATTAAAATGCTTCTGTTGCCTGTAACGTCCGTTTCTGAAAACCAGAGGACGGTGGGTATTTCCACCGGGTAGCTCACCAAAATGAGGCGCCATAATCGGTGTTGCTATTGGGTCCGGTTGGTACTGGTCCTATGGGACCCAGTGCCATAGTGGTACCGGGTTTCACTACCCAACCCTACAGGGCAATGCCTAAAATCCCTGCCCCTCCCTCCCTGCAGACCCTCCTCATACTGTAGTTCTAGCAGGTTTGAGATACGTGCCCAGTCATTGTTCCAGCTCCAGGGATTAATGGTGGCCTGTTGTGTTGTGTGTTCTCGTATAGAGCAGGACGTGTGCTGTAGTTTACAGTGCAGGACAACTGCAGCCTCCCCCTGAGGCAGGAATAGATTGCAGCGGTGGCCCAACTCCCAGACACCTTTCCACCCCTGAGCAACAGCACCGTTTCCATGGGAACGCTGTTCTGGGAATTGTTACCAACTTCCCACTGCAACAACCGGTGTCATCTCGGCTTCCGGCCAGACGCACCGGAATATTGGATTAGCGATGCTTTTAAAGCGGCCGTGCGGGCGCTGGTCATTTTGTTAGAGGAATTGATTGTCATAGTTATTTCAGTAGGTTTCATTAAGGATCTCATAGAGAGCTAAATTCACAGGGCTACAAAGTTGCTGATGCATTTCGCTCAGAACGTGTTGTCTGTTTGACTGAGAAAAAGAAACATGTTTTTTCCTCTTCTGAAAGCACATTTAATTTCTTTAAACAGGCCCTAGTCAACCTGTGGGATGAGCATGAATCATTCCCCTGAATATTATCAGGAACATTGCATTTTATTCTGAATTTAGAATTGAATGGGTTCAGAACCATACAGAATACAGTACAATTATAAGAATCTGTTTGGCTGTCCAAGAATGTCTCTGAATGAATAAACTGCTTGCCATGTGTCAGTGATAAATAATTGCTTCAGATTATATTTATAAATTCCAAATGTATTTGTATATTTTAGAAAGGGCAGTGGATAACTCCTGAGGAGTTATGACCTCACAGGAAATATACGCAGAAGCCAACATCATTTTTTGATTGTTGTTTGGCTACCTTTTTATCATCAGACACTATCCACATTTACATGAAGATGAATGTGTCAAGATTCAACCGCAATCACAGTGCGATAGCCGTGGAATTAGTTATGATTGTGTGCTTTGGATAGAATGGAAACACAGCACGTTTTGCAATTTCCAAGTGGGCCTGTACGGTGGCTGTGATATTTTCATAAGCGGGCTGTTTGCAATGAATAACTGGCTCTCATTAGAACAATCTACAGTGACGCATTCACAAAAAAACGGGAGGGGGGGGGGGATGTTTTCAGACTTTCATTTCATTATTGTGCTTGTGAGTATGATTAATGATATATGAGCATTTTCAAGTCTCAGCGCAGAGTGAGCTGTTTTTTATGATTCTCCCCCTGCTATTCGTTTAACTGCGGGGAGTGGCGCTCACGGGCCTGCACGGTTCCGCGCTGTCGGGTCTCAGCACAGCACCTCTGCTGTCGCAGTAAGTAGTCCGTGCCAGGGGCCCTGTCGTCGGCCACCGGAGCCGGGTCTGAGGAGCAGTCTGGAGAGAGTAACACCGTGGAGAGAGGTGGAGTCTGGGCTGAGGAGCACTATGGAGAGAGGAGGAGCCTGTGCTGAGGAGCACACTGGAGAGAGGAACACCGTGGAGAGAGGAGGAGTCTGGGCTGAGGAACACTCTGGAGAGAGGAGGAGCCTGGGCTGAGGAGCACTCTGGAGAGAGGAGGAGCCTGGGCTGAGGAGCAGTCTGGAGAGAGGTGCAGCCTGGGCTGAGGAGCAATCTGGAGAGAGGAGGAGCCTGGGCTGAGGAGCACTCTGGAGAGAGGAGGAGTCTGGGCTGAGGAGCACTCTGGAGAGAGGAGGAGCCTGGGCTGAGGAGCACACTGGAGAGAGGAGGAGCCTGGGCTGAGGAGCAGTCTGGAGAGAGGTAGACCATGGAGAGAGGAGGAGCCGGGTCTGAGGAGCACTCTTGAGAGAGGAAGACCATGGAGAGAGGAGGAGCCGGGTCTGAGGAGCACTCTTGAGAGAGGAAGACCATGGGGAGAGGAGGAGCGCCATCTAATCTGCCCGCTGGCCCGGCGACGGCGCGTTAGCATGCAGCGCTAATGCAAATACAAGAACTGCTGTTGAGCTCGCAAATCGAAATGGCTACAATGGTGTCCTTTTAGTCGTATTGTTATTTATTTAGATTTGCTGGTGAGAGTGCTGACTCTTGCTTCTCATTCATCAGCTGGGCAAATTACTGAGACTGTGGGGGAGAACTGTAATCATAAGTGTGTGTGGGAGTGGGGTTTCCGAGTGTGTGGGGGTTGGGAAAGAGTGTAGGAGTGGCTTTGGGAGAGAGGTCGCATGACTGTTTGAGAGACAGTATAGCAGCATGCGTGTTTGTGAAGGGGTTTGTGTGTGTGTGTGTGTGTGTCTTTTTGTGAAAGGGTGTCTGTGTGCATTTTGGAGAGAGAGTGTAGGAGTATGTCCGTGCGAGGGCATAGCTGTGTGTGCGTGATGTCGGAGTGTGCTTTGGAGAGAGAGTGTAGGAGTATGTCCGTGTGAGGGCATAGCTGTGTGTGCGTGATGTCGGAGTGTGCTTTGGAGAGAGAGTGCAGGAGTATGTCCGTGCGAGGGCATAGCTGTGTGTGCGTGATGTCGGAGTGTGCTTTGGAGAGAGAGTGTAGGAGTATGTCCGTGCGAGGGCATAGCTGTGTGTGCGTGATGTCGGAGTGTGCTTTGGAGAGAGAGTGTAGGAGTATGTCCGTGCGAGGGCATAGCTGTGTGTGCGTGATGTCGGAGTGTGCTTTGGAGAGAGAGTGTAGGAGTATGTCCGTGCGAGGGCGTAGCTGTGTGTGCGTGATGTCGGAGTGTGCTTTGGAGAGAGAGTGTAGGAGTATGTCCGTGCGAGGGCATAGCTGTGTGTGCGTGATGTCGGAGTGTGCTTTGGAGAGAGAGTGCAGGAGTATGTCCGTGCGAGGGCATAGCTGTGTGTGCGTGATGTCGGAGTGTGCTTTGGAGAGAGAGTGCAGGAGTATGTCCGTGCGAGGGCATAGCTGTGTGTGCGTGATGTCGGAGTGTGCTTTGGAGAGAGAGTGCAGGAGTATGTCCGTGTGAGGGCATAGCTGTGTGTGCGTGATGTCGGAGTGTGCTTTGGAGAGAGAGTGCAGGAGTGTACTTCAGCAGGGACCTTGTGAGCGGGGTCGGGAGGTAACCGGGTAATATGTGTATATAGAGGATGCTGGGAGCTTAGGAGACCTTCCTGTCAGTGGTAGAGGTCACGAACAAGCCCAGTCCCAGGGAGTCTTCAGGCCCTTTTATTTCCTGTTTATGACGTGCAGAACACCAAGGTCATTGAACTGTGCTCTGCACTGTGTAAAGATGAGCAACTCAGCACAACCCTCTCCCCCCCCCCCCCTCCACTGGGGACGACGCATTAATATTAAGGATCGCTTTGTTGTGGCGAAAAGCTCTAAACCAGCACGGGCCCTGAGGGGGGGAAGATCTGGCGGCACAGTTAATTAATCATTCCAATATCTTGTGTACTCAGGGCAGATGCTGCCAAGTTAATGATGCACAGTCATTATTATTATTTCTGTCCATTTTTTACAAACAAAACCAATTGCCTTTGCTGTTTGGATGCAGGGATTAAACGGCCTTAATAACGTCTTTCGTAGTGGTAAGATTGATAATTTCTGCTGTTATTGAGAGTGGACATTCATACGGTCCATTATCCGTCACCGGTCAGTGGAAATGTGCTGTCAGTGTGTCTATGGCGTGAGTCACTTGGAATTGCAGTAGATACAGGCCAGCCTAGTGCTTTTAAATGACTGACTATATGCCCATGAACTACTAGTGTTCTCTTGCACACCTAATACTACAGTCTGTCTCCTGAATGAATCGCCTACCCCGTATTCACACCTGGGCTAAATAAGTCATTTTAAAGCCATTAACCTGCTACACCCGGTGCTTTTTCGGTGCAGGAAAACACAGGAGCAAGAGTAAAGGGCAGTATTTACACTGTGGCGTACGTGGAGATGCATGCCAAGCCTGAATGTGTGATTAATATCTCCGCAGATCGCTCGAAATTGAAAGAACAGCGCGGCAACCCTCTGCAATCAGGGAGGAGAGTGGTGGAGAGCACAGTTTAGCATTGCTAATCGTGCCGCACATACCGGTGTTTCAGACGCGACGCGAACTGCGCAACGCAGGGAACAATGCAAGCGTGGCTGGAAACTGCTCTCATGAAAGACTGCAAAGTAACGAGGGAGAGAGGTAGAGAGGGAGAGAGTGCACCAGGGAAACGGCTGAAGCGAGGTCTAGAGAACACGAGGACTGAGCTTTAGTGTGATGTCACGATTAGAATGCTGCGCGTTTTGGAATCGTTGGTGCTTATAGGTGCTTGATCGTCAGGTGGAGTGCTGTACCAGACCTGGGTCGAATATGTATTTCAAATACTTTTAACTCTGTAGAACACTCCTACAGGAACCTGAGAATTAAAATTTTCAGTGAAAGGTGATACAAACCGAACCTTAGAATCACGGTAAAAAGTGATTTTGTTCTGAATATTAGATTAATTAATTAATTAATTAATTAATTCCGTATTTGAATTCCATATTTTAGGCTACATTTTAACTGGGCCACAGAAAGTCTATTTGTTCATGAAGTCGGTGGTGAGCTCAGAAAGTTTGGGAGCGCTTGCCCTTAAATATGGTACTTAACCTGAATTGCTCCAGTGATTATTCTGCTCATAAATGTAAGCTGTTAGTGCATAAGCTTAAGCCATGTAATTTACTGGGGATAAGGGTTTATGCTAAGCAGATAAATGTATTGTGTTATGATAATGACCATTACGTAGCATTGTAAGTGAAGCTTTAACTTCACTTGCTGGTTTATTGCGTGGAAAGGCATTGTGCATTACTTGCCACACATAAGAACAAGGAACTTTGATGAAAAACTATTTTCGACTGTGTCAGGGCTAGCCATCTGGGGATTTTGCACTTGTTTTAACTGGAACCTGACAGATTGTGATTATCAGATTGTTTGTTGCCTACACCTGTCGCTGAGAATGATGATTTATATTGCAGACGTTGTTGAATATAACTCACTACAACTGTACAACAAACACTCTTGTTTTTCTCGTCTCGGCATCGTCGGCTTCATTGTTCGTGGTTAAGTTGCGGCTCCATCACATCTGAGGTAGCCAGTGTTCAACTGATGGCTCGCGCAAAGGCAGAGGTTGGCAGTTTGCCAAACGGCATAGGCTACCTACATATAGAGCAATATTAAAAATGTCAGTCACATTTTATTTTCTGTCATCAAATTATAAATGGTTTTCTCTGATTCTACAGTAACTATTAGTTAGTTAGTATTCATTTATTTCGGTTCTCTTTGACAGTTTTCCAGAATGTATACAGTACATAGAGATAAATAATAAGCAATAAAGTGTCAGTATAGTGGAAAAAACAGAACAAGGAGATGACCGAAAAGGTGTAGACTGAAGCTAAGGCTTATTATGCCTACCCTTTTTACATTACTTTTTTAGACAAAGCAAAATAAACAAAAACAAGAAAAACAAAAAAACAAAACAGAAATTCCAGCGATTCATACTCAAAGATGTTCATACTTCAGTTTTGTATCTATTTACCACCTTATCTTTAAATATTTTTTTAAATTTAGAAATTGAACTACACATTTTTAAGTCATTGTCACAACTATTCCATAAATTTACCCCTATGATGGATAAACATCTATTTTTAACATTTGTCCTTACCCTTGCTTTTTTAAAGAGGACAAAGATGACTTACCACCTTGCTTATATTATCGAAGGTTCCTTGGGTTGCCAGAACTCCACAATTCCTCCTAAAGATGTAGATACCAGGTTTCCTCAATGAGAAATACGCCAGGTCTCTGATTCGTGCTACTTCCCTTCTGGCATACTGTGTGACCTTCAGGGTGTAAAATTGACACTAGCTCACAGATAAATGCAAGGATGGCTGAAGAGGCTTTTTTGGGAATTACAAATTTTGGGGGGGAAAGGGAAAAGATATTAAAAAGAAAAAGGGTTAGTGTATATTCTTACAGGATGAACAGGGCTTATGGGATGGACTGTGTATTAAAAATGCAATTGTGTGGTCATGTTGCATTAAATTGGAAGCCTTTCACCACATGTCAAGAGAAATCAGAGGTTGTATAGAAATGAGTGAAGGACATATTCAGAAATAAAGGTACAAACAGGCTACCCTTGAAGTACATAGCCAGGACACTGGCATCCTTGTTCATAATTTCATGAAATATTGTTTTTGTGCAAATTGCCTTTGCTCTGTGATTCATTTTCATGGTAATTCTCCCAAGGTTTCTTAAATCGGGACAAAATAATCTGCACAGCATCCAATATTTGTCGGGGTGTTTGGGCGGAATTCAAATTTACGTGATCGAATCACCAAAATAAAGAGTCTCTGAGGACAGCAAATGAGGGGCGGAGGCAGCACCTCCAACATCAGTTGGGAGGCTTGGCAAGGTAAGTTAAGGGTCACAATGCTCCGCGGCTGTTAATGACTCCAGGATAAATGGCGGCCACTGGCAACCTGAAAATTGCCGCAATTCCGAGGACAAAGACTACATGGATTGAGGCTACTACTCGTTGAAGTCAAAACTGAATCGCTTCGGGAAGCTAAACTGAAAATTTCCTTTTTAGGTTGAAGTAGGACCTCGGGTTGTTTTGGCTGTGTGGGATCATATTTAGAAAGTTGTTTTTTTATTTTTTATTTATTTTTTTTGTCAGAGCAACATTTGTCATCTTGAATTTCTAAACCTTAACGCTGCTTGCTGGGTTAAAGGCCTTCCGTGTTTTAACGGTTTTTATTTTTTTATGTATGACTACTTTTTATGAATTTGAATTCCTACCATCGTTCATTCACAGCAGGCTTTCAGAATATTTCCCGGGGTCATATTTCATATATTTTTCACACCGGCTATGATGTGACAGGGTGGCAGATGAGTGGTTGATAGATATATCTCTCAGTGTTACAACACAGTCTTATTACATTCTGATCTGTCACTTTGTTCCCGCCACATTAATCCAGAGAGTCAGGGGATGTCAAACACAGCGACCTTGCCTAGGTAGAGACATGGCCTTATTTATCACCGAGCAGAAACCCATTCAAATGCATGCACTCAATCTCCTTTTGGCAATAGCGTGCCATCCTTTACAGCCTTTGGGCTAAACCCCTTACATCTTAAGTTTTTTCCTCTTAATGAGTGGAGCACTTATGCAAAATCCCGCCAGGGGTTGACTCAATCGAGTTATTCGGCGCATTGCTGCTCTCTGTCCTGTGTCGTCTGGTCGTCCAGTGAACACGTTGGACTGGACTACTGCTTTGTATCCAGGCAACAGCATGAGGATGGTGTCCTTGCCTGGAGGATTTGTCCAGTCACTGGCTCCTCTGTCCTCTGACATCTTGGGATGGAAGGTTTTGTGTGTGTGTGTGTGTGTGTGCGCGTGCACGTGCATTGCATGTGTGATGTGTGTATGCTACACGTGTGTGTTTTGGGTGTATGTGTTTGCAAGCTGCATGTTTGTGTGCTATGTGTGTGCTGCTAGTTTGTGTGCAGAAATTGTGTGTGTGTGTGCTCACAAGTTGGGGGGGGGGGGGTTTGGTGCCATACTGTGGTTGATTTTCGAGGTCAGTTATGCTTACTGCAGGAAACTTGGTAATGAGTTTTGGATTTCTACCAGCCCCTGTAGAGTTGCATGCCTGGCTGGATTAGCTGGATCTTTCTTGGCCAATGACAAAGAGCAAATACCTGGGGTAAGCAATAAAAAAAATGAACCGAATCATAAATAGAGCTGGGCTTTGTTTAGGCTTTATAGTTTGCGTTGTTGGACCGTGCATAAATCATAAAATGTGCTGGTACATTTGCTTTGTGAATTAAGCAGTATCTCCGAAGCCGATGATACGAAAAACAAATTTCATACTTTGTTGCATATTAATGATATTTTTTTCTGTCTCTGAGAAATAACTGGCTGATTTGTAAGTTCGATAATGTAGAGCGTGAATGCATCTTAATTTTTGTTTTGATCAAACAAAACTTGCCGTGCGCACCGTGCGATTGTAGACCCCAAAAAATGCAGATACAACAGTGTTCCAACAGCGTAGGGTTCTAGTGTTCTGGAATGGTGTGCGAAATTCATTAATGAAATTTCATTTTATATGTGCGCAATTATCCTTTGGCAAGGTCAAAGCCAGCTGTTTCTTAATGGCACCGAGTTATCTCAAACCCACATTAATTGTTTTTTCCCTGCAGCGAAGAGTGTCTTACAAGGTCACACTTCTCCTGTGCACAGAGCAGGAGTAGTCACCCACAGGTTTGAGAAACATGGATGGCGTTGACCTTATTCTTACGTCGTGACCTTCTCTGTTGCCCGATCTGAACCCAATCCAGCGTTTAAATGGGACATTCTGGAACAATGCCTGAAGCTGCATTTTCCACTTGACCTAAGAGTTGATTGAACTGGAAGAGTGGTGTTGCGTTCTTCCTGTTGAATTTCAGAAGCTGTTAAGAGCCGTATGCCACCATGACCGCAGGCTGTACTGGCAACCCATGGTGGTCCAAGGTCCTGTTAAATGATTTTTACAGTGGCGCGTCCATCGTTTATTCGCTTCCTGTAGTTAATGCAGAAACGAAACGATGTTCCGTTAGGCGATAGCGCTGTTAGCTTCTTCTATAAAAGCAGTAGTTGGAGCTGATTTCATCCACTGTCTCACAGCATGGGTTGTGTTTTCAAAAAAAGACCAGGGGTGCCATTAAACTACAAAGGTATTGTCTTAATTTGTGAAAGCACCTTTCTGTTAGTGAAAATGGCAGTCGTATCGACAGAGTATTAATCACAGAGCCTGTTTCATAATGAACATATTCTCAGTCAAGAGTATTTAAAAATGGCGAATTCTATGGTGCTAGTCTCTGCTTTTGCAGTTGCAGTAAGACGGGAATCTTGTCTGTTAATAATTGGAAGAATATAAAAATATGACGCACTAGCCAATGTCTGTTCATGTGCTATCTCTAAGACTTTCGCAATCTCTAAGACTGCATGCTTGCTGTTAATTCCTCGTCGACCGGGCCTGAAAGTGACATGACTGGAATAAAATACACAGGCATGTAAACGGCTTATTATCCTAATGCGCATATTCAGAATGTTCATGTTTTTTTTTCAGATATTGTGGACATGCACATTAAACAATAAGGTTGTTGTTCATATATTTAGCCTGCGTGGACCAGTTTGCATTGGTCCATTGTGAGGGGGAAAAAATGGGGAAAGGGCCACTGGCATGATTATTCCAAGAACTTGGTGTGAAAGACGGGATTTTGCTCTCACGGGAATGCTGATCTCTTAAACCTGAGTAACGGAAGCGATTAGACTGGAAGGGCAGAATGGATGGAATGTAATGCATGCGGTTTCAAGGCTACAGCAGGGTACGGAATTAACTTTCTCCACCCTAAGAACCACCAGCCATTTTCAACATTTTACCAACCACCTTACCTTTTACAATATAGCACAACCTGGTTGGTTACCGGCCCAAGTGGCTGCTCGAGTAAAAATCTCACCAGCCACAATCAAAATTTGACCAGCATTTGGCTGGTGTCCGGTGTTAATTTGACGCGCTGGCTACAGCCCTGTTTTGCTGTACTTCTTTTATCACTGTATGGTTGAAACCGGATCGCCTTGCTAAGTTTGTGTTTCAGGTGTGTTTTCATTACGGCTAGTGCCTCACTGGCTCATGTTGTCTTAGTCACCCCGAGCGTGTTACTGCTGCTGGACTGCTATTCATAAAGACTCTGGGAGCGGGAGCGCTCATCAGCACTTGGGTATCCCTGCTTCCCTTCTGTGGCAGCGAGCAGCTCATGATGATGGATAAACGCAGTGCCCTGTACTGCTTATGTTATGGCTACCTGAGCCAATGCTAAGGAAACGGATATAGCCCATTTGCTATTTATTTGGGAAGCAAAATAATAATCAGCTTTGTTTTTTGTTTTGTTTTTTTAAACTAGCTTTTTTTCTAACTTTTAGTTCAACAAGAAATCGTTTGAAATGAGTGTCTAGAGATGTGAGGCACCGGAGGGGTTCGCCGTCTCGCCTCAGCTTTGATCTCTCTTCATCCTGTGATGAGCGTTAGTTTGGCGGACACGCGACGGACCAGAGAGGTTCTTAGCTCAATTAAACCATCTGTGACCCCAGCCTCTCTCTCTCTCTCTCTCTCTCTCTCTCTCTCTCTCTCTCTCTCCCTCTCCCCTCCCTCCCTCCCTCCCAATCGGATCCCGGTTGCTCAGGATCCCAGAGCGTACGCCTGCGTCTCCCCGCATGTAAGCCAGCCCACGTCTCGTCTCATCACACGTTAGCCAATCTCTTTTTACTGCGGCGTGTAATATTTAGTCCCTGTTGTTTTATGGAGAGCCTTTGGGTATGTTTAAAAAAGAAAAAACCTCCTATGTACATTTTGAATGTTGCAAATATGGCGAATGAGTGGGCAATAGAGTCACACTAACTACCCCCTGTTTATACTGTGGCCAATGAAATACTTTCAGTACGTTATCCCACCACCAATCTAGTGGAGCCGACGTTCTCGCCCCCATGACCCGCCCGTGAAACATCTGCAGAGGAGCGTTTCAAAACAAACCCCTCTCACCTCCTGTAATGCTCAGAGGTCACCTGCTGGGGGCGTGCCCTCCAGGGGAGTCATGTGACTAGATGTTGGGAGGTGCCGGGGGGGGGGTTCATACAGTATCTCACTGGTACATGGATGCAATGATTCTGCAAGAATGGACTGCTGCAGAGAGCATGGAGAAGAAGGGAGGGCGAGAGAGAGAGGGAGACGGAGAGAGAGGGGAGGGGAGGGAGAGGAAGAAAGAGTGGGGGGGAGAGATAGATAGATATATAGATAAATAGAAAGATAAATAGATATATAGAGAGAGAGAGACTCCCCCCCCCTCACATGTTCTTTGTTTACATGGTGTTAGTCTGATGTGCCCGTGTGTACAGTGGAAGGCATTACATCATAGCAGCACCTCCACAGACAGCACTTCCTCAGCTCGGTCCTCACCGAGCCAGCGATGGCTTCAGGGGAGTTTCTCTTCCTCCTCTTCTCCTCTTCTCCTCCTCTGCATCGAGTGCTCTGCCTTTGTTCTTCACACAAATCATTTAAAATTCATGCTGCCCCAGTTTCTGTACCTCCTTGCCTTCTAACAGACATTAAAAGTGGCATATTGTGCTAACAAGGTTGAAATGATGTCGTGATTATTTATATATATATAATTTAGTTAATTGTGTATATATAAATAGTATCAGTCTCTTTTTGTCCCTCTAATTTGTTGTGTTTTCTCTCCCTACTCGAAGGCTTTTCAGGGCCTGGAATATGGGTTACGGTGGAGAGCGGGAGGCTCTCTCTGCTGGCGTGATGTCTAGAAAATGTTGTTCAGTATCGCATGCAGGGACTAATCCGCTCTAAACCAATCCAGAATTCGACTACCCTTGGGAAGCTTTGGCGTCCAGTAATGGGGGATCTTTTTGGGCTGGGTTCTGCAGGAAGGCATGGAATGCACCGATTATTTAAAATAAAAAATAAAAAATAATAATAATTATAATAATAAACATTGCAGCATTAAGACAATGGGGAAAAACTGTGAGCACTACTACATGTTTAATGTCCAAAATTATTATTTAACTGCGATCTCTGAGGTGATATTCTTGGCAAGGTCACAGAGACTCTGGAGCAGCTTGTTGGGGGAATACATAAAATAAATGATAAGCTAAACAGATTCTGCTTCAGACGGTAAGGGCAAGAGGCAGAGAAGGTGTGTGTTTTGGCGCAGATGTTTAAAGTGTAAACTGCAGAGAAGGAGAGAAGCCTTTGTCTCTGAACAGGGCTGCACAGTGGGCCTGGGGAGCCGACAGCGTGCAGGTCTGGACGCCTTGGGAACAGGCGAGGCTACAAAGCGATGGTGTGGATGTTCAAATCGATCCACGCTGTCAGCCTATCCCTCTTTCCCCCCCAAAAAACCCAGACGATACCTCTTCCCCTCTTCCCAGAGCCTCCCTCTTGGATCACAGGATGGGGACGGAATCGATGGCGGATCAATCCTTGGGGCCGGGTGGCGGTATGGGGCCAGCCCCTGCGGCGGACACGCTCGGCGCCCGGCTTAATCGCTCCCACTGTTGTTTAGATTAACAAACTGGAACGGCTCCCCGCCGCACCGCCAGATTCCCAGTCGTTCCCTCCGGGCTCACGGGCTCAAACCGGGAAGGAATCGTAAACCTTCCCATCTGCACCACACGGCCTACGCAGTGTGCAGTCCTAATTACTGTTAAAGTGCGTTCATGTCACATGATACGATTGCCTTCGAAGAGAATCCAATATAGCCGCGGCGTGGGATATGTACAAATTTGAGAGTTTGGATATTTTATTATCCTGCCATTTTGAATGTAGCAAGAATTAGTCTCTTTAATATCTTTGTGCAAATTAAATTTGAGTAAATACACCATGCTCATGCTGACAGTTATTGAATTTAACGTGTATTTTGTTTTCTGCATTTTTCCCCACAAGAATGCTTTTCAATTTATGAGGATTTTCATTTCAAGATCTCTAGGAATTTAGTATTTCTATTTTTGTCTCATCCGGCAGCATTGTGCTATACCTCATGTTATTGTTCAGTATTTTCAGCATTGTGCTATACCTCATGTTATTGTTCAGTGTTTTCAGCATTGTGCTATACCTCATGTTATTGTTCAGTGTTTTCAGCATTGTGCTATACCTCATGTTATTGTTCAGTGTTTTCAGCATTGTGCTATACCTCATGTTATTGTTCAGTGTTTTCAGCATTGTGCTATACCTCATGTTATTGTTCAGTGTTTTCAGCATTGTGCTATACCTCATGTTATTGTTCAGTGTTTTCAGCATTGTGCTATACCTCATGTTATTGTTCAGTGTTTTCAGCATTGTGCTATACCTCATGTTATTGTTCAGTGTTTTCAGCATTGTGCTATACCTCATGTTATTGTTCAGTGTTTTCAGCATTGTGCTATACCTCATGTTATTGTTCAGTGTTTTCAGCATTGTGCTATACCTCATGTTATTGTTCAGTGTTTTCAGCATTGTGCTATACCTCATGTTATTGTTCAGTGTTTTCAGCATTGTGCTATACCTCATGTTATTGTTCAGTGTTTTCAGCATTGTGCTATACCTCATGTTATTGTTCAGTGTTTTCAGCATTGTGCTATACCTCATGTTATTGTTCAGTGTTTTCAGCATTGTGCTATACCTCATGTTATTGTTCAGTGTTTTCAGCATTGTGCTATACCTCATGTTATTGTTCAGTATTTTCAGCATTGTGAATTTGAATATGTATGCAGTCATGTCTGCGTGCTGGAAGTGTATTGGACAAAAAGACTTGCAGACCAAGTGCTGTCACTGTGCTCTTATTTTTACCCCCAGTTGCATCAGGGTAGTTCTGCTTTGGACATGGTGTTCACCCTAAGGTTCTGTGTACTGACTCCTAATTGGTCCTTGAATTTGCACAATTCAGAAGAGGGCTTTTTACTGAGGGGTGAGGGGCCAATCTGGACAGCTTTTCGGCTGTAATTTCATGTAACGATTGCATGATTTTGTCTCACTTGGGTTTTTCTAGTTTTAGCGGTTGTACAGAATTAACTGTTCCCGGTTTATCATTTTGGTCCGATAAAGGCAGTCTCCTTTAGACTTGTATTTCTCCAAAATAAACTACTGTGCCTGTTGCGAAATGCATCACGGCATTTCCAAAAGATGTGCTGTAACTCAGATAAGTAGCGGTCTATTGGACCACACAAAAAAAAAAGGTGCTTGCATGGATTGCAGAGAGGGGATATGAGGACAGGAAGAATAGAATTTTGAAGGGACGTTGAAGATAATTTATTTTATGAACACGAACAGCCCGATTCTGTGGTTGTGTGCCTGCCCATTCATGAATTAAAAGGTGTTTTTAGCAAGGCTGAAATTCATATCAGGGGAATGAATATCGCTCGCAGTAAACGCTGAAACGCACCTTTCTGCTGTGAATGCACATTTGTTGACACATTGGCAGTTGAATGTCTGTTTATTTTCATGCAACATGAGGGGGGTCTAATTTTCATGTGAGCTCCTGTTTTTTTAATTTTGATTATTATTATTTTTAACAACTTGGACTAAAGGAAATATGTAGACACGGCTTCGTCTGTTTTTATTTTGCATGCAGCCGTAAGTGTTAAAACCATGTTTGTTCGGCTCAGATCGTACTCCTTTTGATAGCGGCAGCAAAACTGTTGCTTCCTGTTTTTTGCCCAAAGCAGTGTGAGGCAAAAGTGTGTTTTAATCAAAGGAAAGGGGGAAATCTTGGAAGGGAAACCATGATGCTGACCCATTTCATGCTCCGGTGCAGCGGCGCGCCGTATTGCAGTGTCGCTGTCGCACGCGGTTAAGCACACAGGGTTGTAATGTGCATGGACCTCTGCCAACATCTCTCCAGCATCGCTCCCTGGTCATGTGATCCAGGCTTCGGAGTGGGAGGGGAGAGACGCACATATTCCCTTTGCATTATGTGCTGGGGTGGGGGGAATAAGAGAGGGGGAGGGGGGTCAGAGACCGATCCCCTTTGCATTGTGTGCTGTCTAAACGGGATGACGTTCACCGCAGAGTGAGTTGTCGGTGTACTGCAGCCGGCAGGGCTCAAAGATCACCTTGCAAGTGCCAACACAGACTATGGTAGTGTATCTGTCTCTACCCCCCCAGCTTCTTCTCTCCTTTTCTCTCTCCCTCAGCCTCTCTTTCCCTGAGTTCCTTTCCGCTACCTCTCTAGAGGTTTTTTTCTCCCCCCCCGGCCCCCCCCCCCCCCCCCCCGCCCGCATCCCCCATTATGTCTCTATGTATACCGCCCGAACTCTCTGCCTCTCTCTCTCTGCCCATTTCTCTTGTTCTCTCTTTGTTTAATCTCCCTCTTTCATGCTTTCATGCTGTCTACCTCTCTCCCTCAATATCTCACTTCCCCCCTCTTCTGTCTGTGCCTGCCATCCGCCGCTCGCTAACGCTGGCAGGGTCTCGGGGAACAGCACGGCTGCTGCCTGCATTAGCGTTAGCGCTAGCGCTTCCCCTGCTCGCTTGTTAGCAGTTTAGTTCGTACACGCCGCTGATCCGGACGCCGGTAGCCCAGATGGCGTCTGCTCCGGAAAAGCCGCGCTGGGGGACTGCGGAGCGGAAAACGACAGCGTTTTGCCGAGAGGAACTTTCTCTCCCCGCCTCCAGCCGCAGGTTGCGTCTCTGTGCCCTCGGCGCTGGGCGCCGGGGTGGCTAAGATCCCCGCCCGCCCCTGATCTGAACAATACGAGGTGCTGAGCTCGATAAAGGCTAAAGATGAGAATACAGACACAGATCAGTGCTCATCATCTGCCTGTGGCCTGATAGCTCAGTCAGATATCCCCTCCTGCGTCTACAAACAGTGTGACCCCGTTTCATTCCTTTTTCAAACGACAAACTGACATTGATTGTTGTGCAGATAATTAGCGCGTGTTTGGTTGGTTAAATCCTAAAAACAACTTTGCGGTTTTTATCCTCAAAAGGATGCCCTTTGTTTCTCAAGGAGTTTTATCTCGAATCTATAAGCTCCCAGGCTTCCAGATGGCTAGCTCTTTGAGGGTGATTTAAAATGTATTTGGTCAGTTGGACAAGCTTAACAGTTTGCAAGGCATGGCCAGTATCCCTTCAGTATAGGTATAAACCAGAAAAAGTCTCAATATATGCTAATGTAATGAAGAATGGCCTGTGGATCATAACTCAATCCTGTGCTGTCTGCTTGGCAAAATGTCAAGCTAATTTAAAGCGGACTATGTTGGACTAAGTGGCTATGTTTTTTTATTACATAGAAGGAGCAAACGCAAGAGGCAATTTTGTTGCAGCCGGCTCTCCAATATAAAAAACAATTTGCTCATCCTTTGCAAATACAGCAATCATAAATGCCCTGTAGCCTCAATATCCCAGAATTCTTCTGTGCTCTGAACCCATCAAGATGTATAAGAACTAGAGACGGCGTCCACCTACTCGTTCAACGCATTACTATTGGAGCTGCTCATTGGCACATGAAGCCAGTTCATGGAGGCTGCCATGTTTGAGTATGGGGCTTTAGAGAACCAGAGCATGCGCACTGGGTACCTAAATGTGAAGGATCAAGGTAAACACAGAGCAATGATGAACCACTGAGCACCGCGGCGGTGCGCTCTCAGAATTGAGAGCTGAAGCTTCCAAGATGTCTGACAGTTGCTTATTGCACCTAGCTATTGCTAGCGACAGGATTTTATGGAAGAAAACAAGTGACTCATTGTGACAACGTAATTTCTAATTTGGTTCATAATGTTTCTGCAAGTTAAAATAATATATAAGGCAGTTCATATTGTTTGTAGAAGCAATTCAGCCACACTTGATTATAACATTACATTAGCTAGCTACTTATGGAATAGCTAACTGGTAAGCTAGTTAGCGAGACTTTGAATTAGTCGGAAGTTATGGTTAGCTTGCTAACTAAATAACTATTATGTTCTGCAAGCTTGTTGGCTATCGAGCTGTTTTCCTAACTGCCTAGCTACGACTAGCCAGCTGGCTAGACAGTAGAAGCGCTAGCTACTTTCTCATAAGCCGCTAGCTAATGTTACTGTCAAGAGGTGTCATGCACTTTATCAGCCATTCTGTGTTATCATAGCTGGCTATCTACTGTTTTAAGGAGATGGACAACTGACTTCCACAATGAATGGAATTAGTTTGGTGTGAAGAAAGTTTAGAATTTAAAAGTACCGTCCAAAATAGTATAAATTGGCCAGCTACGTTCATAGTTTTGAATGGACTTAAATGGGGAAATTTGCCTTTTGGCACCAGAGGCTTACTAAACTCAATATCTCCGGTAACCACTAGAGTTTGCGAGCTTCAGGGGGGAATGTCAATCCCTGGTCCCCTGTCTGAACCCCCCTGGGCGGAATGTCACTGTGGTGCTTTATTAGGGCTGAGAGCTTGTGCCAGCTTCCTCTTCTTTGCTACTGTTTGCGTGGGCATCAGCTGGCATGGGAGAGATTGGCGCCACCAGGGATCCAGGCAGATGATGAAACATGAAAGATTTCTCAGTTTTATATACATGTATGGGTTCTGCAGGCCTATATCCAGCTCATCTTGTTTTAAAATGTATGGATGAGCAAAAATGCAACAAAAATTACACGGCGCACATATTATTACTGAAAACGTATGTCTTTGTTTCTCTCTTTCACACCCACACCCACATGCACGTACAGACCCGTGCACATAAACACATTATCTCACTGAATTCTCACTTCTTTGTTCTCGCTCTCTCTCTCTCTCTCTCTCTCTCTCTGACATATACGCACACACAGACATAGTATGTAAACGGGCTTGTTTGTATTTTAGAGAACATGAATATGCTGCTTTTGATGCAGAGCTTTCTTCTATGCTGCTCAGTGAATGCTGGGCACTGGAGAACATCTCCCTCGGTCCGTGAGCCAGCCTCCAGAGGACTCATTGTTTACCTCGGCGGGCCGGTGTCGCCGCGAGCCGCCTCGATCTTAATACCGGGGCTCACAGGAGGTGGTGATGAACCAAATCCCAGTTTAGGCTTTAATGTGCTAACGCTTCCCCCCGCTCCCCAAACACCCGCCCATTGAGACCAAGGCCGTAGTTACAGAACAGGCTCGCATTTCCACGGAGACGCGTGTGGCGTCTCGAGAGCAGGCGGATTTTAGCACAGTCCACGCGGCGTCTCGTGAGCAGGCGGATTTGAGCACAGTCCACGCGGCGTCTCGTGAGCAGGCGGATTTGAGCACAGTCCGCTCGGCGTCTCGAGAGCGGACGGATTTGAGCACAGTCCGCTCGGCGTCTCGAGAGCAGGCGGATTTGAGCACAGTCCGCGCGGCTTCTCGAGAGCAGGCGGAATTGAGCACAGTCCACACGGCGTCTCGTGAGCAGGCGAATTTGAGCACAGTCCGCTCGGCGTCTCGAGAGCAGGCGGATTTGAGCACAGTCCGCGCGGCGTCTCGAGAGCAGGCGGATTTGAGCACAGTCCGCGCGGCGTCTCGAGAGCAGGCGGATTTGAGCACAGTCCGCGCAGCGTCTCGAGAGCAGGCGGATTTGAGCACAGTCCGCGTGGCTGCATCATCCCAGCGTCGCAGATTACCGAGGCCACGGGATGTAAGAGCAGCAATGCCTCACGCTCAAGCACACGGCAGGTTTTGGATTGGCAGTATTTGAATACAAATTTCCCGGAAACTAGACGCAGCATTCGCTGGAAATAACCTCACAGTTTACAAATGGTGTGATGTGTACTCGCTGAAAAACCTTTCGGAGATTGAGAGAGGATGGGGCGCTGGAGAAAGGGGTCAGGCCGGGAACAGCGTTATTGTACATTGGGGTTTTTATTTTATTATTATCATTTTTTTTGCCAACATGCTGTTTTGGTGTCAGGGGTCATTTTCGTTTTTTAATCGCCTAATGGAGGCCAGCTCTGTTCATTTATTGGATGGTGTCCAATGTTTCCCTCACCCGCTTTCTGAAAGCATCCTTTGCTTCGTTTCTCACCTTGGCGGCTCGCGCTGACCTCCCTGCACCAATCACGGCTCGGCTTCGTTACATGTGGGGGGCTTGCAGGAGGCCAGGAATGCACATGACTTATTCCTCCCCTCTGTGATTATATTACGCCGTGTTTCTCATTATCGAAATGGCTAAACGGACCTGTGGGCAACAGATATCCGGGCCACCTTATGATAAGGAGCGTCGGTCTGCGTGCCGTTAATTAAATTATTGGATTGTTGCATTGTTAATCTTTTAGCAGGGAATACTGTCCCACTAAATGAGACAATGAGCTCAGGCTTTGCAGTGGTTTAATTTGTTTTGGTGGAGGGAATATACTGTGGAGTTTTACGAATACAAATTTGAATTACATTCCCCATATGGCAAAAAAAAGAAGCAATTTCATATGTGTGGCTCATAACATTCTGGAAGAGAGCGAGGGAAAGCCAGATCCTTTGTGCTTCATCACTGGGAAGACAAAAAGGAGGGATTTAATTGGAACAGCACATGGAACAGTCAAGGGAAAATAGCCTTTTGTCAATCCCAGCTCTGTTCTGGACAATCAAACCGACACAGGCAGAGAGTCATTCTGTAAATATTAAATATGGGACTAATGGTTGAAAGGATGTGAGTATGCATGCATTATGGTTTGCACAACCCTTGTGTGTCACAGGGAAACGAGTCCCCAGTAAATCCAGAATATCATGCTTTTTGTTTGTGTGTTTAAAATAGTTTGCTACCCCTGCAGGAACAGATCAACTTTCAGCAGCAGACTGCTTACTCTTCAGTTGTTCTGGTCAATTTCCCAAATCGCTTTTGTCAGCCTGGTCACCTAGTCGTACATCTCACTCTTGGGCATACTTGGGGTGCAAAAACCATTCCATTGGTTTCTGCAGCCCAAGTGTTCCACAACCTGGCTCATTTCGGCAGGTTTTCAATGAGAAACTAATGTATTTCTCAGTTGACCTTTAGAGGTTAAATAAAGGTTAATTAGTGATGAATATGGTTAAAACATTTCAGTCATGGTTAGTTCTCCCTCGTAATCTAATTGGAAGAATCTATTTGATTAGAATGATTTGGCTTCCAAAGTTTTTATTCATCTTCTCCAATATTCCTATTATTCCTCCTAAAACATTCTTTAAAACAATAAATGCAATAATTTTTCTATTTATATGGTCAGGCAAAACTAATAGACTTAAAAGAGAGTTACTTAAACCTCCCAAACTTAGAATTTTATCAATTAGCTACTCAAGGTTTTTATTTGCATCATGAAGAAAAATGGATTAACATAGAGAATTCACAACAAAAAGACAATGACTATCAATGGAAAGACTTTATGAGATACTATCTCCTAATCAAGAGAAATATAGCCAAAGAGAATAATAAAGAAAGTTCTTTTCAAAGGACATATGGAGAAATTCTCTCCACACTTTAGGAGGTTTTACCCCCCATCTCCAGCCCCATCTCCAGTCCCACGTTTGTCCTTGTGATTGTATGTCTGTTTGTATGTATCCGTCTATTTTAGTTTATTTGTTCATGGATGTCTGTTTTTACATCTGTTGTTATATGGTGAGGATTAGTGACAAACGAAGGGTGTTATATCTATATATATTATGTGAATTGATTTAGGTCAATTCAATTATGAGTTAAAATGGTTGATTGTGAATGGGTAAATGAAAGAAAATAAAGAAAAATATAAATAAACATAAAAATGTTTTATAGCTATATGTTTGTTTGGCTGTTTTTAAGTTATTGGTTACAAGTCATTGCCGCAGCCTTCAAATCCAGTAATTATCAACTGCCCTTCTTCAAGGAAGACACGTTTCCTAAACAATCTGGTTGCTATGCCAGCTAGTTTTATGTCCGGCTCCAATTATCAGCACAACACACGCCCTCTGTTTATCTGTGGTACTTGCTCTCTATGGTTGTAGTAAAGTGCATATTACATGTGTGTTTGGGAGATGTAGTGCGGTTGTAGGCACATAAACTACATTATGACGAATGCATCACCCACCATTGTAGTTCTGCACTACTCCTGGAGTTTAGTGCTGAGAGTTGATTAATTCTAATGCAAATACATGTTACTACACCCGCGCAGGCGTAGCGCAAGCAGGGGGTATTGTTTTTGCACCTGTCTGTGTGTCTCTGTTTGTGTCCCTATCACCCATAACTCAAACAATTCTTCTCCGATTGTGATTCAACTTTGTGGAAATGTTGACAGTTGGGCAATGACCTGATCTTTTCCCCCCCAATCGGTCAATGCCCGCCTTCACTGTGCAAGATCAAAAATTTTGCCCCGTGCATATTCTGTTCAGGGTCGAGATTAGCACACGTGCGGGTGTAGTTTTATTATTTCATTGATTAGCTTGTCAGCAGGAGGGGCTACACGACCGTGTAATAGGCTTAATTTTCCTGTCAGAGTTTTCTCATTTTAATCCCATATGCCACTCTCTCCTGCTGTATTATACATGACTGAATTAAGAATAGGGACTGGAGTGTAGAGGGATGCTTTCAGTCAGTGTTCTGGCTTTCATTTGGAAAAGGTTAATGTAATGTCTTCTTTTAGTTATGAATGTCCAAATACAGCTTGGGTACTTCCATTTCCAGCTGGTGTCGAATAAGATGTGAATTTAATTGCTCGTACTGGTTCACAGAAACTGTGGTATCGTGTGTAATGACAAGGCACAGCATGTTTTGTGCTTTAAATTCCAACTCGGCTGCATTCAGCCAAGTTTTAAATGTAAGTAAAGGTCCATCAGCCACTGATCCCAAACCCACTCTGACTGGCGCGTGTTAACTAAGGGAAAACTGTGAAATTATCACACTAAACCATTGGGACTTCACAGCATTTTTTCTGCAGGGAGCGAGGCACAGGCCTATTGGCTTGTCGTCGGAAAAAAACATTCCTGATTCTGGAATCGAAACTCCACCAGTTTCATTGGGATTGCAGTGTACGCCAGCTGGCAAATCGCAGGTTGGCAGGTCCTGAAAAAGATACCTTTAGCGAGGAAAATATGAGCGATACGTCTGGGCACGTGTGCGAGTCGTGTGTTAAGAGAGTAAATCTGAAGTTTAAAAGGCATAATCTGCAACATCTGAGGTTCTTTTGTGTGCATATCGTGCAGTGATTGGTTTTGACCTGCGGGAGCCCAGCTGTCCGCGTGCTCACGCTGCTCTTTAAGATGGTGAGCGCCTTCATTCTTCGGGTCTGACTTCACTCCCTCCACAGCTGTGCGATGCCGCCAATTTCCATACACTGTTCTACGCGCTTTACTACAGGGGTGCATTAATGGGCAGAGGAGCGTGCGTGTTAATATGAACCGAGTTGCTGGGTACTGACTTTTTTCCCTCTCTCTACGTGCCGCTCCTCATCTGCCTAGCAACAGTGTCACATTGGATGCATGAGAGAGCAGCTCTTCGGTGTGGTAATTGTGCACGTGTGGGGCGTGGTTATCAGCCGAGGCAGTAAACGGTGATCAGTTTCCTCCACGCTGCTTTGGTTTGCCTGGGAATGTTTGCCTGTAGGGCTGCACAATATTGGAAACAAATTACATTGCGATATCTTTTTTTTTTTTTTTTTGTGATATATATTGCGATATGAAAAAATACATGAGTACGATAATTTCACCAGATACATGCTGCTTTTAACTTGAATAGCTCTATTTGGAAATAATTCATAAATAGGGTGATTTTGGAGAGAGAAATTAGGCAGTTGTTTAATACTCTGGTTGACTCACCACGACAACATCGTGTTCAGATAATATGCCTACGCATCTATCAATCCAGGATAAAGTCCATGATCCAACATGATATTAATAATGCATGTTGCCTACCCTAAAATAGGGGGGCTCATCTGTGAATGTGTGGAAGAAAGGTGGTGTCTGAAGGGATCCAGGAGATTACAGGAGGCTGTATATCACTGTTCTCCAGTTTAAAAATGTAACATGCATGCAGTATCACATTAGTGAATTAACTGGAGTGACAACATAGGTAAGTTAACATTTTATTCCACAATTACAGACCTCTTTTAAATAACCAAAATTTGAAAAAATAAATAAAAGAGCAACTGTACAAATAAATAAAACTTAAAATAAATAGAACAAACAACAACAAAACCATTTTCTTTCACAATCTATTTATAATTTAAAAAGTCATGTTTTCTTAGCAACAGTGGCAAAGTTACACTGAGTGTTGGCAATCCCAGCTAAACAAATAAAGATGAATCGTTTAAAACTAGTTTATTTCTCAACAGAGTAGGCTACCTAACAGATAACGAATCACGTTTAAAATCACGTCTTTCTCAATAAAGTTACAAAGTACAAGTAGACAGCCTATACATTCTACAAATTACAACTGATGTTGCATTTCTTTTCGCAACAAATTAATTTTTTCCGGTGCTTGTATCCTGTTCTTCACTCATTTTCACAGACGACTGAGGTGACACTTAACTTTCGTTATTCAATAAACAGATTGATTCGCTGTGCACGCAGAGCGTGCCTGACCGTAGCATAAGCGCCTGTGTATCCAAGAAACCTTAAACCGGACTAAATTCTTATCAGACGGCCTTTCTTCCAGATTAGTCATGGAAAATGCAAACCTTGCGAGTTTTCGTTTTGTATCGAGCGGCAAAAAAGATTTAGCATGACGTGATTGATTTAATTTGCCTTAACAAGCAGCAAAAATGTTTTAGCATGACACGATTGATTTAATTTACCGAAAAAAGAAAACATCGCGTCCTTTACGATGTCACTATTGCTCATGTGCACATTGCGATGTCGATGCTGAAACGATATATCGTGCAGCCCTGGAATGTTTGGCTGGGCACCGGTAGGTTAAGGAGTCTTAACTGCGCTCTCTTGTTGGAGAGGACCGTTATGTTGGATGTTAAGAGCAAAAAGCTGAGATAAGCGCAGAAATGTGGTTACCATGAGAGTTCCCTTTCAAATCCAACACAGGAGGGTCCACAAACGACCTCACACAGTGGTCCCTGTTCCCCGCCTTGGTTTCTTGTGTCCTCTCAACTACCTCATCAGGTGGGACCACAAGGGCATAGTCCAGGGGTTTTGGAAGGCCATAGGCTTGCTTCTTGATTCAGTTTGCAGGTAAGGTCTCTGTAGTGAAGAGAGGCCTCAATATTTTTCACCCACATGAAAAAAGTTCTAATAAATCAGAAATTGTCCTAAGGTTTATTGTAGATGGCTTATTTGTAGATGCTCCCTAGATGTATTTTTCAGTATTGGATTTTGTAATGAGCAGCGACCCTGTGGCACATGGTCTTTGCAAGTGTAACTGCACGTGTCCATAAGACTGAGTTCTCATGAAAATAATATGAAGTGCCATTCATCTCAGTTGAGAATGAGGGCATCTGACAGCTCTATGAAACATGTAACACAGTTATGATAATATTGGCAAGATAGTCATTTGTGACTTGTTACTTTATGAGCTTTTTATTATACAGAATGCTGTATAACGGTATGCACATCTTGGTTAATGACATCTTGGGATAGTCGTACTTTTGCGGGACCGTGGTGGGGTTTCTTGTCACAGCCAGGTAATTGGTGCAAAGCTTGACCATGTTTTTGATGGAGAAGTGTGGTCATGCTTTATGCTGGTCTCAGGATCAATATAGAGCTTGGCAGGGAGGTTCTGCATGGCTGCTTCCGTTGATTGAGAGGTTCCCGAACTGTGGAGGAGGTTAAGAAAGATGGAGGGGGAGGCAGGACGGGTATTGTATAGGTTTCAGCAAGGCCCTACCTCATCCCGGAAGTTCACAGATATCGGTACAAGAGTCCTTGTCCAGAAGTTGTGAAGGGAGTGTTGGATTACGAGGGCTTACTGGAAGCTTGTATTGTAGTGTGCCGTTTTACTTCTGTCGCTGGGAGATTGTTCAGCGTGCTGTTCAATCACTTCGCGCACCACTGAGTCTGATTTGGAACCTCCTTTGACCTTGGAGGATGAGAACGGAAGTGTGCCAGAAAGAAAAGGCAGATTCTGGGCGAGTGGGTTTGTACTTAAACCTCTTTCCCAGAGAGGTTCACCTAATAAGGCTCTGGCAATGTGGAAGGAATGCAACCAAAAAAAAAGGTTTCTCTGGTATGGAAGTGTTTAGATGATTCCTAAGGTATTTCACTGGTCTTCTCTGTGATAACCATGGATTGGAATTATCTTTGCATAACTGTCTTGGAAGCACAGCAACTGCCTGGAATTCAAGTGCTCATACTGTCGACGCTCAATCATTCGGTGTTTAGGAACTGTTGCCACAATTCAGAACTGCATGGGTTGCTCTGTTTAATCTGAACACTTTTTTTTAAACCTTGTGCACTGGCATTGTGAGTGGCCTTGGTACCTGTTTGAGCTGCAGTTTTTGTTCACCTTGTCCGGTGGTCTGTTTTCAGTATGCAAAAAGATGCTCGAGGCTTCCTTATGCAGTAGTTTTATCAAAACAACATAGGACTGTGCAAGTAGCGAGTGTTCTCCTGTGACAGTGACTTACCGTGCCAGGACAAGATGGCCTCCCATTCTGTACATTTTGTTATTCTCTGTTCTGGAAGCTGAATATGTCTGTTTTTCACATTGACACTTTGAAGGATGTGTAATGATTACATCTTGGGCTTAGACCTTGGTAATTGTCAAACTGTCATGGTCTGCATTGTCACGGTTTTGAAAATAGATTTATCAATGCACTGAACCGTTTATGACACAAAATAATATCAAAATCTTGGCATTTTATGTGGCATTTAGGCTGTTGTCAAAGAGTGATATTGAGCACATCTTTTCTGCACCAAATGTTAACTTTCTGACATGTTAGACAGCAAGTTCAGATTTGCACTCAAATTTTAGTTTAAAAAAACTCACAAAAAACTGCTCTCAGTGCTACAAGGAAAGTCACGTTCTTTCAGGAGGGGTTTTTTCTTCTTTGAACTATCTTGCGATTGGATTATTGATTGGTCACTGCCTGTCATCCAACCCTACTGTAGTCTTCTTTAGATGTCACCCGTTCACTTCCTTCATCAAGGCTGGCTGTTGCACTAAGCTGGGCAAGATGAAGCCAACACTCTCAGACTCTGACATTAAAGGCGTCTTGGCCAAAGGCTCCAGCTACTCTCCAGCCTAACCTTATGCCTGGCTGTGTGTCCTGGTATAACCCCTGCTGTTCCTGCATCGTGCTGCACGGCAGGTCTTTGTATTTGTGCTGACAGGCCAATGGTAGTATCTGTTTGATTCTGCCTGCCGTGCTAAAGGGGACACAATTTGTAAGGAGATTTGTAAGCATTTTTAAGGGGAACTGCAGTCTGGCTTAATGACGTGAAGACAACACCTGGGTCAAATAATAATTTTAAGTCCTTGAACCCTCTCGGGCTTAAAAGTCAGACAATTTACTGGCCATTGGCACTATTTTCACTGGTATTCAGAAGAAACAAGTTCATTTGATTGTACATTGTGATTTGTTACATTTTTGTTGGAAAATCCTCAGGGATATGCTGGAGATTTGTCTGGCATGTTAGTTCAAAATATTTCAAATATGTATTTGACCCTGGTGTGGGGTATATCATTCTTTTCCAAATACTGTTCAGATCAAGTAGTTGTAGAAGTTCTCTCACAGAATTGTATAGTTCGAAAAGCTTTACACCTTTTAAGGCGCTACTTTGAAATGGCTCCTAGATTACATAGGTCGTTGGCAACCTTGGTGTTGCATTTTGTAATAGTTTCAGGCTGCCTCACAGTGTGACACTAGCAGTCCAATCTTTGAGAGTGACATATGTGAACCCATCGTTTCATGAGCAGTCAATCTATTACTTTTCCCAGTTTTGTTCAAGTTCTGATTTATTTTCTCAGGTGGGTGGTCTTTGGAAATGTTTTTGATATGTGCTTCAAAGCAAAGATCAAACATACACCAGTGTTTATGATTAAAGCAGAATGGCACAAGAAGAAAATGTTATGCAAATTCTGTCATCCTCTTTATTATAAGTGGTCCGGTGTCTGCTTGGGTGCAGATGATACTTTCTATCGCAACTTGTTTATTTTCTTCAAATTGTATCGCCACAAAGAGCAGTGCATTTTTTTTTTTCCATTTCAGGGAAAATGTATTCAATTTCTGAAAAGATTTGGTATCGGTATATGTACGGAGATTGAAAAACAACAAGGGATGACCCTTGTGTGGCATTACATTTGACCAAAGAAAAGACTTTGATAATGTGTATCTGGGAAGGCTTGTATACGTGATACCCTGTTATGTTTGTGTGTGTAGTAGACAGCCTCTGATTTAGTATACAAACTGTCACATAGTACTTGTATTCATGGACTGATTATACAATCTGTGTAAAAACTGTTGACATTGACAATGGCCAGATCATTGCAAGATCTTTGACATCAAAAGAGTTTTTGGGCCCTTTTTGTTTGTTTGTGATAACTTTGTGTGTGCATGGAAAATGTAGTGCTGATTGCATATCTGTTAGCTTGGGAACAAACATGTATACTGTACACACACACTAGTACGTCTGGACACAAATGTGTTATAGAATACACATGTTATGTAATTTATATATTAGATATGTTTGCATATGAAATTCTTGGGTGTGTGTCAGCGAGTGCATGTGTGTGTCTGTGTATGTGTAGAGAGGTGTTTTTTGCCAGTGTATGTGTGAATGTGCCGGTGTATGTGTGAATGTGCATGTGTAAATGAGTGTGCCTGCGTGCGAGTGTGCCTGTGCTCTTCACTAAGCAGTCCCCCTGGGGGCAGTTGTTCCTGGGTGGTTATCACAGGAAGCCTCTGCCTGTTTGTCAGGGGACCCAAGGTGACACTTTTCGATCTCTCTTGAAAACAGGCACCGAAACGGACAGCCTCCTGCAGGCTGCTGTGTCGACTGTAGCGAGTGGCCCAGGCCCGACCCGCAGCCAACTTGTTTTACTGTGCCTCGTTTAAAAAATAATTTAATAAAAACGTGGAGAACACGTACTCCTGGAGGCCTCTCTTCACCTCCGTTCACCTGGAGGACCCATAGCTGCTTTTGCAGCTGCCTGAGAAGAACATTATTTTTTTTTTTTTGCCGTTGACCTGCCAGTACCCTTTTCTCTCTCATCAGCTTTAGGAATGAAAAGGCCGAGAGAGGATATAGCGCATATGGATAACATTTGAATACAAAGTGCAAGGAGAACAGAATGTGAATTTTTAGCATTTTAAAACCTGTCAGGAGGCAGTGCTTTAATTGGGGCGACAGGCTTGCCATCTGCCGCATTTCGGGTCGACCGGGCACGCCTGAAACGCAGCATACGGCGAGTCTGTCTACATTTGCTGCAAAAGTATTGTTTAAAAACGGCAATAAAACAGTCCAGGTACTTGTTCTGATGTTTCTGCTTATCAGTTCTGCATAGTCCCATTTACGCACAGATTAAAGTTTAAACAGTCTGTTGATAGTATGACATTACTATACGCTCAACAGATTAGAAAGGGACAAATTTGATCAGTAGAACAAACAGCAGACTAATTTCAAACCAAATGGGGTGAAAGGAGGGAGCTGATTAGCATAGCATTAAAAATGGAACGTGGAGCACCAGACAGAGAGAGAGCTGGATTGAGTCACACAGTTCTGGAAGAGAAACCGCCCCGAAACACTGTCAGTGATTTTTTTTTTTTTGACAGTAGTAGTCCAGATGCTCGGCTCAGGTTAGCTCAACCCGAATACTGTGGCTGCAAGGGAGCAGCCCCACCGTGCCATGCCCATCTCTTCGCCACACGTAACTCGCTGCCAAGGATGGATGAGAGAGGGTTGGTGACTCCTGTGGCTGTGGAGTCACGTGACACAGTTCGGCACGCACTCTGCCATAAAGCGAATGTGAACGGCTGCTGCTTCTCCAGGTGTCGGGTGTGCTCTTCAGCCAGCTGGTCCCAGAGTGGCCCAAAACGCCCTTTGGATTCAGCGCACTGGTCATTAACACTCTCTGGCACTTTTTTGGCTGATGCTGATGAATGGCTTTCAGGAGATGGAAGAGGCTTGGGGGTTGGGGTGGAGGGAGGTTGCTTGGAGGGCCAACCCGGCCAAGCTTAGTGTGGCATATTAAAGGATCAGTGTAAAATCAAGAGACATTTTGACTTCCTGTCAGCATGTGGAAGAAAAGGCCTGAGGGAAATACTGCATATATTTCAATTTATGTCAAATACATCAAAAAATATTTCACCAGTAGTGGCAATAATTTGTATATTTCACAATATATTGTTATGTGTTGCAATATCTTTTCTGCTCTCAGTAATATATTTTATTTCATTATTTGTTATAGGTAATGTTGTTGCAGGGATCAGGGTGCTCTCTGGCTTATAATGTGATCATTTACCCATTTTCATAAGTTATTAGCTTAGCTGGCCAGCTATACTACAAACCCCAGTATGTAAAATGCACATAAAACCAGAAAGCAGTGATTTGTAAATTCTCTTTTACATATATTTAATTGAAAACGGTACAAAGAAAAGATATTTAATGTTTTACCTTATCAGCTTTATTGATTTTTGTAAATATATGCTAATTCCGAATTTGATGCCTGCAACACATTCCAAAAAAGTTGGGATGAGCAAAACAAAACAAAACAAAAAAACAACAACTGGGAAGTTCAAAAAGCACCTGTTTGGAACATTCCACAGGTAAACAGGTGATTATATTATGACTGGGTATAAAAGGATATCAAAAGACTCTTGATATCTTATTTTCCGGCGATACTATAACCTCTCTGCATTTGAATGGATCTCTATGAGAATTGGGGGGTGGGACTAGATTAAGCTGTAAATTACGCGGGAATAGTATGGAACCCATGGTTGGCTAAATGGTTGTATCAGTCATCAAGGGTCTGCGGTCTCAAATCATCACTCTGCTGCCAGATATGCAGTAGATATGGATGGATCACATGGTTGTTTTTCCATAGAGTTCAATAGGTAATCCCGGTTCTGGTAGAAGCTGGATTTAGGCGTGGAGAAGCGCTCACTGCCTGCCTGGTCCTGCAGACCCCTCTTCCTGTGGCCACTGTCCAGAGACTCTGGAAGATTAAATTTAAATCAGTTTTTTTCTCCAGAGTTCAGTTTTTTCCAAACGAACAGAGAGCTGAGGCTCCGTTCGCAGGCTGCATGCAACGAAACCATGTGATTATATCTTGCTGTGTTTGTCTTCCTCTGCCCTACTTGATCTGACAACCTTCCTGTTTTCCTCTGTCCACACACACATATACACACACACGTACATGCACACACATTGCATATACATATCACACATGCACAAACGGGCGCCTGCGGATGCAAGGACATGCACGGTCACCCAAGCGTGCACACAGCCGCACACACACATGCAGCGAGCGGCAAGCTTGGACGGCGGTTCAGCTGTGGTCCGGGGTAGTGGGGTGTAGTGGCAGTTGTTCTCAAGCTGATCTGGTGCAGACGGGTTGTTTTTTATGACTGGGACTGCGGCCTGCTGCGTGGAGGTCAACTTGACATTGTCAAAGAGGCTCAGGAAAGGAGAGATAGAGAGATAGAGAGGGAGAGAGTGAGAGAGAGAGGGAGAGAGGGAGAGAGGGAGCTTTGCGCTTGGGGATTATTTTAGAATGACCGCCCGGGAGATGGGACAGAAATGCTTGGGCCCGTGCCCCCTACATTGACAAAAAGGCGATACTCATTGACATTCATGAGTCAATATTTTAACGGTCCTGAATGTTTGCATGGCTATATCAACCGCTTATGCCCCTGAACATATTTGAGCTCCAACCCTCAAGAATACATTATTCAGTTTGAGATATTGCATAGGCTTAAACCGATGGGAGCGTAGAACAGATGATTTGTGTTTACAGCTATACTGTAAATCCTCTTCCCAGACATGGCTGGGCTTCTAATTTATTACTTTGGCTACTTTGCTGATAATTACAGAATATTTAAAATGACATATTTCAAGTTATGATGCTTATTAGCACTTACATAGTGGACGTTGATTGATGGGATTCTCCCCCCCCACTCCTAATATTGTATTTGTGGATATGGTATGAGTTATTGGGAAACGTCAGAGCTGGTTTTTTGCCGAGAGCCGAATTTGCTGGTGGAAGGCGATGTTTTGTTTGACAGATTACACATGAATCGCTGACTGGCTTTAAATTATAAATGATGAAGATGTTCAGGAAATCCTGCTTCGTTGAACTGCCGAGGGGGATCACGCTGCGTCATACTTGTAATTATAACATTGTGTTTGCTTTCACAAGATTGAGAATGGGCCTATTTTCACTCGCAAAATGTACGTGTAGAAACCCGTGCAGATTAAAACCGGCTGTATGAACACCATTAACAGCTGCTGTCAACTGTGCGTCAGCTGAAGTCTGTGTGCGCATGTGTGTGTGTGGGGGGGGGGGTGGTGTGGGGTGGGGGGTTGTGTGTATGTTTGTTTGTTTGTGTGTGTGTGTGTGTGTGTGTGTGTGTGTGTGTGAGTGTGAGAGAGAGAGAGGGATATAGGGGGAGGGAGAGGAAGAGGAAGGAGAGAGAGAGCAAGAGGGAGCATGTGCTGTTGCCGAGTTTCGGTGTGCCATGTACAGTGGACATGTGTCAGGGAGTGAGGCCCATTCAAACCCCGGCCCAGATGCACTGTGGGACACTGAGCACGTCTGTGAGGGCCAGGGTAGCCACCAAATTAACCAGACATGCCCAAACAGACCCTGGCTGTGACTCCGCCCATCCTGTCCATGTGTGCGAGACATGGCCTTGGAACGCTCGGCTGTTTTTTTTCTCCTGCCCGTGGCATAGAGGGGACGAATGGCGATGTCGACCGCGGTTCTGCGCTCTAACGTCTTCCAAATGTGAGCCGTTTCTATCTATGCTTGCACTGCAAAAACCAAAAAATAAGTAAATCTTAAAATGTCTTATGTCTAGACTTAAGATCTTATTTTGATTACTTTTTTTGCTAAATAAGACAAAAAGATTGCCAATGAGGTGAGAGTTTTACTAATTTTAAGATTTGCCAATGGGGTAAGATCATTTCACTTGTTAAGCAAAAAGTAACTTAAAACAAGCTAAGATTTTAAGTCTCATTGCAAGACAAAAACTCTTAAGACATTTTTTGCAGTGTAGGTCAGAATATCCTCTTGACCACATTCATCCTCACATTGGTCCCTGACTCACTTTGAAGAGAGGAAGGCTCACGTGAGCTACTACTGCACTAGTGACAGTGAGTGAGAAGGAACACGCATGCAAACTTTAAAGGCAGAGGTCACCAGTGACATGAGAAAGCATGCGGTTTCATCTGTGATCAAAACCAATAGAGTTCAGAGCTCAGGCCTATGTGACTGCTTCTCTTTTATCTAAATTCAATGGCAGGGAAAATCAAGGGCATCGGCCGTCCCCGGGCAGATGGGGTGAGCTGGGTGTAGATTGTTCCCCGATGTTTCAATCAATCCTAACTCTTCATATGAAGCCCCCTGCCTGCACCACCCTCTACTTATCCTTTCTAGCTGATTAAAAGCTTTACTAATTAAATGGCTAAAATAAATTTCACAATACCAAGATTTCATCTCTGGGTTTTGGGAGAATCAAGATCAGACCTTATGTTCCTGTCGAAAAACAATGGATTGACATGGAATAGATTTTATCATGAATGTCAAAAATGACATAAAGTCCATAATCTTATGATGCTTATTTTCTTGGGTGAGACAGAGACGTTGATGAAATACTAACGCATCTTATTTTACATTTACATTTTTCTCATCTTCAGTCAACTTGCCAAGAAATTTAAATGAATGTGACAAAATTGAGTTGATTTGAAGTTGACTTTTGTGTCAAATTAAACCGTACAACTGGAGCTTTTTTTGTGATGGTAATTACAGGGCATGGTAAGGAGATTTATATTTAACTTCATTCCAGAATTATAATTGGAGTAGCTACAGGAATACCTGATCACTTGCCCTATCCTTTATTATTACCACACTCATACTTAAAGGTGCATCATGCAGGATTGTTAACTTGAAAATGTTATAGAAATATTTAATTATGTTCAGTTATATCTCTGTCTTTGAGCACATTTGCCGAATCTATGCCTGTATTTATTATTTTAAGATGTGTTCGGGACGTTTCTGGCCGTTTCTCTCTTTTCTGTGTGGGGAGGGTTTGGTGTGGCTACAGAGGCTGTTGGGTGGGATCAAGTTTCAGCAGAGCGTTCGCTAGCTACTGCAATGTTTGAGGTGAAGAATCGCAAGCACAGGGAAGCCAAACAACAAGCCAACAGGGCGCGTTCAAGAAGCAACCTAGAATTAGCCTTTTCTCAATGGCCACAGCGGAAGGTTAGGAAGGGCATGAAAAGTGATGCCGAGTTTGTGTGTTTTCTGTTGGACCTGTAAGTAACGTCACCTCTAGCTGTCCAGCTAGCTACGTTAGGTAGCTTGATGCCTGTCGTCAGTTACCTTGAGTGGGTAGTGGGTGGTGTTGAGGACAGAGGAAGAGACTTCTTAAACACAGGACCTTTAAAGCTGGTGTGTTAAAGGATAATGTTGAGACATTTTTCAGTGTTGTTGGTTTATATAATGCTACAGGTAATACACAACAGAAACTCACTTCATTTATAAGTAAAGTGGGGACGTGTTGGTGGTGAAACCGTATTGCTTTGTCTGCCCTTTGCTTTGTTGGCATGTAGGCAAATCTTCTAACATTCTGTAGATAGGGATTATGGCAGTAGTAGACATGGTTTGTTTTTGTAAATACTCACATTATTTATCCCTTCCTGCTTGTTTTCCATCTCTGGAATGTGCTTTGAGCATATTTTATGAAATGCACTGTAAAGTTGTTGTTTTTGTAAGGCCTGGAAGGAGTGCTGTTGTGTTCTTATCAGGTGCCTTGTGTCTTGATGTTTTTCTTATTTTATTTTTATCTCGCTTAAAGCTTCTTTTTGTGTCAGTTGTCTTAAAAGCAAGCTCTTGCATGATACACAAGTGTAGTTTTATTTATTTATTTATTATTTTTTTTGTCGGTCTGATTGATAGAAAAAAGATTATTTGCAGATGAGCCTGTCATTGCCATGTCACTAGCAGACTTACTGACCTACTCACTGAGTGATAAACTCCAGCGGTTGCAGCGTATTACCAGCGTGAGGCGGAAAGCCACTATTGCGGCCAATATGTATGGTACCGTCACCTCCATCCCTACGTACGTGAGGTAGAAGTTATTTTTCAGTTCCTCCAGGATTTAAATCCTGACGTGACGTGCCGCGTGATGCGTTTCCACGGGAACTGTGCGGCTTTGAAGTGCCGTGCACCACGGGGACAGGCGGGCTGAACGTGCAGTTCATTAGACAGAAGTTGACAAGCTGTGTTGATGCACATAATTACACCGCAGATCAAATAAGTGAATAATAGAGGCATCCATCACTGTCTGTCTTTCCGGTCAGTGTGGCGTGCGCCGCCTCTGCCAAATTGTTTTTTGCGTGCAGACGGCGCCACCGGTCCGCAGTCGGGCCCGTGATGGAAGGCCCCTTTGATGGCGGAGTGGCCCCTTCCGGAGCCGCGGTCAGGTCAATTTGATCTGGGGACCTTTCTCTGCACGCTTATTCATGCGTTCGGGCCCGCTTAGATCCTGAGCCGCCTCTTTGGAATGCCTTCTTCCTGTGCTTATTGCAGAATGGTGGCGCATGGTTTTAAAGTTACCAAGGTTTTCTGCCTCTCTGTATCCGATTACTGCAAAGCGAAACTACCAATATCAAGGAGTATGAAGGCGACCGTACATCTGAAGCAGAGGTTTGGGAAGAAGCTGGGGAAATATGCCTTTTCTGATTTTGGTGTTGGTTTAACAAAGTTAAACAAAGCCGTGTTTACATTCCTGTACTGCTGAACAGAGTCAGTGCTTCAGTGACTTAGTTTCTTATGGGAGGGCCTTCAGGCTGAGGGGTGGATGGAGTCCTGCCTGCCATCATGGATCCAGGCAAAGCCTCACAGCTGGCTCGCGTGCGTGCGTGCGTGCGTGCGTGCGTGCGTGCGTGCGTGCGTGCGTGCGGGTCAGGTTCACGGGGAAGAATCCTCCTCTCCTCTCCTCACAGTCCGGCTAAATTGAGCTCCTTTCTCACTTTAATGGAGATTTATTCCCTCGATGAAAACATACGTTTTTACTCTCACCTGGTGTGAACTAAATCAGCCCTGGAAGAACGCTGTTCTCCTGTTCCCTGCTTCCTCCATCCACTCATAATTTTATGTATAAATATCTACCTTTAGCTGTACAGAGACCGGCTTATTAAGCTCAGTGATGGTGAGGGAGTGCTCCTGCATGCACACCATACAGCCATGTTGTTAAAGACCCTATAAGAGCTCTGCGGTAGAGCAGCCTCTGTACCCGTGTGTAATCTCAATAGCTGTGTATTATTGTATGGATAGAACATGCAACCAGCCAGGTGGGAATGCTGCCTTTTCAAAGGGCAAGATAGTATATGGTTTTTATTTTGAGCCTTGGACCAGCTCTAATGGAAGGTGAGGGTTGGTGTTACAGGGGTAAAAGGGTGGAGTTGCTGCAGCAGAGCTCCAGGTTTGCTGGCCTCAGGGTTTGGGCGGGGGGTGTGGGTGGGGTGGGGGTGTTAGATGGGGGGGGGGTGGGGTGGGGGGGGTGCATTTGTAGTATGTGGTTGGAAAGGTGGCTGGGGACAGGGTGTGGCTTGCCTGTGTCATCGATGGGAATGGCCTGGCGCATGCTGGGCGTGGCGCGGCGGGGTAGTTCTCTTTGTCTCGGGGGTAATGAGCGTGATGTGTCCCTGTCTGACAGCAGAGGGAGGAGGAGTCTGTGGTGCTAATTACATGCTGAGGACAGGGATGAACCAGATTGGGGGGGGGGGGGGTAAAGGGGGGCAGGGAGAGTACAGGAAGCAGGTTTGGGAGCAGGCAGGGGGGATGGGACTAGGGTGGAGCGGAACGCAGACGGTGAGCGGTTTTAGTACGCTCTCATCTTTTGACCCACCCCAGATCACAAGGCTCCGTGCTGTTGCTATGTCATGACTCATAGGGTACAGACGGCAACGAAGCCGGGAAGCCTCGAACGCTGCAGACTGCAGGCAAAACCCAGCACATGACCCCAGACAGGAACTGCAGATGAAGTCACACGCCCTGAAGAGCAGAGTGCATGCGATCAGCTCTAAAGCGGCGTGGGTCAGTGGCCTGTTTTCATACACACCCACAACTAACTGACCTGACCAGTCCAGCACCCATTGGACCGATTTGACAAATCAACACTTGAACCATTTTCCCTGTTATTTGCATTCTAAAGCAAAAAAAAAAGAGGCTAGTGATATAATCCAAAGGTCAGGTCGGGTGTTTCCACGCTCGATAAAGAGTATTGTCAGTTCCACTGTTATACAGGTCTGGACTAAATGCTGGTTTTATTGAATTTATTATATTTTTAAAGGGAATGCTTGCTTTTATTTATAAGTCAAAGTTAAGGATGAATGATGTTTGACTCTCACATTCTAAAGGCCTGATGCTCATCTCTTTATCATTTAACATTGAAGCCAAAACATTCCAATGTGATGCGCCTTCAGAAAATGAATGAAAGGCCTTGGCCAAGCACAGTAACTGACAAAGGGCACTCTGGCACTGTAATACAATGCAACACTGGAAGCTCCGTTACCAGCCAGAGCCTCGTACAGTTAAGGAGCCGAGAGGACGGAAGGAACCTAAGCTGATCATCTGATGCGTCTAGATAAGCTTTGATTGAATCCTCGCGGCAGTGTAACGTAATGGTTTTGGAACTGGGCTTGTAGAGGTTGCCGGTTTGATTCCCCGGTAGGGCTCTGTCGTGTCCTTGAGCGAGGTACTTAACCTGAATTACTTAAGGTGTATTTCCAGCTGTATAATTAGATACTGATTAAATTGCTTGGCATAAGACTGCTAAATACGGAAATGTGAATGAATCCAGACCATAGAGTTCTGTAGAATCCTGCTTCTTTTCTTTGATGATGTCACAATGCCCTCGTGAGATTTTTGCATAACGAGTAAACGGCAGCACCTGTGCGAGGAGGAGAGGTGGTGAAATAGGCACCGGCTCCCTGCTCTCCGCAGCTGAGACCTGATGCTTGAGTGACTGTGTTTGAAGCCTTTGTTTCCTCGGGCTCAAACGCCCATTTTACGCCCCCCCCCCCTCTTAAAAAAGGAAAAGAAAAGCCCACTTAACACCGGCCTTGTTCCATCCAAGACCCTCAATCGCTCTTCCAGTTGAGGGCCGCCGCAGGGCTGGGCACGGCGTTAATGCAATTTGCACAAACGAGCCTGACGAGGTAATTAATTGCACTCCACCGCCGTGCGCACGCTCGTTGACTCACAGAATACGCTGGCGGGATGGAGGGAAGCGCAGGTGACGGCCGTCGAGGGCCAAGTGATTCGGAGGAGGTGGAGGGAGACTCCAGCAAGCAGTAGCTTGCCACCGAAACCTCGTGGGGACCAAAAACGAAACAAAAAATCTTTACTGGCTGGTGCTTGTTTTAATGACCCCCGTACCTCATTGTGACGGAGCTTCAGGGTAACTCCTGGAGTGGCTCCCATGTAAGCTGTTACGCAGGCGAAAAGGTCACATATCTGTGGAAATGACACCCTCTTTCACTCATGTGAGGGGGGGTCAAACCCAGATGGACTGCGACCATCCTGGCCCACGCTTCACAGGCCCAGTTTCGGTCCTACCCGAGAGCTGTGTGGGATTAGACCAAACCTGCTGTATCAGAGTGTGCCAGCCTCATAAGTTTGGAGCGAATGTGTGGTTCTGTCCTGATCCAAACCCACAAGTACCACAACAGCATGTGAGAAGCAGGCGAGCCCGTGCCAGCTCTGAGCTTTTACACTGGCATGGACCCAGTTTGATGCCAGACCGTGGGCACCTTCTTCGTGCTGGAACAGTGCTTTAGCAGGAGTCACCCAGGAGCCACTGCCTTTGCGTTTTCCAGCGTGCGCTTTGCCTTTGAAGTAGATCATTTGAGCCTCCGGAAGTTGTTCAGACTCAGCCATGTTGTCAGAATTATTTGCAGATTAATTATAGGTGTGCTGTGAACACCCACAGTGGGAAGTGGCAGAAATGGGAGAGTGAGAAACACTTGCTTTTGAGTGCATTTATAAATGTCTGTCACCACTGTGTGTGTGCGTGTGTGTGTGTGTGTGTGTGTGTGTCTGCACTCCTGCCCTCTTCTCTGAACTGGTCATGTTCCCACCCTCTGAGGTTTGGCCCTCTGTTACAGCTCCGTGAGGACAGGGCGTGGTGCCCTGGTGTGTTGGCATGTTGCCTTATCGGAGTATTGACATTTTGGTGTGTCGTCTTGTTGTTTTGGTCCGCAGTGGTGTACTGGTGCGTCGGCGTGTTACGTGTTGCCGAGCTGGCATGATGCTGCGTGCTGGCGAGATGCTGCATGCTGGCGTGTGGCGGCCGGGGAAAGCGCCGGGCCTCCTGCTCTGAGCCCTGCCTCTCCCATCGGATATTGTCACTTATGAGCTCCGTGCAGCGGAGGGTGTCTGACGGTGCATGTAACTAGAAATGACATTAGAGCTGCGCAGGACTGGGCTTGATTTATTAGCGCATCTGGGTCGTCCTGCGGAGCGGGCGTCGCCCGCCGCGCGCCGCCCACGTGCACAAGGGACTCTTCTTTGTGTCCCTGGATTAAGAGTGGCCTGGGGTGGGGTGGGGTGGGGGGTGGCTGGCAGGCAGAGCTACATTATTCTACCACCCCCCCCCCCCCACAGTTGCTTCAGTGTTTGTAGTTAAGCCTCAGAAGCTTAACGGAAGAAAACTGCAGCTGTGCATCGTACATCCAGCCTAATGAGACACGGCGGTGGGAATGCCAGTGGTCCAGGCCTCATTTCGGGAAGAGAAAAGGGTCGGCCGCCGCTTTGGGGCGGGAGAGATAAAGGAGAATGAAACGGAGCGGCCGTTTATGGGCCTCGGCCCGCGGATGATACCCCGCTTAGCGCGAGTGCGATACGGAACCCCCCGTTCTCCACTGCGGCATTACAGGAAGGGGACGTCTACAGTCCCCGCTGGAGGAGAGCGTGTTTCATGCTGATAGGGAGAGCAGGCTCTGAACTCATGCCTGATGGAAGCTGTGCCATACCGGGGCTGCGGGGCGCACGGCACACAAGCACTGTGTCGCCACTGATCCTGGTTCAGGGCTTACTCTGTTCTCACTGCAGTCTCGTGAAAGAGCATTACCTTATCACTGATCCTGGTACAGTTCTGACTACTGTGTGTTGACTGCAGTCATGTGAAAGAGCAAACCTGGTACAGGGCTTATGCTGTTTCTGCTGCTCTTCTGAACACACAGCATTTTTGAGCAACAGTACAACCAAAATAGATACTGGCAATTAAAAATGTGCTGCCGTGTTTGTTGTTCATTATAATAATAATAATAATAATAATTATGATTTTATTCGTACAGCAGCACAGCCAAAGGTGCCTCACTAATTGCACGAAGGTAAAAATAAACATAAAGCAAGAGAAGAAGGGACAAAGAGGTCAAACAGACCGAGTATAAAGGTCAGATGAATGGCTCGGGTGTGTTCCAGCCCAAGGTGAGAAGCAGTATCGGGAGATGATGGCGATTCATGTACTGCGGCTCGGCGTTGAAAGGGTGCGTCACAATACTTCAGCAGGACTTCAGCAGGAAATATGGGATAGGTTGTGTGTTTTGTTTTTGTTGTGCTGATCATTTTGTCTACTATTCAGTTCAGCTTTCGCCGTTTACAAATTAATTACAGACAGTTTTTTTCTGTGCAATAAAGTGTTTTGACATTAAAGGCTGTAATATTGCTCAGCAAAGCTCTCCGGGCCAGATTTACTAAATGATCGTGACTGCTTTTCCGACGCAAAATCGGTTGCTAAAAGGTTGCAATATCTACGTCGGATTTACTAAACGGTCGTAATGGGTCTAAATCTCTATTAGGATGTAATATGCAGGGATTACGTCACTCTTACCCCCACTTCCTGATCTGGAAATTTAAGCTTTCTTCTGGTTACCACCCTACTTTTGCCTGGTTGCTCCGTATCTGTTTCTTAGCACCTTGTAATCTGGGCATGTAATCATGCTAGGTTGTTTCTGACCCTACCGTAAAATGGCGAATAAGGGCGTTTAATTTATTCAATAGCGTAAGTAGAACCAGTCTTGGTAAATTGGTCGTTGACGTGTCAGTATCTGCGACCGCAACAGAGCCGCAATATAGCGAATGTGTATATGCGCTGCGACTATTTCCTCCGTAAATCTGGCCCTTAGTCATTGCGTCACGATACAGATCATGTTGTGGTCCCAGAATTGCCTTTGGCCGAAGTCTAATTGGCACAGGTTGCACTGGACATTCCAGTAAAGTGAAGTGACAGTGTGCCTATTGCATTACCACATGCGGTGTTAACCTATCACATTTCAGCTTTCTCTTTGCATAAACACCTTTCACCGTTCACTCTACTCTGGGAATGTGTTTCTTGGCCACTTTTCACAGATGGTTTTGCGAAGGTTGGCAACAACATTGCCAAGTTTTTTTACTCGTCACTGCAAAAAAAGGGCACATGGGGGTAGTACGTGGAGTATATAGCGGAGCTGTTCTTTAGGCTATCTGGAGCTGAGTCACAGCTGATCCAAGGTCTCAAATGACCTCTGTTGATTGTCAGTAAAAATGGTGCAGAGAAAAGTGTGGTTGTGTGTCTGTGTGTGTGTTTGTGTCTATGTGGGGGTGTGTGTCTGCGTGGTGTTTGTGTTTGTTTGTGTGTGTGTGTGTGTGTGTTTCCGTCTGTGTGTGTTTGACCATGTGTGTGTTTTTGTGTGCCTGTCTGTACCTGTGTGTCCGTGAATGTGTGTGTGTTTGTCCATATGTGTGTGTGTGTCCCTGTGTGTGTGTGTGTGTGTGTTTGTCCATATGTGTGTGTGTGTGTGTGTCCCTGTGTGTGTGTGTGTGTGTTTCCGTCTGTGTGTGTTTGACCATGTGTGTGTTTTTGTGTGCCTGTCTGTACCTGTGTGTCCGTGAATGTGTGTGTGTTTGTCCATATGTGTGTGTGTGTCCCTGTGTGTGTGTGTGTGTGTGTGTTTGTCCATATGTGTGTGTGTGTCCCTGTGTGTGTGTGTGTGTGTTTGTCCGTATGTGTGTGTGTGTGTGTGTTTGTCCGTATGTGTGTGTCCCTGTGTGTGTGTGTGTGTGTGTCATGCAGGCCTAGTCTCACCCAGCCTGTATATGTGTTAGCCTCTCCTGCATGCTGATACATATTCATTGAGGTGGCGCACAGCAGCTTGTCCCCATGGTGCTCCCAAACTGGCCAAAAAACTGCACCTTTCTGGAGCTTTAGAGGGCAAGCTGACACGGAAAAGGCTGGCACTTTCCCTCTTTCCTTCTCTCTTTCTCTCTCTCAGCTCAACACACACACACACACACACACACACACACACACACACACACTTTCATGTCTTTCCTTCCCTTTCTCCCCTCTCCTGTGCTGTCTGCAATGCAGCTTAGGACACAAGCCATTCTCTCTCTCTATTTTCCTCTCTCTATATCTCTCTCTTTGTTTCTCTGTCTCTCACAATGACAATAGACTCCAGTACCGTAACCGGTAGCGCACAGCATGTACAGGACACGTAAACAAAGCTTTCCTGAAAGAGCTTTACTGAGCCTCCACCACACCACAACAGGCCTGTTAATGTGTCGAGCTTCATTCAGCGTGTGCGTGTGCGAGTGCGTGTGCGTATGGGGTACGTCTCCCAACTCCATATGTTCAAGGCCTCTGGTATCACTGTAACGGGCGTAGGAACTCAAGGTTAATGAGGTGAACGGCTCGTCACAACCGTTCTCTTCATTTGCCAAACATTCATGTCAAAGGAGGAAATTACCGTAATAAGGCAGATGCCCCTCCTCGCGCATAACGTATGCCGCACGCAAGACGTTGCCACTCTGCTGAGGTTCTTACGGTAAGATTTGAGCAAGTGCAGTCTGTCAAGGTGAAACCAGCCTTGCGCTACAGAGCTCTCCAACCGAGATCCAACTGCTGTTGTTGAAGTGCTAAACATTGCGTTTGCCAGAATGCTAATGACCCTGTGGAACTATTACGGATAAGTCGATCTTGAGCGACGTGTTCCAGAGGCACTTCCCTCCCCTCCTCTCCTATAGCGTAAGAGCTGAGCCGAGCCTGTCAGCCACGCACAAAGCTCTCTCATATCCGCGCGCGCTCTCATCCCTCCTCTTTGGGCATGTGAAGGATCCCAATGTCACTCAGCCCGTCACTCTCTCTCCTGCCGGAAGCTCTTCCAGCTCCCGAGTTGCACAGTGCCTCCAGGCCTCCTTCCTTCCTTCCTCCCTCCCTCCCTCCCTCCCTCCACCCCCTTCTCCACAGCCCAGGCGGCCAACCACGGGGCAGGAACGAGGCGCGAAAAAGAGCAGTCGCTGAGCTTTCATCGGCAGAAGGCTTTTTTAATATAATGGAACCTGGCATGTTGAGATAAGATTGAGATTACCAAAGGGCAGCTGCTTGAGGCTCGCCGTTAAAAAAGGACGCCGGGCTGTTGGTCTCGCAGATGCGCTCAGTTTGTGTCTCCTTCCTGTTAGAGTATAAACAACTCTGCTTCAGTCTGCCTTCCACTTCACCCCCCCCCCCAACCCCCCCCCCCCCCACCACAGCAGGGACTGCACCATCATCCCTCTCTCTCTCTCTCTGAGTCACTGTCCCTCGTGGACAGACCGGGGAAACCTGTACATAACGACCAGCTCCTCCCCTAATCACTCAGGTGAGAAGACTGAAGGGGTTCGCCAGTTCAAATCCGGCATGATAACAGTCACGTTGTTTACTTAACCTAGGGCCAAGCAGGGTGGTTCAATGCCCGCAACCCGGCTTCACGATCGCTCTCCTCACACGGCCAATGAAGTTAACCTTCCCGCATCTTTCCAAATAGATGTGTCGTCATAACGAGTGTCTAGCCAGCAGTAATATTAGCAGGCGGTGGTGGGGGGTGGGATTGTGGGATTGTTGTCTTGACTGCGTACATGCAGTTTCCTCTGCAGCACAGTCTCTAGTTGCATTTAAGTTGCAGGATTGACAGATAGATATACAGCAAGGCATGGAATTCACTTTTTCACCCACTGGCAAAAGTGGCTTGTGAATTATAAAATGCTAGCCATTTTCTACATAACAAAACCTGATTGGTTACCTAGTGGTTACTAGAGTAGAAAATATTATCAGCCGCAATCAAAATTTTACCAGAATTTGACTGGTGGCAGATGTTAATTTCATACCCTGATATATAGTATCTAATCGACCTAATCCAAAGGATCGTTTAATCTGCCTTCCTGCTTCTATCTCAGCTTCTGCTCTGGCTAACCGTTAGCACTTTCTGTATCGAGCGTACAGAATGAGACCTATAGCCGTCTGCTTCTTTAGACGCTCATTACTGCCTCTTCTTTCGTCTAGCCAGGGTGTGTATTTTTGCGCTGAGCGTGAAATGCAAACCAGGCGGCACGAAGTTGAACTTTCACGGGGCGATGGTAATTAGGAACGGTATTCCACTGTTAAAATTAAAAGCCGCCGAATTCTCGTTTTCATGTTAACATCACGAACTTCAGCCTTACACAGTGACGGCAATGAGGAATGGTGTGCCAAAATAAACCTAAAGAGACAGTAAATTCTCACTTTGAATAAATTGTCTTGTTTTGCCTCTATTAATTTGTAAAACTGCACAAGGGGCTTGAAGGCGAGCTTCCGTCTGAAGATGCTTTCCTTTCAGACAGCAACGGTCGCACTATCTCGGAAAAAAGTCAAATTCAATGACTGCACAATTGAAACCCCCGCTGCATCAGTCGAGGACTGCATCGCCAGCCTTTGAGAAGTCTCTGTTTTTACCTCTGCTCTATTAGCGTGCAGAATGAGAATGAGAGAAGAGAAAATGGCTCGCTGTTGAGAGAAGTCCTGTCGCATCGCCCTGACAGTTCAGAGGGACAGCTGAGACCAGATTGATTGGTCGATGTGGCAAAGAACAAAATTTTGAGAGATGACACAAGTGTAGCCCCTCCCCCCTCATGCACAGTGAGGAAGATGGTTCGGGAGGCAAATAAAACTCCAAGGGCCACAGTTTCAGCGTTGCATCTTGGGGTCGCTAAGGGCCGGATTTACTAAAGGATTGCGACTGCTTTTCCGACCCTAAAGCAGTCGCTACAAGGTCGAAATACCTACGCCGGATTTACTAAACGGTCGCAGTGGGTCAAAATCACAATTCGGATTTAATTTGCGGTAATTACGTCACTCTGCGACTTTCTTTTTCATGCATAGTTAAATGTCTTAATGCATATTTATATCTGGAGTGAACACGCTAAAACAGGGTGGAGATTACGCAAAATAGGCCAATTAAGTATTTCGTCTGATTTACTAAAGCATGCAGTAATTGCGACTCCTATTTGCGTGGGGATTTTTAGAACTCCTGAAAGCAGGCGGTAATTCTTCTGCAGTGATAGAGCCGATATCTCGCACACAGGATGCTAGAGAAAGGTGCCGGGCTGTATACGCACATCCTTGGTCAGCAGAATGAATACATCTCTACTGCATAGCACTCGATTTAAATGTTTAAAATTTAAAATGTTTCTACCAATCACTTCTCATATATGAAATTATGGGTTATTTATTTTATGTTTCTAAATTTGCATTTGTTGTATGAAAGACTTCTATTGCAGTCGTCACCGAGCAGTTAGTATAAAAACGCACTTCTGAATTTAAACAATGTAGGCGAAGCAATTGTTATGCCTATGCGTTCTGTAGGTATAATGCATTGTGAACAGAACACTTTCAGACACTCCGTGGCTATTCCTCCCACCCCCGCAACTTTCTCATTCTGCAGGTATTTTTACTGTTATTCTATCTGTGTTAATATTCTTTACTTAGTTGGACCACCACCTGTCTTTTACCCGCTTTGTGTTGTAGGAATTTTTTTTTAAAATCACACCATCTTTTAAAATTTGTATTTTTTTTTAATTTTTTTGACATCCTCTACTGTTCATTAATGAATTTTATATGTGATGTCATTCAGAAATGTTCTCCGCTCCGTTGGTGTTGTATATGCTGTAATACGGTGTTGTGTACCTCGTAAATTTAAGTTTTCTTTTTCTTGTGGTTATCTCGCTACTTGTGCCTGGTTTGTTCCGTATCCATTTCTTAGCGCCTTGTAGTCTGGATGGGTCATTGTTTCTGACCATTTTTATGGGGTGTGTACTATCGTAAAATAGCGAATTGGTGCATTTAATTTCTTTGATTGCCCAAGTAAGTCCAGTCATAGTAATTTGGTCATTAACGTGTCTGTATCTGTGGCCAGAACAGAGCCGCAATATAGCAAATGTTTTACTATAGGGGTCGGATTTTCCCTTAGTAAATCCGACCCTAAGTCTTCAAATCGTCCATTAGACACCATCTCCATGTCAGTAGGCTGTTTGGAAGGATTGCCAGAGAAAAGGCTCTATTGATCTGAAAATGAGAAGCGCCTGGAGTTTGCTAAATGGAATTGGCACTTGGATTGGAACTGAGCACTATGGTAAGAAAGGGATTTTTTTTTTTTTGGGAGACTGGCTGTAAAACATACTGAGCCTGTCTGAGATCTCCGCTAATGAGGGCGGCTAACGGCTGCTTCGCTATCCCCCCCTGTGCCTGGGATTAAAATGAGCAGGGGCCAGGAACGGTAATGTACAGGTCAGCCATCACAGGCCGTCTCTGCTGCCCCGACCGCTATTTCACTGCCTGTTATGTGCAGACGATCAGGGTCCATATTCATGCGCACAGCATGTGTCCTTGTCTGAGCTTGGTTAGCAGCAAGGGCGGGAGGGCAAGAGGGGGGCGGGGGGTGCGTGGTGTTCGACTCGGCCCCCCCCCCGCTCACCACGTCCCTGTCATCTCCCAATATGTTCCGCGAGCGATTTCTGTCCACGCCCCATCGCCCGAGAGGGGGAAATCACGAGGCGTGGCAGGAAGCTAGCGACGGCAATCCCCCATTCCCTCCCCGCCCCCCCCCTCCGGATTGGGGCGCCTCTCCTGCCGTGGCTCTGGGTTATTCCCTCCGCTCCAAAGCCCTTTACTCACCCCATTCCACTCCGCCACGTTTATCCCGGGCGAGATTGCTTTTTAATTTTATCCATCCCCTCAGAGCGGCGGCAGCGGAGGCGGTCTGACCGTCTGCGTCGGGTCCGAGGAGTTTGCCTGAGAGAGAGGCCAGGAACACGCTTCGGGACGCTCCGATGGGCATGGCTGCCATTTGCATTTGTCGATTTAAAAAATAAATGAATAAATACATTACAGGATTCAGTGGCTGTTCCCAGGCTGTTGTGGGATTTAGTAGAGACCCCTCGGCTGGAGTGGACAGGGTTGGTTAAGCTGTGGCTAAATGCTCGATGTAAAGAACAGCAAACGATGGGAAACGGGCCAGGTTTACTGTGTCTATGAAGTTCGTTTCCCATTAGCATCTGCCTGGTTTCTGCTCTCAAGTTTTGAGACGTGCCACAGACGAAAGGCTTCCCTGTCAGGTTCATTGCTTATTCCATGTGATTGGCCTGTGGACTTTCGATAGGGAGGGGCTTTTGCTCCAGATATGTCACCATCTTTCACGTCTCAACGCCATTTTAATAGATGTGCCTTTCTTTTTTCTTTTTCTTTTACTCGCACGTCGCAAAAATAAATACGTTATTTTCTTTGTTGTCTGCGTAGTCAGGTCCGCCTCCAGGGGGGTTCGGCCTGATTATTGCTGCTCAGTCTGTTTGCTGTGCCACATGATATTTGCATGCAGTGTTTACCGCTATGCTTTGAGCAGAATACCAAGCATCTAACCGCCATCATAGTTACGCCTTTGTAAAGAGCGTTGGTGTTTGATATGAGCACAACAAACCCAAACGCGTACCGTCAGCTTGTCCCAGTTTGTGCTATTTTAACAAACAGTGAAGCTTTAGCTGTCATTTGAATTGCTATGCAAGCATTGTGTGAGATACACTGATCTAACGATGTCTCATGTTTGGTGGCAGATTTAAATGGGTGATAATGAATGCAGACAGCGGTTCCGTCTGGTTGATGCCAAATTTTGTCCCTGTTGAACCATATAGGGCCACACGGGTAACTGTAAGGATGGGAGCTAGTTTGGATTTGCGAGTGATCATAATAATTTTTTTTACAAAAAGGTGGTAAGTACTACGCCAAACAGAACAGCAAGCAACTATGTGTGTTCAAGGACACAGAAAGTAGGGGCTGCACTCCAAAATAAAATAGCAGTTTGGGAAAGAGGCTAATGCTAAAGGTCATAGCACTTGCTTGTCTTTTTGTCGTACGGGCTCTGCAGCAGATGCATTTGTTGTCAGAAGGACATGCCCTTCGGTTCTTGTCTAAATATCAGGTCCTGACTCATGTTCCTCTAATTAAGCATCCAGTAAATCGAAACGCAGATGTAGAGTCCTTCAAAATGGCTAACCTGCTGTAAAACATGAGTTCAGAGTTGTTATTTAACAATTATAAAGTGCAGTCAAACATTAAAATGAATGTTTAGTTACCCCCCCCCCCCTGCAAATGAATTTACTGGATTGCTAGCTGTTTATCCACCTGCAAAACTACATTAAGAGTTATTGCAGTTACAGGCTTTTAATGTTCCAGATTGTAATTCCGGGTGCCAGCTTTGCATCATATGCATTTTATTATTTGCGCAAAGTCAATACAGCTGCTTGGCTCCATACAATATTAAACAACATGAATGTTTAATGTGGGGGAAGTGTATCGTCTCCGTGGTGAGTGACAAAACTTTTAAGAGCTTATAACAGCAGAAGTTATCACAGAGGTGGGGGGGGGTGGGGGGAACGCATTCTAGACGTCTTGCTGAGAAGTGAAAATGCTGCTTTGGGGATATTGCAGTGCGTTTGATGAAACTAGCGTTCAGTAGGCCGTTGCGCTGATGTAGAAGTTGGATTGCACGTTGCAGTGCGGCGGTTGTGGGGCTGTCCATGGTGCTGAAAGCCAGTCGCTGACAGACAGAACGTGCGTAAGGGATGCGTGTAGACTGCTGCTGCTGTTGTTTTTTTCCCGCCCAAACCCTTTGTGTCACGAAAAAGGGACGCTCTGTAGTTCTGTGTTTATCTTCTTTTGTCTTCTCCCCGACTCTTTGTTTTCCGAGGCCCGGAGCCTCGTATGAGATTTTTTCCATCAGCTTGATGAGTCATTCCCAGCACTTTATTCTCTGGATAATCGCTCGACACGTCCCTTTCATTCCTCTCTTTGCCTTTTTTAAAACTAATTCTCCTGTCTCGAGGCTGCAAAAAGGAGTCCAAATGTGTCCGTATTTAGCGCGTCTATTGCTCTCTGTGGTGGCTTTGCAGCGTTCCTCACCCAATGCAAATGAGGGGAATGAGAAAGTGCAAATTTAGAAACGTAATTTGTGCCCAAGAAACCCTGGTGGTTAGTATGCACTCATATGACTGCAGCCCCTAAGGAAAGACCATGGCAGAGAGACCTTTGAGGTGCTGCTATCCCTCTCTCTCTCTGTCTCTTTCTGTCTCTCTCGCTCTCTCTCTATCTCTCTCTCTCTCTCTCTCTCTCTCTCTCTCTCTCTCTCTCTCTCTCTCTCTCTCTCTCTCTCTCTGTTTCTGTCTCTTTCACTTTCTCTCCCGCTTCTTTTTTCCCTCCCTCCTCTCTCTCACACTCGCCCTGCTGCAGGGCTGTCTGGCAGTGATCAGAGCTCTCTCCTCGTCCGTTTGAAGCAGTTGTTCCCCCGCCCACGGGATGGTCTTCACAGGGCCCGGCTCGGCTCTTTTAATTCGGTCTTCTCCGGGAAGGGTCCTCTCGCTGCCAGCTGCTATTTCTCACTCTCCTCCCCTCCCCCACACACAGGACCTGGTGCTGAAACTCTGTAGTGAGCGATGTGGAGCGCGCTCTGGCTCTGCACTGCTGCTGCTGCTGCAGAACTACATGTGCTCTGAAGAGTTATCAGGCCTTCTGGGCCTCCAGATCTCACAGGGAACAGCCCCTCCCCCATTTTAAATCTGGCCAATTGTAAAAGCCTCTCAGTGCATCTAATTATTCTGCTTACATCAGTTGCCTCTGCAGGCAAAAATAAATAAATAAAAAAATAGTTTAAATATATAATTTCATCTGTTGTCAGATTCATGTCCACAATGGGTGCAATGCATGCCTTTTTGCAGGAATAGTACATGATGTGTACCCCTATGAATTTACACCATTTTGTTTTGTGGAACCGGATTCATGGCCTGGGGGACAGGAGGTAGCAGAAAGAAGCCTTTTTCTATTCTGAATGTCTATGTCCCTGGGCGCAGACGGGTGCATTTTGTATTCAGAACATGCCTCTCTGCTGCAGCCAGTACCTGTTCTTCTCTTAAATAAATCACAAATTGTCAGGCTGCACATTCCTGGGGAGGAGGGGTTAGCTGATTTAATGTCATTCTCTGTTTGATAAAAAATAATTGCGGAAAGCGAACATGCTCCGTGTAGCGGCCCGTGCTTTTAGGCCCACGCGGCGTTCCGGAATGCGGGAGCTTGGAGACGCTTGTAAGCCTGCAGTGCTAATGAAGTAGATGGAAGGCGCGAGCGCCCCGGCGCTTGCTAATTACGTTACGGGGAGTCGAATGAAGATAAGTTTCGGTTTCGGAGCTGCCGTTTGATCGCGTCAGCGTGCGTAGCCCCCCTCTCCAAGGCTGCTCGTTGGGTCCGTCCCCAGTCGCCACGTGCCTTTGCTTCGCTACGTCATCTTCACTGGCGAACTTGTCCCGTAATATGGATCAAACTTATGACTTCTTTCAATTTTATTCTCAGGGTTTGTTGCTAAAATGAGCATGTCTGTCATTGACATCCCAGGACACTTAGATAATAGATGAAATACTGCCATTCTCCCACCATCCCACATGTGCTCTTAACAGCCAGACACTGGCCAAATTCGTTACATTAGCCTAAATATTGATTTTAAAGATAAATAAACAGTTTTCAACTTAAATTTATGTTTTCTTATTTTACATGCTTCCCAGATGAAAGCAGGACATAACCAATATGAATACTCTGCATGTGATGCTAAGAGAGTACAATGAAGGGAAACGCTGTTTAATTTCTGCATTTTTATATTGTGTGCCCACGCCAAATGATCACGATTTATGTGAATTTATCTGCAGCTGTGTTCTACTTAGGTTTTTTTTTGCTACCTGCCTTGGTTCATTATTGCTTAAATAAGTACTGTTAGAAACAGTGTTATAGAACATTTATGTTGAGAATATTTTTAATAAACAATGGTTTGTAAACTAAACTCAACCCCTCTTACAGAATTCTCATGTTCTGTTCAGTATGAATTAATTTGAGTTGTGTTGCGTTATTGTAATATTTAAAGCAATAACACTTCTGCAAACCCAACATTTTTATTCAGACTGTTATACAAGCAATTTGTTTGCTATTATAGAGGTCCTGTTAGTTTAGTCATAATTTTAAAATATTAGTCCTGTTAGGAAGAATATGAAAAATCTATCAAATGATTTTTGAAATGTGGCTAAATGGTTTCTGCCATCAAACACAAAGACTTAGGCTAAGGGCCAGGTGGTTTTAGCTGGATTTTAGACATGGGGCAGAAAGCAGGAGCTTTAACTCTTCTGCTCCGGGTGATTGTCTGAGTCAGAACGCTTTGCATTGTGGGATACTGTAATTGTGCCCTGCATGTCCACAGGAAGAGAGGATAAGATTAAAGGGAGAGAAGTAGGCCAGGCTTCGGCCTGCAGTGTCTGGAGAGCTGACAGTCATCTCGATGCTCGGGCTGTCCTCACTCCCTCACGTTCCACTCCCACGGCCAGCAGACCGGCCTGTCATGAGTGGCGGGCGGAGTCAGCTCGGAGCACAAGGCCAGAGGGCGGAGCCTAGTGATACGTCTGCTGAAGGAATGGCTCCCTGAGCTGAGAGGAGATAAAGATGACCATGGACTTATCCGTGTTTCTTGTTCAGTTTCACTCACTGTTCTCTCTCACACACACACACACACACACACACACACACACACACACACACACACACACACACACACACACACACACACACACACACACACACACACACACACACACACACACACACACACACACACACACACACACACGGTTCCATTGACATGCAGTTCATTCATTCATTCAGAGAGAGCCCCATTGAGTGTTTTTTTTTTCCCCTCTCAAGGAGGATCTGGCCAAGAAAGCTACATACACGAATACAAACACACAAGCATGCGCAACGCGACATTAAAGTGATGCTAAAACAAATCGAGTCAAGCAAGGGCCTCGCGGTCATTTCCTGGGCTGCGTGCAGCAAGGTTGCCGCAGTCACGGGCGTCACACGTGCGCTGATCTCTCGTCCGTTACGCATGCAGGAGGGAGAGGCCTTGACCTTACTCCCGCTCACCTTGCTCTAAATCCCGTTTGATGCGCTGTCAGGTTGGATTTAAAAGCCCGCCGCCCCGTCCCATAACTCTCACACAGAGCGCAGCCGAACACGAGCGCCGTGTCTAACGAGGTTCCTGAGCGACTGGGACGAGACGGTCCGGCGCGGTCCCGTCGCCACCACTGCCCGGACACCCTGGTCCGTGACCTCCAATGAAGAGGGACTCGTAAACACTGCGTCGGATCCTTCCGGAAGGGTTTTTTGATGGCAATGTTCATAATGTTCATCTGGGCCCTGAGAACCATGGGAAGACTATTATTAAATATGCAACAAAAGAAATCAGCAAATGTGTTTATCTCTCATTTCGCCCCTCCCCCATCCTTCCGCTATATTTTTTTGCAGATACCTGCATTAGTCATCACTCATTAGTCATCTAATGGGGACTTTCATAAGTTTTACACATTCCCAGTTAATAGCTCTGTATGTTTTTCAGTCATGCAGTTCAAAGGGTAGGCTTTGTTCAGTTCTGCCTCCTCCCTCTCATTATGACCTATCGACCTGTGCTTTACTGCTGCCGGCGGAAGTCCTAATAGGCTAAGATTGCACCCGGGCTGTCTGCTATTGGTTCTCCCCTCCATCCACTTTTCTCTCCCTCTATCCTTTCTGCTCTTCTTTCTTCTCTCTGTGCCTTCCCTCACACTCTCCTTTCTCTCTTTCCCTCTCTTTTCCTCCTCTCTCTTTCCTTGCCTCTTTCACACACTTAGTCTCTCCGTGATTTCATTTGCGGTTGAAGTTGCGGGCGAAGCTCCGGTTTAACAGTTCGCAGCGCCGCCCTGCGTCACGCGCATGATCATGTGACGCAGGGCATCAGCTCGTAATCTTCACCACGCCCGACGGCCCGTATCGCGCCCCCCCGTTCGCTGGGCTCTCTCCCGCCTCAGAGGCCGGCGATTGGGCCCCGTGCTGCAGTGCAGAGGTCAGGATTCGCCTGCGCGTCCATCACTCCCCGTTCCCTTCCCTCCCGTCAGCTCCCTGACAAGGACAGAACGCACCGCTGCAGCCACGGGCAACAGGCTGCCAGGTGCGGCTTTATTTAGCTCCGAGGTGTTGCCTTTGCGTACCGCGGGGGAACGAGGAGGGCAGGTGGAGGAAGAAAAGGTGCTAATCCACCGTGGTGTTTTTTTTTTTTTTTTTTTCCTGTTGCACCTCCGTTTTTCGAAATGAGCGGAAAGCGCTCAGCGGGCCCTTTCTCACATCGGGGCGTTCATTATGTCTGCGCGCAACTTTCCTTCCCTGTTATTTGCCAACTCCTACAGAATGTCACTGACCGCACCTTCCCCACGTTGTTCTGAGAGTGCCTCAGGTGCTTGCTATGGTTCCGGTTGACATTGTCATTATCGGCATGCAGTTATTTTTCTTTGGAGGCGGGGGGTGGGGGTTTTGTCAGGGTAGTTTCACAGCCACACACACTCATGCACACACACATGCACACACACACTCTCACACAGGCACACACACTCTCATGCACACACGCACGCTCACACACACACATACACGCACGCATGCTTTCACACACTCACACGCACACAGGCACGCACACACACTCTCACATTCACACAGGCACACACACACACACACACACACGCACACTCTCTGTACTAATTTGAAAGCTCGCTGCTTCACACTGCGCTTTCTGCCCTTGGACTGACAGACCAGCGGTGTCTGCCATTAAACCCAAAGCTTGAAATTCACAAGGCAGGTACAATATGTGCCTCTAATTTAGAAGTGTAGAGGATGGTGGGATTGATCCATTTGCTGAAGGTTGCTCTCTGCTGGGTATGCTAATTCACTCATTTGCATTGCGTGGGGTTGGGGGAACAGCGCTTCCTCCCTCTGTATCAGAGCAAGTGATGTCTTCCTGTTTCTGTCTGCTAGCAGTCACTGAATATATGCATATACATAGTGCCCACACACACACACACTCTCGTTCTAGGTTATATTCCCCCCCTCACGCAGGAATAGGCAGTGGAAGGAGAGCATGAGTGAAAGAGAGAGAGAGAGAGAGAGTGAGACAGAGGGTGAAGGGATGATGTTAAGAGACCTATATAGGCGCTAAATGGTCTTCTCTTCTCCAGTACATTTTCACTGTGATCGGCATGCAGAGACGCTGTGATGAAATCACTGCATTTTTAAAAAACCATTCTATTATTGTAACAAGCCAATTTAATTCTATAAGGAGCTGGAAATACAGGTATTTGTATTTGACGTAGATGGAAGTGTGAGAAAATCAATGTTTTTTTTGAAATGTCACTTTTAGGGGAAATATGACACAGACTTCTGTTATCCTCTCCTGTTTTTGCCTTTGGTTTTGTGTTAAGCCACAGTGTGCAGTGTAGGCTGTTGAGCCGCCATTGTTTCTGATGAAACTGGTATTGAAAGTATTGAAATTTTAATCTTACCCCTCTTTTTTTTGTGCATTTCAATTTTATTTCCACAGATCAAACAAAGCACGGGTTGAGGAATGTTGAAATACCACTGCAAAGCAAAGGATCGTCTCGTTTTCTACCTGTGCGCTGCCACTTGAACTTGAGTTGTGCTAAATGGGTGTGGTTTTCCGCTGTTGCTGCTAGGATACTCCCATTCAGGAACACTCTTTAGGCCCTCAGTTCCTGTAGAACGAGCAATGGATGGAGCAGATCAGCCATCTTAGGATGTGTTCCAATCCTTAGTGAGTGAGTTAGATAACTTCCATGGTCTTGTCAAGGGGCCAAGTTGCCAGTTAATTCCATACCCAGAAATCAGACAGCGTGCAAACGTTGCATCTTAAGTATTTAATATTTAATTAACAGATTAAAGATTAAAAGATTTGAGCACTGAAGTGTAGCGTTGACAATCAGCATCACTGAAAAATAATCATGTGACAATGTTCTCACTGAAATAGTTTCCATATTTTGTTCAAATCTCTTTAAACGGCATGAGTTTTATATGGACGTCCCCCAATACACCCTTGTTCTTTCATCTAGCATTTATTGCAATTTTTGTATTGGTTATTTAACTGAAATAATTGTCTGGAGCTGTTATTTTTAACTCCAACAGCGGATCTTTGTGACCGTGCAGAGTTGCTGCTTGGTGAGGGTGAAGTGCATGGCAGGCGGTGAAGCGATTGGGACCACAGCCAAGGTTAAACAGCGAGACGCGGCCAAATTAGAACAGGCCCTCGAATGCACGGCTCCCGCTCAATTGAGCCGCTTCGCTGCTTGACCATAACCATGAAAACACAGCCGCCGTGCCCGCGCCAAGAACTGTGGCTAAACTCCCGAGGATCTAGAGAACAGTGACGGGCGTTCAGGGAAACAGGCGTTCAGGGCGACTTGCGAGATCCTTTGGAAGCTGAGAGCCACTTTGTTCATCTTGATCTCTTGTCTCACTGGCTTGACCTTTGACTCCGCCCTCTCCTCCAAGCCTCAGAAAGAGTCCCTTGGAGTCTGGCCCGTGCCCGCCTTTGCCATTGACAGTTTTCTTGCCGTTGGTTTGTCACAATGACAGGCATCACTTGTGATTCTTTTGAAACGCGAATGTTGCCCTTGTTTTGTGTTTCCCCCTGATCTCCTCAAAGCAGGCCCTCTTCTCGTCCCCTCCCTCCCCCGCTTCGTAGGGCACTCTGTTTCTGTAACTAGGACATCTGTTTATATTTCACCCAGTTTAGTAGCTGCTGAGGTCTCCGGTCCGGTCTCCGCTACCCGTTACCATGGATACAGCGAATCTCCAAGCCCTCCCACCTCCCGCCCCCCACACCACCGCTAGCTTCACCAAGGAGCGGGCGGAAGTCTTAAGGGCTGATATTTAACTGTGCAAATTCCCACACTTCCAGAGATGAAAGTGGATTTGATTGATCAGGAACTGTGAGGCAGTGAGCCTGTAGCGTAGGCTACAGAGGAAGCAGTGTGCTTCACTTCCTGTGAAGCGGACTGCTCTTCTCTCTTCTGTCTCCAGGATCTCACGCTGTATTCAGTGCAGTCAGGGTTTCAGCCACCGCGTAGTGCAAATAAATAATTTTCAGTATTTTGGTTTGTTTTTCATTTTCCGAGCCCTGCGAAGTCTTTAAGCAACGGTGTACAGCTTCGGCCATTCAGATGTTTTTCTTTCTTCCAAGCTTGATCGGCTTTCCGCGAGGAATCCTAAGCGGACCGCTCCACCTTGAGAACACGACTAATCTTAAATGGGCTCGTGGCATGTTAAATGAAACGAGGATGAATGCGGACGGGTGCTAATGCCTGTTTAAAGACACTAATCTAATTTCCTCCTCCACGTTGTAAATGAACGGCCCTCTTTTCTTATCGGCTTACCTGAAGCAGGATGTCTTTACCGGAAGGGGATCACAGCAGCGGGATCTCAGTTATGCAGAGCGCATCGCTTTTGTATGCCCCAGTGTGGCAGAGGACGTTGTGGGGTGTGTCTAAAGCTGGGTCTGTTTGAAACTCCACCCAAATTCCAGGGATGTGCTTTGCTAATAAATCAGTGGTCAGTTCTGTTTTATGGTGAATTATTGTCTCATGAAACTTGATGGAGCCAATTAGGTCACAGGAAAAAAATCTAATAAGCTGTAATTGCTTCTCTTGATGGCGTAGAGAGTGAGAGAGCAGTGGTCCAGGGTCAAGACCAGCAGCCATACCATGTACCCTGCTCCTGCTGAATAGCTGAATCTAAGGTACTTGGATGGGAGACCTCCTGGGAAAACTTAGTTGCTGCTGGAAGAGGTGTTGGTGGGCCAATAGGGGGCGCACTTCCCTCTGGTCAAATAAAAACCCCATTGCCTCAGTGCAGTGATGGGGACACTGTGTTGTAGGTGACGCTGTCTTTCAGATGAGACATGAAACCGAGGTCCTGACTCACTGTAGTCATTAAAGATCCCCCGACACGCAACGCAAAGACTAGGGGGTTCCCCAGTGTCATGACTAAATTGCAACATGGCTGTCTCAACCTGCCACCTAATCGTTCCCCAATTTAATTGGCTAAAATTTTTCTCTCCTTCTCCACATCAGCTAATGTGTGGTGAGCGTTCTGTTGCAAAATGGCTGCCGTGCATCCCCCTGGTGGGTGAGATGAGTTTCCCCCTCGTCACTGTAAAGCGCTTTGAGTGTGAGAAAAGCTATATAAATTATATATAACGGAATTATTATATAAATATATACAGCTCTATAAAGGAATTATTATTATTAAGACATAATAATAAAACCACAGGACTGAGTTTTTGGAGCGTTTGGGTCTCTCTGTCCCTCTCCTTCTTCTCTCTGCTGCCCTCTTGGTGTCTGGAGCTGCGTTGTGCTTGTGTCTGCCTGACGTATGACCCGTTCGTCACACTTCTATGTGTGGGCGAAATTGAAAAGCACGCTGGGTTGGAGAACCTTGTTTAAGAAACGGTGTCAGCCAAGGAGCTCCTGTGGTGCCTGAGGGGAGGGAGGGAAGGAGAGAGGGGGGGTAGAGAGATTGAGAGAAGGAGAGAGGAATAAGAAAATGTACGAAACCAGAAAGAAAGGGGGTGCTTATGGGTGCTTATGTGCTGAGAGAATGTGGCACGTGGCCTATATGCACTCTACCGTGTGTAACAGTGAGCTGAGGTATTCCCCAGTGCATCTGGTAGCATTATTGTTCTCTTGTTTTAAGTGGTGTAGAAATCCGGAGACTTTGCTACACAGTAACACATCAATATAGGCTAAAGTGAGCTCCTTTCTGTGTCTTAAATACTTATTGGTTACCTATTCTATTCTTCTCTTCTGCCTGCCATTTTGAATTCTGACTGGTGCTGAGCTGGACAGAGAGTAGCAACCAACAAGTGTAAACCAACTACAGTCATTATTTGAAATGACCCAATTGTCACTAATTTTTTTGGTTTACTCCAAAAGCATCTTTTGTTTTGATAGCACACATACAGTAGCCTCAGAATCCAGTTTGGTAGTTTGATCTCTAGAGATCTGAAAATGCTCATCTTGCCACCTGAGAAAAGCACTTAGTCATGTCAGCCTCGACCTTGGTCTGATTTTCAGAGGACGGTTTGTGTGATACATTTGGCAACCACTTCCCTGTGTGTCATAGTTTGTTTGAATTGCCACCTTCGCCTCAGCCCTGAGTCCCTGACTCTACTGAATTGATGTTATTGGGTGCAAAATATTGGTTGTGTCCTGAAAAATGGGCGGGTTTGTTGCTCTGGACTGCACTGTTTTCACCAGGCTTATAGCGGAGAGGAACAAGTACAGTAACCCGCTAATGACAACTAGCAAACTGCTGGATGAAGCACCGTATTGGCTATAATTAACAGTGACCGTCAGCCATTTTAATGCATAGAAGAATAAATAATATTGCATGGCATGTTGCAGATTGAGTTGATAACAGCGAGTGCCCTGCTTGTGGACGGCAGAGCAGGGAGATCGCGGTGTGCGCTCGGCTTCTCCTCTTCTCTTCAAAATGCAGGTTTGACACCTGTGAACTCTCAACGACCGGCTGCGCAGAAACCCCCAGCTGTGCTCATTCATTTCGGGATATTGCCTTGCATTACATTCATTTAGCAGGTGCTCTTATCCAGGGCAGCTTACACTGAGAGAGAACTTAAGTGCAGCCGCCTGTGTCGCTTGGGCAACTGTGATATAGATGAGGCTAGCAGCGCTCTTAGCTTAGAGACAGTGTACGTACAGTATTGTTAAAGCGCTAATGTCGGTTATGTAGATCCAGAACCAGGGCATGAAATTAACTTTTTCACCCACTCGCCATTTTCAACGTCTTACCAGCCACGTCACCTTTTACAATATAACACAACCTGGTTGTTACCTGCCAAAGTGGCTGCTTGAGTAGAAAATCTTATCAGCCGCACTCAAAATTTTACCAGCATTTGACTGGTGGCTGGTGTCAATTTCACACCCTGCTCAGAACCTGATCGTAAATACCTACAGTACAGGCCTCCTACTGCCAGTACAATCTCTGCATCTGCAATAAGTCCGTTACTGATGTTGATTTCAGTTGAATGTCGTGTCGTTTTCTAGTATGAAACCGTTAAGCCGTTTTAAAAGCACTCGGACACACGGTGTGAGAGTTTAGGTTTTGTTAGGGTGTAGCCTATATCTGCTGATGGCCAATTTGCTCAGTAACTGTAGTTTGACTCCCGTTTTCCTGTTCTGCTTTGTGGAGGCCGATCGCAATGAAGGGAAGCTTATAACCAATCCTCCTTCATTTCATGCAAAGCCTCTGCCTATATTGAACAGTTGTGTTGGACCTCTGGAATTGTTTTGTTCCCCTCACATGAGCTTACTAGAAAGCAAGCTTCAAGCTCCGTTCAGCACTAACGGGCTCGAAGTCTCGGCTCTGCTAGTCATGACTCATGATGCAAGTGTTCCACAGGGCGGGCACAGCTTCAAGGCTTCTGTTTAAAGTTGTGGAAGGCCAGGAACACATAAGACTTTTCAGGGTAGAGGGATCAGGGGAGGGGTGGACAGAGAAGGGGGGTGGACAGAGTTTATGATTGGGTGATAAGAGACGGCATGCCCGGGCCGTGGACCTTGCTGTCAGCGTTAACGGTATTTATGCCTCCCTCACAGCCCCCCATCCCCGGGCTCCAATGACTGATTGTAAGTGCAGGCTGTGTTATCTCCTAAAGCCTAACTTATACTTCGTCGCATGACCCTTTCGACTGTGAATGACGAAAATGACGTATTTCCAACTGAAAAAACTGTCGCTCGACACTTTTTATCCGTGTCGCGCACCTCTCGAATGTTGTTATGTCGCAGACAACGTGATACTTTGTCGCGCAGTCTGATTGGACAGCCAGATGGAACACCTTAATTCATTGTCATGGATATGTTTTTAAAGTTCTTCCACCTCCGCAATTTCAATAAGTTCACCGAGCGCTGCCAAACGGTCAGAGGTTGTCGTCTCGTTACCATAGAGACAACCAAAACCTCATCGCAGACATTCGCCCGAAGTATAAATTCCAAACGTCGTGCGACCCCTTAATTTTTGTCGCTCGACACTTGTCGAAAGGGTCGTGCGACGAAGTATAAATTAGGCTTAACACCCCGCCAGGCCTCTGTTCAAACCCCATTGTGACACGTACGGTGATGTCAGAGGAAACGCACTGGAGCCGCCCCTCGTCGCCGTCACGAGTCTGTCCCTGCTTTTTTTCTGCAGAGATGTAGAGATCTGAGCACTGTTGCTTTAAAGGTCAAGCACATCGTATTTCACTTTTGATTTCAATATGAACCCCCCACAAAAAGAAGGAATAAGGCAGGCTGTTGAGGACACTAGGACTGTTTGCACAGTTGGGACACTAGGACTGTTTGCACAGTTGGGACACTAGGACTGTTTGCACAGTTGGGACACTAGGACTGTTGGCACAGTTGGGACACTAGGACTGTTGGGACAGTTGGGACACTAGGACTGTTGGAACAGTTGGGACACTAGGACTGTTGGCACAGTTGGGACACTAGGACTGTTTGCACAGTTGGGACACTAGGACTGTTTGCACAGTTGGGCCACTAGGACTGTTTGCACAGTTGGCACAGTTGGGATACTAGGACTGTTGGCACAGTTGGGACACTAGGACTGTTTGCACAGTTGGGACACTAGGACTGTTTGCACAGTTGGGACACTAGGACTGTTTGCACAGTTGGGCCACTAGGACTGTTTGCACAGTTGGCACAGTTGGGATACTAGGACTGTTGGCACAGTTGGGACACTAGGACTGTTTGCACAGTTGGGACACTAGGACTGTTGGGACAGTTGGGACACTAGGACTGTTGGCACAGTTGGGACACTAGGACTGTTGAACGTTGTAATTTCAGTAAAGCTGCATAAACCCCCAGCTTTACTCTGACTCGCTCACTCTAACTACAGGAGAATATCCAAGGACAAGAGCAGGCCCATCAGCCCGTCTGGGCCTGCCATTTAACTTACAGTCTAGACAGTATCTAGCCTGACCCCTGTAAACATAACGCTCGCCTTGCTCATGAGATTACCCTCCTGGCCTCTGTATGCTATCATTCTGCAGAATATGAATATCCCTCATATAAAAGAGCACCGGAGTCATTTAGATGCTAGAGAGGAGCGCGGTCTGTGCTTAAGACGACAGGCAGACGTTTCTGTGACGGCAGCAGTAGGCAGGTAGTAATTGTGGGAAGGGAAGGTAGGGAAAGGGAGGGGAGGGGAAGGGAGGGGAAGGGAAGGGAGGGGAGGGGAAGGGAAGGGAAGGGAAGGGGAGGGGAAGGGAAGGGAAGGGAAGGGAAGGGAGGGGTGGGGCGGGGAGGGGAGGGGAAGGGGAGGAAAGGGGAGGGGAAGGGGAGGGGAAGGGGAGGGGAGGGGAGGGGGAGGGGAAGGGGAGGGGAGGGGGAAGGGGAGGGGAGGAAGGGGAAGGGGAAGGGGAAGGGGAGGAAGGGGAAGGGGAGGACGGGGAAGGGGAAGGGGAAGGGGAAGGGGAAGGGGAAGGGGAGGAAGGGGAAGGGGAAGGGGAAGGGGAGGGGAAGGGGAGGGGGAGGGGAAGGGGAGGGGAGGGGAAGGGGAGGGGGAGGGGAAGGGGAGGGGAAGGGGAGGGGAAGGGAAGGGAGGGGAAGGGAAGGGAAGGGAAGGGAAGACAGCAGTGTCTGCTGGTGGGTTTAATCTTAAGCTGATGAGGGAGCGAGTGTTGTTCCGGTGGAGCTGCAGTGAAATGAGGTCAGCCATCCGTCAGTCCGTGTCTGGACCCAGAGCAGACCCTCATTAAAGGCCAGGATCCGCTCATTCCCGCTGGGGGGAGAAGCGCGGGGCACTGCCCCTGCCCGTCTTTCCCTGTTTCAGTCCTCCATCTCCCTGCTTATCTATGAGCCACTTTCTAAGCACTTCTGTCCAATGGAAAAAAATTGTTCATTAAAAAAAGGCAGGAGAAAGCAGAGGTTTAGTTTTTTTTTGGTAGCCAGTTAAAGGTTATGGATGGATAGATCAATCATGAGTTTGGTTCATCCCAGGTAGATTTTTAAAGCCACATGCTTTATACGTCTGCGCAAATTGTGTTTGACGTTAACTGCTCTGGTCAGGTGTCACTAAAATAATTGTGAATTCAATCTGTCACTGTGTTGTGTCCATGTGGATGTTTTAGTGCGTAATTATATACAGTGAGCACCATAATTCATTGCATAGTGACACATTTTTTGTTATTTTGGTTCTGTACTTTAGCACTTTGAGTTTGAAAGGATACAATTGGTTGAAGTGCAGACTGTTGGCTTTAATTTTAGGGTATTTTCATCCATATTGGATGAACCATTTAGAAATTATAGAACCTTTTGTACATAGTCCCCCCATTTTCAGGCATCAAAACATATTAGACAGTTTAACATATTGTAGAATAAAGTAATAATTTTTCATATTTGGTTGCATAGATATGTAGATATGGATGGATAACTTGAAGGGTTTCTTCTCCTGACTTATTTTTCTATAGAGTTCAATAGGATAATTTGTCAGGAGAAACAAGCCTTAAAGTGATCCATCCATATCTACTGCATATCTGGCAGCAGTGATGGTTTGAGGCTCGTTTGATACCTTAGACCAGGGGTGTCAAACTCCGGTCCTGGAGGGCCGCAGTGTCTGCTGGTTTTTGGTGTTTTTCAGCACAAGTGATTAATTTAAGTCACTGATTGGCTAAGAAGTCCAAACACCTTGTTCTCAAAGCTTTAACCTGGGTGCTAATTAAAAGGAAACCACAAATACCTGTAGACACTGCGGCCCTCCAGGACTGGAGTTTGACACCCCTGCCTTAGACCCTTGATGATTTACAGCCATTTCGCAAACGGCTGCTGTATGTACGTACGTACGTGTGTGTGTGTGTGTGTGTGTTACAGAAGCCTGACCGTGGACATACGTGCATGTTTGTATATATATATATATATATATGTGTGCATGCATTTGTGTTTGTGTGAATGCACATTGCTAGCTGTGTGGTTACTTTGATAGATGCCCAAGCTGACACTCGACACACTGAGTGGCCCGAGTGGAAGTTGAGCACAAGGACCCTGGGGGAGCATGCGAGGCCCTTACACCCGAAATGAGAACGTCTTTGTTTGTAGTTGTTTGTTGAACAGTGGTTGAACAATATTTACAATTAGCCTCTCTAACAGAAGCACGTGGAATTGCACCGCACCTTTGCGCTGCGTTCCAAAATTCGGACTGCACATTTTACCGTACAATAACGCAAGAAAGGCCCCTGTTCCTTGCATACAGTGTGTAGCAGGCCTAAGTGTGCCGCTGGGCGGGCAGTGGCAGCTCGCCTCCAACGCCGAATCATCCAGAATCATCCTGCATGTCGCGCTCACTTCCTCAGACAGGCTTTATTTCTTCTTCCAGACAGCTTGATTTGCCCATTGGGACTCAGTGACACTGTGCTGTAAGTGTATTCTCTGTCTTCTTGAACACACTTGAAATGAACGTGCCAGGTTTTCTAAATGTAACCTTCGTATGCAATCTGACAGGTGAAGTGTGAATGCTGCGGATGCTATCAGTTTCCCTCCAAGCTTTTAAAAAAATAAGTATTTATTTTCTGTGATGAGCTTTCCTTGCTTTCCCTGAAACCAAAATGTATGACTCACATTCACTTGCTTTTATCATTCATTGGATGAGTGACCCCCCCACCCCCCCAAAGATATGGCTTTATTGCACCACTAGGTGGAGAAAACACACTAATATAAGGATCCAACAGGCTGTCTGTTCTTGCCTTAATTTGGTTGTCTTGATGCTTGCAGTTCTTGCTCTGATCTTGTATATGATCCCCCAAAAGAAACAGCAAATAGTATAAATGTTTCAGGGCACATACACACCGTCAACAACTGTAAGGGCCAACAGCCGAGAATTACACTCAGTTGGTGCTGGGAATTGTGGAAGCCTGCATTGATCAGGGGGCGTCTGGAGAGTATTAAATGCAATTTAGCACGTCCCACTGAATTCACTTTTCCATACAAATGTGCTTTCATTTTCTTTCTTTTCTGAGTACTTGTTTGAATGCAGGTGGTTTATGACAAACTGCTGCCGATTGTTCCACCACCGCCGGTTATATGGAGTGAATGGAGTGTCTCATTGTATGTAGGGTTTTCTTGCATCCTCACTCGATTTGTGAGATGCAGGGTGCCCGAGTGTGTCGACACTGTTACATGCGTTTAAGGCTCCCCTGAAAGGCTAAATACGTGCGAATCGAGCACAAAAGACACCAGCTTGGAGAAATTATTTTCAATTGTTCAGCTTCAGAATGGAAATTTATGCTGATACCTTTCTGTGGACTTACACTGCTGAAATTAATTTTTTTGTGTTGCTCATCGCTCATGCTGTCAGTGGCGGGGAAACTGTGCGTGTGTGCGCGTGTATTCGTGTGCGAGTGTATTCGTGTGCGAGTGTATTCGTGTGCGTGTGCGTGTGTGTGTGTGTGTGTGTGTGCGCACTCATGTATGTTTGATGAGTTACAGTTGTGTTCCTTTTTTGCCGGTACCTTTGCTGGTTCTGTGAGAAAGGGTTAAAAACTCATGTGACATGGTAAGAGTGAAGTCACTGCCTTTTTTTTCTTCTTCTTCTTAGAAAATGTATAAGTTCCCAGTCAAAAACGGCAGTTTATAGGGTTTCAAGGTAAGCTGCTGAAAAAAATTCTAAAAATCCCCCCCCCCCCCATAGAACAGCCCTGGGTGTCCTTTAAAATTGAAATGAGGAGCTGAAACGCTTGGAGGGAGGTGTGCCGGCGGCTGCCTCCGCTGCATTCTGAGCTGACTCTGATTAATGTGCGCTGTACTCCCGTGCTCTGAGGCGCGGGGCAGGGAGGAGAATTAGAGTGGTCACGCCCGGGTCACCACGCTGCCGTAGGTGCGCCTCACCACCGCCATACTTTATGTGGGCTTCCCTTCTCCCAGCCACGCTCTCATCCAGGAAACACGCTCGTTTTATCTACACCTCATAATCTCATAAACATGATCTATGAAAATATGCACATACACAATTTAGTGTAAATCTGTCGATCCTCGCCCCGTGTCACTAGGTCTCTTAGCTCTTGGTTGTATTTTTTTGTAACATTTTTTTAATGGGCTAAATTAAAATACACTGCAGTCATGAAACTGTAGTTTTCAGTCATGATGCAACAATGCATCATTCAGTAATGATGCAACAATTCTGGAGACATTTATGCTGATATATAGCATGCAATATATTCAGCAATACATACAGAAATACGGTTCAAACTTCCAGTCAGCGAACCATAAATTTCAAACCCAGCATTGTTTTCATCTTTGAAAATTACAATAGAAGCTTCGAATAGAAGCTTTGATATTTGTGCATTTCTAAGGTCTCTTGTCTCTTGTTTTTAGCGCTCGGTAATATCTTGCTGTCGCGTTCTAAGCAAAGGCCCCATGTCGGTCCGTTTAAATTTCTAGGTTTTACATCACATTTTTCCCCATGTTGCATCCTGTCAAAGGGCGTTTAGTTCAGCTGGCGTTCCCCTTGAAGACATCGAGTTTGATTAGGTCTCATCACGCATCGGAAGATTGAGCGACACCATTTCTTTTTTGTGTATTCTTTCATAACAAGATTCTGTGTTCAGTCAAATTTAGTCAAAAAGCTCATTAATCTCTGCTCTAATATTCCTTTCTGTGCACAAATCTTTTTCACCCCCCTTGCAGAACAGAACCACAGCGACCCAATTGTGTCTGCTGTTTATTTGTAGGTCATTTGTAAAAATCTGTGCTCTCATCTCACACATATGCACTGTTTACACGCCGTGCCGTCCACAACAAATGAATATTTTTTGCAAGCTGCCACAACACCACCGATGAACCAATTACCTTTGCCGTTACTGGGGCTAGTTTTCAAATAGTCTTTTGAAAGTGACACATAATTGGCAGGCATATTGGGAGAAAGAGGGCCTTAAATTAGACTAGAGAAGTAGACCAAGCAGCTCATTATATCGTGGAGTTAAATATAAGGTTTGCTGTCGCTGTCTTCAGCTAGACTTGAACTCGATATGTTTACGTAAATATCCACTCTATTTAAATGACCGATATGTGTTTGCTTTGGATAAGGATATTACCAATATGACAATGATGATTACATGATTATGATTTTTATTATTATTGTTGTGAAAAACCTACACGGTGCATATGTGGAGTGTTTTCTTTGTCCGTTTTGTCCAAGATTATATTTCTGTGATCTACATTAAATTTGTACTCAGTAAGCAGTGTGCACTCGAACAGAATGATAGTTGTTTATAGCAGGATTCCGCAGATATGAATAAACCATCGAGGGTTGATTTTTTGCGGTTAGATCATACAGCATTTCAGCGAGTCCTTCGTTCAATTATGACCTTTTATGTTCTTCCAGGAGAACATTATCACTTAAGTAAAACCCATCACATCCTAACTCTAAAATATCAACGGAGACCATGATGTTTAATTAACTGGCATTCAAACCGCGGTGGCTGTGTATCAGCGTATCCTGGTTTGACTGGTGTCTAACTGAGCCACGCTCTCTTGTGTACTTCATGCCGACGAGGCTGGACCGTGTTCCGTCATCCAGTGATGTAACTTGGGGGAGAGGGACATACAGATTTGAACCCCCCTCTGGATATTTCAGGTGATATTCTACAAAAAGGCCCAAGGGAGCATTCAGCGTAAGAGGAATCATCAGTCATTTGTTGCACACAATAAAGAAGGCGTTTTAATGCATTTGTGGACACAGTGAGAGACGCGTGTGTGAAATAAGACCCCGCTTTGTGTGCACCCCAGAATTTAATTCCTTGACAGAAAAATAAGCAGTCACTTTTTTCGGATTGTTTTGACGTGAATACCGCAAATTCCAAATGAAACAGGTTGGCAAAATGTCCTTACTGGTGTTGGGAATCTGAGGATTTTTGAGAATGTCACTGTGACGGTACCGCAGTGTTTTGGGCCAATGTGGGCCTTTCAGCAACAGCTACCTGGTCTTTGGGGAGTGTGATCCATTTGTCTCCTTTAATCTTTTTGTTTGCTTATCTTTGGATAGATTGAGAAATTAGTATTTTCATTGTGTTTTTTAACATGTATATTTTTTTGTTTTGTTTTGGGGTTGGTAGCCTACAGTATGAATCACAAAGTCTTTTGAACTTTTCCACACGTCATTTGGCACTTGGTCTGCTTATCCTAGTTTAGCCTCTCAGCTCATGGTTTTTGGAGCTGAGCTTTTCGGAAGCTGAGACAATGCAGACCACCAACAGGCTGACGATTCAAAACTCTTACAAATCTAACCAGCCTCCAAGTTAGTATCTTTTTTTAAAGGAATACAAAGTCTCACTGATTTTACATTGCCTAAACAATACTGATATAATATTTCAATATGTGACTGTACTATGTTGCAAATACAGCTTGGCTCAAGTCATGATGGGTGCATTATCCTGGCTGTGGTATCCTTCTTATTCTAATATTATTTTTTTTCCTGATACAAAAAGTATTTTCTCACGGATGCCTAAGCTAATCTGTCAGTCAATACAGGCTTTTGTCTGAGGTTCTGGAGTGTGTGCCAGAACCATGGTAGCTTGATGACAGCTGAAGGAAGAGGGTTTAAGGCCCAGATCGGTTGCCACAGACTGCATTTCCCAGGGGGCTGTGGGTTACTGACTGGGCAGATGGCAGCCAGGATAAAATGCACCTTCTGCTAATATCACCTAGTGAATGGCAACAAAGGCCTTGGCATCGCTTGGGATAGCATGTGCGATGACTGGAGATTGGGTTTGGCTCTTGTCACCTGCGCGCTATAAACAACTGCTCTGAGGGGGTATGGAAACACTCGGAGAGGAGCGATATAATAGACCGCTGGAAGCGGAGGGTTTGATCCCCTGGGCCAGAACAGCAGCTGCTCAGACATAAGGCGGGCTTATCGCAGGTTCCTCTCTGAAGATGGATGAGAGGTCTCTAACTGTTGAAAGTGGGTCAGTGTTTCCACCAAGACATGTTTTGTGGCCGTACAGCGGGCAGTATTTTTCGGACAATAACGACGTTTCGTTTCTGGTTCTTCGCCGGGCGCCGCGGCAGAAAGGCCCACGCTCGGCTGGGCAGCGGCGGCATGGGGGGAAGGATGGAAACGGTAGTTCCTCTCTTAATTATAATCAGGCTCATCTGTTTTTAGACACTCTGTAATGCAGCAGCTGCTGTGTGTTAACGGGTAACAGCGGCTGGAATTGCCTGCAGTCTTTTGTGGAGTCATTTTGCATGGCAGTAATGAAGCTGCGAGTGATTTCAATTGACGTGACTGGGATGACTTGCACATTCGAGAATCGTGCGGAAACTGCCGTGTAGTCCTTCTTTTTGATTGGGCGGCGAAGTGAAGCTCCTGCAAGGTTTTTCTTGACCAGCCGGCCTCCTGCTGTTTCCAATCCAGTGTATGGATTCTCCACACCCAGCCTCACCAGACAAGCCTGTCTGATTTATTCTAGGCCTTTCATACGGTTACGTAATTCCTGTTAGATAAGCCCGTCCTTTACCCACAAAGAGCCATTTTGAAAGTGTCAAATAATACACCGCCGCCGTTCACAGGGTTAAAATGGCTGCGTATTGAAAAGGAGAGGTAATCATCTCTCTCAGCTTAATTCTTGCTTGGCTGAGGTGCGCTTTGTACGTGTTAATTGCATAATCTGTGATTCCTTGTCTGGATTTACCTCCTCGCAACACAATGGGTGCAAATTACTGCTGAGATCTGAATCCGCAATTAGCTCTCTCAGCTCAGACGTTCACCGAGCCTCTGTTTTTCAGTAGAGTAATTAATGGTGCAAGGAGCTGTCGTTGTGTAAAGCTGAATCATGGCCGCCGTTGTCTCCCGTGCCGCGGCAGGCCGAGCGCCATCCAATAGGCTTATAACGCATGAATGAGGCCAGGCCCCCACACTCCACCGTCATATCGAAGGCAAAAATGAGCAGCTTTGTGCTACGGTGGCTTCTTATTTTTGCGCTCAATTTCTGAGGCGATTTCTGCCGGAAAAAAACAACATTTGTACGTGTTTTTTGGTTCTACTTTCCTATTCCCAACTTGTTTGTTTTTTCTGAAGGTAAAATTTCTCTTGCTTTTTTAAATCTTTTTTTCATTTTTGGTGTATTATCCCCCTGATCTCAAAAAAGGCTCTGGGGTTGAAATTTCCTGCTCTTTCATAAGAGTTTAGAACTTTGTATTCTTGTCCATACCCAGCACAAAGACAAAATTGCCCTTTAGGTAGAATCGCAATCACCGAGCGCCTTCCACTCTGTCCTTTCACACAGAATTTTACGGAAGGGCATTATTTCTCTGAGCGAGTACGTAGCCAGAGTCTTTCTGAGGCTTTTAATCTATGTTGAAGAGGAATGTTATCTGCAGAGGTCGGTGTCATTTGAACAGGCTTATCTATAAGAATGATCCACAAAGAGGCCTTTGGGCTACAGGAAGATTTAGATATTACATTTTGAACTCTTACAAAAAATCTATAGACAGTCTGAACAACTGCCCCTGCAAAGAAGGTGATTCAGGCTGTGCAATACAAAATATTAAATATAGACTGCATTTTTCTTTACAGACATTGAAGTGAGAGAGCCCTCATCCAAAATAATCTCACCAAAGGCAGTCCTTAGGCTAGTCAGTTCTATGTATTATAGTAGGCCTGTGTGAAGCCTGCATTCTTTATTTTGTACTGAAACTTGTGGGAATTTACTTGTTTAAGTCTTAAGTTTGGACAGGGCTGCAAATGGCATTAAATGAGCGCGTGTTCAGCATGTCTCATTTTGCTTTCAATAACTGAACACGTGTGACGTAAAGATAACATGCCAGTTCTCAATGGCAACAAAAGGACCAGGACCTCGGATGACGGAATCTGGGACTTGGTTGTTCTGAAAATTAAATGGGCGATTTTACATAGAAATGTATTGTGCTCTTTTGTTAAAATAACCTCTCAGGCAAAAACAGCAGCATAGATCAGAATTCCAGTAACTGCATTCATGAAAGATCCACAGTCAGCATTTCGATGTAATTTAATTTAAAGAATAGGCTAAGAGATTAGCATTTCATCTGGCTGCCTTTATCGGTGAAATAGTCTTATTCTTCTGCCGGTCTACAGAGGCCTACAGGAACTTTAAAATGTCACGTGTAATTAATTCAAGTTTTTTCAGAAAGGACGATCACAAGTGTATAGTTTAATTTAGCAGTGGGCTATATTTGAATGAGAAACTCACTGCCTCTTGTTTTTAAATGCTATCTCCATTTTTTTATTTTATTATAATATGCATTCGCAGCTTCCAAACACTCCCATTTCACATGCTTTGGGGTTTGCCTCAACGCCAGCATTGTAATGATACTTTTGATTCTAATACATTTAGCCCTATTGATATTTATGATATGTTGCCTATTTTACATTGGTGTGGAAAATACTCCAAGTCTGCTTAATCCTCTGCAGAAATAGTGAAGTTTGTACCTAGCAATCAGTACCATAATAGCATAACTATGTGCAGCAGCAGCCACCATTCTTAAAGCTGACTGAAATTATAATCAGAGGAGATACTGTATTTTATCTGATATTTTTACTACATCACCTCAAACTTACTAACAGATGCCATCATTTTGAAGCCACTCCAACCTCCAAGTACATCTGGATAAGAGAATCTGGATAAAAAAATAAATATGTAAGTAATTGAAGTAAGTAAACAAATAAATAAAAGGTACTAATTTACTTGACAGTTTTGAAACTCTGGTGTACCCAAGCATAAAGTGTCTGTCTAAATGAAGTGAGCTCTAATTGAGAGGGAGAAGAGGACTATTTAAATGTGGGCGGAGCCGATGTGTCAGCACAAAAGCACAGGGAAAGCTTTTGACTGCTCTTTTTGGAGTCTCTTTAGTGAGCGGGGAACCGTCCTCCAAAACTCAGGCCAGGCCTGGAACGATGGGGCTCTTGTTCCGGCCTGGGGGAGTCTCCTGCCTGATCGCCACGGTGACCGCACCTCCCGTGTAAACCCATTCACGCCTGTGTCTGTGAGCGGGGCCTCATTCTGGCTGCCGTGGATACCACACTTCATGCCACGTGTGAAACGCGAGGCAGCCCGTTGCCATGGAGTGGGACATTGGTGCAAAAGCCTCTTCCGCTGTTGCCGTGTGGCTTTATTTTTTATTTTTGATTACGGAAGAAAGATGTTAACACTGAAATTATAATGGATATGTCAGGGAGACCGTGTGATGCAGTCTAAAGAGCAGCCAACTCTTAACCGTGTGCACGTATATAAATCGCCCTTATGAATAATATATGAATAATATGTAATGTAATATGGCGACCCTCACCTTTGCAAGGGACAGTTTATAACTTAAGAACTTTTAAATCCAAGTTACTTGTTATGTGCAACCCTCCTACAAAGCCCAGACTACACTGCATTACCTTTCTCACAAAGGTTTTGATCACATGAGGCCTCAGCTGTTAAGCGTCGATGTCGTCCGCTAATTGTCCGCTAAGCTGGCTTGTGTCTTACAGAGTAGAATTTTAAACATATATCCATTTTAGCTTGGGGAAGCTGGAGGCATGTGGCCAGATTTGCAGCGCTTTCCTGGAAGTTGGAAGCAGACGAGAACTAAGTTTTAACTGAACAGTAAATGGGTCGGGGCAGGCACTTGTTGAAAGCCCATATGGAGATCAGAAGCTTTCTGACAACTTACGGGATTTATGGAGACATTAATTGTACAGTCATTAGCAGGTATTTTTATTGGGTGGCTCTTGGAGAGTCTCCTGCATACTTCGGTATGTGTACATTTTCAACAAAGGTTTTTGTGAAAGACGATTTATCTTCTGTGAAAGCTATTCCTTGCCCTACAACGTGCATACCTACCGAACTGCGAGGTAAAAATAACACACACACACACACACGGTATATGGGTAATTCTGGGGGAAAATGGCTCCTTTTGAATCCTGACCTCTTGGATCTTTCTGATATTTGACACCCATAATGTAACCGTGGCGTACTGGCCTTTTGTATACTTTTGTGGAACAAAAACATAAACCAACATTACGAAAATTAGGGACAAAGTGTCCATTTTCAATCAATTTTTGGCCTCCCCACCTCTACTTTCTAGACCTACCGTTTGACAATCGTCAATGGTAAAAACAACATTCTGGGGCTCTATCTTGGCGCATGGCCTAAAACGCTAAGCGCAAGTGCATTTAGGGCGTGTCCAAGTGCACTTTTGTTAGATGGTGCGCTATTTGAGCGCTAAGTAAAGTGCAAGGTGCTAATGGGCGGAACCTAGCCTCTTCATTAATTATAGGTGTGTCTTGGGCGTAGGATGCAATAAACCAATTGAAATGTCATATCCCAATAAAAGCCAGCTTTTCCACCTTGGCGGATTGCTTATATGATGGCGAAACAGACATGCTCGTGCATGTGTAGAGCGAGCAAGGAATAGGCTATATGGTTCAATAGTAGGTCTATGATCAATATTATTCGGACTAACCATTATGACGCGTTTTGATATACACAGTAGCTAATCATTTTTAATATTAGGATTTAACACCGGCACAGGTTCACGGTAATTCCCGACAGTGCTGTTATTTAAGAAATTGTATGTGGTTAAATTTAGTTAAAAGCACCTGCAACAGCTGAGAATAAGCTACCAATTGTTTCCGTCTCACCTTAGAAAACGCCAAATTAGCCTGCTTGTTTCACAAATTTTGTTTGATGATGCAAAGAAGCATTGTCAAACATGAATTCCATGAGGCTGTTCTCATGGAGTTCTCGAAGTTCAAGCTTCATCCAAAGTTCATTATGTGCATTATAATATTGATTAATAACATAAATACCAGTATTTTGCCTTAATAATGACACTAGTAAATACACTAAAGCTGTCAGGTTGGGAACCCATATTTTCTCTTGTTTTATAATGTCCTGCTTATGGAAATGTGACCAACCTGTTTTACTGGTAGCGTAGGCTAATGCTTTAAAATAATTAAGTCCACTTTTTCAGGAAGACCGTGAAAAGTGCGATTTACAGCAGGGGAAACAGACCTGCTCCTGCATGAAGTTAAAGCGCACATGCAAAGAATGGCATTAATTGTGAATTCATTGTGTAATGTGCTACAAATTAGTAAAAAACCTTATGCACAGAGAATCCTGGGGGCTGTAGCCTAGGCTATTTGAAAAACAATACACTGGACAAGGTTTTGAAATTTTTTCAGTCAAAACCATTCTATTTACTTCTAATGGCCTAGATGAAGTAAGCTGTATTGTAATGACATCTGAAGCGCATTTTCAGAACTCAAATGTCCATCGATTGCAGTGCGAGTTTCCCATTAAATGACAATTCACGCATTAGGTGTTAATGACAATTTGCGCATTAGGCTTGATATAGGTGTTATCAGCAACGTTTTTAATGGATAGCCATTGTCCCGTAACAGAAGATTACAGGTATTATTGGCAAATATAAGCTATAGGCCTAAATCATAGCTTGATCCAGTATAATTGTGAATAGTCTATACATGTAACCTTACACGTACCATCGCACATCGCCTGGATGTTGATGGAGTGGGCTGAAAGCATTTTAATGCAGCATTCCCCTTCACTGAGGGACAGGTATGCGGTCTTTGACCTATGGACCCTTTTATTATTATGCATTTTTTGATATAGCCTACACAATAATATTTCACATTGTAATCTTGATATTTTTAGTCATGCTTGTGCGTGCCCCTGTGTGTGACAGGGGAGTGTATGCGCGTTGTGCACACACCTATGTAGACACACTTATATGCGTCGTTAAAATAAAATAACTGCAACATGACTTTACACCTGGTTTGTGGTAGTTCTAGCGCAAGCGCTTTCTGCTGCCTCAAGATAGCAATACGTCAAAAATAATCCTGGCCACTCTTCATTTTAAGACCAACCCGCCCCGTTCACTTGCTATGGGTGCAAAATTACTTGGTATTTAAACGACGTGAACGCAAGGCGTTATAATGAACCACGCTCTGGGTGTAAGATGGCAAAGACACTTGCGTTTGGGTTAGCGATGCTTAGCGCTGGGTGTAAGATAGGGCCCCACAAAGACTGCGCCACAACATGAGTCATGTTTGAATACTTTGACTTAATGCTTTGCATGAATTTATTACAAATTAAATTCAATAATCTAATTCAAAACTACTTTAAAAAAAATGAATAAAAAATTGCTGTATTTTGTATCTGTTCTATACAGTATGATGTATACATATGCAAATTTAGAGTGGGATCTCTTGTTCTTCTTGTTTTACAGTAGTATTACTAGGGGTGATTGAATGGTTAAAGGAAACAGTTCACCCTAAAATATTGATAAAGTTTTATTAAATTTTATTTAGATTTTCTTATTTTATTTTATTTTTTTAAAGATTTTCTGATTGCGTCAACTTCACTTTACTTGTGGTAATTTTTTTTGGTATTGACAGGAGAATCCCCCCATGGCAGACAGACACTAACAGAGTCTAATTCTGTATCTATCCTGTCACCATGCTCCTCGTTCAGTGTCAATTCTTCTTCTGGTACTTCTTCATGGCATTCTTGTGTTTTTAGCATTCTTTTTGAAGCATTTGCAGCAAGTGACACAAATCTTTTGCACATTTAACTGCAGATCTTCAAAAAAGGCTTGCGTTCTAATTTGTAAATGGTAGCAGTCTAAATACGTATAGTTATTCTGCATCCAAGAGTATAGTCCCAAAATAGTACCAAAATTATGACTTTGATACCGATACCTGCCTAAGTATATTGATACCGATACTGAAACGATACCACGGCAAAAACCTAAAACATCAGGAAAAGTAATGGAATAATATAGATGACAGCACATGGAACTTGAAATTTCTTGTTTTTTTATTAATTAAAAAAAATATATATATATATTTTCTGTTACAGCTGCTGAGCTATATAGCTATGTTTAAAAAATAAATATTGGTTCACAATAGAAAGATTTTTGTCACAGAACGTGGACATTTGAAAACCAGAACATGGAGAAGAGATGGATAAATTACAGTCATCAATACTTTAATATTTCAGTTTATGGTAGCCTATGTAGATTGTAAACTACATTTGAGACAGCCTGTTCTCATTGTTATTTTAAAATCTAACTTGACTAAATAGACAATAATAAATAATTATTGACAAAAATGTATGATTACCATCGGAGTATGTCGAGAAAATAATTGCCTCTTAATAAATGTATTAATGTTTAAGGATCAGTAAGCACTTGACTATTTCAATCTATGCCAATCAAATATATTGCAGTATTCAGTTCCACCTAAATGAAGGCTAATAAAACTGTAAATTGATCATTTAAAACTGGTGTTGTTGATCTGCATGCTTGTGAACGCACATGCCTGATATGCGCATTTTAGCAGCTCGCAAGTTATGGTAAAGTTAATGTTACCAGTGTGAAAGTTGTGTTTGAGATGTTTGAGATGTTGAGATGAATATTGAATATTGAGATGTTTGCCACGTCGATAAGTTAGCTAACTAGCTTGCTAGCTAGCTAAATGAAACGGTTAGCGTTGCCCTTAATTGCCTCGTCAAACTCCGATGGTGAAAAAAGTTTGCTTGTCACAAAATAAATCTCACTCGTTTGACTTATATTCGAGGGCATGTAGTTCTGTTATCTATCACATTCGCTAACTTGTCGTTCTTTGAATTATTTGAACAGGTCGGCAAGTCTGTCGGCGAGAAGTTTGAAGTGTTGGCTCCTTTGGTCTGCGTGGGTTTAAAACATCTTTTACAGATGGGCTTTGTGGTGTCTGTGGGCTTGCCCTGACTCTGAGCTATGTAAGCGAAATAATGCAATATTTCGCTCCGTGTGTCTGTTTTGTCAATAAGCCGTGGACGGTCGGCAAGAGCACTTGTACTTGCAGCCATGCTTCTCGTTCTGTCACCATGAAAGCCGCGACGTGCGTGTGAGAAAGAAACTACGCCCACTACGCATGCAGGGAGTGGAAGCAAAGCGCTGCACACACACACACACACACACACTGCCCGTGGTTGCGCATCCACATAACTCATAGGAAATACAGCTCTTATTAAAACACTGTTATTATTAAAGTATCGGTACTCATACAATGGAGTATTGCACCATTTTAAAAGGCTGGGTATTGCGATATCTTTCTAGTATCAATATACTGTGCAACACTAGTCAGTAGGAGCTTATGCAGTTCTAACTTAACCCTGGCTGACAAACCCACCCTACAGTCGGCAAGCTAAGCCACCCGGTCAACAATACAGAGAGCAAAAAAATTAAACCTTGTGAGTTTTTCTTCTTTTGCACACAGCAACCATTTCTTAGGCTTCTCTTTTCCAACAGTGTGTCACCACAGTTCGTATGATGTTATCTCACATGCCATGACTCCATCACAGGAATCTAATCTGAAATCTTATGTTCATCCATGTTTCCTTAGATAAAGATGACAGCTGATGCAGATAGGGACACTGATAGTGCTTGTGTATCATGACTTTTTCTTCCTATGCAGACTTCATATGTCCTATATCATGCTGTGAGAGCCTGATTTCAATCAAAACGTTGTCCTTCGCTGTACAAGATTTAGCATTTTTCTTCACACACACACTGTTTGGTGAGTTCAGCAATCTCTTAAAGTAATAATACATGATAGTTGCATTTATTTGTAGGTCAAATTGAATTCATGCTTGTGTCTAGGCTAAGCTGTATTTCATTAAGAATGGTGTCTGATGAGATTGTGAAGTGTTTTTTGATCGTTTCACTCGACATACAGGGAGTAATAAGCATTAGCTATTTGGTTAGCATAGCAAATGTTAACCAAGAAGTGGCGGAACCTCACTTTTAATTTAACTTGATTGTTGGCTGTTCTGTCTTTGAAATCACACCAGAATATGAATTTTTTTTGGATGATTGCTAAATTGAAAACTGAAGGTCATGAATTTTTTTATACATAAAAGCTGGAATGAAAATTGAAAAGTGACAACGTCATCACATTTAGTGTTACCTCAGCTTTGTGCTAAATATGTAAGAGACACTGAGACCGTAATTAGCTTTATTAAGGTATTCAGGCAGAAGCCATGTGCAGATATTTATGTGGACCTGATGCTGAAAGGATCGTTCTGGGGATTTATGATATTATTTCAGTTTTAGTCTATTTTTTTTGGCATCCAGGACTGCGTTGGGATCTGAAATGTATCCTTTCGTTCTGTCGTTCCCTTTCCTTGCTTCAAGGGCAGAATCCCCAAAATGCCAGGATTAAATATGGCAGCCACACCAAGTGTGATTCGGATCCAATTTAAGAAAGGGAAGGGAGTAATTATATTCCCTCGTTGCCTCGTTTATTCTCCCAATCTCCCTTCCACCAAGGGTATAAAATGCAAGCTTCCAGAAAGAAGGGAATCCCACAATTCAATGCTCCACATGGAAAAAGTGGGCGGTCGCCACAGAACTATGTGGCGGTCACATTTCAACTCTATGGTGTTGCACTTCCGAAATGTTGGCGAGGGCAGTTCGGTTCCGTTTTTGTTTGTTTCTCTTCAATCCTCCCTTGCAGAGCACTTTTTAAGTTTGCTTGCTGCATGTAGCAAATTACATCACAAGATGTCATATGTACAACTTCTGGAAGCAGAACATGACTGTACGAACTACTTTGGAGTTGCTCGAAGTGTATATTTTTGCTAAGAGCAAGACTCAATTAATGCCATATACCTGCCATTGTAAAGCTGGCAGGTAATCAGAAACTGCAGCAAGTGTGTAAAATCATTCATTGCACACAAAACCGTCTGGACTGTGGACCAATTGAAAATATGCACTAAAACTTAAATATCTATTAAAAAGTCCAGAATGTGAACTATCTCTTTAATATTGCTTTTATGGCAGTGTCCCTTTCACTAGCAATATGGGATCAGAAATAATAGTGTTTTCATGTATATGTTTTTTCCTTCAGCTTCCAGTAGTTATACATATACGGCTGATCCCAGGACTGGGGAATATCTCTTTTTCATGAATGTTATTATTGAGATAAGGTGGTTCAAGAAAAATTATGAACACGATTTTGTAGATTTGATGTACGTTTGCAAGATTCAAGTCACGGTTCACTGTTATGTCACATGGTAGATTCCGTGTACTATATCACACTTAGGCAGCTTCGTCTGTTAATGACAGTGATGCGTACATTGGATTAAGTATAGGAAGGCTTCCAACCTTTTTTTTTTGTTTTGTTTTTGTTTCTAGGTTACATGCGAGTTATCATTGTCTAGCTGAAGTAAGGGTGCAAATAAAATGGCAATGTACCTATCAAATACACTGCCTGGCCAAAAAAAAAAGTCGCACACTCTAATATTTTGTTGGACCGCCTTTAGCTTTGATTACGGCGCACATTCGTCGTGGCATTGTTTCGACAACCTTATGCAATGCCACATTTATTTCCGTCCAGAGTCGCATACATTTTTGCCCGAGATCTTGTATGGACGATGGGAGAGTCGCTTTTCCAGCACATCCCAAAGACTTTCAATGGGGTTAAGGTCAGGACTCTGGTGGCCAATTCAAAATGAACCACTCCCTGAACCACTCTTTCACAATTTGAGCCCGATAAATCTTGACATGGGAATATGCCCATTGATGGAATAACCTGGTCATTCAGTACGTTCAGGTACTCAGCTGACTTCATTTTATTGCTGCATAATGTTGCTGAGCCTAGACTTGACCAATTGAAGCAACACCAGATCATAACACTGCCTCCAGAGGCTTGTACAGTGGGCACTATGCATGACGGGTGCAACGGCAACTTTTTTTTTGGCCAGACAGTGTATATTGCAGCATAATTTTAAAAATCCATAAATCCATTAATATCACAAATGGATAGAGGCATTTGTACATTGTGAAGATTGTGCCAGATGCATTGCATAGTGAAATTAGGATTCATAGCACAGAACAGAAGCTCAATGCCGACTGAATGAATTCTTCCTCTCGCGCTATAGAGCCTCAGCATTCGCCTAATTCCAGCTAATGATTTTTTTTTTTTGTGTGTGCTGAAGATCAATCTCTCTTACTTTAATGGCTGTCTTTTCCGTAACAAGTCTGTGGCCTCGTCGTTAATTCAGCAGTCGGAAATCTGTTTGAATAACACTTTTCTGTGGTTCTTCATTACGCCGTTCCACGCCGGTGAGCTTGCTATAGCCATGATGCTCAGTGTAGCCTTCTGTAACAAAGCAATTACTTTCGGAGCTGGCTTCTTAAGATGTAACGAGCTACAAATTGAATAATACAGTATATTAAAGAAAGTAGACTATGCTCGCTTTCAATTTAGAGTCACGATGAGCTACAATGCAAAGTTTGGAGCCCTCTCTTTAAGGTTTGAATTATGTTGATCTCTTAAATAAGAAAATGGTTCATGTAATTTGGTCGGCTGTTTTAAAATGGCTTTTTTTGAGCGAATTTCGAATAGATTCATTTTGCTTTATAGGTCAACATCATCTAATGGTCTTATCTAATGTACAGTTAAAAAAAAATTAAAAAAAATAATGGTTCAGAACAAAGCCTTTGTTTAAAGGCAGTTGAGAGGACAAAAGCAAATGATTTATAAATTTATTTATTAAGTTGCTGGATGTTTGAAGTTGTTGTCGGTGAAGTTTTCTTATATGTTAACGTCTGCATATAAAAACTGGATGACTGATGTCTCGAAATCCAGTAGCGAGGTCGGGGGTTCTTGATTAGTCAACAAAGGACTCAGGGCTGCCGGGTGAAATTCCAATTCCAAACACCCCCCCCCCCCCCGCTTGCTGAGTGATGCTTGCTGAGAGTGCTGCCCAGGTTTTGCTTAAATTATATTCACAGTACAGCATTGTGTTTGCGCTGTACACCATGGGCCATGACCCGAGAAAATTGTAGGTTTTTGTTTTTTCCGGGTTTGAGAGACCTCACCACGAGATCGTTTTAGTTCAAGGACGAGACGGAAAAGAACCAAGCAGGGGCCAAGGAGGAATATACAGGGGCGTTGTATCAGCCCCCGTCTGAAGGTTCAGAGCCCTTTTCTGTAATGGTGGAGCACAAGGAACGGGTCGCATCCTAACCAGAAAACAAACAAAGCAAACGTTTTTCGATCTCAAAAATTACGCATGGGGCCGCGCCTTATAAAAGCACTACCGCCAACCCCGGCTGCTATGGGAACCCCTTGCTGCCGCTGCCGTGTAGCCCCCCCGAACCTGATTAGGTTTCCACCGCACCCAGTCTGTCAGAAGGATTGAATCTGCGGGATGTTACTTCATTGTGTTCGGCTAATAAACACGTGTCTGCGTGCTGGCGTGCAACAGAGGAGGCCCTGTTTACCATTGGCTGCGTGGACGGTGGGCTGAGCTGCGGATAATGAGGATGTGCAGCAGTGTGAAGGGCCAATCAGGCTGCCTGCTCGCTCTGCATTCTTGTTAACGCAGACTATTTAGAAATGGAAAATGTGTGTGTGTGTGTGTGTGTGTGTGTTTGTGAGTGTGTACGTGAAACCTGCTACTCAATCAATCAATCAAATTCCGGGTTTTTATGCTTCAGTTCTACGTCCGTCACAGATCCAATCCATTTGTTCCCCCTATAACCAGATCAGTGAGGCTGTTCAATACTGCAGTAAACATGGGTTCAGAATGCCTTCTTCTGGAAAGAAAGTACCATCAGCACACATGCAGCTGTCTCTGGCGTGGGACATGGCTTATTCGCTGTTTCATCAAAATGACAAGTTTACCTTTTTTTACATTCATTTTTTACAGCAAATATGTTAGTTTATATTTAGCTCATATTTTCTGCCTGTGACATATGTACTCGCACCATTGCTCTTATGGTAATGACTACGGTCATTACAAATAGCAACTAATAAAATAAATCTGTAATGACAGGCATCACATCCGCCCAAGGGACTTTATGCAGGGCCTGAATTTTACTGGTCAGAATACGCAAAGTAAAATATTCTAACGGAGGTTTTTTTGTACCCTCGGGCCGTTGTTTTCGCTGTAGTGCTTCATTAGAGGGCTGAAGAGCCGCTCCATGTTCTCACTCCAGATGAAAGCCTTTAGGAAGAGAGGTTGTCATGGTACCATCAGCTGTTATAGTAGAAGTGCGGTACAGTAGTTAGCCCGGCTGTCATTCGGTTTAAAGAACCGGAATAGTCTGGTTAAAAGCAGCCCGGTCAGGACGGAAGAGAGCAGTGACAAATGTGTCAATTTATGCAGGTGGTAACTTCCACCGTCCGACTTAGCGTTGGCCGTCTTACGATTCCCGTTTCATATCGTCTGTCAATCGCTTTAATGGTTTGCCGAGGGAGCGGGTGATATTTTCTGTGTACCCAATGCCCGGTAGCGAAGGTACTTCGGGTCCGCTCCATGAGTGTGCTCGAGGTGGTCAATTTCATGCCTGTTGAGCTTCAAGAATGGAATCATTGATTGTTGTTTACTTGTATTTTGATGATAATTGTTGCCGTGCGAGTAGAAGGGGTGATTGCATGGTGCGTGCTTTTTCCATCCCTCCTCCATTTTACCACCAATGTGAGAATCACATTTTCCATTAAACATCTAATGTCCTTGAATTTTGCCTGCGACCAGAATCCAACAGAGAGGGATGGCTGTTTTTTATTTTATTTTGTACTGGCAGGCTGAAAAGCTCTCCCAATAAATCTCTCATATACATGCACTCTTTCTCCCTCTTTCTCTCTCTCTCCCTTCCTCCTTCCCCCTCTCCCCCCCCCCCCCCCCCCCCCCCCCTCCTCCTTCTCACACAGCTGGTGGGTGGTGAGTTTGACCTGGAGATGAACTTCATCATCCAGGACGCGGAGAGCATCGCCTGCATGGTGGAGCTGCTGGAGCACTGCGACGTGACGTGCCAGGCGGAGATCTGGAGCATGTTCACTGCCATCCTGCGCAAGAGCGTGCGCAACCTGCAGACCAGCACCGAGGTGGGGCTCATCCAGCAGGTGCTGCTCAAGATGAGCTCCGTGGACGACATGATCGCAGGTATGGCGCGTTCGCTTCGCCGCGGTGCTCCTTGGCCTTCCGTTCCCGCCTCGGTTTCCTAGGCCGTCGCCGCGAAAATGAACCCAGCTCTCAGTCGGAGTAGAGCCGCATCTGAGCGTAACCGCGGAAGCGCAGAGACCCCAGGGCGCAGCGATAAGGATCGGCAGGTGTGAGCCGCGTACGCCGGGTCGCAGGAGCTTTTGATATTCGCGACGGGCGAAACCGTACGGCAGCGGCAGGTTTGCAGGTGCGCCGGAGGCATTCGTCCCGCGCCGCGATGTCCCACAGAACAAACGCAAGATCTTTACCGATTCATCGTGACTCCCTCACGCGAGACACAGCCAACACTGTGGCGCTCCTGCTGACAGTGTTATGGATATCAGGCTGCACTCCTCCCATAGGTATGCCACGCTTACAGCGTTGTGGCGCTGATGTTCGGATCGGTGGCTATACAACCCCTGTCAGGTGTGTGACTGTAGAGTAGATCAGACGGATAGCCAGGTTCACAAATATCATCCCTGAAACAATTCTACTACCGTTCCAGCTGTGTTGAACGTCATGTAGGTGCAGCGCTTTCAGTCATAATTATTGGAACTGCAATGTCATCTGTGGTATGGGATTTTTCAAACATCACCACAAGTCATTTTTATACTATGTTGTGTGTGTTGCACTGAAAACAGTTGATACCACATGAGTATCAAAGTGTTTTTACCTGGATTGCAGGGTTCCCACTTGTCCTGGAAAACCTGGAAATTCAGAGACTGGATTTCCGGTTGTGGACAACCTGGAAAATTGACTAAAATGATCAAATATCCTGGAAAAAAATCTACGTTGTCCTGGAAATTTTTAATTGTATTTTAGCCCCTCACTCAGATAGCCTATGTAAACCTAGGTGTGTATTTTGTTTGAAACTGGCAAAAACAAAGGCCCACGCTCTCTTTGTTTTGGCCTGCCATGGCATTTGACAAGCTCATGCTTATTATCCTCTTAGTGCTGTAAAATCCTAGCCGTAATAACTACAAAACATAAATCTTGCGCAGCTAAAAAGTACATAATCTTGGGTTTTATGGCAATGTACAGCGCAGTGCTACTTCCCTATTAAATTACGTACGTAATTTATGAGGAATTACGGTATTCTCTCTGAGCTGAGTGAGTGATGCATTTACACCACTTGTCGGCTGTGGCACGTGGTTTGCGACACTTTTTGTCAGAAAGGTGTCTTTCCTTTTGAATTTGTTTGGCTGTTTTATGTAGCTTGTAAGTGAAAAAAACAAAACAAAAATATACCAGTGCTGTCACATCTAACAACTAGAGGGGGCCAGATGACCTTTTGTACAGTTAGCAGTGATGTGTGTAGCAGTCACCTGTAATGAACGTGAGACACTTCATCATGAACCCTGCATCATTATAAAAGGAGGAATAAATCTGGGGTTAAATGTGTCGATACTAGGCCTACCGGTAAATTATATGACCATTTGTGAGCAAGTGCTGCCCTGGATTGTCAAGAAAATGTTGTCTGGAAATGTCCTGGAAAATGATTTTTTGATTTCTCAAAAAGAGTGGGAACCCTGGGATTTATTTTAGTGGCAGAAATCAAAGGTAAACGGGAGAACATATTTCCCCTGTGAATTCATTATTTTCATGTTTTTGACAAACATGCCCTAAACAAGCAGCTTGTATAATATATGTAAATAAACGTTGGTAAAAGGCTATAGCTGCTTCCCCAGTCCAAAGGAGTGGACTAATGCACCACTGTGCCCTTGTGAAATTCCTCGGGCGCAGAACTGAAGAAAAAATGTAAAAATCTCATTAGTCACTCGCGTTTTCATAATGAGATTGAAAAATGGCACTTAGAGTCCATATTAAAATTTCCACTTCTTTCAGGAATACAAAATAATGGAATTTCAACATTTTATGTAATGTGTTTGACTGTAATTTATGTGCAGTGCCTTGTATGATCTGTCTTTTTGTAAATTTCCCTCTAATGTTAATATCAGCAAAGTGGTCCTGTCTGGCTTGGAACAGTGTATTTCCGTGCTTTGTGGAAGATTTGTTAAGGGTGTCAATGCACTATAAAACAAAGACATTATGTCCCACTCGCGCGTGCAACACAACATTCTAAACAAGCGTGTTTTATCAGCCACGTTAAAAATGCAGATTTGGTTTACATTAGAATTTGCAAGGGCGGATCTGCTTGTCTTTTTATTCAACCTTTTTTTAGCACTCACTTGGGTTGGTAACATTTTACACTTTATTTTCTTTCCAGCTGCATTTTTGTCCTTCTGGCTTAATTTTCTGTGTGTTCCAAGCACAGACTGAAGTGTGTATTCACCTGCTAATGTGTTTTCTTGGATTCAGCGCATTTGCCCACATGCAGTTGGCTACATGTTAGAACAAAGTATCAGGTGTCGATAGTGTGAAAAGACTTCAGTGTGTTCTCTGTGGACAGTGATGCTAGTGACGCGAACCCTGGAGCTGTGCAGTTTTTCCTGTGCAATGTTGGTCAGATCTCTCTTTAGGAAATGACGCCTCTCTTGTTTTGAGGTGCAAAGGTCTGCCCCAACACGTTCAAGCCCATATGTTTTGCGTACCAATGCAATTTTAATAAAAAGTGCTTTTGCTTCTTTTGGTTCCAATGTTCTCAAAATTACACATTTGCATAATATGTAAAAAGACAATGTTTTCAGTAAATACACAGAAAATATTAAATATATTTATTTATGACAACTTTATTGAATACGAAATCCATTAGGCACATTGGCGGTCATTATACATGTCGTCATATATCTGGGAGCCTCATGTTCTTATGGATAATTATTAGCGATGCACTTAATTTAGTTAAGTTAGTTTAAAAAAAAAAGAAAAAAACTTTCTGGCTTGTCCCAAGGGCAGCTGCAAGAAGGCCAGCAGTGGTGTATTGACCTCTGGCTTGGAGAGCCGGAGATGGAGGCAAACACAGTTTCCCCGGAGTCACACACGATGTCAGTAATGAACTCCAAAAACCGTGCTAATACCCTCCCCTGGTATTCTTGTGACTTAAAGCTCACAGTCCAAGGTCGCTGTCCATCTGTTCCCACGCTGTTCCAGAGCTTCTCGAGCGAAAGCCTCCAGCTCAACACTAATCACTTGCTCTGGCCCAAGCCCGGGCCAGTGTCACCTTGGCTTCCCCAGCGGAGAGCCCAGCGCCACGCTGATATTGATGGGCTCCCTCTCTGTTTCAGACCTGCTGGTGGACATGCTGGGAGTGATGGCCAGCTACAGCATCACAGTCAAGGAACTTAAGCTGCTCTTCAGCATGCTGCGCGGAGACAGCGGCGTGTGGGTGAGCATGGGGGGGGGGGGGGAAAGGGCTCTATGTGGGGGGGGGGGGGTGGGAGTGGTCAGAGAGGGAAGGGGGCGTGGTCATGGTGGGAAGGGGGCAGGGCCAGGGACGTGCAGGGAAGGGGTCCAGTCACTGGAGAAGAGCAGGGGTCAATGCACCTCTATATATATCTAGACGATATTCTGCCCACACGTCTGTATATTAATGGAGTCGGAATAAGCCATTGTTGGTAGTAGCATCCTTTTTGATGGGTGGTGTGGTGGTGCAGCGGTCAGCGGTCAGCACTGTTGCTGCGCAAGAAGGAGGTTCCGGGTTCGCGTCCCGACCGGCCCGGATCCGGAGTTTGCATGTTCTTTCCGTGTACGCGTGGGTTTCCTCCCAGGACATGTTGCCCAGGGACTGCAGATGGAAATTAGCCTCTCTGGCTAACTCTGGCACATTTACAGAAATTGGTCACACTTTAAACAAAGTCTCCATATAAAGGCTTAATATAGCATAGCCCCAGCTCCACCCACTGGTAGCGGGAGGATATATAAGATAAAATGTTCTCTCCCAGTTGACCAGCAAGTCTCTGATCTTTACTTAACTCATGTTAATTAATACACTTATAGTTGTTTGTGAATGCAGGAATAATGATTTATAAATTGTAAGTAAATAATGAACAAATGCCTTACTAATGATCTATTATAAGACATTATTATAAATATTACCCACTTTATAATAATGTCATAGATTATATAATAGATCATTAGTAAGGCATTTGTTCATTATTTACTTACAATTTATAAATCATTATTCCTACACTCACAAACATCTATAAATGTATTGATTAACATGAGTTAAAATTGTTTTGAGGCCCATGTTGGGGATAATTTGTTTTAAATAAGATTTGATTGATTTACATACACACACACACACACACACACACACACACACCCACACACACACCACACACATCACTCCACCTGACCATACTCCTGTTGTATTCATTAATTTGAAGTGACAGATGCAGATTACCGGTCTCATAAGAGTCCAGAGCAAGTACAGTTAAGGGGCCTAGTACCAGCCTCAGCCTGGGCCCTGCATTTGGGCCAAGCCCCAACCCCACCCGCTGAAAGCAGGAGTGGGACCCAGAAATGTTATTAATGTGCATTGTCCCTGTCAAATAAACAAATAGTTCATGAATGAAATTAATCTTATATAGAATGCCGTATTAAAATAATCTGGAGCGGAACAATCAGTGCAGACAATCTGGAATTTAAGAGGTGAAATCTTCCGTTAATGCTCTCTTAGATTAAAAAAGGAAATGCTAGTTGATATTTAGACATGAGAACACCGTGTTTGGAATTGGGCCTGCTGGAGTCGATGGCTCAGAGCCTGATAGAGGCAGGGTCCCCGGGGAGGGATCTGTTTGGGCCTGCTTGCATATTGGCAGGCCACCGCAGGGGCGCAGGGTGTGACTGACAGGGTATTGACATGCAGCGGTCGCAGCGGTTTTAAAGATTTAAAAAATATATATATATTCTTTCCACCCTGACTCGCTTTTTTCTCTCCTGTCCCCAGCCGAGGCATGCGGTCAAGCTGCTGTCAGTGCTCAATCAGATGCCCCAAAGACACGGACCCGACACCTTCTTCAACTTCCCCGGACGCAGCGCTGCTGTAAGTCTTGCCCTCTCCGGCGCCATCTAGTGAAGGGGAAGCGCAATAGCCATTCAACAGTACCTGGTGATGAGAGAGTGAGGTTTTAGGAAACCCAAAATAGGAGGAGATATCGCGGTATCATGATGCGAACCATTCATTTTGTTGTGACTGGTTGTAACAAGTTGACGTTACTGATAGTCGCTACTCTGAACTGTAAAGTTACGTATAAACTTCTGAGTCGGGAAGCGTTTTCTTTTTTCCAAAAGTCCACACTTGTATTTATGACCTTGAGTACAGTTTTGTATTTTTGCAGGATATTTGTGATAAAGGAGGATATTATTATTCATCATGGGCCGGAACAGGTGGATTTGCAGGCATAAGCGAGGCACTGAGTTACTTCTCATTTACTGACTCTTCTGAAACCTCGACTTGACACCTTATGGGGGGAAATATCTCATTGGGCTTTTTAAGAAAGGACGGTATTGTGCCGAATATTGTGGCGTAATGAAAAGAGGTTTATCGTCTCAGTGAGCACTAAACCGACGTGCTTATTGAATTCGGCTCTCGTCTGCGGCGCAGCGTAAACAGCATTATCCCTCCATCCCCTCTGCGGCGCTCTTTGTTACATCTTAAAAACTTTTTTCTCCCTGGATTACAGGCGATCCTCGGGGCCTGGAGTGAGATTTATGTTTATTAATGCTGCTCTGTGGTTTTTCTTCATGTGTGGCTCAGTGTGGAGATCTCAGCCTCTCAGTCTGTCTCTCTGTGATCTCCCCATTGCAGGCCATTGCTTTACCTCCTATTGCTAAGTGGCCTTACCAGAGCGGCTTTACTCTCAACACATGGTTCCGCATGGACCCCCTGAACAATATCAACGTAGACAAGGATAAACCCTATCTTTACTGGTGAGTACACACACACGCTCATACATGCACATACGTGCATACACTCTCACACACACACACACTCACACACGCTCATGCATGTACATACATGCATACACTCACACACACACACACGTACATACATGCACATACAATGGGGGAAATAAGTATTGGACACGTCAACAATTTTATTATCAAACATATTTCCAATTTAGCTATTCACATGAGATTTTGACCAGACATTGGTATTAACTCAATAAAACTACACAGCTAAAGAAATTGTCACGTTCCAATTAAAAAAAAAAAGTTATGTGCAATAAAGTGAAATGACACAGGAAAAAAGTATTGAACACGCTAAATTAAATATGGTAGAAAAGCCATATTTTTTATATTTGGTTGCATATCCTTTGCATGCCATGACTTTATGATGTCTGTGACCCAACAACATCAAAAGGCTCTTGATATCTTATTTGCTGGTACTCTTACAAGCGATACTATAACAGCTCTGCATTTGAATGGATCTCTATGGGAATTGGGGGGTGGGACTAGATTTAGCTGTAAATTACACTGGAACAGTAGGCTAAATGGCTGTAAGTGTCTGACGTATCAAACAAGCCTTATGAATCCTTAAATCACCTTAAATCACACACACACACACACACACACACACACACACACACACACATACACTCACACACACACACACACACACACACACACACGCTCATACGTGCACACACAAACAAATGCACACACTTACTCACACACACACACTCATACATGGCACGCATGAACATATGCACGCACACACGTGCACGCACCTACATGCAGACATGAAAACCCGCACACACATGATCAAACGCATGCATGTACTCACACACACACACACACACACACACACACACACGCACTGGCACACACACAAACACACTTATAGTGGCTAGTGGAAGAGTGGCCCCTCTGGAATTTAGAAAAAGAAATGTGAAGCAATCTTCTATTTAAGATATGAAATGAAAGTCCTTTTAGCAGGTGGTGGTGGGTTGGCAGTCTTAGATCAGAATGTATAAATAGCACAACATAGTGTAATATGATTAAAGAAACTGTTTTAATAGGAGAATATAGCCATATGCTCATGAAACATAACAAATTAATTAAAACATATATTAAATTTTTTTATTTATTTAATTTTATAATTTACGGATACATAATTATTATTCTCAAAGTGGATATTTTTAAGATTCTGTAATGATGGATCATTCAAGTCTTTTATTTTTTTAAATTTTTCTTCTTGATTTTGTAAATTATCTGGTGATTTCTTTATTTGTGTGTATTGTACACATTAATCAAAAGCAATGAGTGAGTCAAATTGAGTGATAAGCCTACATAGCATGATGTTTTTGTTAGGAATGTATGCGTCTTTTTTTAAATGTACAATTTTGAAATCGTGCAACATTTTGATACTTAATTTACAGTTTAAAAATCAAGAGGTTAGATTCGATGACGTTAAAGTTTTATGATTGACCTGTGTTGACTGAAAGTGCAGACTGACCATGGGTAGCTACCCGTGTGGATATACGCTTATGTATAAGCATACTGTATAGCAGCACTGTATTAGTTATGGTCTTATAGTTGTGTCCTCCCTAAAGAAAAAAGGTTTGCATTGAGTGGCTGTATTTAATTGTTTGAGGTTAGATTTTTAGAGGATTGTATTTTCTGTGAAATGGGGTGAAGTGTGTAAGTGAGGAGCTGCGGGGAGGGGGGGGGGGTTGTTTTTTTGTTGTTGTTTCTTTCCCTGATTGAACCAGTAAATGGCTGCAGTCTTATTGCTGGAAAATTCTGGAACCAGAGGAGCACTGCAGGTGTACACAGCATGGAAGCAAACATTCATTTCGTTTTTAATATCTGGTGGACGAAGCAAATTGCTTGTGTGTGTACACGTGTGCTCGTGTGTGTGTGTGTGTGTGTGTGCGCGTGTGTTCATGTGTGTGTCCGTCCGTGCGTGTGTGTGTTTGTGGAGGCTTGCTGGTAATTAGCGGGGAGATCAATAGCCTGGGAGCTGCTGTCCCTCCAATTTGGGAGAGGAGTCCTCGGGGAGCTGCAGGGCGTAGTGTGGCGGGGGAAGGCAGGGGGAAATAAATAGCTCCTTAGCGAGGACTCTCTTGCATGACATCATTCATTGACTTGGCGTAATGAGGAGCAGCGGAGTTTCCACGGCAGCAGTGAAGAGCCTGTCTGTTCAAAGGCTCCTGGAGCTGCTTCTCAAAAACTTTTCTTGCCTTTCATTTGTACTTTTAAAATTTATTTTCTATTAAAGTAGTGGGGACAGGCTGGCCCTCCTTTCATTTTTTCCCCTTATTCAGACATGTAGAAACCAGATAGTGTCACGAATAGAGAAGGAACCGTGGCGTGGTGGTGGTGGGGGGGGGGGGGGACGTTTTGCACCCCCATAATGAATAATATATGGTTTATCATGCGCTTTTGCATGTACAACAAAAGGCTGACAAGATGAAAGTAAATAACAATTGTGCATGATGAATCCAGGGGGTGTAAAAATTAATTAGACACAATATGTTCTTTTGAAAAAAGAAAATGTAAGTAAAGCACATATGAGACTAAACGGCCATTAAAAGGCAGATTTACACATTAAAGGCACCTTCATAATTACTGTGGGTGCCTTTTAAGGGTTTTTCCCTCTCTTCCTATGGCTTTTTAATTATACAGTTAGTGGTAAATATGAGGACGGGCTTTTTGTAAATCTACGGCGTCTTTGTATTTACACACAGGATGGAATAATGAGAATACCGAGGAAACATCAAAGGTCTGCGATCGGCGTGATTTAAACACCAGCCGAGCGGATGTGGCCCACGTTCCCCTCGTCAAACTTAACTGCCATGAGTTGTCCTAATTAAGACTGAAATCAAAGCACTGACCCGCTCGTTAACCACCGTTTGCGTACTTGATTGAAGTGGTACACCACTTGGACCTTAAAGTGAAATCGAGGCACAGTTTAGAATTTGCGACGAGCAGGTGTCTCACGGGTTCAGAGGCGGTGAAGTCTTTTGAAGGAGTAACGTTGGTAACGTTGTGTTGGGGGGGAAGGCTTTGACGGGTAGAAGGCTGGTTATTGCAGCGGGCCTCTGTATGTGATGTATAAAAAAAAATAAAAAATTTAAAAAGATACGCGCCAGACAAAATCATTTGCATTCATACGCTGCGCGAGCGCGTCGCAGATCCGCTGAAGCCGTGCGTAATCCTGTTTATGCGTTGTGTCGAGCGGCCGGTGGCGTGGTTCGGAGGGTTCGGAGGGCTTCGGCGCTCATGCTAATTCTACGTTTAATCTGCCACAGCCAACCTTGAAATTGGGTCTCGCTGGATGGTTTCGGGACCCTCACACCTGGGACCTGCGGTTACTTTCGCCGTCACACCTCCTCAAATCACCATCCCCTCCCCTGCCCCCCCCCACGATGGTCAGGCAGGTCTGCCCACAGCGTTGGGAGGGCTGCTGCTCCGAAGCAATCATGGCTGTTTGTGCAGCGTGACGAGGCAGTGCGTGGAACGTTCTGAGGAACGGTGGCCCAGACGGTGTTGGTTTAACACCCATCGCTGCGTGGGTGGTGCTGCCAAGGATCTTCTGTAGTTTTCACTCTGTATTGTATATTTCGTCAATGGTGACGACGGAAGGGAAGCCTCCGGCGGACGAGCGAGGCGGGCGATCGGTTCGAGCGCGAGTGATTTAGCACCTCGTTTCCCTGACGTGAATTACAGGGCTGTTAAGTTTCTAAATAAGGAAACGATGTCCCAGGCAGCTTTAAGTGCCCAGCCTTTGTCACTTGTGCCCGTGGCACCGGGCACAGAGCGCTGCCGAGATTTACGGCTCTGAGCCCTTCTCTTTTTCCTTTTTTCTGCTTGTTTTTTCCACCGCTTGTCGCCGTGTGATTGTGCAGACAAGCGCGCACGCACACGCCTCTGTTTAATGATGCTGGATCCTTTACAATCTGCATGTAGCAAATCAAAGAGGGACACATGAGTTCATTTGAGTCTTCTACGCGGAGGGAGGGGTAGGCTACCCACAACCGCTGAAAAAACAGAAAATGGAAGCGATGGCATGATTCATTTGACTTTTTATGACTAGGTGCACTTTACCTGCCCAGGGGTCTCGTTGAACCATTGACAGTGTGTTCTTATGTGATTCACCAGACTGGCTCCACCACCTGCAAGAGGAGCAAGAGAGAGTGTGCGTGTGTGTGTGTGTGTGTGTGTGTGTGTGTGTATATGTGTGTGTGTGTGTGTGTGTGTGTGTGTGTGTGTGTGTGTGTGTGTGCGTGTGTGTGAGCATGTGTATGTGTGTGTGTATTTGTGTGTGTGTGCGCGTCTCAGTTTCAGTGTTTGTTTTTGTTAAAGTAGTGGGGACAGGCTGGCCCTTTTAAAATATTTTTTTGCCTTATTCAGACATGTAGAAACCAGAGAGGGTAACAAATAGATAAGGAACCGTACACGATTTGCATGCCATTGTGACCTTGTTATTCACTTTAGACAAAAGTATCAGCCAAATTCATTACTGTCAACATAAAATGTGTCTGTACGTGTGTGTGCGCTTTCGTCTTACGGTTAATTTATATGAACAACTTTGATATAACTGATGCATTTCAGTTCCACTGTCTATAATCTATGTATCTCTCATGTGGTCCTTCATGCTCTCTTTTCAGCTTCCGCACTAGCAAAGGAATCGGGTATTCTGCGCATTTTGTGGGTAACTGTTTGATAGTGACGTCGCTGAAATCCAAGGGCAAAGGGTTCCAGCACTGTGTGAAATACGACTTTCAGCCTCGGAAGGTGAGTCCGCATCATAGCTCTCTCTGCTTCATGCTGCGGAGACTGAGCTCGCTGGGATATCAGCATGGCTCATTTAACATGGAAGCCGTACAGCCGGTGGTTTTCAAATACACGAATCAAACCTGGCACGGATAATAAACTGAGGGGATTGCAACCAGATTAATATGTTATTTCTCTTGTTAATATTATATAATAAAAAAAATCTGCTTTCGGGAACTTATGGCGAGCCAGCATTGTGGTAGAATTATACAATTTGTTTAATATTTATCGGGGCCAGGAAATATTTCACATCTGCTACATGATCAACAAACATCTGCTGGAGATTTATTTTTAATTTTTAAAATATACTGGCCTTTGTCTTCTGACTGCAAAACTTTGCAGTGCGTTGTTAAATTGCAGCTGTGTAAATACGTGCGGTCTTTCTATAAGAAGCGTTGACTCGTCCTCTTCTCTAACGAGCAGAAAGGTGACTCTTGAAGAAGGTCTGTTGTCATGTGCGGAGGCACGCTCCACTGAACACGGGGAGCAGAGAAATTGCGGGGATCTCTTCTCGACACGCTCAACTGAACACGGGAAGACCTTTGTATCTTTCACAATCCGTAATGTTTTCTCGAAGGCAGCCGTTGACGCTCCCCTGAACCCCCCGTGATCACCCGCACCACGTTCCACGGCAACAAATGTGATTGAGTTCTTTCGGTTTCTCTCATCTTCTTCTCTCTCCCTTCCTCCCGCGTGCGGATTCTGAAATGCCGTCGTTTCTAGTAAGCGCCGCGGGAACATAATCAAACTGGCTAAAGAAAAGCACCCCCAGTTAAGTAAGCCCAGCTGAGCCTGAGATGATGGCTGCGTCCCCGCCCAGGTAGCTCATTTCAACAGTCCCAAATAAGACTAAGCCTCAGGAGGCTGTGAGGAATCTCACCAGAGCAATTACAGCCGTTTTTAAACAAGAAATGGAAAAATATATATATTTATTTTTTGGCGAGGAGTGTGTTGGACGTGGCACTGGCCAGCTGGGATTCTGAGGAGAGGGACGGTCTTGGGCAGGGATGTCAAGCGGAATTCCCAGGGGGCCGCAGTGTCTGCAGGTTTTTGTGGTTTCCTTTCACTCGGATGCCGGTTAAGGCCTTGCGAACAAGGTGTGTGGATTTTTTTGCCAATCAATGTCTTAAGTGAACCACTGGTGCCGAAAACGCCTGGAAAACCAGCTGACTGTAGGGTATGTGGTGTAGGGTATGCAGGACGCCGCTCCTCAAACAGGAATGGCGGAAGTGTTCGAGCAGTGGAGGATGGTGGGTAGTCTTACCTTTGTGGCTCTGGAACGGGATTAAGAGAATTTCACCTTAATTTGTGTTTCCGACTCCAATTGATGAGAACTGTTCGGACTTCTCTCTAACACTTCTAGTGTTGTGGTCTGACTGGCTGTGGTCTACCTTTGGCTTTGCTTACACAAAATGTGTGTTTTATGCGACACAACGTGTAGACGCGTGACTACAGAGTGCATCTGTCTAAAGTTCTATGTGTGCGTGGAGTTATCGATGTCCTTAAAACCACAATTTGTTACTGCAGTAGTTAAAACCAACAAGGGATTCCAAGTGGAAACTAATAACCTATTCACCAAAATGGTAAAGAAAAGTGAGACAATGAACAATACAGAATACAGCACTGTTCTGTACTGTATAGATAATACAGTCACCATATAAAAACACTGAATGACAAGACGGCTATGCGCTAAGCTAGCACCGGAGGTCAAACTAACGTATTTCCCTGAACCATTCCCATTTCCCCCCCTACATACCTAATCATCAAAGGAAAAACCTGGAGAATAACAGCTCCAGAGCCCGTGGGAACCATAGTACAAATGATAAAGCACAACTGCAACAGAACAGCGATAAAACGGCAAAAATAAACACAGGATCACTCTGCGTTATTTTGTAAACATGTCACACCACGCAAATGGGCGCTTTGGGTTCACTTTTGAACGGTGTTCCGGGAGCTCTATTAGCCGCCCACGCCGACGTTGTTGCTCGTAGTTTAAAAAATATATATACTTATATATATTTTTCGGGCTTTTCAGCTTTACAGGAGAGCGCAGCATAGAGAGACAGGAAGAATGGTAGCGAGGGAGAGACATGCAACAAAGGTCACGCGGCCGGATTCGAACAACCGGTGTCGCGGCTCGCAAGACGGTGCTTTTATAGGCGACGCCACCGAGACACCCTCGGCAGTTATCCCTTTTAACGGCACCAAACAGGACTATGCAGTATACGCTCATAGTGAAGTACATACAGGTAAACTCAGCTCTGAGAGCAGCCTGTTTGTGTGTGGGGGCTGCAGGGCAGTCGAGGTGATAGCGCTGTCTGTTTATTGCATCCTGCTGGCTCCCTGCTGGCACTGTGAACACCATTTGCATTCATTTGGAGGCCTAGACAGGAGATGTGCTTCTGTAATCTGTAAACCACCCTACAGGTACGTGTCTGTCAGCTAAAGCCCAGGCCGGGCCTAGCCGCCGGAGAGCCCCGATTCCCCGCCCTGCCACCTGGGTCCAAATTAGAGCCGAGCTATGCAGAGCAGAACGTTGCTAACCGCATAGCAATGCATCTAGCCACTCATTTTTGGCAAATTAGTCGCTCCTCTTGTTTCACAGCAAGTTGGTCATTAACAGGTTTAGCTCTGTGGTGTGTGAAACTCACACACTCTCACTGGCGCTCATAGAATTCAGACAGCCCAGGAATTATCTCATTGGGATTTAACTTAATTAATGGAATTTCTGCGTTAGCGTGCTCTGCTAATCTAGTTGGGACTTTTTTCGGAGCGCCTCGCATAATTCACACCGCCGTGGGTTTTCGTGAGTGTTTTGTAGGCCTGTGCGTCAGTGCAAGTTCTCCGGTTTAATCTTGATACTCATCTTGAGTGACAGGGTTATTTTGTGAAGAAGGTTCAAGCTCTCAATGCAATTAACCAGTACCAGTCGTGTGATTGACAGGCGGCAGCTCCGCTGTAAAACCTTGAAAGTTCACCGTTACCTTCGCAAACAAAACAAGGTACTTCAAACCCATCCGCCATTGCATTCAGTTAATTTCAGTTAATTTCAATTAATTTCATTACATTTAATTCCATTTAATTTCAGTTCAGTTTTATTTGTATTGTGCTTCTAACAAAAGACCACTGTCTCAAGGCACTTTACAGACATTTCGGGCCCAGGCTCCAGGCCCCCAAGAGCAAGCCAAGGGGCGTCGATGGAAAGGAAAGCCCACCTCTCGGAAATAGGAAGAAATATTTGGTGAATCCTCAAGTGGCCGTCCGCTCCTGGCAGATGCTGGGCAGACTAATTAAAGTGGTGACGGAGTACGGGGAAAGCCGGGTTAAAGCCGCACGCAGTGCGCAGTTTGCTGCGAGGGCGTAGGAGTCCAGGATGAAGTGGCAGTTAATGCGGTCGGTTTGGCCAGGGTAATCTACGCAGCACGAAGGCAGGGTCAGCGGTATATGTTTGCAAAATGGTCACGTTCATTTCAATGGTTATGTTCATTTCCCAGCTGTTTCATAGACAGCTCAAAAGAAGACATTACATTACAGTCATTTAGCAGACGCTTTTATCCAAAGCGACATACAGTAAGTGCATACAAGACTTTCCTTCTGACCTGGGTCAGGGCACCTTTCACTGAGGGCAGTCTGCTCTGGCCAGTGTCTGGCCTGGGTTAAAGATCAGGGGCCACTATTGCCCCTTTTCTATTGCAAAGCCGGACCAGTCAGGCTCACTTAACGACGATTCAGCATCCAGATAGTTTTTCTTTATTTTTAGTGCTTACCTGGTGTCAGCTTGGCCCTGCAATTTTAGCGCTTACTTTTGGCAGCTGGCATACTGCTTAGATTGTGTGTAGCAGGTTATGTACTCTCATGGGAGTGTAATAAAAGCATTTTAAAAAGGTACGCTCATCCATTTTCCACATTGTTTGAGCCTCTGAACTTTTAGGAGAAAAGTAGTGAACTCAAATAAGTTTACGAATTGCCATCTAAATTGTCCTTAAAAAAGTGACAATTTAAATGTTGCCAGTGAGAGAGGTTTGCTTTGGGTCAACATTCTTGTTTCTGTGTGTGAATTAATTTGCAAGGTTCATTAAACTATGCAAAAAATGCTGATATGAAGGTACCCCAGAGCAATTATGCGCCTTCCACATTTTAATTGTGGTGATTAAAACTGATTTTAAAGGGAGGGAATTGCCGCCTTTCATTTTGGTGGATAAATTGGGCTTTTTTCATCCTCGCATGCGAACGATGTGTTTAATTCTTTTTGATCTGCAGAACAACATGTTTGAGGTTTCGCAGTAAAAGCCTGAAGGCCTTTTTTTTTCTTCTCGTTTTTTAACTGCGACACAAATTGCTGTTCTGCGAATATATGAAATGTGGACCAGTAACCCCAGTGCTGCTTGGCTTAGGCTGTAGTTCCAAGGCAGAGCTGAACCGCTTTTCATGGCTTTCGTCGGCCTATTCACCCTGCCCTAGATCTAAACATGCCTGAGAAGCTTCCAGGAGGCAGTTATCAGGTGGGGGGAGAAAAACAGGGCCATTTAACAGGACTTCCAGCAGGTTCTTAGAACGGTCCGGGAAAAATGGGACCAGAAGCAGCTCTTTGAGTCGCCTGAAGAAAAGCTCGCCATGCTTATAGCTGTTGTTTAAATCCATATTCTGAAGACTTAATACCTGTTTAATACCCAGCATTCCCTGTGGCGGCCGTGACCGTCCCAACTGATCTCTCTGCTCATCCCGAGCAGGCCGTGGCAGCTTCGTTAAGACGGTTTTGCGTGTAAATGGGATAATAACCTTCATGGCCGGAGATCAGTAAGCTGCAGATTTTCTAGCTGGTCGGAGTCAGCCGCTTTGTGACCCTGACTGGGAACGTTGGAGGATGTTAACAAGGGGTGTCCAATCTTATCCGAAAAGGGCCGATTTGTGTGCGCGTTTTTGAATTAGCCCAGTACTAAGACAGTGATCCTGGGGTGATCCCACTCCTGTTATTAATATCCCAAGTCTGTTAATCGTGTCCCAGTTCTGTTTTTAATCTCGCAATTTTATTATTAAATTCTCAAGTCTGTTAACATCCCAATTTGAGCACATTAGGGCCCAGAGCCTTGCTGTTGTTTTTTGAAAGCGAGGTTCTGTTCTCAAAAGCTTGTTGGTCCAAAAAGGAAGAAAAGAAGACAGAGGTGCAGCTGAAGTAAATGAGAATCGAGGCTTCGGAGGAATTCCAAAGATTGTTCTCATCCGAGTTTTCATTTAATTTCATTGTTGATATTATTCGGAGGCTAAGGCCTTGCACCTGCAGTTCAGTGTAAGGGGACTGAAATCTTATAAAGTCTGCCGGCGTTTTCATTGCTTTCTGCTTGAAACCGTGGACGTGTCTAATAATGCACTTCAATTTTTCTTTCAGTGGTACATGATCAGTATTGTCCACATATACAACCGCTGGAGGAACAGTGAAATCCGCTGCTATGTCAACGGTCAGCTGGTCTCCTATGGCGACATGGCTTGGCACGTCAACACCAATGATGTAAGTCACCCCCCCTCTCCTCTAATAGCTGTGCCGGTGTGATGTCTCTTTTCTCCTGGTTGTGATGTCGTTGCTGCCGGACCAAGTGCTGTTTGATCATCCTGTACTGTGACAGGAAAGCTCCGTCAATCTTCTGTGGAACACAGTAAATGACGAAAATATCTTTTTTTTTGCACCCGCTTTGGCATAGGTTTCTCACGGGTGCCAAGACGGAATTCAAAGTTCCGATTTTAATATCCATTTGTCACATGGGTGATGGGAAGGAGTGAATGACAAAGGGAGTGAGTGTTTTAGTGACTAAGAGAGACAGAGAAATGGAGAAGGCGTGCCAACGACGAGTTGGAAAATGGGCTCTCCCATTTGTCTTTCCTGTTTTTGCCTCCATTGGTTGTTTGCGTTGCCCAATTTGATGTACATGCACGTTTAATGATTTAAAAGTGAATTGGATTACCTGCTGACCAAAAAATGAAGAAAAAGCTGTGTGTCTTATAGGGCTGCTCCCAAATAGTCGACTAAACCATTAGTGGACCAAAAGAACCTGGTCGACCAAAATTTTAATTAGTTGAATCGTCACAGTGTGAAAAAACGCGACAGTGGAACTATTCATTCTGGACGTGCGCCTTGTAACGGACAATTGGTGTCTATTCATTAAGGAATAGATCAGTTGTATAGAATGTCTGAGAAAATCTAAAGTATGCGAGCATTTCAAGCGTCTAAAGGATGACCCCAAAAAAGTTTAATGTAAACTCTGTAAGCAACAATTCGCCTATAATTCAGCGTATCTTCTCAAAGGCCGGCTTCATTGTCAGCAAAACGCGGAGCTCGCTTCTCCCGAGCAACGTCAACAAACTCGCGTTCCCCACGCATAATATGAAAAAACTGCGATCGGAGGAAAAACAGCAGTGAGTAGGCCTAATGTGACAAGGTTCGCTGGTCACAAGTAGGCTAAAACATACTTTTACGTTGCTAATATAAATTATCGCCTAATTAATCTTTCGTTTGGCCTGTTGTTGAAATTTCTCTTAAGTGTTTCAGTTTGCTGTGTGTTTTATGTATTCGTTTGTTTTTATAATTTATAGCCTATTTATTTGCATTGAAGAAAAAAAAAAATATATATATATTTTATTATCTAGTTTTGATAACCGTGAAGTTGTTAAATTAGCTACATTGTTTTTTCTCTTTCGTATCACCGGACTAAAGGCTGCTTTTTTATTTAGTTATTCACTATTTTTAAGTTGTGAGATGTGTGTGTATAAAGACTGGAAATAAAAATAACAATGTTAAATGTCTCATTGCTTGTTGTTCCGACACATTCATTTTAGCGCTTTGTCTATGCCGTTAATAGCCTACAGTGTGCCATAAGCAAACCGATGCCGTTAATAGGCAGCACATGCCAGCAAATCGCAGCCTGCATGTGCTTGTAGCTATAATTTGTTTTAAATGTTCATAATGACTGTTTTGTATTTTTCTGTAATATAGTAAACTTACTATATATCAGATGGAAGTCAAACCATTTTCTGATGCTCAAAAATACACATTTAAATAATGAAATTAATATCATAAGTGTGCGACGGTTAGTCGACTATGGGTTTGAACTGGCGACTACAGGTCGACTCAGCGAATCTTTGGTCGGGGGCAGCCCTAGTGTCTTATTGAGTTGTTGGGATGTTATAGCTGTGAGTGGTTACCCCAGTGCATTCTCTGGGGGAGAGATATTTTCCCTGCAGTCTTCATTCCCACTCACATCCTTCCTGACTTCACTGTCGAAGCACTCCACCATGCAAGAACAGGATCTCTGTCAGCCTTTAAAGCATCTCTGCTTCTTCTGTAATTATAGCGACTGAATGCAGAGTTCACCAGGAAGCTCCCTCTCTTGAAGATTTAATTTTAAGTGTGTGTGTTTTTTTGTATTTTTTTAAAAAAAAAAAATTTTTAAACATTGAGAGGGTCCCCTTTTTTAGTGGGATCCTTGTCACTAGCGGCTGTGAATCGTAAGATGCGGTAATTACTGTGTGTTCTCATTGAGATAGCTGCTAATTGCCAAGTCAAACACGCATGCACACACACACACACACACACACACACAACTCTGATTCCACGATATAATTATAGGCCTTCCCCTATCTCTTTGTTGCAGAGTTATGATAAATGCTTCCTGGGGTCCTCCGAGACGGCCGACGCTAACAGAGTGTTCTGTGGACAGCTAGGAGCCGTCTACGTGTTCAGCGAGGCGCTCAACCCGGCCCAGATATTTGCAATACATCAGCTCGGACCGGGCTACAAGGTACGTACTCGGGACAGCCCAAATTAAATGACGCTTGAGCGCCCCCGCGCCCCCCCTCACCCACCCACCCACCCGCTGCCTATCAATTTGCACAATCAATGAATCTCCTCTGCCCTTTGGTTTCATTGTGTCTATATCCCGTGACCAGTGCAGGCTCGCTTAGATCTACGACATAATATATTACTCCCCTCCTGAGAAATTACCCAACAGTAGCTCCAGTAAATTATGAGGTGCTGAACAGACGCGCTGAGAGAGAATGTACAGTATATTTTCAGTTGGACGTTTAAGTGCATATTTATTTATTAACAGTTTTTCGACGTTGCAGGAAACAATAATTTGGATGTATTGATGCGTCTAATTTCCCATGCTTGGACGGAGATGGTTCGAAGGGCTTTTTGTCTGGATTCTCAGCAGGGTGACCCAGTTTTGGATTTGCCCACCTGTTCTGCATGGACAGCACGTGGAGGTTGCGTCACTCCGAGGTCGACGGGGGTCTTCGTTCGATCGCTTTTTCGCCGCTTCATGCACGGTGAAAAGCAGCGTGGTTTGAGATTGAGCAGGAGACATAGCATTCGCACGCGTACTCCAGACAAGCCGAGCCTGCGGGCTGTACAAATTAATGTTTACAGATTAATATTCATAGCTTGTGTTGTGAAGTCAATCTTGATTTTGTTTTTTTGAGGTTCTGATCTCCTGTTACTGGCTTTTGTGTATTCCATTGGTAGCAATAAATGCTTTTTTATGCTAATTACTTCCAGGAGGGTAGCTGTTTCTGATGATTGAAATTTTGATATGATAAGTTATGCTTGCCATGATTTTGACAGCGTCTCTCTAGAGTAAACTGTGCAGGGTTTTTTTTTTTGTCACCATAGATTCCCAAATTACTGCCGTTCTTTTCCGCCACTTTTATTGTGCGCAGACAGTCCAGTTATTCACTTATTCACTTCATCCAACTTTTTAGTCACTCACTTATTCTCTTAATCTAACTTTTCCAATCTACAGGTAATGTGTCCTACCTGGTTGTGTGCAGGTAGGACACATTACCTGTATCACAGTGACAGAGCTGTGTGACAGTCCCTGGGCACGGTTGACCTGGGTTGCTGAAAACCTCGAAATTGCATTTATATGAATGTAGAAAATGCAAGGATGTGAAAGTGCTTTAGGATGCTTGAAGGGGCTTGGTTTTTCTCGTTTATGAATTCTATGAATATTCAAATTGTTGTGTTTGCAATGACATGCAATGTTCTGTTTTTGAAATTAATTGCCTAAATTGGTTACAGTGAAAGGATTTTCAATTAAAAAATGGCCCTTTTCATTTCCATATGTATACAGTGCCCTCCACAATTATTGGCACCTCTGGTAAAAATGAGTAAAAAGGGTTATAAAAGATTTCCCTTTTGGTGAATTCACTTAATCTCGCACTGAAAAAATGAGAAAAATCCAACCTTTAATTGAAGTAAATTTATTCTGAGAAAAAAAATCCCTCATTAATAAATAATTATTTTGAACAAAACCAGGTGTGCCACAATTATTGGCACCTCTAGAAATTCTTATGAACAAAATGTAACTGAAGCATTTTTTCCATTTATATACTTTTTAAAGTTGATCAGAGTGTTTAGGAACTTTCAAGCAGTAATCCACTTCCTGTTTTTCTGGGGTATAAATATGAGGTGACATCAGTGGCGGGCCGTCAGGGCCAGCAAGGCCTTCTCTGCTGGCCTAAACATCATCAGAATATAAATGTAATTTTTTTTTTTTTTTCCATTTTAATATGTATTAATTATTTCCCCATAGTCTATTCTTCTCATTTCTTTCCTTTTCCTCTTGGTTGTGCTTCCAGCAGAGCCTCAGATTTGGAGGGTGGAGGGCTGTTAGAGCTTTTATCCAATTCCAATTTCATTTATTTCAGTGTGTTGCCAGGGCAGAAGTCCAAGAGATCTGCCTTAGGCCTTCAACATACATTACGGCGCCTGCTAAGTGAAAAAGAAGACAGACCTGTGGTGTTAACCCAATCAGATGTCGAGTTGGCGGTTCCGGGGGGCAGCCAGAGCAGGCGTACGATTAACGTCAGCACGCACGTCGTCTTTGATATGACTATTGCACTACTAGGCAGAGCAGAGCTTTGCAGAGACTGAAACGAACGAACGACGCTCATTTGTGTGTAGTTTTCTTTTTTTTTTTTTTTTTTTTTCCCAAAGGGAGAGAGAAGGAGGAGAAGAGATCGATTTGGTCGCAGATATATTAACAACGCCCATTTTCAGAGAAAGTAAAGACAGAAGAGAAAGAGAACGGCCAACCCCCACGCTAGCTGAGTGGAACAGTGGACATTCAAGGCTAGGAATCACTTTCACCCACTGTCGCAAATATATACTCCTCATGAACAAATGTAATTATTTGTTTTTTTTTTTTTTTAGTGAATAGTTTATTTTTTATGTTTTCTTTATCTTCACGTTTGGGTGACGAAACTGCGCTGTTTAGACAACAACTTGTTGAACAAACTTGTTAAAGCTCAAATACTTTTGGTACTTTTAAAAAAACTTTAAAAACTAATCCATTATTAAAAAGTTTTATTTATTTTTTTTTTTTTACAGTATCCAAGCGATTAAAAGCTGGTATTAAAACAAACTTTTTATGATTATAATTTGATTTGGAAATTTTAATTAATATAACTCTGTTGTACTTTACTATGTTAACTGGATGCGCCCGGTGATTATACTGCCCCCGGTATATAAATGTATGTTAGCGTTTCTGTCTAAAAGGTATACATGGCGTCATAGAGGTGGAATTAGGTGGGGTAAATGTTGGAGGAAGGACTGTGGTAGGAGGACCTGTAAGGCCTATGCACAAGGGTGACATAGAGGCCATATTCTTTTATTTATACATCAACATGGGAAAGTTCTGAGGGAAAAGTGTGTTGAGCTTCAAGTTAGGAAATGGCTATAAAAAAAATAGCTACTCAGCTGAAAATGCCCATATCTACTGTTAGGGCAATACTTAAAAAGTTCAAACTGGAACTGTTACAAATTTGCCTGGACGAGGATCCAAGTTTATTTTTCACCCACGCACAGTGAGGAGGATGGTAAGAGAGACAAAAAAATCCCCAAGGATCACTGTTGGAGAATTACAGAGGAAAGTAGCATTTTGGGGTCATCAAGTATCCAAAACTATCGTTAGACGTAACCTCCATGCCAACAAATTATTTGGAAGGCTTGCCAGAAAAAAGCCTTTCTTGTCATTTCACCACAAATGTAAGCGCTTGGAGTTTGCTAAACACTACTGGAACTTTGACTGGAACAGTGTTAAAATTGAGCTTTTCGGCAACCAAGGTGGGTTTTGCGAAAAAAGAAGGATGGCTATCCCAAAAATAACCTGATCCCCACTGTTAAGTATGGTGGAGGTTCCGTGATGTTGTGGGGCTGTTTATCTGAATCTGGCTGCCTCTGCCAGGAAACTAAAACTGGGTCATCGTAGAATCTTCCAGCAGGACAATGATCCAAAACATACGTCCAAATCAACACAAAAATGTTTCACTGAACACAGAATCAAGCTTCTGCCATGGCCATCTCAGTTTCCTGACCTAAACCCCATTGAAAACCTGTGGGCTGAGCTGAAGAGGTGAGTGCACAAGAGAGGACTTAGGACTCTGGATGATCTGGAGAGATTCTGTAAAGAGGAATGGTCACCGATACCTTGTTCCATAGGCGCCGAGTTAATTTTTTACCAAGGGGTGCCCTAAAAAAATTCAGCCACAGGCACAATCCCCCGTTAAAAGCGCCGAAATGTTGGATTTATTTTGCTTGCAGTGCTACAATAACATATTTAGCTGGCAGGCAGGCTACTAACTGGCAAGAATCTCATACAGGATTAGGCACGTACACAAGTGTAAAAGTGCGTTAAAAGTGCATGTCGGTTCAAAAAAATTTAAAACCAAATTTTGCCGTTTGTCACCTGAATGCGAGATGAAATTTCACTGACCTTTCAGCGTAAAAATGTTCACTGGGAGGCAGATGTTGAAACTGTGCTGTTAACGTCACTTTCCTCAGAATTGTTTGATATTCAGATGTATAATTCTGTTTAGGTTTTGGGTTTAATTGGTATAACAAACTTGTCCATTTTGGGGAGTCAACATCACCTTGCGAACTACAGTATGTCTTATTGATAGGAATAACTGGCAGTCTGGAGAGTCGATAGTAGGCTGCATACCTCAACAAACACGCTTTTCAATTGGTTGCTTGTTTCACGTTTATTTAATCAAACTCTGCAATACGATTTGCCCGTGGGTGCCCAGGCACCTGAGCACCCACATGATCGCTGCCTGTGCCTTGCTTTGCATTCTCCAACCTTATTAGATGTTACGGGAGAAGACTCAGTGCTGTTTTATTGGCCAAGGGAGGTTGTACAAAGTATTATTAAATGATTATATAATTAAATGCAGGGGTGCCAATAATTGTGGCACACGTGGTTTTGTTAAAAATAATTATTTCTTGATGAGGGATTTTTTTTTCTCACAAGAAATTTACTTTGATTAAAGGTTGGATTTTTCTCACTTTTTCAGTGTGAGATTAAGCTAATTCACCAAATGGTGAAGTTTTTACAACAATTTTTACTCATCTTTACCAGGGGTGCCAATAATTGTGGAGGACACTGTGTGTGTGTGTGTGTGTGTGTGTGTGTGTGTATATATATATAATGGAACACAGCGTTTTATATATATATATATATATATATATATAAAATGCTGTGTTCCATTGTAAGGTCCTTCAATAGTCCTTGAATTCTGCACTACAAATATGGTTGGAACCCTGCCTGCAAAAAGGAGGCAACATGTGTCTGTGCTCAGTAGGCTATGGGTTGCTTCACCATCCCCAGAGTTCTTTGTTGCCCTGTAATCAGTCTTGACTTGCTATTTCCCTTATTAATCGCGCTTTCAGACCTCCAGTCACCGTGCTAACATAACCGCTTGTGACCGGTGCGATGCCAGGAACCAGGCAGGAGTCTTTCCCTGCAAAGCAATTACTGGGATTTGATGAAGTTGTGAATAGCATTCCTTCCAGCTGGAGAGGCTGGCAGGTGCGTGGTACACAAAGGGGGTCGTGACCCTGTTACTCTCCTTGATTGGTCGGCCCGTTTCAGAGGGAGCAGAATCGGTATATTTCAGACTCCCTCGATGCCAGAGACGGGCAGTCTGACTTCGGCGCCCTCTCTCTCTCTTTCTTTCTCTCTCTCTCTCTGGCCGCACGGGACCACCGCGTGCCCGGTGCGGTCGATGTACTTTACCCCCCATAATGTGAAACGCGACCGCAACAAAACGTATCAGGATAGCAGGCTGCCTTTGATCTGACGAGCACGCGTTCCACCTGCCTGCTCTTTTCAGTTTCACCTACATTTCCTGAGGGCCAAACTTCACACGTGACTTCATTTGATCACAGCTGCTGGTATCCTCCGTTCTGTGTAGTGTAGTACGATATGAAAGACGAGATGAAATCATTCTGCAGGTGAAATTAGTTGATGCACTGCTGTCATTGTAATAATGATATTCACAGTCTCAAGAAAGTTTCCAGAGTTAAGTAACATAGTGAAACGGCTGTAGAAAGTTTCCAGAGTTAAGTAACATAGTGAAACGGCTGTAGAAAGTTTCCAGAGTTAAGTAACATAGTGAAACGGCTGTAGAAGGTTTCCAGAGTTAAGTAACATAGTGAAACGGCTGTAGAAGGTTTCCAGAGTTAAGTAACATAGTGAAACGGCTGTAGAAGGTTTCCAGAGTTAAGTAACATAGTGAAACGGCTGTAGAAGGTTTCCAGAGTTAAGTAACATAGTGAAACGGCTGTAGAAGGTTTCCAGAGTTAAGTAACATAGTGAAACGGCTGTAGAAGGTTTCCAGAGTTAAGTAACATAGTGAAACGGCTGTAGAAGGTTTCCAGAGTTAAGTAACATAGTGAAACGGCTGTAGAAAGTTTCCAGAGTTAAGTAACATAGTGAAACGGCTGTAGAAAGTTTCCAGAGTTAAGTAACATAGTGAAACGGCTGTAGAAGGTTTCCAGAGTTAAGTAACATAGTGAAACGGCTGTAGAAGGTTTCCAGAGTTAAGTAACATAGTGAAACGGCTGTAGCAAATGAATTAAATTTAACAAAAGGGCTCTTGAAAGTCCAATACAGCCGACTGCTCTTTTATTATAAAGTGATCCAATATTTGTACCAGATTGAAAGTTTTAGCAAAATTAGAAGCCATTTTTCCAAGTTCCCTTTGGCTTTGTCTTTTTTACCATCTGAGGAAAAGAAACGGTTTTGTTAAGAAAGCATTTCATCAACTGTTTTGTGAAAGAAAACTCTGGGCTGGTGTAAATAAAGTGAAGCTTACGAACCACAAATAACTTAGTCTGCTTATGAAGTGTGAAACAGTCAGAAGTATTTCTTAATTATTTATATGCCTGCAAACATTTTGCATCTGTTTATTGTCTGGAATTATTTTGTTACTTGTTACCTCAAAACAAGAGGACCTATGTATAATTCATTGTTGCATTTGGGAACGCGAATACGTACCGAACCCCAAAGATTCCATTGAAACCCCTCACATTCGTGGTGATTTCCTCCAAACCTGCTGAATATTTGAGATTTGACCAAGTGCAGGGTGAGACCACTGCCATCTTTGAGTGCTGCAAGAGTTCTGAAAGGTTTTGATTTTCTCACTAAAGCTCTTGTTTGGGTGAGCAGTGAAGCCTTCTGGGATTGCATGTCCAAGGCTACCGATAACACGGCAATCCAGAATCTTCCATCCTGCCCATCCCTCGAGGGCCAAAACTGGCCTTGCCTGATTGAGGGCCTTTCTTCTCACAAAGGCCAGGGTGGTGAGTACAATCACTGTGATTGGTCCAAATCAGAGTTGCTGGCAATGTGTGATGATTCTACCCCTTTTGGGGGGTCATGAAGCCTGGCTCCACTGTTTCGTGTTTCTCCACATGTCTGTGTGAGACAGGCGGGGGTGGGGGCGGGTGCGGGGGGTGTTCTACAGAGACACGGAGAGGCTCATGACAGAATCAAAGCGGACAGCAGCTCTGGGTGTGGATGCCAGGCAGCCGCGCTGGACTCATTTGCCTAATCGCTTTGACATGGGAACACTTTGCTGACGCATGCGTGAAGCCGGGTTCCTGATGTAAAAAAAACAAGAAAAAGTTCCACAAAGGAACTATCAACCGCTCAGGCACGATGGCTGCTTATGATGACATGAGAAAGGACAGAGCCTGTGTGGTCAAACTCGGAAGACGCCCTTAGTCTCTGTGACCTCAGGACCGGACAGACGGGCCCTTTCCAAAAAGGCAGAAAAAGTCTGGCTCTTTGTAATGCTGGTTCTGGCTCTAGCGAACTGGAGAGACCAGGGCCGCCGGGATCTGTGATCTGGCAGCTTTGTGCCAAGTGTGGGCGGGCACAGGTTTAATTAGCTTTGTGCTTGGAATGTTGAAAAACAGGGGGGAAAAAAGGTGTTCACTTGGAACAATAAGCTTGTGTGAGAGTCTGCTCATGTAGTGGCAGGAAGGACATCCATGGTCAGAACTACTACAGCTGCTTCTTCTGTTGTGCTCTTATTAAAATAGTGTAAAAATATAGCCTTATAAAACTCCTTTTTATTTTTTATTATTATTATTTTTTTATTTATGTGCTTTTTTCTCTATTGTGTATACATTTATCAGCGCCTATTGCAGCAACCTCTGCCATTGATTCAGGAGATCGCAGACAAGAATGCCCTCTCCCCAAAGCATGTGATTTCACCACCGTCACACTGCAGTTTGTAAGTCAGTCTCACACAGGCATGAGGCAGAGGAAGACTTCACATGCAGCTCAACAGATGGATTTGTTATTTTGGTTCTGTACTCGAAAGGATACAATGACAATGAACTTGAAGTGCAGACTGTCAGCTTTAATTTGAGGGTATTTTCATCCATATCGGATGAACTGTTTAGAAATTATAGAATCTTTTGTACATAGTCCCCCACATTTTTGGGCATCAAAAAAAATATTGGTCAGTTTAATATAATGTAGAATACCTTCCATCCACATCTACTCCATATCTGGCCATTGAGTGATGATTTGGGGCTCGTTTGATACCTTAAACCCTTGATAACTTACAGCCATTTCGCCAGTCATGTGTTCCATACTGTATCAGCGTATTTTACAGCTGAATCTAGTCCCACCCCCCAATTTCCATAGAGATCCATTCAAATGCAGAGAGGTTATAGTATCGCTTGTAAGAGTACCAGAAAATATGATGTCAAGAGTCTTTTGATATTGTTGGGTCACAGACATCAGGAAGTCATGGCATGCTAAGGATATGCGGGCTGGATTCACTAGGCCTGTCCAACTCCTTGGACTTTCCTGAACTGGAGGCCAGTATATGTGAAGCTGAGAGGGGGAGCAGTGGGCAGACGGGGCGCAGCAGTCAGCCTCTGGTCTGAGCATCCTCTTAATCATCAAGGCTTCGCTATCCTCTTTGTTTGCGTGCGTCGCCAGGGAGACAGCGATTCTTCTGCCGCTGGGGGTCATTAAGGGCGACCTGCCGGATCGTTATTTTCAAACCCTGTCATGCTCCTCTGTGCAGACCGTCGCGCACTTCAGCTTGTTATTTCACATCTGAGTTTGTGTACGATTCTGGGAGTGGGACGTGGACAGACTTACAGGAGGCCTCACTGTTAGATGTACACCACCAAAAGAAAAAATAGAGACAGAGTCAAAGAGAGTCCCCTCTTTCTTTCCCTTTGTTTTTGCTTCTTTTGTCCGTCGTTAGCATTGCGGTTGAGTCCGTCGTTAACATTGCAGTTGAGTCCGTCATTAACATTGTTCTGTCAGGACAACTCGCATATTGAAGATATGAATTTAAGGATAATGAATATATAATTAGTTGGTTTGGTGCTGAATGGATCTGCTCTAGGTCCTTCTAGTTCTACTACCTATCAGACAGGGAGAACGACACTTCTCCCCTACTAATGGAGATATACCAAAACCTCCCCAGTACATAGAAGCAGATCCAATCACCAGGTGGGAGCTTGGTGGTGGAGGATGAGCAGCAGCAGCAGCAGCTATCATAGAAGAGCAGCACAATCCATAAGCAGCATGGGAGCGGTCTGACTCTTTTACAAAGGGGTGCTCCATTAGTGATGTGTGCATGTGATTAGTTGAGCATGAGAACATGTGTTCGCTGAAGCCGACCATTAGCTGCAGCAAGAGTTTCCTGACAGAACTTTGCTTTGCGCACTTCATGCACGATGCATCATTGGTTGAGTCCATCATTAACACTGCACTAATATACCTTGTTTAGAGGATTATGTTTCCTGGTGTTATTTTTGGTGCTCGCCGACGCCATTAACGCATTACGCTACACGCAACTAATGATGCGTTTTTGTGCTGGAAATACAAACCTGAGCAAAGCCGGTCCTCTGAATATCGAGTCCGTTCCCCGGGGGGGGGACCGCAGAGAAGGCTAAATTCCCGATTCCGAGCGACTCCTTGGATATGTGATGGGGAGCTTCGCAGGGCTTTGCGGTGCGGACACGTTGAAACGTTGCTCTTTTTCATACGTGGTGAGATTTGCTCGTATCCCTCTTTGCTTTGTCTTGGCGGCAGACTAGGTGAGAGAGAGAGCGAGCGAGACCCATGCACATTAATTATTTATCCAGTACCCCTGACACAGGACCTTGAAATTTGCCTATCGGACCGAGTGCAGACTGAACCTGTTTTTTATTTTATTTTATTTTTATTTTTATTTTTTTAACGTTTCTTTATTTCTTTGTGTACTGTCAGTCACTGAGGGGCAGAGCTGTAATTGCCAACAGCAGCATCTCCCTTCCCTCTCATTCATTATTCACTTCCTATGCAGTTTTCATGTAGGCGACGCAGCGCACCTGAAGTTAGGCCTGAGCGGCCTCCCGTCGCGACGGCTCTACTTCAGACGCTAACCGAAATGTCAGAGGAGCCGAAAAGGAGAATTTGCCATGAAATGTAGAGGATTAAAAAGGGGCACGACTCGCAGATTAGAGTAGCGTTTAGACACGATTTTTGGCGCAAATCCTCTGGCCCAGTGCATGATGGGTAATACATTCCCTCAGGTGTCATTGCAAAGCACAGACGGTGCAGTGGAACTGGAGCCCCACCCCCTCTTTCTGCCCTTCCTCCCCCCAGAGCACCTTCAAGTTCAAATCGGAAAGCGACATCCACCTGGCCGAGCACCACAAACAGGTGCTGTACGACGGGAAGCTGGCCAGCAGCATCTCCTTCACCTACAACGCTAAAGCCACCGATGCCCAACTCTGCCTGGAGTCCTCGCCCAAGGAGAACCCCTCCATCTTTGTGCACTCGCCCCACGCCCTCATGCTTCAGGTCTGTCCGAATGCCGCCTCCTCGAGCCCCCTTTACCTCAACCTCCCACAGAAAAATGCTTAAAACACATATGTCTGCTTCATGGTCTCTGTCAGGGTATGGATAGAGGCCAATAAAAGCAAGTGGCAGGGGGGGGGGGTGCGGGATGGTTCATTCAGTTAAGGCACCACGCTGTGGTGCATGGATTCGCTTCTCAGCCTCGGATTGAATCCGGACTGTGCCGGTACCGACTGTGGCTGGTAGTCAGGCAGGGGTCCGTGTTTCAAAAATGTTTTAAAAGAAAAGCAAGTTGCAGAGTCACACTTTACTGTTAGGCTTGTTTCAACTGGTAAAGCATAGGAGACAAATGCATTATTACTAGCTGGCTGGACTATGGCTTCAATGTGGTTTCGTAATCTCTCCTCCTGCTTGTTTCCAGTCTAAGGAGGCTGTACAAAATAAATATTTCACTTTTGTTGTTTGGTTGGCTTTACTCTCTCTGAAAGGAAAAGTAAGCAGATGTTAACGTTGAAATTTAGCATCTTAATATTTGATAGGTTTTTTAAATCATAGTAATTAAAAAGGTTGAAAAAGAATAAGTAATTAAAAAGAATAAGTAGTAGTTACTTATTCACTCCCCACTTACTGTCTTCTTATGACTATATTTACAAGTAATCATACTCTATTAAGGAGAAGTGATATGTTTAGCTGCTTTCGAGCAGCTTGAATACGCCTTTCAGATGAAGTGTGATTAAAAAAAACTGGTTTTAGACAAGCAGTCTGTCAAACGTAAGGAAGATCCAAGGTACGGCCGGCGCTTTCTCAAAGCTCAGATCTGTCGAGGTGAAGTTAAGCTTTAAATACATTTTATATGAACAAAACTTTCTCTCTTACTTCATTTTTCTAAAGGTCAATGCTTCAGTTCTGTGACATTTATTTTAAGGCTATTTATATGGTTTGGCATTTCAGACACTTAATAAATATGTTATAACATATTAATAAAATATATATTTATATATATATTTTTATTTTAAAGATATAAATATTTAAAATTAAAGAAGAAAGTGCATAGTAAACATTTTCAATTTGGTCATTTTGTGTGTGTGTGTGTGTGTGTGTGTGTGTGTGTGTGTGTGTGTGTGTGTGTGTGTGTGTGTGTGCGCGCGCCCTGCTCCACAGGATGTGAAAGCCATCGTGACACACTCCATCCACAGCGCTATACACTCCATTGGAGGGATCCAGGTGCTTTTTCCTCTTTTCGCCCAGCTGGACTACCAGCAGCAGCCTGAGAGCCAAGTGGAGACCACAGTGTGGTGAGTGTGTCCCCGTTTCCTCTCCGAGCCACCATGGTCCGAGCCGGGTTCAATTAGGGCAGTGCGTGTAATCCCTTATTTAGTCAATAACACAGATGAAGTCCTGTCTGGCTCGACCCGGCACTGTCGCTGTCCGGTCTGGCTCAGCAAGGATTTCAGAGTAATGACTTATTAGTCACTCATAGAGAGGTATTATGTTTAATTTATAATTATATAGTATACTGTATATTTATATTATATATTATATTTAATTATATAACATATATAATTATCTGACATATTATTTATCTAATAATATCATTATTCGTAGTAATAGTATTTCTATTGCAACTAGTAATAGGATATATTTTATGTCTGTTAAATTTGAATTTTTATATATATTGTTGTTGTTATTACTATTATTGTTGCTGACTGTTGTTGTTTTAATTGACTATTGTGCTTTGGCAATATATATTTCAAAATATGTCATGCCAATAAAGCATTTTGAATTTAATTGAGAGAGAAAGAGATGCAGAGACATGGAGCGGGAGAATGTGACAAGAGTGTGTGAGAGACAGAGAGAGGAGAAGAGAGGGACTATGTGTGGTGTGAGCAGAGAGGAGAAGAGAGGGACTATGTGAGAGTGTCTGAGTCAGAGAGGAGAGGGAGTATGTGTGAGTGTGAGAGAGAGGAGAAGAGAGGGACTATGTGAGAGTGTGTGAGACAGAGAGGAGAGGGAGTATGTGTGAGTGTGAGAGAGAGGAGAAGAGAGGGACTATGTGAGAGTGTGTGAGAGACAGAGAGAGGAGAAGAGAGGGACTATGTGAGAGTGTCTGAGTCAGAGAGGAGAGGGAGTATGTGTGAGTGTGAGAGAGAGGAGAAGAGAGGGACTATGTGAGAGTGTCTGAGACAGAGAGGGGAGGGAGTATGTGTGAGTGTGAGAGAGAGGAGAAGAGAGGGACTATGTGAGAGTGAGTGTGTGTATGTGTGAGAGACGGTGTGAAAGAGAGTGAGCATGATAGAGTGACTGAGCGAGAGAGAGCTCTGCAGCGAGGCGATTGGACGCTCCCGTCGCTCAAGCCTGGCCCTGGAGCTCCGCCCCCTGGAGGACGTGCAGTAAAGCTGATTAAGGAGAGAGCGCGGGAGCGTGCGTGTCATTTATCCAGAGCCCTGGCTTTCTTCCCGCTCCCCCCTCTTTTAACATGAGGCCGGGGAGAGCGAGGACAGAGGTGACCCAAAGGCATCGTTTGCTGCTCGCTGCTTTTTCACTTTATTTTCGGCAGTTCACAGAGGGAATAAAAATAAAATCTGCGATATATTTCCTGCTGAAGTGAAATGATGTTGGTATCCTCCTGCTGTGTTCATAAGCTGTGTGCTGTCATTGCAGAAGTGTCATTAGTTTTTTCCTGCCATTGGGAAAGTTGTTTTGCATATTTATTATATTTTCTTCTTGGCAAAGTCTCACCACTGGAAAGAATAGGTATTTGTAAAGCATAGCACTGGGAGCACCTGATTAACAAAACATAAAATTAGCTGTGTGAGTAAGAGCCATTCCGCCTTCTCTAAATCTTCTGCAATTTCACGTCTATGGTGCGGCCGTGCCTGTGTGGGTTGAGTAAAGGGACATTGGGGATGAGTGATGCATCATAAGGATGGATGATGGGGGATTGGGGATGAGTGATAAGTGATGAGTGACCCTGCTGTTGCGTCACTTTGCGTGTGCTGCATTGCTACTCTCCGGGCCTTTCTGTTTGGCCGATTGGTGATGATTGGTGATAAGTGATTGGTGATGAGTGATTGGTGATATATGATGAATGCTGGGTTGATAAGTGATTTGTGATTGGTGATCAGTGACAGGGGGTGAGTGATTGGTGATGAGTGATTGGTGATGAGTGATGAGTGCTGGGTTGATAAGTGATGTGTGATTGGTGATCAGTGACTGGTGATGAGTGATACGTGTTTGATGATCAGTGATTGGTGATGATTGCTGGGTGATAAGTGATGAGTGATTGGTGATAAGTACCCTGCTGTTGTGTGTGTCACAGTGCCACTCTCCTGGCCTTCCTGGTGGAGCTGCTGAAGAGCTCGGTGGCCATGCAGGAGCAAATGCTGGGAGGGAAGGGCTTCCTGGTGATTGGCTATCTACTGGAGAAGGTGCAGTACCACTGCTGAGGTTTTATATATTACTGTGTGTGTTAACAGAATACATTTTACATCCTGTATTTCTGCCAGGATCAACACTTTACATTTTCATTCTAAATTACAATAACACATTACATTGCACCTTTTGTGTTCCAACCAGTAGCAATGCTGCATGTTGATTGCTCTGCAGTAACCCTGTGTGTTTTACATAACACTTTTAACAGCTTCTTACTGTGGCTCATTTGGTGCTCAGCATTGCAGGATTTTACATCGGATTTCTCTTATTCTTCCTCTCCATTGATTCCGCTGGTACTATGCCCATAGATAGTACAGGTCCAGGGCTTCGCAGTCCCGTTTGCCCACCACAGTTGGTTGTAACGCGTGATCAAAAACAGCCATAACAAACCCAGAGAAAAACAGAATAGAAAGCGAGATGACAAGTCTTCCGGACTTCCAGGGCCATTGTTTTCTAAATCTATTGAAACACAAAGCCTATTCTAAGCCCTTTTCATGTCAAAAGATGCACATATTTGAGCAGAGGGCACCAGGGGATGGTTAGAGATTATTCAGCCCCGCCCCTGACCCGCCTCTCATGACTGGGCGGCGGTGGAAACACAGCTGTCCGGTTGATTCCAGAGGAACGGTTTTTACAAGTGTTCCTGGGAGTGCGGATGGTGCAGGAGCGGTAAAGGACGTTTTTATAGCTCCTGACCTCTGCGGCTTTTTAAAAGCCCCTCCAGACCCCGGGAGTCATCAGGTGCTCCTCACTTTTTCACTCTGCAGCAGCCCTGCCTTTAGCCGTTAGCCTCAGGTAGCGGACAGGCGGCCGAGTCGATGCCTGAAGGTTACTGCTTCTGTGGGGCGTCGCCCGCTGCCGGGCTCTGTGCCGCTTCATCCCAGCCATCTGTTTCAATTATGCTTCCCCGTCACACACACATACTGCATACACACACACGTGTATATACACACACACACACACACACACACAGATATATACACACCCGCACGCACACCACATTCAAACATGCACACACACACATGCACCCGCGCACATGCTCACACACACAGACGTGCACACGTACATAGTGAAATACACTGAAAGGATTGTTTGAATGGAGATAATCCATATTTGCAACCCTTCTGGGGGTTTTCCCCGCTTTATCTTAAAAACAAACGTTGCCGTTAGAAATTATGGACACTGTGGCCAGTATACATTGCCCATATTAAGAATCACCCTGTCGGACTCTGGATGCTGGAATACTGTAGTAATGCTTTCACTGAAGGGGCCACCTGGGAGGCTTGCTATACGATTGAGGCTTTAATCTGTTATTGAACATTTATTATTCTTCTCTATCTTTTTATCTCTCTCTCTCTCTCTCTCTCTCTCTCTCTCTCTCTCTCTCTCGTCAGCAGGAGAAAAAAAGTTTTTCAAAGTTAAACTCACCTGTGGCTTCAAAGTAAAACATTACACAGGATGCTTAAAAAAACAACAAAAGCCGTTATCGCAATATCAGCTCGACCATGTCTTTAATGATTACACCAGCAGGGCTACCAAGTGGCTTATCCTGCCAAAGCATTGCTTTCCAGTACAGTGATGCTTCCCACAGGCTGGTGTCCAACCCTGTCCGTGCCTTTGTCACGATTGGCTGGCAGCCCCGTGGAGCAACGCGTAATTGGCTGTGGTGTCACCCAGGGAGACGGGCCTGACTAGTCTTGCAAGATCGAGTCCTCTGATTGATCATGCACCTGCTGCAGATGAACACACTCCTCAGGCACAATGACTGAGCAGCTCAGCATTTGAACTGCAGAACGAAAGGAAGCCCTGGCTGGTAAACATGTAAACGTGCGCTTCAGAGGAGAGCGTGTGCTTTTGGGCTCTCTCCCAAATTGACAGAGCTTGTTGGTAGTGATATGGAATGGATCCACAAATATCATTGGCCATTCAAAATGAGGGCGTAGCCTGTAAGATCACCGTCCACATGCTCATTGCGAGCTGTGACGTCAGCGGTTCGAAACCGGCCGCGCGACCTGTGTCGTGTGTCTCTCCCTCCCTCTCGCTCGCTCCCATTCTTCCTGTCTCTCTACACTGTACTGTCCAATAAAGCTGGAAAGCCCTAAAAATATTACTTTAAAGAAATTTGTGACAAACAATGAAATGATGATTCGATCAGTTCTGGAAGAGGTGATTGTTTTGCGGCTGATTTTCCCCAGTCGTCCAGGGTCCACATCACCAGGGCAGTCCTGGAGCAGTTCCTGTCCTTCGCCAAATACCTGGATGGCCTGACCCACGGAGCACCCCTCCTAAAACAGCTGTGCGACCACATCCTGTTCAACGCGGCCATCTGGATCCACACGCCCGCCAAGGTGAGAACGGACAGGGGGCGTCACGTGCGGCTGCATGCCCAGGTGTTAGCGCACGCTAACAAACTCCCGTCGATGGCTCACAGCTGCTCTTTAATGGACAAAACAAGTGTGCATTTGTGCAGTGGTTTCCGGGTACTTCCTGTTGGCTGCACCTAAATTCCTACATTCATATAATGTTAAAACATAGAAAGACACAGACAAAAGTATACAAGAACATATAAATCCAGTACAAGAACAGGCCATTCAGCCTACCTAGGTTTTACCTACAAACTAGAGAGTGTCAAGCACTGCATCAAGCCTGGACTTTAATAACCAGGATGTACTGTATACCTGTTTGTCTCTCGCACATATTGCACCTTGCTACTAGAGGTCAAATTTCTATGAGCATCCTAATATACACAAATCCATCTACAGCTCATGCAAGCAGTGCTTGGTGGCTACATTAGGTCCACACTCATGGAGAGGAGAGCATGGGGGATTCATGTTGAGCGGCACAATGATGTTTTGGGTACATCTGTGGCTACTGTGTTTCGGCTCTGCAGGTTCAGAATTGCACTTTACACCTGTAGGGTACGGTGATGATACACCTGTAGGGGACAGTAATAGTCAAGCTGCTGCTTCGTCTGGCTCCGCAGTCGTAATGGCGATAATTGCGACAGATGGAGTTCTAAACCCACATTTGTTTTTTTCCACTGGCAAACTGGCACGCTACTGGGAAGTACATTCCTTCTGTTGTGTGTGTGTGTGTGTGTGTTTATAGATCAGCTATGTTCCGTTTAATTAAGATTAATTGAGATTAAGTTTGCATGTCCCTAGCTTTTGGACAGAGGCATCTGCCACAGGATGAAACTAATGAAGAGAGGTTTGGGCCAAAAACATCCAACGCTTCCTGATTAAGTAGTCAAGGAAGTGGTCTGTGTTTTTTCAGCATATGTGAGCTTCCAGTAGAGGGTCTTGTGATAGAGGTCCTCACTATTTCATGTCTGTGTTTTAAAGGGACCGGCTCATCAGATTTGTTCAGTTAGACATCAGCACCTCTAGTTATTTTGTGTTTTGAACAATGATTTCTTGTCTATTCCTGTCTGTCTGTCTGTGTGTGTGCGTGTGTATATGTGTGCAAATCTGTGTGTGCATCTGCTTGTGCTGGTTTGTGTGTGTGTGTGTGTATATGGACACTATGTGCGTGTGTGCATGTGTGTGTGTGTAACCTTGCCCCCACCAGGTGCAGCTGTCCCTGTACACGTATCTCTCGGCGGAGTTCATCGGCACGGCAACCATTTACACCACCATCCGGCGGGTGGGCACAGTGCTGCAGCTCATGCACACCCTCAAGTACTACTACTGGGCCATCAACCCTGCCGACAGCAGCGGCATCACGCCAAAGGGCCTGGGTGAGTGCCCCATACACTCTACCTCTACCCCCTAATTTATCCTATGCCCTCTACCCCTACCCCCTATCCCCTTCTTCCTATCCAATCTCTTAGCCTCTACCCCTACCCCCTAACTTATCCTATGCCCTTTAACCCCTATCCCCTTCCTCCTCTCCAATCCCATAGCCTCTACCCCTACCCCCTAACTTATCCTATGCCCTCTACGCCTACCCCCATCCCATTCTTCCTATCCAATCCCAATGCCCACTACCCCCTAGCTTATCCAATGCCCTCGACCCCTACCCCCTATCTCCTTCCTCCTATCCAATGCCCTCGACCCATGCACCCTATCCCCTTTCTCCTATCTGATCCCAATGCCCTCTACCCCCTAGCTTATCCAATGCCCTCGACCCCTACCCCCTATCTCCTTCCTCCTATCCAATACCCTCGACCCATACACCCTATCCCCTTCCTCCGATCTGATCCCAATGCCCTCTACCCCCTAGCTTATCCAATGCCCTCGACCCCTTCCCCCTATCCCCTTCCTCCTATCCAATGCCCTCGACCCATGCACCCTATCCCCTTTCTCCTATCTGATCCCAATGCCCTCTACCCCCTAGCTTATCCAATGCCCTCGACCCCTACCCCCTATCTCCTTCCTCCTATCCAATACCCTCGACCCATACACCCTATCCCCTTCCTCCGATCTGATCCCAATGCCCTCTACCCCCTAGCTTATCCAATGCCCTCGACCCCTTCCCCCTATCCCCTTCCTCCTATCCAATGCCCTCGACCCATACACCCTATCCCCTTCCTCCTATCTGATCCCAATGCCCTCTACCACTACCCCCTATCCCCTTCCTCCTATGTTATGCCAAACCCTCTACCTCACACCCCTGTCCTCCTATTCTCCCCCAATGACCTCTACTCCTACAAACTACCCTCTCCTCTCTATCCCATACCTCGTACCCAAACTATTACACCCCACGCAGTGTTCAGGGGTGTCTGAGCGATCTTCGGCAGTCAGCGACAAGGAAAGAGGAAGTGGAGTGACATCATCGATGGGTGGGGGTGTGGGTCTAGGCTGCTTTCCGCATGGAAGAGATTGACGATTAACATTCTCACGGAAGCAAGCATAGGTCAACAGGGTGGCCGCGCTAGAAGTGTAAAAATTGTTCTTGAACCGTCACCCTTCGACCGCCTCTCTTTGTGGATAAATGGCTGTCTGCCATTGAGATTATCTGTGATGAGCCACAAAACCTTTTCAATATTTATACTCATTCATACTGAATGCTTGTAGTAAATTGATTTATATTTATAGGGTGGGTCAGCGGTGCTGTTCTCTCAAGTCAAGGCCAACATTTCGCAAGAGTAATATTTTTAAAAACGCTGACTGCACTAACGTTCTTTCATCTCTGTATTGATGAAATGGCAGCAGATTGGCTAAGGGGAGGAGCGATGGTATCCGTCGCTGCCTCTAGGAATATCAATCTGTGATAATATACGTAGAAGTGGGTATTAATAAATTGTATCTTTAATTAACTACCCAAAGGTGTCACTCATCTCTCATTGATGCTGTGTACACAACCTCTAATGACTTCACATAAACACAAGCAAACAGCACATTAGCATTGATCATTAGTGCCCTGAAAACAAATACAGAATTATTAGGGCTATGAGAGAGGAAGAGAGAGGGAGAGAGAGAGGGAGAGAGAGAGAGAGAGGGAGAGAGAGAGAGGGAGAGAGAGAGGGAGAGAGAGGGTGGGGGCAGAATGAGAGTTATTCTGGATCTGTTTAATCAGTCTGCAGAATACATTGCATTAGAAGCTAGATTTTTGCTGAGGGAGGTTTAAACAGTCTACACAATGTGCGATTTGTTCAGCTTGTCATCTGAACATTTTGCATTATAGGTTTATCTTTGAGGAACACAGCTGAAGGCAAATCATTTTTTTGTATAATGTAAATTCAAAATCAGCCTGATCTGGGCCAATGATGTCAACACTGTGGCTGAGTTGGAACCGGATGAGCCTCTTTACGGGCATTTTACTGTGGGTCCACATTAAATAATTGCGTTGTGAAAAGGCCGCTATGCACAAGGCAAAAGGGGTTGGCATACAGCTTGTCCATGACTCTTCCGGGCCTTTTTGAGGCATAGAACAGGTTGCGTCTCAAGACCTGGTAGCAGCCCCTCTGAATGCCTGATGGGAAATACATCATCGGTAAAGTATTGTATACCGTCACTTCAGTCTCACCTGTATTTAGCTCAACGCATGAGGACAGCGAATGCTGCTGAGAACGGCTTTGCCCGACTGAGAACGCTGCGTTCTTTTGTGGTCACGCCTTGAATTTGTTTGGATGTACAGGCTGTCATGCCTTGAATTGGATTGGATATACGGGATGTCCTGTCTTGAAATGGATTGGATGTACATGCTGTCATGCCTTGAATTTGATTGGATGTACAGGCTACCGCATGCCTTGAATTGGGTTGGAATGGATATACAGGCTGTCATGCCTTGAATTGGATTGGATGTGCAGGCTGTCGTTAATAAAGCCTTGCCAGCTGTACTCACTCTAGTTTTTTCTGCCTTATTTGAGTTTTCCTTTTCAGCCACTTTTCCACAGGGGCACTGGAGTTTAACACATGCTCACGAGTGATGATAGCGCTGCCTCAGTTGCTCGCGACATCGTTCTCAGGAGTTCGCTTGTGTTCAGCGACTGTGCTCTTTTCCAGAGAAACTGGGACAGGTAACACAGATTACACTTTACGCACACAATCCTTTTTATACAGCTGAGTCTTGCTGAAGTAAGTAAGTACCTTACTTACCGTCGCTGGGAATTGAACCCACCACCTTTGAGTTGTAAGCTAAGTCTCAAAAAATTATGCTACACTACCTGGTACATGCTACACTAATTCAATAAAAACAGCTCCGTGTTATTAGCGCGAGTACTTTTGTTTGCTGTTTGTGGATGTTTGAGAGGGGCTGGATGAGTGACTGGATTGATTTTGTGCCTGTATTTTACCCCTATGAAACGATGCCCGATCATACTATTGTACCACTGGAGGGGGGCTTCCATCGTAGTAGCAATGCAGTTTTGGTGCAGCCGTACATTTGGCCCAAGTCTGCTTGGCCAGAGACGCTTTATAAGCCTGACTCTGTCTCTTGCTTTCAGTTGCTTTTTAAAAAAATATCCACCACCCGCTCCTCCCACCCATCCCATGGGAGAAATCTTTAAAGGGTATAGATAGAGGGGTGTACAAGGCCATTTAGGATGACAGACGTGTGCGTGCGCCTTCGAGATTGGGTCCCTCAGCGCGTCCCAAGCTTTCACCGCCGTCCTTGTAATCCGTCTTTTATCCCTTCTTTCTGAGTGGAGAAAGAGAACTTTACATGTATTAATAACAGATGAAAACTCGTATAAGTCAGAGGCGCTGAGCGCTGACAGGGCTGCTATATTTAGCCGCGCGCTACTCTTATCCTCCCTCCAAGCCCCTCCCACCCTCTCTGTGTCGAAGAGCACGGTATTGGCACATTTTTTATTCATTTTATTTCGTTTCCCCCCGCTCCTCTCTTTTTTTTTTAAGTTGTGTTTTTAGGCCTTTTCAGCTTTATTGGACAGCAGTTTTACAGAGAAAGAAAGAATGGCAGAGAGAGGGAGAGACCTGCAACAAAGGTCGTGCGGTCGCATTCGAAGCGCCGACTTCGCGGCTCACAATGAGCACATGGACGGTGCTCTTTTCAGGCTACGCCACCGAGACGCCCCCGCTCCTCTCTTTTTAATTGTACTTCTTTATAAAAACCGTTTCATCAACCCACACTTTTGGAAGTAAACATTGTAACTAAACTTGTTCTGTGTGCACTAGTGGGGTTGTTAGCAAGCTGCTACATGAGGATAGCTTCGGACTGAATATATCAAGCATGCTCAGCAGCGATGCAGAAAAGCGGGACAGAGGGGAGAAATGGGGACGAGTCTAGCGATGTCTGCCGTGACAAATTTAATTCAGCTTTTCCCGTCTGGCAACAGTTTTCCCATGATCCTCCTCTCAGATCTCACATAATGCTCAGCTAACGGCGGAGCGATGCCGTATCTGTTTATACAGCCAGGCAGCCTGCTGGGAGTAAGGAGGTACAGCATGCGGGGACGATTTCACAGTCCCCTCCTGATTTATAGCGTGTGATATTGCCGGCGCAGAGAGAGAGCTTTGCCGCAGTCATCGCCGTCCCTCCTCATTATGAGGACCCGGGAGTGGCATGTGGCTGGAAGGGGAGGGGCAGGCCGGTTTGTTTTACCTCGCAGTTGCGGCTGCTTAAAGACTAGCGAGGTGTCGTGGAAAGACTCTCTCGGGACCGGAGGCGGGCTTTGCGACTGAAGAATTGGAGGGAAAACATTCTCAGTCCCTTTTCTCCAGGCATGTTCTCTCTGGGGGCTTCCTCGTCCTCAGAACTTTAAAGATTGTATATTTATAAAACCTCTTATCCCCCCTCAGTGCAGTTCTGTAGCAGGCCGATGGAAGTCTGGCCTGGTTAGGGTTACCGTCTACCGGGGAATTAGGCTTCTGCTGTGAGCGCTTGGGTGTTCCAGGTACGTTTGGGATTTGTCTGACATAGGCAAGGGAAACCAAACGCAGTGTACAAGAGTATATGCCTGAAGTATATGCCACTTAAACAGAGCGAGAGCTGTGTGCCTGCAGCAAGGCATACATATATATAGTGAGGACTTTGTGTTATGGTTTGCTTATCTCTTTATCTCTCCCCACCTCTCTCTCTGTCTCTCCCGCTTGGTCTCTCTCCCTCTCACTCTCATTCCATCTCGCCCTCTCTCTCACAAACACAGAGAACGCAATGAAAGGGTGATTTAAATAGAGACAATCCGTATTTTCTCAAACCGGCTGCCGCTTTTACAAGCAGTAGCCGAGCTCTGCGTTTAAACCTTTTGTAACAGCGGTGTTTGCAGACGGGCCTCTGTTTGAAGCCGGAGCAGCTCTCGGGAGAGCTGGAGGAGCGAGAGGGGATGGCTACGTTGCTGAATGCTGAATATCAAAAACAAATCCCTCCCTTGTCTAACGTGGCAATGTTAACAGGGCATCCTCCATTATTTATTCTCAACTTGTCAAGTTAAGCTGTTGACGTTTTATTTTTGTTGCTGTTCTTCTGCGGAGTGATTAAACATGGAGGCAGACTAAGAGGCAGTTGGAGACGAGAAGATAATGAAGTGTTCAATTATAGGAAGAGAGGGGAGCTGTTTAAATACAGAGCTGCTTCAGGTAGCTTGCTTTGTCTGGGAAAGTGTTTGTTTTATTCCCTTCAAGCTCTCAGAATAGCAGAAAGCTTTCGAATTAAAGCCATACGTCTCCTCTGTACGTGAACAACCACGGCGGGCACCCACGCGCATACACAGAAGGCGATCCGCACTGGTTATTTCCGCGCTGAACTTTACCCTTAAGGGTCAGCGACGAGCAGCTAATGAGGACTGGAAGCCTGGATCAGGTGGGAAGGGGGGCACGTGGGGGGCTACTCTATGGGAGGCTGTGCCCTTAGATTTTATGCTACTTGGCACCCATTCCTGGCTTATGTAGAAAGAATGCTCCTGATACTTTAGTCTCATGAAAATTCCCCACCATGGTGTCTTGGAATCCAGCCGTGCGACCCTTGTCACATGTCTTTCCCTCTCTCTTGCGCCCCATTCCTCCTTTCTCTCTAAACTGTGCTGTCCAATAAAAAGCTGAAAAAGCCCTTAAAAAATAAGTGGTGGGGGGCATAAGTGTCCCGGAAAGGATTACATTACCAGTGGCATTGTATTTCACTGTTGCTATTTCTTGACGTTTGAAACGGTGTTAAAATAGTCAGAGTGTTATTTGCCTGGGCTCCTGATTTTCCCGCCTTCCTTACCTAAGGTGGACCCAATGGGACAAGGAATGTTAGTGAAGTAGAAAGGTCATTGGGAGAGTCGGCACACCTTGCTTGATTGGTTTCCGTGTGCGTTACTGCAGTGATGGATTTGCAGTGTGTGGGGCTGATCTCTGGTTTCGGCGCGCTTGTCTGGGACCCCGGCTCTGATCTTTATATCCCGCAAAGAGATGATTTGCAATTTCATGTTTCCATGCGCTCCGAACAGATCAATTTGGATAAGAGCGGGAGCAATATAGCGCCACCTGATGCAGAACCTTCTTCCCTGTGTTTTCGCTCCGATAAGGCCTGATTCATCGATTTTCCCCCCGTTTGAATCGCTGCGCGAAATGGTCCTCTTTCATTTTCCTTACGAGTTGAGCAAACAGAATAAAAATATAACGCATTACCATTGGATGAGTGCAAACGGGAGAAGCGGGAGGTTGGGGAGGAGAGCGGAACCGGCTGCTGGTATCGTCGCGTTTTCATCACCTGCTGAAGCTATGTCCTGCCGCATACAAGATAATGTTTGGTCATTACTTAGCGGGAAAGCTCATGTATCAAAATACTATCTGGGAAATCCACTCGGGGGCTAATGGCTTTGAGGCGCGTGGCGTGGGGGGGGGAGTCGTGGGGGACCGGGGAACAAATTGAGGAAGCGCGATAGTGGTGCATCGCGAGGCCGATCTAATTGCCTGTGATTAACGCGGGTGCGCGAGGAGTGATGGCGGGACAGTCGGCTCCGCCCCCGTCAAGCTCCCGTCTTGCCGCAGTGATCCCCCCTCCCTCCAATCTCACTCTATTAATCAGAGTCGTCGCCGGCAGCCAGCGCGGGGGAGGAGACACCTCATTGATTTCAATCGGCCCTCTGAGTCCTCGCCGTTTCCCTCCCAAAAAACATCGCTCGCCGCCAGGCGTCGTGAGAGCGCCCCCGCCTCTTCGTCCCTGTAGCCGCGGGACTGGCTTCGCGGCACTGTCCGCGGTCGATAGGGCAGCCGCCAGGGCCCTGCGTTTTGATCCCAGCCACTAGTTGGAGCGTCTTGGTTAAAAGGCACATTGAGCCGGCAGAGGAGGAAATGAAACAGAATGGAAGCGGCTAGCTGGATGTAACGGCGCGACGGGGAACGCTTTGTACAAGTCGGCTCTTCCAGGGGTCATTGACTTGACGGGTGCTTGGCGCCTTCAGATAAAAGTACTTTCCTGTAGGTATTTTTCAGATATCTATTGATTGAAGCTGGACATGTTTAATGGTCATTTGCAGGTAAATAAAGGGTTGTTTATTCTGAGCAGATGCCGTTTAAAAGCCAGCTGTGTGTTTTGGTTCCCTGAATACGTAATTGTCTTTGTGCAAAACAAAATGTAGAAATTTTGAATGAAAGATGAGATAATGAGTGTGTGATCTCTCTTCCCAGTCACACAGCAGTGGTCAGAAAGGGGTCACTGTTTGTTTTTGTCCTCCCCCTCCCCCACAGTACTAAATACAGTTTTATATGCGTTGCGTTTGAATGGCGTTGACATTTTGTAGCCTGACTTGGATTTCATCTGCGTTTGTTGTGGTGAATGAGCAGGCGAGGCCGCAAATCGATTGCGGTACCGCCACAGCGCATCACTGAAAAAAACGTGTGGATTTATCGGATATCGTCGACTGCGTTTGCTCCATTAAAAACATACGTTGAGAAAGAAAACTGAAAGCGACATTAATGGTTTGTGCTTGCATCTGACTGAAAGGGCTCTGGTGGCCAGCGGTTAGAGGGAGATGCTTCTGTGTTTGTGATGGGTAATCAATGGCGACCTTTACCGTTTCGACGGCGCTTTGTTCTATACTTGTGCACGGGTGTGGTACGGACCTCTATTCTGGTCCCTTCCCCCTTTTATGGAAGTGAAATAGGACAGGGAAAAGAAGAAAAAGTTGGTGTCTGAAGTTGGCTCTGGTGATTTAGCGGTGACCTGGTTGACTTTGGGCAGTCCGCTGTTCTGTCAGTCTGGGCTCGCTGGGTGAGTGATGTATGACGCCTATGTCGCCATCCCGGAGGCAGCTGTTGATGAGAGGCGGCAGGACGGTCCGCTGGCAGACCCCCCCCCCCCTGTTCCCAATACCCACACTTCCTCAGGGGCTGGGTGGCGAGCCGCTCCGTTGGAATTGAATTAAGGGGGCTCGCGGTTGAGGTTGTGCACACGCTCGCGCCGTTAATGAGGCTTCCTTCCGTTGCAGATGGACCCCGGCCGTCTCAGAAGGAGATCATCTCCCTGAGGGCCTTCATGCTGCTCTTTCTCAAGCAACTCATTCTGAAGGTAAGTTCGGCCAATCGGGCGACAGCTTCCAGACTGTCCACCTCCTTCCAGCACCAGAGCTTTTCGGTGACCTAGATTTACGCTTTCTGCTCCTCGGAAATGATTTGTACGCCTTTGGACGGATTTGCCCTTTTCCGTCGTCTGTTTTCGCATTCGAATCCGGCTGTCGTTTCGCACTTTTGCACAAAAGGGATGGAGCGCTTTGAGTTGCACGCCGCAAGGTGCACCGTGGGTAATTGTCAAAAGAAGCGGTAACACGGAAACTTGTTTTCCTAATTCGGGCTCTGCTTTCTGTTGTCGCGAAATGTAAAATGCTGCTGTTTGGTGCGTTTAATGCCGCTGGTTTGCTGGCGCGGGCCTCTCTCGCAAAAGAATCATCTCTCATTCCCCTTTCATTTGGCAGGACTTCAGTCCCCAGGCGTGGCAGAACTGATGTGCTTTTTAGCGCGAAAGCACAGGCGATCTGCAATTCCGAGTCCTCGCCCAAAAAAAACCAATTACTTTTTCCAATCCACTTCCTCCTCACATCAAACCAAGAATTTGGGTTTTCATTAAAAGCGGTTAAAAACGTAAGCTTTCCTCCGTGATGAAAAACAAATGGATGCAACAAGAAAAGTGCATGAAATATTCATTTGAGAAGGCGGCGGCATCTGTCGACTGGAGCGAGGGAAGCTCGCCCCGAAAGCGGCGGGCAGCGAACAGAGCGGTGAAGTCATCGGGAACAAGCGCTCTTCGGTTCCTCTGCGGGAACTATTCATCCTTGCGGGGTCAATATGGCAGCTACTGTGACGTAATGTGAAGTGTCATGTCATGCCTTTCGCTGCACGTCTCGCGTTAAATTATGCGCCTCTTCTTTTTCAGGATCGAGGGGTGAAGGAGGACGAGCTACAAAGCATCTTGAACTACCTGTTAACGATGCACGAGGTGAGTCTGCAGCTGTGGCTCTACCTCACCGCAGTGCGGCTCTCGCGTTGGGCCCATGATAGAGAGGGAGGGGGACTTGGTCTAATTTGGCCCTGTGGTACTGTTTGGACTGAGGTGTGGAAAATTGTGACTGACTCAAGGGTGGGTACAGCAGAGAAGTACAAAGCACTTCTTCAGTTGCATATTTGTGTGTTTGCGCGTGTGCATTTGTGTGTGTGTGTGTGTGTGTGTGTGTACAAGGTGGTGGGGAGGGTGGCTTGGGGACCTTTTCCCCAACATAATATGGTTACACCATTGATTCTCACACAGCATTCTTTAATAAATGAACAACTTGCTTGCTGCCATCAACACCAGCATCTGGCTTTTACATACTCAAAAAGCACAAGGATTTCCCACGACGTCCAACTGCCGATTTTCCTCTGTGATGCAGATTTCCCTCCCAAAAATTCATTTCACCGGACCCGACCATTTTTATTTATATCAAAGGACGTCATTTCTTTTTCCAATATCCGCTGTTTGCTTCGTGTGATAAGGACCGTACCGAATCCATTTTATGCAGAAATCCTCACATTTTACATGCAGGGGAAGACATTCTGTTGCATTGTATGAGGCTACTTATTCACAGCTTTCGGTACACCTTTTAATGTGTCTCCACTAAGCTTAAATTAAATTAAAAATACATTAAAGCAAATAAAAGTACAAAGTTCCTGATGGGAAAACACTTCAATGCCAAATGAAAATCTGTCTCTTTTTGAATGATTTAAACCTCTAGAGCAGGGGTGGGCAACTCCAGGCCTCGCGGGCCGGTGTGTATGCAGGTTTTTGCTGCCACAAGTAAACAATTATTTAATTAGCCCAATCGTTTACATGATCTGATATTTTAATTTATTCTACTTCATATATGAACAGCAGCTAAATGAATGTTATTGTGCCGGTTTGCGGTTGTAGTAGCGTTTTTCGTTATTTAATTTTATTTAGAAGTGGTGATGGGTGTGTATAACAACTAAGCTAATTAAGCCAGGTTAACTGGTGGTAGTAAAAACCTGCATACACACCGGCCCGCGAGGCCTGGAGCTGCCCACCCCTGCTCTAGAGAGTGGTTTGACATTCATATGCGTATGCGCAATGGGGAACCTAATATCAGGTATCATTAAACAAGCGCATCCCTCTTTTATGTGAGGTACGTCCTTTTACAAGGGTCCCTATTCTAATTTAAACTGTGGAAAACAGAATCCCTTTTTACTTGGTTGAAGGTGAATCTGAAGGAGTGTCTGTGTGTGTGTGAGACTGTGCTTGCGTGCGTGCTTGCGAGTTCATTAGTGGGTTAAAACATGATCGCTTATGACCATGTGGATTTCTGGTTTCTCTCTTCTTGAAACCCATAGCAGAGGTTCCCCAAATGGATTTTTCTCAGCTCTCACAAAGTCGTTATTTTTGGGGTCCCCACTGAGAAAGCTGCTCCAATTGTTGAGCCAGCTGGAGTTAGAGTGTTTGTCTGCTTACTGGCTCTCTGAAAGGCCCTGCTGTTATGGCTGTGTCCTCTGTCTCTCGCTAGCTTAGGAACACCACTTTCGTGTCTTTTTCCCCCTTTAGCTTGAAAACAAACCTTGCCGTGAGAGATTATGGACACTATGGCCGGTATGCAGTGCCCATTTTAGGCATCAGACTGTGGGACTCACACCGGCACAGGGATGGTCAGGGTTTGATTCCAGACTGTGGGCTAGTGGAATACTGTAGTAATGCTTTAGCTAAAGGGGCCACCTGGGAGGCTTGTTATACGATTGAGGCTTTAATCTATTATTGAACATTTATTGACCATCTCCGTCTCTCTCGGTCTCCCTCCCACCACCCTCTCTCTCCCTCTCCCTCCCACCCTTTCTCTTTCTTCTTCCCTCCCTCCCTCTCTCCAGGATGAGAACATCCATGATGTTCTTCAACTTCTAGTTGCTCTCATGTCCGAGCACCCCGCCTCCATGATCCCGGCCTTTGACCTGAGGAACGGGATACGGTAAGCCACGCCCACACGTAGCTCCCCCTCAAGCCTGTATGTCCCAGGAGTTCAAATCGTTCACATTTATTGTCAATGAAAATATATTTTTTTTTTTAAATCTGATAAAGATGTTTGTCGTGCTTTTGCTAAAGTATGCTTGCATCCGTTGTGCTGTCCAAAGCTATTTTCTTAGATGGGTGTCTTTGAGAGAACGGCCTTTTTTCTTTGCAAAATTATGCTCCTGTTGATTTGCAACAAGTGATTTGAAGAATGTTCACATTTGGTACAGTTGCTTCCCCAAGAGTCAGAATTTTTTGTCAGAATACAGTAATTTAGATTTGCAGAGGGATGGTAATTGATGTTTTGTGTCCAGGGTTATCTATAAGCTTCTGGCTTCTAAGAGTGAGAGCATCCGGGTCCAAGCACTGAAGGTCCTGGGCTACTTTCTCAAGCATCTGGGCCATAAGTAAGTACCATCTGGGGCCCGGGGTTGGCCCGTGTCTGAGGGCCAGTGTCCAGATGCCTTAGCCCTCCCTTCCATGGGCAGTGTAACCGCATCCCTGTTTCAGTGGTTCATCCCTGTTCACATTGTGACCATGGCTGATGAGCTCAATGCATGTTTGTGTGTGTGTGTGTGTGTGTGTGTGTGTGTGTGTGTGTGTGTGTGTGTGTGTGTGTGTGTGTGTGTGTGTGCACCTCATTTTGTGTGTTTGTGTGTGTGTGCGTGTGCGCTTGTTTGTGCGCGTATGAGCACGTATCGAGACAATTTTAGCTCTGCTTAGCTGTAAATGTAGTATATTAATTTTTATGAATGCACAGTTGGTTTAAGCAGAAGAGCTGGGCCCAGGTAGTGCTTTTGGCGGAATAATTATTTTGGCGGCTCAGACCAAAGGCCGCGTGAGAGGCTGAAGTACCTCGACAACCGTCTTTCACGCAGAGCACCGACGGAGATTTACAATTCAGACCGGCGTCTGTGGAGCTCGGCGAGTAAATAAATAAATGAATGAGAGAGAGAGCGAGCGAGGGAAGAAGGGAGGCACTCTGTACTGAAAGAGTGGACACGGTGCCCCAGGGCTCTCCAATCTTTTTTAAGAGGAAAGAGTTGAAAGGGGATGTGCGCTAGAGATTTATGGATGGCTGGCTGTTTCGGCACCAGTCGCCCCTGCCCCCCCGTCAGTGCCGTAGCCTGGTTTGGCCCGCTATGTGTCAGCCAGAGGAGAGTGCTCCGGGTTCTAGGACTACTCCCGCACTGTCACTGAATCATCTGGAAAAGGAAGCTGCAGTTTGTGAGAGAGGACTTCTGTCATCTGATTGGTTCTCGCCTGCATTACGCGATATGTTAGTTAGCTCCGATCACCTCTTCCAGTTGGAGCCCCACCTATACAGGATCATAATTTATTCGGAGAAGTAACTGACAATTGGTTTATTTGTTAAATCCATCCCAAGAAGTTGGGGATGTGTTTTACGAGTTAAGGTTTATCTTACATTAGAGTGCTTGTGTGTTCAGGTTCATATTACCGTAATATGGATCAAAATCACTGGAGCTGTTTTTGATTTGTCGTTCTTACGTAGGTTGTCTCAGAAAAAAATCCAGGCCATCTTTAAAAATATATGTCCAATAAGAACATTGAGACACAGGCGATATTAAATTTTAACCTCAGCCTTGGGCGGTGAGCGCTATTCGACCTTGCGTGTAAGATTGTATTGTAGTGCTGGTGAAATTATTAGTGTGGAAGTCTAATTTGTGCTGTAATCTTTATAGCATTCTTTTTTCAGCGGGCTTTTAAAGGGCTCCAGTTTACCAACGAAAAGTTTAATTTAATAGATTTTCAGATGTTGCGCGTGTTCCATTGGACTCTCAGCTAGTCAGCTAGCCCGTGGTTGTGTTTGCTTTTCCTTTACCTATAACATGAGTGTGAAGAGTACGCTACTGTGCAGAAACGGACTCCTAATACCCCTGATAACAAGCAGTGGAGTTCAGGGTGTCAACCGATGTGCTTCAGACAGGCACCCGCTTAAAAGAAGAGTGTGGAGGCTAGAGATGAATCGTCTTTTTATTCTCTTTCTCCCCCGAAACATTACCATGGTGTGGAAATGTCTTGTTGCCCATTACTAATCTGCAGTGTCCTCTTGTGTGAAGGCAGTCCGAAGTGCCAAATTTACCGGCGGGTGCCAAAAAGAGGGGGCCCTAAAGCGCCAGAGGCGGCCTCAGCGGTGTTGTCTTGGTTTGGGTGGTTGTTGTGACGAAAAAAAGCTGGTGCTGGGGTTTGTCGCGGGACGAAGTGCTGTCATTGGTCACAGCCTGTCCCCGACTCCCTCTTCTTCACACCCACCCCCCGGCGACCGCGTCCGCCGCCAACATTGCCGCGCTCGGCGGGGTTAACCCGCACCCTTTGGGAGGGGACGAGCTGACGCGAGTCCTGTTCTCGTATCTCGCGCAGGAGGAAGGTGGAGATCATGCACACGCACAGTCTGTTCACTCTGCTGGGGGAGAGGCTGATGCTTCACACCAACACTGTGACCGTCACCACCTACAACACGCTGTACGAGGTACGAGAGTCCGCTCCCCTCCCGACCGTCACCACCTACAACACGCTGTACGAGGTACGAGAGTCCGTGCCCCTCCCGACATGCCCGCACGGTGCCCAAGAGCTTCACAAAGAAGCGCCGGCCTTTGAACCTGACCCTTTTCTCATCTTCATCTCAAATACCCCTTCTTTACACACTTATAAAGTAGCATTGTCCCTACTCATCGTTGTTTGCCACCATGTAAGCACCATAATGTATGATATGAGGTAATATTACTCTTATAGACGGATCACTATTAGGGTGTACATGTCAGTGTAATTTACATACAATATATTGCTCTTAAGCATTTATTTCACACTACGTGTAGCCTATGTTAAAATAATAAATGTTTTAAGCCTGTATTTCTTCAGCTATATCTCTATATCTTTAGCTGAGGGCTTGCCTATAGTGCTCTTGTTTTCTTTGCGTCACTATCCTGTATCTTAACAATATGGCCAACATTGCTGTGGATAAGAGCAGCTAATTAATTAATTATTCAATAAATACAAGAACTGAAATGACCTACAAGAGCAGCGGGTCTGTGCAGCCGTGACTGAGTGACGGATGTGTGACCGATGTTGCGCTCTGCCCTTCCTCAGATCCTGACAGAACAGGTGTGCACGCAGGTGGTGCACAAGCCTCATCCCGAACCAGACTCCACGGTCAAGATCCAGAACCCGAGTACGTCTCCTCCGCCAGCCCCGCCCCCCTCCTCCCACCTCCCTCACTGTCTGCCCTGCTGCCGGAGAGCGAGAGGCGCAGGGCCGGTCGTGCAAACACCCCTAAATCGGTACAGACAGGCGCGCGTCTCCCCCTTGAGTGGTGGTTGATGGTGTTGTCTAGCAGCGGCTTGGAATATTGTTGTATCTCTCTCCGGTGGCAGCTGTTGTCAAGGCGAGTTTAGAATCGTGTGTAGCTGTAGGCTGACGCCTTGCAAAAGCCACTCTCTGCTGTCATTAATTCTGAAGGCGGTATGTCAGTGTTGTTTAGCCGAAGACTGAAATATGTGCCTCTCGCAGGTATACATTCCGAAAGCTTAAAGAACGTTTTCAGTTCTCTGTAGGTCATCTGTGAACCTTTTTCCTGGTGTCAGTGATTGTGAGGTGTCTTTTTTTTTTTAGTTGTGTTGCAGTCGTTTGGCCCGTCTCTCTTTCTCTGGTGTCAGTGACTGTTAAGGTGACACGCAGTATATCAGTAGATCGGTTATTGTTGTTGGTGGTTCTGAGGTAACGTTTGTCAGTAATGTAGGTGACACGCAGTATATCAGGCGATCGGTTATTGTTGTTAGTGGTTCTGTGGTAACGTGTGTCAGTAATGTAGGTGACACGCAGTATATCAGTAGATCGGTTACTGTTGTTAGTGGTTCTGAGGTAGCGTGTGTCAGTTGTGTAGGTGACATGCAGTATATCAGTAGATCGGTTATTGTCGTTAGTGGTTCTGTGGTAACGTGTGTCAGTAATGTAGGTGACACGCAGTATATCAGTAGATTGGTTACTGTTGTTAGTGGTTCTGAGGTAGCGTGTGTCAGTCGTGTAGGTGACATGCAGTATATCAGTAGATCGGTTATTGTTGTTAGTGGTTCTGAGGTAACGTGTGTCAGTAGTGTATCGATAGGTTTACCTTTTCCTCGCTTTTTGTTTGTGGTGTCAGTGATTCTTTAAGGTGACTTGCATCAGCAGGCTGACTGTTATCTCTCCATGGTGTCAGTGGTCCTTCAGTGGGTTTACCAGTATCTGTCCATCTGTGTCTCTCTCTTTCTGCACTGTTGTCTGATTCTGAGGTGTGTCAGTGCTATAGCGGTATGTTGACCCGGGTCAGTGTCTCTCACTCTGGTGTCAGTGATTCTGAGGTGACTTGTATCAGTGCTATAGCGGTATGTTGACCCGGGTCAGTGTCTCTCACTCTGGTGTCAGTGATTCTGAGGTGACTTGTGTCAGTGTGATAGCGGTATATTGACCCGGGTCAGTGTCCCTCTCTCTGGTATCAGTGATTCTGAGGTGACTTGTGTCAGTGCGATAGCGGTATATTGACCCGGGTAAGTGTCCCTCTCTCTGGTATCAGTGATTCTGAGGTGACTTGTGTCAGTGTGATAGCGGTATATTGACCCAGGTAAGTGTCCCTCTCTCTGGTATCAGTGATTCTGAGGTGACTTGTGTCAGTGTGATAGCGGTATTGATAACGGTATTTTGACTCGTGTCCCTCGCTCTTTCTGGTGTCAGTGATTCTGAGGTGACACTGAGGTGTCAGTGCTGCCGCTGTATGTTGACCCATGTCCCTCGCTCTCTCTGGTGTCAGTGATTCTGAAAGTGGTGGCGACGCTCCTGAAGAACGCCACACCCAGCACGGAGCTGATGGAGGTGCGACGCCTCTTCCTGTCGGACATGATCAAACTGTTCAGCAACAGCAGGGAGAACAGACGGTGAGGAGAGCTTCTTCCCTCCTCTTTGAGCAGTTAGTGCTGTCATTCATGTATCAAAGCAGACACTGTTCACCCTCTTTGTTTCTCTTTTAATGGGCTCCCCAGGATGCTGTATCCGCCTTTATCTCTTCTCACATTCACTACAGCAGATGTTGCTCAAACACCCATACTAACACGCCCACGCATTGCACATACACGCACGCACAGACACACACACACACACACGCTCACACACACATACACACCTCTGCATGCAAGCATACACACATTCACACATGCACACACACACACACAAAATCTCTTTATTTGCGCTTCAGCGTCAACAGTGTCAATCTCCCATACAATGTCATGAGAGGTCCGTCTTTGCCTTTTCCATGTGTCAGCCAGTCAGTCAGTATTGATGGTTTTATCCAGCAGCATTACGATGCAGGATGCTTCAGTTGTTCTGTCAATACCATAGAGCTTACAGCTTACACGTTATGTTTTATCGGACGTACGAAAGTCTCTGGCAAGCCGATCAGGAATCAAGTATTTCATGAATGTTTGAATAAGAGGCTAGCTGTGAGTTGGATTATTGATGGGGATGTGGTGTTTATTCCACGCGGCAGGTGTTTGCTCCAGTGTTCTGTGTGGCAGGACTGGATGTTTTCTCTGGGTTACATCAACCCCAAGAACTCGGAGGAGCAGAAGATCACCGAGATGGTCTACAACATCTTCCGCATCCTCCTGTACCACGCAATCAAGTACGAGTGGGGCGGCTGGCGCGTTTGGGTGGACACGCTCTCCATCGCTCACTCTAAGGTGAGGGGGCGGCGGCCTCCGTCCGGCCTCAGGAAATGTTGGGGAACACTGCCCTCTTGTGTTTGGGAGGTGAAATTCACTTTGACTTTTGGCACCTGCTGACGCCACTATGTTATCCACGAGGCTGCTGTTGAACCTGAGCCCAGAGTTGTGTTTGTTTTAACAGTAGCTTACAGTATGTGGAGCCACTTCACACTGTTATGTGAAGAGAGACTAAACAGAGTTCAGAAATGTATCTATTAACACAAAATGATTACCAACCAACATTGTTTTTTGTTACTGAATTGTATTTTTCCATGATACGTAAGGCATGTACTTCATTGCTGCTTTATACAGTTAAACAGAAGTGAACATCTCTGTGCCTGTACACTATTTTCAGTGCATGACGATAAAGAGACAGTGGCTGTCATGCACATAAAATAATAAAACGATAAAAAGCAAGGCTGTGGCTTCTCTGTGGTCTTTGTACCCTCCAGTGCCTCTAGTGGTTATATTTTGGTACTGCAGGAGCTGCTCACTTCACTGAGTGAAGAGTGAGGAACAAACACTCTTATTGGGCTGCCTCTCATTGCCACAGCCAAAAACATTGAGAATGTCAAAGGGTCATGCCGCCTTCTTGGATGAAGTATTCTGATACCTCATATTGTGTGTGTGCGCCGTGTGAAGACGGCAGAAAAATAGGCCATCTGTATCTCCCGTTTCTCTGTGGTGCTCAGTTATCTCTGTGTCTGGCAAGAAATCACATCTTAGGTCCAGGTGGAACTGGTCATATTATGTTTTGGGGGGAAAAAATAAGTAAATGGGCCATCACAGTGGCGGTTATTATTGCCAGCTCAGTAGCTGTGACAGTACATGACATGTTTGATTGCAGGAGTAGGGACTTATTGTCACCGATGCGTGAGGATTTCTCCTGGGGGTGGGGGGGTGGGGGGGGATGGGGAGAGAGAGCGGGATAGCGGTATGGGCGGTACTCCTCAGAGGGGATGTTGTTTAAGAAGCTGTGGAGCGGTGATAATGAGTCAGCAGTAATGATGCTCCTGTGCGCCTTCTCCTCCTCCCCCCCAGGTGACGTACGAGGCCCACAAGGAGTACCTGGCCAAGATGTACGAGGAGTACCAGCGGCAGGAGGAGGAGAACATCAAGAAGGGGAAGAAGGGCCTGGTCAGCACCATCTCCGGCCTCTCCGCCCAGGCCTCAGGGATCAAGGGCACCATCGAGATCCGCGAGATTGACGACAACTCGCAGACGCAGACGCCCGAGAGCGAGGCCGACTACCCCGAGAACGGCGACTCGCGAAACCTGCTGGCGGAGGCCAAGGGCCCGGAAGAGGCGTTGGCCGGGGTGGAGCGGGCGGTGGCCGGCGTCCGGGTGGAGGTGCATGACCTGCTGGTGGACATCAAGGCGGAGAAGGTGGAGGCGACGGAGGTGAAGCTGGACGACCTGGACCTGTCGCCTGAGACGCTGGTGGGTGTGGGGGTGGCGGAGAACGGGGCGCTGGTGGAGGTGGACTCGCTCCTGGACAACGTGTACTGCGCCGCCGTGGAAAAGCTGGGCGGCGGCGGGGTCAATGGCGAGAGCGCCGAGGACAAGAACACGGGCCCACTCATCACGCTCGCCGACGAGAAGGACAGCGTCCCCAGCAACAGCGGCTTCCTGTTCGGGAAGGTGGGTGGTGGGCCCGAGCTGACGCCTGCTGAGCCCCTGGTGCTGCCCAGCCCCGAGCCGCAGGTCCACACCAGCGCCAGCGATGACCTGGGCCTGCTGGCGCACATGACGGGCAGCTCGGACTTGGCCCCGCCCGTCAGCATCCTGGAGGACGCCGAGTTTAAGCTGCGCTCTGCGCTCGAGGACATCGATGGCATCGGCGAGCGGGCCGAGTGCATCGCCGTAAAGAGCGGCGACGGCGCCGAAGCGGTCGCCATGACGATGCAAGCCGACTGTTCTTCCGCCAAGGCGGGGGGCGGGGCTGACGCAGCCAGCACCATCTCCGATACGGAGCAGTCCGACGACGGCAAAGACAAGGAAATCAAGAAGATCCAGACCACTGCCACCACACAGGTACAGTACCTGGAACCAGATGTCTATCCGCTGTCTGTATGACCTGCCTTATTGATTCTCAGTGTAAAATGACAGTTGGCGGCCAAGTGTGTTGTTTACAGAGTAGACACAGATGGTGTGAATTGTAAATTAGCATTTGATAACTTTACAGTAGTGGTTCATTTGCTCGGTTTTCTGTAGACCTAGTGGACAAACCTTGCTACTGCAGGTGTTTGGTCGGTGAGTCTGTGAGCGAGGAGCACTGGCTCTTCTTTCAGTTGAACGCAAGAAAATATCACCGCAGGCAAAGTATCTGGGACCCTCTAAATATGTGTGGATTGTACGTGGCACTTTTGTGTCAGAAGCATAAGAAAGTTAAGTCGGTACAGCTACCCAGAGATCACTGTAAACATAGATGCCATTGTAGAACAGAGGTACTGAGCCACAGACTCGGAGGGAAAACGGAGAGCCGTGCCGTGCTGCATCCCCCCTCCCGTGTCCTGCTCCTCAACTGATTTGTGTTGGACTGAAAGAATGTTTAATAACAGCATGACTGTGCCCGGGCCCAGTAGACACATTACGCCGTCAAACAGTCATCTTTAATGGAGGCTTCTTGCCAAGCTGGGGACGGTTCTCTAGGGAGCAGGAAAGAGGCTATTAATAAACCGCTAAACTTGTGCTGGGAGAGATAAAGGAGCCCAGAGAAGGATGAAGGTGCACTTGCTCAGCCGCCACTTCCTCTTTGTACCGCTGTATTTCCTGCATCTAATAAAGGTCGAAGCGTCTTGACCCAGGAAGTGATTCTAGTGGAGGGCAAGGTTTTATTTTTATTTATTTTAAGAGGCCTACCTTCTCCTGCTTGCAGTCTCTCAGGTTTATGTTTTTCGAGCGTAAACGCTTCGTGTTCATTGCCTCTACGTTCCACATCCACTACCTTCCTTACGTATCGTTTAATTATACCACGATTACATTTTTATTTCACACAATGCATTCAACACACAGCACAGTGTACATGTTATTTTGACTTACATTAAACACGTCTGTTTCATATTTGAACATAATAATTACAGTAAATGTCTTCGCTCGGGGCGCATTGTGGGCTCAGAGACTGATAAGTGGTGTGGTGGAAGGGGCGCGGTGGGGTTTTGGGAGATGGCTGCAGGTTAACGGCGGCTCTGTACACTACCCCTGTCCCAGACTCTGCACGGACGCATGGCCAGTCAGATGGAGCGGGACCTGCGGGTGGACCTAGGGTTTCGGGGCATGCCCATGACTGAGGAGCAGCGACGGCAGTTCAGCCCCGGCCCGCGCACCACCATGTTCCGCATCCCAGAGTTCAAGTGGTCACCCATGCACCAGAGGCTGCTGACCGACCTGCTCTTCGCCCTGGAGACTGACGTGCACGTCTGGAGGAGGTCAGTGACAGCCATCACTGCGCTCAGCAACGTTTACAGCGTGTTTTAGTTTCATCCTTTTTATTTTGTCTGTATTTTTATATCTTATATCTATATTACTTCCTTATTTTTGCTCTCTAACATTTAACTAACCTGCAAACTGGATCGCTATTTACGACCGTTTTTGTTGGTAAATCTGTGAATTACTGCAAAATAAAGCAACAGAAATTTGGAAAAGTTGGTTAAACGCATACACGTCTAAAAATAATGTCAACAACTGCTAATGCCACATTTGAGTTCTGAAAGGAAAAAATATTTTTGTTATTTATCTAGATATTTACTTATCTAAATTAAAATGTTCCCCAATAACTTGGCATTATTTCCATTCTCCATAAATTAAAAGTAAAGTCATGTAAAAGATATGTTGTCCATAAAACAACTTGGAATTATTTCCTTTCTCTTTAAATTAAAAGCAAAGTCATGTAAGCAAAAATTCAGATTAATGTCGTGAAAATGTGTAAAGTAACCCGTGTGATAAATATTCTCCTTTTTTCCGCTCTTCTCTTTGCAGCCATTCAACCAAGTCAGTCATGGACTTTGTGAACAGCAATGAGAACATCATTTTTGTACATAATACAATACACCTAATTTCTCAAATGGTAGACAACATCATCATTGCCTGTGGAGGAATACTGCCCCTGCTGTCCGCAGCCACGTCTCCTTCCGTAAGTGGGAGTCAGCCTCCTTCCCCTGGCCTCTTACTGCCATCTACTGGCAGTCATGTGTTACTGCATACTGAGTAAAGCGCATGCAAATTAAATGGCACCCAAGGTTGTCTTCTGACGAAATTACCAATATTTCAGCTTACTGTCAAATTATTGTGCAATTATTTAAATTTTTGGGGGGTTAAATTGGATGGTAAACAAATTCAATAAACAAATTCAAATTGAGGAAGTTTTTGGGTTGGACCTACCTCTTCCATGTCTCTTTATAAAACTGATGACAATTGCTTGATGTGTCCAAGCAATGCTTTCCCTGGGTTATCTCGTTTGAGGTCAACCATAGGTGCCGTTTAAGGGCTCTGAGAGAAGGGCCTCATTGGGTTTAGCTCCATATGCCTGGCTTCATCCAGCTGTGCTTCTATAGGTTAGCTTTACCTTGTCTGGGTTATATTCTGCACATTTAGCTTTCTTTTTTTCATTAACTAATGAACTAATTAGTTAACTTTCCTTTTTTTCCATTAACTGTACACTCTTCCTGACTATCTAGATTTGCTTCGTCCTTGGCCAGTGATCTTTTTTCCATCTTTAATCTTTTTTGTGTCGTTGTTTTTTGTGTTTGTCCTATTCTGTTGTTCGTTTCTGTCTGTTGCATGTCCAGAGTTCTAAGGTTAGTACCAGCACTGTAAGTTTCATTCTTTTATATTTTTCTAACACTTCTTCCTACTGTGCTTCTCGTCTAACCTGCTTGCACGACTAAAGGCCCATTGCTTGTTTTTAGATGCAGCTTTTTTTCTTGAAATTACACTGAAAACGCTTGTAACAGAAATGTCTGGTATATACTGGTGTTTAATGACAGTTTGCCTTTGTGTTATTATTGTGATTAAAAAAACCCACAGGAATCACGTTTTGGGTGTGGCACACCTGTGTATTACTTACCTGTGTTGGTTAATAATGGGCTTTAAATTCTCCGTTTTCCACCATGGCTTAGATTCAGTGTAGCTTTTAAAATTGGGTTCAGTCTTATGGTAATTGAGCGAGCCTAGCAGCCGCAGTCGTGTATAGATTCACACGCTGGCTATAAATATGAATGCAAAGCCTGCAGGACTCTTAGCCTCATTAGCTTCATCCATCTTGAGCTCCACACCCAATGGCTCAGAGTCAGTACTCAGCCGGATCAGTCATGGTAAATCCATGGGACGTATAGATCATTAATAAACGAATAGATCTTATTCACCGACCTGGGGTACGTGTTCACCTTCATGCCGCTTTATGGGTTTTTCTTGCCAAGTGGAAAGCCTGCCGTCAACCTGGCTAACAGCGGGCCTAATGACCTGGATGACCTCCGACCTGCTGTTTGAACTCATTCAGAGCAGCCAGGCTTAGAGGCTTTCTCATCCTGCGGTACTGCTTCAGGTGTCTACCTGCTGATGATGGGACGGCTGCAGCGCCCCCCAGAGGGGCGGCATGAATCACACCTTTGACCAGTGGTCCCTAGCCCTGTTCCTGGAGCTCTACCGTCCTGTTGGTTTTCAAAGCACACCTCATTCAACAGCTAGAGATCTTGTTGAGCTGCTAATTGGTTGAATCAGGTGTGCCACATTAGGGTTGAAATGAAAACCTGCTGGATCTCGAACGAGGTCGGGGACCGCTGCCTTAGACTCTCGCTGTGTCCCAAATCGCATACTCCCGTCCTTTGCACTACCGTACTTCGCTATGGACTCACATGGATGCGCGTGCTCGCTACGCGTGCTCGGAGCATGGAAGTATGTGATTTGGGACACAGCCTCTGTCTACTGAGCGCAGGACACTCCACTAAAACCTCAACGTTCGATCATATCACTGTCCGCTTGTTCGATTTTTACTTCACTTTTGTTTGGTTAACATAAATGCTGTTAAGCCGGCACCTGAAGGAGTCTAATCACATCTAATCATATCTTTAAATGTTGAAAATATTTTTATAGCATTAGATGTTCTTAGTTTTGTCATATACTGTATTTTATGATAGTTTTATCATATAAAAAATAAAAGTCTGATGGAATCCGGACCATGCCAGTGCCGAAAGTGGCCGGCAGCTCCACAAGGCAATGCACAATTTAAAAAAATAAATAAATAAATAAATGTAAGTAAATAATAAAAAATAAAAGTTAGTGTGGTCGAGTACTTTTTCCCCCTCATGTTCAGTTGCCGTTGGAAAGCAGCCGTGCGTAAGTGTAAGTGGTTCTGGTGATGGGCAGGATTGTTCTTGTGAGAGGCAGTCAGGGGACCCGCTGTCTCTCTGAGTGAGCAGTCAGCCAGGAAAGGAGGATGTTTAAAGTTGTCTCCCCTCTCTGTCGGACGCAAAGAAAGGAGACGCTCGCTCTCAAAAGGTGGGAAAGAGTAGCGAGGCCCCCCCAGTGTCAGAGACTGCGGCCCTCGCGAGCCCCGCGGGCGAGGTGGGTAACTGCCTGGGTCGTGACCCTGCCCCCGCCAACGTATCCCACCCTCCTCTTTAGCCTCTTCCTCCCTCTGTCTTTCAGCTGACAAAAAGAAGTGAAACTTCAGTGTTAATAAAGGCAGTGTACGTGCCCCCTTTACACAGTCCCCTGTTTTTCTGCCCATAAGAAATAACAAGCAGAAGAATAAGAAGCATTTTTACAATCCTGTTAAGTTCACCCCTTTATCGTTTTGTCATACTTCCTGCGATGTAAAATTGTGAGTTACTATTTTCCAGTGACCTCCCAACAGTTACCTAGAGTAATTGCGTTTTTAGCTCAACAGAAAGCATCTGTGTGCGCGCTAATGAGTTGTTGAGAGAGGAAGAGGCTTTGGGTAGGGGACACTTGAGCACACAAACACTAACCCCTCTGCACTTAACCCCCACCCCCCCACACGTGATGATTACTGCACACTACACCACTTATAACCTCACTGTTCAGGTGTAACTGCTGAGCCTTAGGCTGCAACGGGGGGTTTATGGTTCCGGAGGCATTGCGATGTATCGACCCCTTATTGGATATAACGCTATCACATGCTTGAATTGTGAATTACACTAGATAGCTAATGTTAGCTTGCTAGGTGGACCCACTTACAAACCTAGCAAAGTTATGAAGGGGAATATGGTAGACCTAACTACCTAGCTAGCTATGTATCTATGAGTGATTTAGGTATCTAATGTCAGCTAGTTAGGTATCAAAATATAGCTTGATTTTGAGCTGGTAAAGCCACGTTAAATCCGATTCTATCCAATTCACATGTTGGATTTATCTTGCTTGCAGTGCTGTAATAACTTATTTAGCCAGCAGGCTACTAACAGGCAAGAATCTCATACATGAATAGGAAGATACGTACGCAAGTGTAAAAGTGCGTTGGCGTTCTATGCAGTAAGTGGTCGATCACATGCCCCCGGAACCGGAAACGGGGATACAGCCTGAGCAGTTACACCGGCATCAGCCCGTGTTCCACCTGTAGCCTCTGTGTCACCTGACTTCTATCGGTTCAATCACATGGCTCTGGACCTCTTCCGTCCCACCCACCCTGCATGGTCTACCATTAATGGTGATGAAGGGTATTGTTTTGAACGGTCACACAGTGGTTTATGTTCTAAGCCTCTGTTATATAGTCACTTTTAGAGCCTGTCTGCTTCCTGCTCACTTCAGTCAGAGTTTTGTTGCTCTCGCCAAAGCTTTGATTGTAACAATTGTTAGGTTAACGTCACATTTTTTGATTATAGGTTTTGTGTTTCTGAGAGTACACTACTGTACGTTGCATAAAAGCGTCTGTCAAGTGATTGTAATGAAGTGCAATCTCACCAGAATAGGCCACAGTAGGACTTCCGCTCTTACCGTAGGCCGTGCAACGCGCCGTACTGTTGACTCTGGGATTGAGTGTGTTAGCGCATATACCATCGCTCTCACCTACCTTTGTGAAGCTGTGGTAGTCCGCAGAGAGACACCGCCGTGATTGAGGCTGTGTCTGTGTTGATCTGCCTGCAGACGGAGCTGGAGAGCATCGAGGCCACGCAGGGCATGTCCTCGGAGACGGCCGTCACCTTCCTCAGTCGTCTCATGGCCATGGTGGACGTGCTGGTGTTCGCCAGCTCCCTGAACTTCAGCGAGATCGAGGCCGAGAAAAACATGTCCTCCGGCGGCCTGATGCGTCAGTGCCTGAGACTGGGTGAGTGAGTGAGTGAGTGAGTGTGTGTGTGTGTGTGTGTGTGTGTGTGTGTGTGTGTGTGAGTGTGAGTGAGTGAGTGTCAGTTTGCTTGAATAGACTGTGTTTGTGTGTGTGTGCGCGTGTTTCTATATTGATGTTCTTGTATCCAGGTCTGTCTCGCTCCACTAATGTGATATTATTCCTGAATTAATTTGAAGCTTTATTTCAGCTACATTTATTTCATAATTAAGAGAGAGGTTAATCAGTTATCAAGTCATCATGTTGTGTCCTGCATTAAACATAGTCCACAGGACCCTGCAGTCTACGTCTTCTTCTCTTCTTCTCTTTTCCTGTTCATCATTTCATTTTTCCACCCCCCACCCCCCCTCCTCATTTCCCTTCTACTTTATTTCCCTCCATCCTTGTCAATCCTTCTTTTTCTCCTTCTCTGCAGTTTGTTGTGTGGCTGTGAGAAACTGTTTGGAGTGCAGGCAGAGACAGAGGGACAGAACGACCAAATCCTCCCTCCCAAACAGCAAGACCCAGGAGAACCTGCAGAACATTCCGCCTGTCAGCAAGGTACCCCCTTGCTTGCACCCCCTCACAGCCCTCTGTCTGCCCTCTATCTGCCCTCCCACTGCCCCCTCACACTACGTTACTCTCTGTTACACTTCCAGAACATTTCTGTTGTCTTTATTACTAAACCATTACAGCTTTCTCTGTTCCTGACCCATTACAACTGTTATGAATCCGTTACAACTCTATTGCTAAAACTCTATATCAGAGATACTCAAATCTGGGCCTCGGGCCTATAGTGCTGCAGGTTTTCTCTTTCTCTTCTGTCACTAATTGGCCAGAGATTACACTCACCTGGTGTGTCAGGTTTCAATCTGTCCCTGATTAGAGAGGAGGAATGAAAACCAGCCGTACTACTGGCCCCCGAGGGCCAGATATGAGTATGCCTGCTCTATATACTATGAAACCATTGCGACTGCCTCTGTTGAACTTTTATTGAAGCGTTAGGCCTACATCTCTGTTGCTGTCTGTTTCAACCATTATCTCATTTAATAAACCATTACACCTTTTTCTATTATAATTTTAATAAATCATGATATTTCTATTAAACGTCTACTACAACTCTATAACACTTTTACTAAACCAGGGGTAGGCAACCCTGGTCCTGCAGAGCCGCAGGGTCCGCTGGTTTTTGTTTTCACCTTAAATACAGCAACTGCTTAAACCAAAGAAACCAGGTGAGGTGAGTTAACTGTGCAATCAACTGCTTTAATTGATCAATTAAGTGGCGAGTAACAACAAAAACCAGCAGATCCTGCGGCTCTCCAGGACCAGGGTTGCCTACCCCTGTACTAAACCGTTATAGCCCTCTATTACACACCTGTTAAAGTTCTATTACATGTTTACTAACCCATTATAGCCCTCTATTACACATCTGCTAATGTTCTCTATTACACTCTTGCTAAACCACTGCAGCTGTATCTGCCCTTCAACTGCTACTGCACGTCATTAGCCATTATTCACTGCCCTCACACTGCATGACACGCGGCACAGTGGTGCAGTGGTTAGCACTGTCGCCTCGCAAGAAAGAGGTTCTGGGTTCAAATCCCGGTTTTGGTCCTTTCTGCGTGGAGTTTGCATGTTCTCCCCGTGTTCGCGTGGGTTTCCGCCGGGCACTCCGGTATCCTCCCACTGCAAAGACATGTATGTCAGGTTAGGTAAACTCCTGCCATTGCCCTTGACCAAGGCACTGGCCTCAGAACTGGAGTTGGTCCCCGGGGGCTGCACTGTGGCTGCCCACTGCTCCTAAGTAGTTAGGATGGGTCAAATGCAGAGGACAAATTACCCCACGGGGTCAATAAAGTATAACTTAACTTAACTTAATGACACGCCCCCATCATAGCCTGATAAATATGTCCCTTAACATCAGTGTAATTACACACTGAGCCAATAAGCAAGATATATTTGACTCTTAGATATGGGGCTGAAATTACATTGCAGGCGCTCTTGTTTCTTATTAATGTAATGTTTTAATGTTATTAATGTAAAATGTTGGACCGTTTAACTGTGTGCTTTTTATTTTGTTTGTTTAATGTGTTCAGCAATTTTATACTCTCACAAGGAACGTCATCCTTGAATTTTAATTCCAGTGAATACAATAAGTGTTTACTTCTCACATTTAAAACTGTTTTCACCTGTTGTCAGTTTTCCAAGTCTCATTCCATCTCTGATCTTCTCGTTGAGTATTTTCACAGTGTGAGTCCGCCTTTGTTGTCAGGAATAGCTCGTGTTTAAGTGGTAGATGACAGCATGAGAAAGGAGTGTTGGGCTTGTTCTATTCAGAGGGGGGTTTGAAAGATGTGCTGTTGTACAATTTTGTGCTTCAGACTCCTATATAGAATGTCCCCAGTATATGGTTCTACTGTTGTTGTTTTTTTATTATGTTTTTGCTTTAGACTACTATAGAGAATGTCTGCAGTTTGTGGTTCTACTGTTTTTTGCAGACTACCATAGAGAAAGTCCCCAGTATCTGGTTGTGTTGTGTTTTGCTTAGGCTACCATGGAGAGTGTCCCCTGTTTGTGGTTGAACTGTTTTGTGCTTAGACTACCATAGATAATGTTTCCAGTATGTGGTTGTACTGTTTTGTGCTTAGGCTACCATAGATAATGTTTCCAGTATGTGGTTGTACTGTTTTGTGCTTAGGCTACCATAGATAATGTTTCCAGTATGTGGTTGTACTGTTTTGTGCTTACGTTACCATAGATAATGTTTCCAGTATGTGGTTGTACTGTTTTGTGCTTAGACTACCATAGATAATGTTTCCAGTATGTGGTTGTACTGTTTTGTGCTTAGGCTAACATAGATAATGTTTCCAGTATGTGGTTGTACTGTTTTGTGCTTAGAATACCATAGATAATGTTTCCAGTATGTGGTTGTACTGTTTTGTGCTTAGACTACCATAGATAATGTTTCCAGTATGTGGTTGTACTGTTTTGTGCTTAGGCTAACATAGATAATGTCCCCAGTATGTGGTTGTACTGTTTTGTGCTTAGGCTACCATAGATAATGTTTCCAGTATGTGGTTGTACTGTTTTGTGCTTAGACTACCATAGATAATGTTTCCAGTATGTGGTTGTACTGTTTTGTGCTTAGGCTAACATAGATAATGTTTCCAGTATGTGGTTGTACTGTTTTGTGCTTAGGTTACCATAGAGAATGTCCCCAGTATGTGGTTGTACTGTTTTGTGCTTAGGTTACCATAGAGAATGTCCCCAGTATGTGGTTGCACTGTTTTGTGCTTAGGCTAACATAGATAATGTTTCCAGTATGTGGTTGCACTGTTTTGTGCTTAGGATACCATAGATAATGTTTCCAGTATGTGGTTGTACTGTTTTGTGCTTAGGATACCATAGATAATGTATCCAGTATGTGGTTGTACTGTTTTGTGCTTAGGATACCATAGATAATGTATCCAGTATGTGGTTGTACTGTTTTGTGCTTAGACTACCATAGATAATGTTTCCAGTGTGTGGTTGTGTTGTGTTTTGCTTAGGCTACAATAGATAATGTCCCCAGTATGTGGTTGTACTGTTTTGTGCTTAGGATACCATAGATAATGTTTCCAGTATGTGGTTGTACTGTTTTGTGCTTAGGCTACCATAGAGAATGTATCCAGTATCTGGTTGTGTTGTGTTTTGCTTCGGCTTCCATAGAGAATGTCCCCAGTAACCTTTCTTTTATTAAGGATCCTGACAGGCTTCTGCAGGATGTGGACATCAATCGACTGCGAGCCGTCGTTTTCCGTGATGTGGTGAGTATGCAGGTGTGTGTGTGTGTGTGTGTATTGATAAGAGGTGATGAAACATTGTGAAAGACCGGCCAGAGATTTTTGTAGGGGGCAGAGTTGGGGGTAACGCATTACTAAAGTAATGTATTACTGTAATAATATTTGTTTTTCGGATAACGTGGTAATATAACACATTACTATATAAATGCGTGTAATAATATTAATTAACCTTTTCAAAATTAGCAATGCGTTACTCAGCCTAATATTGTAGGCTACATTTCATGCTGTGTTTTATATGCTAAGGCTGTTTATGATGAAGAACTCTCCAATCGATTAATAATCTTTGGCAGTGCGGAAGTAAAGTAAGTCGTCAATCTAACTCGTGCACATTTTGAACACCCTGTTACTACATTTATATTGTCAATTGAAACGAGCTGAATACATTTCAGAAGGTTACTTAAAAAGGCTATTTTCCATGTCTTGTCTGTTGAATTAATCTGTCAACTGTAATGTTGGCGTGAAGCGCCCTCATGAGGATTTTAACAAAAGTGCAAAGCATTGTGAGAATGAATACGAATACGGGTAGACTTTTATTTTACCGGTTGCTATAGGCCTACTGGCTAAGAAGGTGATACATTTTTCAATCGTTTTGTAAAACAATCTACATATTTCAACAACATTTTATAATGAATACGTAAGGTTAAATGGTCCTAATAATCATACTTCTGAAAGGGGAATAATTTAACACTGATTTCAGTGGTTAAGGCAAAGTAATATAACGGGTAATATAACGCATTAACTTAATTGTAAAGTAATATACTAATATAACGTTTTACTTTTTTTAAAAGTAACTACTAATATGTAATATATTACAATTTTCAAGTAACGCCCCAACTCTGGTAGGGGGAAGGAGGGAAGAGCTTAAGCATTGTGTGTGCAATATAGAAAAATACAATGCAATTTTGTATGACTGCTCAGTCATGTATTTTAGGGATTTTTAGCTATTAGAGAACACAGACACACACACTCACATACAAAAAAATCCACTTCAATAAGCAATGGGCTGTGTGTAAAAAAGATTAGACACATAGACTTGATAAAGGGGGTGAAAGCTGAATGCAAACACAGGGATTGTGTGTACGTGTGTGTGTGTGTTTGAGATGTGTGTGCGCATTTGCGTGTATCTGTGTGTGCGTGTGTGTTATTTCACACGGGGGGAGTGTTGAAATGCTCCTGGGTGGATCCATTAACCATCAGGCCTCAGACTCAGGCCAGCGGAGAGCATTTCTGTTTCTTAGCCCTCACACCACCGCATTAGCTGCAGTAAGCAAAAGGCTTGGGAATGGCATTTTCATGTTTTAATATTTATTGGTTGTTGAACCTGCAGCTGGCTGAAGGGGGTGTCAGGGCACGTGTGTGACAAGTCCCTCTCGTTTCCAGGACGACAGTAAACAGGCGCAGTTCCTGGCGCTGGCTGTGGTCTACTTCATCTCTGTCCTGATGGTGTCTAAGTACCGGGACATCCTGGAGCCCCAGCGCGAGATTGCCAGGTCAAGCAGCCAATCGGGGAGGAGCATACGGCAAGAGATCAACTCGCCAACCAGTACTGGTGCGATCCTGACCCCTCCCCCGTCCTCCTCTCATCTCTTCCCCCATCCCGTTCAGAACAGGGCTCTACAATGCTCTCTAAGCATTCTAAGCAGGGTCTGTAATTTATTCCCGCCACCTGCAAAATGGCGGTAAATGGTTGGCTGTGGTGGGTGAAATCGTCGTAGTCAGCAGCCACGTTGGCAGGTTTTTTTTTTTAACCCTTTGACACATATGATCAAACGGGTGTGATCAGTCTGGAAGTGGTGTCTGGAGCGAATGATCAAACCGTTGTGTTTAGAATTAGAACTCTGCGGTAGTGCGTTCAGTCTCATACTGTATATGACGTCACAATGCCAGCAGGCCATGATAGTACTGACCACACTATTCTCTCACAAAAGTCTTTACAATACTATACCCTCAAATAATGTTTATTTTTAAGATATCAACATTCACACACTTGCACACTTGTCTCTAGACAGCATAGAAATAGTCCGCTATATACATAGCTGCCTTGCAGCTAGGAAATAGCCTCTACAATAACAGTATTAATTTGACAATAACCCTTGACAGTCGATTTACAGGTCACACTTCAATGCAGCCAAAGTAAATTATACTTCTGAAAATATAGAGATTACTGCGTTCAATTCTCCACAATGTGATGAAGCATTACGAGTCTTGTACCGAGGATCGAAAATACTGTCGACATGCGAGCAGCCGTGACAGTCTACCCAAACAACTTGCGTGCACCCAGAAGAAATTCATATGGTTGACCGATAATGAAATAGGCTATTTCTAAAATATAAATGGTTACTTTTAACCCAAGATGTTTTCCAAAACTTAAAAGAGAGATAGAGAGTTAAATTTATACGTTAGCTTGTGAACAGTACTAACCATAAATGTGAAAAAAATGAGGTTGCTTGATAGATTAATGAACAAGAACAAAAAACCACAAGCCCTGTCTTCGCATTTTCCAAGCAACTAACTTCAGGGGAAAAAAAACAAGCCAAAAGCCCCAAAGTCACCTGATGCATTTTAGATCGGAATTTCCTATTTGAATTCTTAAAAGGGTCTTTGTTTGTAATTGTCATGTTTTCCGCGCGGTTTTTAGAATTGGCTGGCAAAGGATCTGAGTGTCGAGTAGAAATTTGTATCTACTTAGCACAGTAGCGTGGTGTTGTCCTCGACCTATCTGCTAAGGTGCACCCAGCTTGAGCCAAAGTCTGTTTGGGGGCCTGTTCCTAGACTGCGCCGGCATGATTAATTAATGCGCTCCGCTAATTGCAGTGCATACAATTATCTCTAACAGCAGGGGGCATCGTAGGGAAAAGTCATTAAACTAGCATTCATCATCACCCCCCAGCATAACAGACTTTATCTGCCCCGAGAGATGTCGGTCTCTCGTCATCTTTTATAAATGAAATATTCTGTGTTTTTTTTTTTTTTTTTTTTTTTTTTAATTGGTCAAATACTTTTAGAAAAAAAAGAATGGGGGACATTAAGGGTTGGGTAAAAAATAATTCAGGTTTTTGTAGAATTGAGGTTCAAAGTTAGGGAGGTGGTTATACATTATTCAATGTGTACATGAGTGCAACTATGAAACTGTGCTATGGGCCCCGTCTGCTGTAAGCCCAGTCTCACGGTGTTGTAATTTGGAATGTTAGTACACTTGAACAGTGGCAGTTGAGGGACAGAAAGTTTGAGAGGAATAGAGGAGAGGGGGAAGAGGATAGATTGAGGGAGAAAGGGATAGAGAGAGAGAGAGAGAGAGAGAGAGATGGGAGAGTTGGGGCACAGGGAGAGTTTGGATTAAAGGGAAAATAGGGGGTCAGAGAGGGGGACAGGGAGAGTTTGGAGAGTAGAGGGAAGGGGCAGTCGTCGGTAGCGGAGCAGCGTGGAGTTCTATTTCCAGCCCCGATCTGTCAACACTGATTAAGTGGCCAATCCACCAAAGGAGTGTGGGTTCATAGAGGGGGCCGGCCAGGAAGAGGCGCAGGATCACCCCGGGATCATAGAAGGGGCCAGGGAGAGGCACAGGATCACTCCGGGATCATAGAAAGGGCCAGGGAGAGGCACAAAAATAGAATGGGTTTCAGGGAGAGGGACCGTTCAGGCAGCATGTGGGACACTAGTGCATGTGACTGATTGGAAAACCCAGACATCTTCTCCAGCTGAATCGTTAGCGGCCATGATGAATATGAGTGAAGCAGGCCTCGGCGTCTGAGGAACAACTGGGCGAGGTTATGGGAGAGTGTGCGTCGAGGGTGGGGAGGGAGGTGGGCCAAGACGGCTTCTCTCCTGGTAAACTTCCAGTCGAAGGAGAGACCTGGAGTAACCTTTTTTGGCGTCTTGCGCTTTACACAGTGACAAAATACATTTTGTGAATCTCAGGAAATGTTCCCGGAGAGAGAACGTCCTATATGCCATCGCTAGGGCTCTACATAATGCATCAAAGAGCGTCACAAATTGGTGGTCATACGCGCGTAAAATAACTTCTGGGATGGGATGCAGTGGCTGTGTCGGACAAATTCAAAATGGATTGTTAGACAAAAACTGATTCATCCAGAATTCTGCTCACTGAAGATCGATGAATGAGTAAAATGCTGGCATGTTCTGAAGTCTGTCTGTAACTTTAACATTACTAGTGCAAGTTTCACCAGATGGTTGTTTGAGGTGTTATATCTGAGGAGATGGTCACCTGGTTTGGCTTTTCACAGTGCAGTCAGAAGCCATAAAACACAATTAAAGTTTGAGACAGCCTTGACAGTCTGAATAAACCCCTGAATGCTGAAATAATGAATGGTGGTCAATTTCATGATCGCCTCAAAGCCAGAAAGTTGAGAATGATCTCATTTTTAAAATGTCCACTCCAAATACTTTTTCCTGTTTAAAAAAAGGACGATACACAGATGGCTGATTGATTGATGAGGAATTGATTGGAGAAACCAACCCGCCCCCCACCCCGCCAAAAAAAAAAAAAAAAGTAAAAAATGGAACGAGCATCAGGGTGCAGTCAATTATTATACCACTAAGCCAATAAAAACCATTTGCTTCCCACGGCCGAGCGCTGAGCCATCGATGACGCATGAAAGCTCTGTTTGTTATGGGGTTGGGAAGCCATACTCACGCATCGCTACAGTGGCCTTTGAAGCAGCGATTGAACGCTGAACCACAGCTGAATGAGTGGGCTATGAGGCAAAACACGGATGAATCTGCTGTCATCCTGGCCGGTACCGTGGCGGTACCGTGTCAGAGAAGACCCTTTATTTCTTTCCTCCATCCCTCGCTCCTCTCCTCCCCGACGGCGCCACCGCACTACTCATATATCGAAGTCACTGTGAGCTCTGTGATTATCTCTCTATCGCTAATCCGGCACGGTCCTCAGCCAATTCATCTTCGCCGTTAGATCTCCTTAATAAGCGTTCTGAATTTATCGTCCCCGTCTCTCTGAACTGGGTTTAAATTGAATTGGGGATTAGTTTTTATTAGCATGGAAAGTGATGGGGCGTTTTCCAGCGAGGGGTTTAACTTTGTGATAGATATATTTGCTCGAGTTATTAAAGCCATTGCATTGGCATTCATCAGATGTCTGCTGCGTAGTGGATCCTGTGGCCATTATCGTTGGCCTATCTTCTACTAATAATCGCTATATCTACTCATTCTAGCTGCTAATACACAATTAGAGAGGCATTCATTTGTATTTAATGGTCTTTTAGTGATTAGTGAATAGTGATTATGTTTAGTGTTTTGTTGAAATGTAGTCTGCAATATTTTGTTTGTGAAAAGATCCTCAGGCGTTGTCCATGCAAGGGTGATCACTGTCGAGGATGGGTGGTATTTTACATTCACGTATTTGATGCATTTTCATTCATCTGTTGAAATATTTCTGGCCCTTCTGCAAAGCAATAAACAAGCTACATCGCCACTATTTCAATTGTAGTTTATAGATACAGTACATTTTCTGGGAGGATTTTGTAAAACAAAAAAAATTATAATAAAGAGTATATGCTGCCTACTCAGCAGGGCATGAAATTAACTTGCTCATCCACTTGCTAAAAATCAAAAAATTCTAAAAATCAACATTTTACCAGCCACATTACCTTTTACAATATAACACAACCTGGTTGGTTACCTGCAAAAGTGTCTCCTTGAGTAGAAAGTTTTACCAGCCACAATCAAAATTTTACCAGCAGGTGGCGGATGTTAATTTTACACCCTGATACTAAGTGTATTTTTAAATACAAAATATATGTAAAAAATGCACGTATTTTTCACATATTTTTGCTTATCCCTGCTCACGGATGGCTGTTTCCACCCACAGATAACCCCTCCACCTTTTTGGAGAGCAACAAGGACACCCCCACGCCGGTGGAGGACCTGCACGTGGAGACCTCACTGCCGCACACGGACTCGGGCATCGGCGACGATCAGGTGTCGGGCGTGCTGAACGGGGCCGACCTGGAGCAGAGCGCGGGCGGGCCGGACGCCATGAGCCAGCTCCTCTGCACCCTCTCCTCTGAGGTGAAATCCCAGGAGAGCCCAGCCGAGTCGCCCAGCGTGGAGGTGCTCAAGCCCGCCTCCTCCATCTCCAGCATCTCCCAGGGCAACAAGGGCATCAACGTCAGGGAGATCCTCAAGAGCCTGGTGGCCACGCCCGTGGAGGTCGCCGACGCCGGGCCCGAGCCCCTCCCCTACCCCGACCCGGCCGTGAAGGCGCAGGCCCAGGCCATCCTGCCCATGCAGTTCCACTCTTTTGACAGGTGGGTCGCATCCTCCCAAACACACGCCCACCTTTCCAAATACGCACCCCTACCCCAAGCGTTTCTAATGTCAACTGCTTATACTGTTCACAGGCAAACATGGCTCAAATACTTGAAATAAAAAAACATAAAAGAAAATGTAGTGTAGTGGCAAGATAACCTGACCTTATTGCGCAAGCATCTCAGTTAAATGACACAAAGGCAGCAAATGACAGGTTTCACAGTTTCTCACCTTAACAGCACAATTTAAAAAACATATTGTTCACAAGGTTTTTTCTTTTTTACATATTTGAAATACTTAACAGTCTAGACATCTTAAGATGCAAATAACATTTTGGAAAATTTCAGCAGATGCTTGAAAGATGCCCAAACCAAAGCATACAATTATATTAAAGAAATAGTTTTGTTTTTATATATATATACAGACATACATACTCAAATTTGTTGGTACCCCTGGTAAAGATGAGTATAAAGGGTTGTAAAAAATTCACTGTTTGGTGAATTTGCTTAATCTCACACTGAAAAAATGAGAAAAATCAAACCTTTAATTGACGTTTTAGAGCCGTTTAGCCAACCATGTGTTCCATACTGTTCCAGTGTAATTTACAGCTAAATCTAGTCCCACCTCCCAATTCCCATAGATATCCATTCAAATGCAGAGACATTCAGTATCGCTTGTAAAAGTGCCAGAAAATAAGATATCAAGAGTCTTTTGATGTTGTTGGGTCACAGATATCAGGAACTCATGGCATGCAAAGGATATGCGACCAAATATTAAAAATGAATACTTTATTCTATGTATAAATTCATGGGTGCCAATAATTGTTGCCAACATGGTTTTGTTAAAAATAATTATTTCTTGATGAGGGATTTTTTTTTCTCATAATAAAATAATGTCAATTCAAGGTTGGATTTTTCTCATTTTTTCAGTGTGAGATTAAGCTAATTCACCAAACGGTGAATTTTTTATAACCCTTTTTACTCATCTTTACCAGGGGTACCAAAAAATTTGAGCACGTCTGTACATGTTTTTGCCAGAAAATGTTACTGTTGTCTTAAAGGGTTAAAGTTGTTTGACCTAGGTCTGGTGTTTAAAGTCTCTGCTTCTTCCGTACCTGGTTTCCATTTCTCAAGCTCCACGGACGTTAATCCTGTGGTAGGTTTTCTGGACTTTGTCTCAAAGAGCTGCTTTAAACCCCTTTGGGATTAGCCATACTGTGTTCGTGGGTTCTTGGGATTAGCATTAATGGCTCTTTCCTTTCCTAGAAATGATTCATTTCAGACTTGGTTACAGATGTTCAAACGTGTGAAAATACTGTCTATGTCTGTGTGCTTTGGGTTGTTTATATATAAGAAGGTACAGTTGGGTTGTTTATATATAAGAAGGTACAGTAGGGGTACAGGAAATGTAAACCACACGCCCTGCAGAACACAAAACTTAAATAACAGAAATTAAAAAACTGAAATTATCTGAAGTTAACGTTGAGTCTTCCTACACATTACTCAATCCACTCCTAATCCTGTTAACCCTTAACTATGAACTGTTATTTATTAACTATATATAACACATGCGTAACACATGTATAGACACTGAATAATTCCTGTGAAAGTGTAACATACACCTACATAAGCACTTATACAATTTAAATTGGCCTGGTGTTTAGGTGACTGTATGTAATGCTTACAGAATTAATGTGATGTTATATTGTACTTTCCTGGTAAGTATAAGAACCAGAACTCTTTAATGTTATGGAGGGTACTTCAAGGCAGGATTTAACAAGTTTAGTTTTCATTTATGTTTTATTAGCAGTAGGCTGGTATGATGTGTGTATAGTTGGTTAATCAATGAGAAAGGTTGTGAGTTTCTCCTGGTATAGTTCCATCAGCTGTTCTGTTACCATTATCCTCTAAACAGAATGGTCACACCCCCCTACCCTAACCTTTGCTGCTTGAATTTGAATACATCCCATTAAATGTTCTCTCTTAAAAACCGAACATAAAGGGCAAAAAAGAAGGGGCTGGGGTTGTGTGCAGGATATTTAAGAAAGCCCCATAGTACCCCTTTCCTGCGGGCTGTGGGTGTGACTTTGCCCTCAGACGGCCGGCGCGGGGGAGCAGGAGTGAAACGGCAGAGGACACGGTGATTCGGGGAAAACAATGGCCGCTCCCCTGGCTGAAGCACTCTAATGTATGCAGCCCGCTGAATGAGGGAGAGGAGCTGATATTGATGAAGGGGGGTGTGGGGGTGGGGGGGGGGGGTTTGGGAGATTAGGGTCTCCAGGGCGTTGATGACAGATTAAACAGAAGCGGCCTTGCGTCACGCCGCGGCCCGGCCTGTCGCCTTCACCGCTCAGCGCGGTAATGGGACGTGGCAGCCCGAAAATGAGTCGCCACGGTGAAGTGTATTATTTTTGAAATGCTTTCACACAGACCGTCCGGCCGGGGCGCCGCTCAGCCCCGTCTCATGCTTTAATGTCATCAGGAGGCGCAAATTGCTGTGTCTAATTGTTTGCCACCTGCCAGTGGAATGAGCTGCCAATCCCCGGGCCGCCCGTTCGATTGTCTGTCAGGCCCTCAATAGATTGGGAGTGACAACATCAAAAAAATTCCCCTCAAACTCCTGAGCCGGCGAAGCCGCCTCTCTCCCGGCCCCCTTCTGTCCCGCGCCTTTTGGGTGGAAGTGGATTTTTCAATTAGTGTTTGGTATTGAGGGCTCAGGAACCTCATCTGTGCCTTGTGTTTGGCCACCATGACAAATTCAAATGAGGGAACGTAGCGGAAAGATAAAAATATTTGCTACAAAAAAGCTATTCTTGTTCTATATCTGTTTTTCGTGTGCCATTTGCGCACTGGACTGTGAGCTGTATGGACTAATTCCAGACAATGTTTTTTTTGTCACGTTGTTGCGTTGGCTAAAAGGAAATAATGCATCCCATCCCATGTTCCCATATGTCTTCTATTCCTGTGATTACTTTACACACTTTTTACATTCCTCCACAACAAGCACCATCTTGTTTATGTCCTATAAAAATGTGTTTCAAATAAGTCACACATTTTGAGTAAATTCAAATCACAGTTACTCTCTGCATTTCAAATGCCTCAGCTCTCTTTGCTGATAGAGAATCGTTCCCTTGTGATTGCCCTAAGAGTATCTATTATAAAAAATTGTATACGTGTCACTGTGCATGCATTGTAGCTGGCAAACAAATTGAAATAAGTGGAGTTTGTTTTTAAAATTTTATTTCTTGAATGCTCATATTTTGCTTCGCCTAGGAAACAGAGTTCTCATGAGATTGATTTCTGTGATTAAAAGCACATTATTAGCTGTTATTCACGAGTAAAGTGTGAAGGAATATGGGTCTCGGAGAGCCGTAGATCCTGTTAATATTCATCTCAAGATTAATCTTTGCTTTATTCAAGCCAACTCAATTAAGACAATCCTATTAATAAAATATATGTTGGATTATTTATACATCATTCATGAGTGCCTGGCAAATTAATTATTCATTAAAAGTATTCATATTTTATCAACAGCCTGTATGTCACTTGTGAGCACTAGGTCCCAGACCGGCCAAACGCATCCATGGGAAACTGAAATAATGTGATTCCAACAACAGTCACCAAAGAAAAATAATCATAATCAGTAATCATAACTAAGACCCTTTCTCCAAACCGCTCTTGGCCTAAGATGTTGGTTCTGTGGTGCGCCGATGTTTGATTGCGGAATGTTGGATAAATAAATGATGCAGGTCTTGTGTGTTTGGGAAAGGGAAACGATGTCTGCGGACCTCTTTAATATTTCAGTAAGCCTGTTACTGGCAGGGTCCCTCCGGTAAAGTGCGTCTGAACTGCCTCTGTACGAGGCTCTGATATGCCTCACTGCTGGCCTCTGTGACTCTCTCTTTACTTCCTCCTTCCCTCGCCCGAGCGCTCTCTCTCTCTCTCTCTCTCTCTCTCTCTCTCTCTCTCTCTCTCTCTCTCTCTCTCTCTCTCTCTCTCTCTCTCTCTCTCTCTCTCTCTCTCTCTCTCTCTTAGAAAGAAATTGTGTGTTGTAAAATAACTTGTGTGATGTGTTCTTTAAATAAATTATTATTATTATTGGAAAATATCTAAATTACCTTCGCACATGCAAGTTTGTGAATGTGTACTGTAGTTTCATACACTTGACAGTATTGTTTACAATGCGTAATATAGCACACTCATATGAAGGATACTTAAATAATAATTATCTTTATCTGAACTTTTACTTTTTAAAAAAACATTTGTTTATCCGTGTTCTCTGATGTCGGATGTTGAAGGTATTTACACTTTACTGTGCGCCATCTTAGAAACACACGGATGATGCGAAACATTGGTGCCTGAGTGCACGTCACCTGAATGGGGGGAGGGGGCTTAAATGTGTCACGGCCCGTTCCAGAGGCTAACTGCTTCGCTTGGCTCGGGGGAGAAGGGACTCTTCTCCAGGCCCTCCATGGAGCCTGGTTATCTGGGGATCAGCACTTTTCACACCTTCATTCCCTCCTAAAGTAAACCCTTATTGAGCAGGCCAGTGTAGGTCCTCATAACTCCTGTGGCAGCGTGGGGCTACACATTGGGGTTCACAGCTCTAGCACTCATTTCAGCAGAGCGGGGTAGGTCCTCATAACTCCTGTGGTTTTATCGTAGCGCGGGGCTACACATTGGGGTTCACAGCTCTAGCACTCATTTCAGCAGAGCGGGGTAGGTCCTCATAACTCCTGTGGTTTTATCATAGAGCGGGGCTACACATTGGGGATCACAGCTCTAGCACTCATTTCAGCAGAGCGGGGTAGGTCCTCATAACTCCAGTGGCTTTATCGTAGCGCGGGGCTACACATTGGGGATCACAGGTCTAGCACTCATTTCAGCAGAGCGGGGTAGGTCCTCATAACTCCTGTGGTTTTATCGTAGCGCGGGGCTACACATTGGGGATCACAGGTCTAGCACTCATTTCAGCAGAGCGGGGTAGGTCCTCATAACTCCTGTGGCTTTATCGTAGCGCGGGGCTACACATTGGGGATCACAGCTCTAGCACTCATTTCAGCAGAGCGGGGTAGGTCCTCATAACTCCTGTGGCATTATCTTAGAGCGGGGCTACACATATGGGATCACCGCTCTAGCACTCATTTCAGCAGAGCGGGGTAGGTCCTCATAACTCTTGTGGCATTATCGTAGCGTGGGGCTACACATTGGGGTTCACAGCTCTAGCACTCATTTCAGCAGAGCGGGGTACGAAGTGATTCATGGGAGGGGTCACTCCTTTTAGCACACACGTGACCAGACCAGGGTCGAATACTGGTACGTACTTGAAATATTTTAACTCTTTAGATGCCAGTAAAATTTTAAAACGCTCCTGCAGATCCCTGATATGAGGCATGTTACTAACTGAAACGTACAATTGTATGAAAGCAGAACTAAATATTGCTAAAAAAAAAAAATTATTTTTTATTGTTAGTTACCTGCAGGAATGTCTAAAGAGTTACATTTTTAGAGCCATGTCTGTTTTACCCCCATGCCTCTGTGTTCCCCACAGTCTCCATGGCTCCCTTCTGGTGCCTTTCACTCGCAGTCATGTGACAGCGCTCAGTGTTTCCATAAATAAACAGGGCCCTGTTGGAGACGTATTTTTGGATCTCGCTAATGAGTTAATGTGTGTATTATTCACGTCCTGGGCTGTCGTTTCCATTAGATCAGTCCCACCGACCACAATTAACCTTGTTTGCCGGCGCTTTCCGGGAGAGGCAGGGACGGGCACGGGATCACATGAATGTCTAGACTGTCCTTTTCGCTGCCATCGCTACATCCGCCATTTGCAGTGCCAGCGCCGTGTTCCGTGGGCAGTACATGGGCTGTGTTCAATAATAAATGTAACAACAGGGTAGTAGGGTAGTATAATGACTTGTTACGTAGAGGTTACAGGTTCATATCCCAGATAGGGCACTGCCGTTGTGGCCTTTAGCAGGGCGCTTAATTGCTTCAGTATATGTCCAGCTGAATAAAGGGATTGTAGAAACATAAACTGCCAGTACTCCTGGATATCTTGTATGGAGCAAATAAACATTGTAAAAATAGATGGCAGTTAGCAGTTGGTTACAGGAAATGTGTTTGCTCATTAAGGGGGGGTCATGAGCTCAGAAATGGGGTACCCCTGGATGAATGGGGAGCGGGCTATGCTCCGCTGCACTCCGTGACCACGGTCGGACCGCCGAACAGGGCCGGCGTAGAGTTTCTGGTGAATGTCTCATTTACAGACAGGGCTGTTTGACAGCCAGTCAGCGGAGACCAGCGAACAGGATGGCAGCCATCACAGCTACATTTGACCAGCTCAGCTCCCTGACTGCGACTGTAATCCACCGGTTTATTTGCTCTGGCTTCAAACTCTGTGCTGTACATTTGGGCCAGAGGCACGGAGCTACAGGGGCGGATGTCGACAGCACTCTGGTACTTTAGCTGAGTGAAGTCTGCACATGCTCACACCAGTAGGACCAGCGCTGTGACATGTCACCCGTCTATTCGTCCAGCAGACTAATGAAGCTGGGAGGAACTCAAATGGCTTATAGAACAGCACTTCCACCCTCCTGCATCTCCCAAAGGAGTATTAGTATCTTTTTACCTCCTGCCCCATAACAACATTAACAGTGGATGAAAATAAAATTAGTGCTTTAACTTGTTTAATTACATGTTATAGGAAGTAGGGATATTTCTGTGTTCTATTTTTGCAGTCGTTTCAGTTCACTGTTTAGAGTAGACTGAAACGTCCTTGTGTGGTGAATTAAAATGCTTTGCTGAAAAAGATTTCTTGGAATCTCAGCTATGCAGTTCATATCTATTGCCAAAAAAAAGAAGTCATTCTGTATTACAGAAAACGCAGATCGCGGCTTTGTTTGTTGCGCTCTGAGATCCAATGATGAATTCGTCTTATTGGCGGCTGAGGCACGAGGTGGGAACAGACGAGCCTGTTAGTTGAGGTCAGCTTTGAAGTAAAGCCCGACCAACAGTGCAGGAATGGAAGCACAAAGTAACAGTCTCTATGGAGAGCAAACATTGAAAAACATTGTATTGTTTATGTTAGCGACTACCTTTTTCAGCTGTTCTGTAAAGTTGATAAATAGTGTACCTGGGTGTACATTAAGCAGTTTTTCCTGGCTCTGGCCTGCTGTTACTACCTGAAAGGACCCATGCACAGATCTGGCGGTTGGGGTTTAAATACAAAGCCTGCTGTGTTTTTCGTCTGTTAAAGGGAGTCTTATGTTAAACGTAATCTTGTAATGTTGTTGATTCCTGCAATTTAGCCTCCTATTCAACTTTTAAGGCAGGAACAGGCAGTCGGCAAGAGACTGATAATGTTTAAAATGACTGCAAACCAGTCTGCTACCATAGACTCTTTCACGTTGTGTGGATGGTCTGGGAAAATCACCATGTGTGGAGTTTAAGGAATACAGAGGAAGACTTGAGTGTCAATGAATCATTGACTAGGAGAAGAGCATTCTGTTTTTTTTTAAAAAAATTATGAAAATGCACGATAGGTGCTGACTGACTGTGTTTTTTGATTGACTGCGTGTTCACTGGCTGTTGTTTTGAGATTCCTCATCGTGTTGGGTTCCCTGACTAACTCTGCTTAACGCTTGGTTCACGCGACTGTTCCAGTTGTTTCCAACGAAGGCAGTTCAGACTAACGACTGGTCTTGACGATCAGTCTTGCCTTGCAGTGGTGATGGTGTGCACATTTGTTGACTGGGAACAGAATGAGGTCTTCGCACATGAGCACTCATTAGCCCAAGCATATCAGCTCACAAAAGAGATAGGCCTACCTTTGATTCAGAAAAAAAACATGGCATTGATGTATTGTCTTCCGTACAAACAATACATTGAGGGGAGTGAATTGGAGCCTGACAAGTTGCGAGAACCAGGAGGAACAACTAATTACGGTAATTGCGATGTGTGTGAATTGGCTGCTCGCAAAATCAGCTGAAACTTGAGCTATTGGCCTCATGTTTAGGATACATAGCTTAGCTATTCGTACCATTTTTAGCACAGCATTGCTTGGCTGGCAAGTCCATATATTTTTTTTTCCAGTAAATTTCACTTCTGCCATAAAGTTGTAAAACTGCCCTCTCAAATATTTTGGATGCATGACGCCCCTGCCCACCAGGGTAGGCTTTCAGATTATTTTTCTTGTTTTTATTCTTTGATCAGATATTTCTTGATTTAAATCATAATTTTGTTCATTTTATACAGTATTTTATGAAGCGGTTTGCGTTGACGACAGTAATCACTGAAGCATTTGAGAAGTTTTGCCTTAATTTGTTAAATGAGAAAATATTTTGGATATTGTAGAAAAATGTGTTTGCACTCAGCAAATGCATCAAAAAAAGTATCGTTTTGGTATCGGCATCGAATCCCAGGTATCGGTATCGGAACAGGTATCGAAAAATTTCTAATCGATACCCAGCCCTAACCCTTTCACACCATTGGGCCCGACTGAAAATAGCAGGAAAATCAGTGTAATTACCGGCACGTATGAGCATTAGCTGATTTAAACTGTGTTACCTCACTGACTCTGGTCCTGTGCCCATGTGCTTCAGGAGCGTGGTGGTCCCAGTGAAGAAGCCCCCGCCAGGCAATCTGGCGGTCAACACAGTGGGCAACTCCAGCACCACGGGTGGCCTGGCCTCCGGAAGCACACCCAACATTTTTGCTGCTGCCTCTGCCACTCCCAAAAGCATGATTAACACAACAGGTGAGCCTTAACACACACCTACACCTGTCTGGGGCCTTTTCCAAAAGGACCGGTCTTAAAATTGCTTTATAGTGTTGGAGTTGTTTGATTCCATTTGATGACTTCTTCCGTAAGCCAACTCTATGAATGGACCATTAACACAGGCCAAAAGATTACATTATTGTAATCTTTTGAATCTATTGAATATGTATTTTTGAAAGCACCATTTCTCCCAGGCATTTGTCCGTGTTTAATTTGAATAAGTTCTGCCAAATTGATTCACCCCTAAAATTAATGTCCCCTCTAATTCCCTCCTAAGAATTACATGTGCATTTTTATCACTATTAATGGAGGTCAAGGGGATTAGAGATACAGGGCTGAATTAATGGAGAGGTACCGATTCTCGCCACTAGATGGCTCTCCTTCCCCCTCAATGCACAGACGTCTGCCACGGCTGTTTCCAAAAGAGGTAATGAGTCAGCTACTAAGGGAAGCAGTCTCAGTTTTATACTATGTTCTTTTCTTCAACGGCCAGCATGGTGTACAACAAGGCACAGACAGTCATTTCCCATGCTTTCTATTTGTGTAATATACATCCGTGTGTTCATAGACATCCCCTCTGTTTAACCCCAGTGCTCAATGGCATGAGTCTCATGCGTGCTCCCCCTGACCCCTTCCCCCCCTCCCCCTGACCCCGTGCAGTTTTGGTTCCACCCTGGGGCTCCTGCGGCCTGGCGCTCTGAAAGGAGCCACTTAATGCCGTAACCATTAAGAGCTCAAACACCTATTAAGCGCACTGCCATTAAAAACACTCTGCCCACTCCCCCCCCAGAGCCCCGGAGCAGGAATGCCAGAAATGTGTCAGAGTCAAAGTCCGCTTTCAGCTCCCGGCGTGCGATTCACACACATCTGAGCGTGCTCAGGACCTCTCTGTTTCGCCAGCGCTGTTGCGCGCTTCCAGAGAGGGTTGCTCAACACTGTAGCAGGGATCAGGCCATGCCTACAGTATTTAGGGGGGGGAAAATAGAATTTTGTGTTTAATGAAATGAACATGCAGCCCTTAAGATGATGTACTGTAGTGCCAAACATTTAAATGACTGGGAAATAATAGAAAACTAGTGTGAAAAAGTGATCGTTTTTTTCGTGAAGGTCAAAGGGCAGTTTGTGCCGGCTTTATCCACAGATGAGGAATCAAATAATTCTAACTGATGCTCCCTTACTTACAGTGACTCTCTGATCATAGTTGTGGTATTTAGTTATTACAATGACAATTTTTTACATTTATAAGCATCCCTAGATTTTATATTAAACTTTTTTTTTTTTTAAAGTGCTACTATGATCTTTCATTCCAACTTTGTATACCTATGGTGTGTGTTTGTGTGTGTTATATGCGGGTTGTGTTGGTACACGTGGGTTGTGTTGGTACACGTGGGTTGTGTTGGTTATATATTTTTCTGCACTTAACTCTGTCTCTTGTCCCTTAAGGTGCCACAGACTCTGCCTCCTCTTCCTCCTCCTCTTCCTCCAGCTTCGTCAACGGAGCCACCAGCAAAAACCTGCCGGCCGTGCAAACCGTGGCCCCCATGCCAGAGGACACGGTGGAGAACATGAGGTAGGGCCCGCCTCCTTGTCCCTGCCCCGCCCCTTCCCGCTGTCCCTGCCCCGCCCCTTCTACTGTCCCTGCCCTGCCCCTTCTGCTGTCCCTGCCCCCGCCCCTTCTACTGTCCCTGCCCCCGCCCCTTCTACTGTCCCTGCCCCACCCCTTCTGCTGTCCCTGCCCCGCCCCTTCTGCTGTCCCTGCCCCGCCCCTTCTGCTGTCCCTGCCCCGCCCCTTCTGCTGTCCCTGCCCCGCCCCTTCTGCTGTCCCTGCCCTGCCCCTTCTGCTGTCCCTGCCCCGCCCCTTCTGCTGTCCCTGCCCCGCCCCTTCTGCTGTCCCTGCCCCCACCCCTTCTGCTGTCCCTGCTCCCACCCCTTCTGCTGTCCCTGCCCCCGCCCCTTCTGCTGTCCCTGCCCCCTGTACCAATCCTCGTCCCTGCCCTGCATTTTGTCCCCACCTCTATCCCTCTCCGATCGTCCATCCTCAGAGCCATCCTCTTCTGTCTGTTTGTCTGTGCGGGCCTCCTTAACCCAATCACACAACCCTACACACACACCTGCAGTAGCTGCTGTTCCATGCAGGCTGCAGCCACCAGGGGCGCTTCACCCAGCGACACTGCTATATTCCCTCATGTCTTATTATGTTTGCACTCGTTCTGAGCCCCCTGTTCCCAAGGCTCGCATCGCTGCATTAAGTGGAGGGGAGTGTGTGAGGTCTGACCGTATTCCTGCTAAATCTGCTCGTCGGGACTCTGTGCATAACACCCAGTGGGGCGGCTCTTTCTGCCGTCTATCCAGACAAGCAAAATGGCAAACAAATCCTTTCAACAGATGTCCCATCTACTTCCAGTTCTCCCTTTGACATGTTTTTTTTTACTCTCCTGTATTGATATTCCTGGTGCCGTACCGTGGCACTCAGGTGCTGTGTGTGTGTCTGATGGCTGAAGGACAGTAGACTGCCAGTGGTGAATGATAACACACAGGGGTGTCTTAGCACGTAAAGCAGCGCAGAGCTCTGACCTTGAGTCATCCACCTCACCCCTCTCTAATGCTCTGTGACAAACATCCCACCTCCCCCCTGTCCTGGCTGCCAGTGGCACCACACACACACGCACGCACGCACACACACACACACGCACACACACACGCACACACACACGCTCTGTGGGCCTCACGAGCAGCACCAAGCCAAGCTCTCTCTCTGTCAAGGAATTGCAAATCGGTTGCCATGGCAGCGGTAACCTGCCTCACTTACCGCCGCCGTGGAGTCGATGATGAAGCTCCTGAGTCTCGAGCGAGCTCAGGGCTCTCCCGCCTGGGCTGTCTGAAACAACGATGATGACGATGATTACGATGATGAGTGCAATGACTAGTAATCAAAATTGGTTCTCTGTTGTCGATGTCTGCCACTCCACACAGTTCCTTAGAGCGACTGCAAACACAATAAACAAAAGTCACTACTACGTCACTAGGCCGTTCAGAATTGTTTGAGCCAACACCCTTTGTAATCCAATAAGAATAATGGTTAGAATAAATGTAAGATGCGAATAAGACTTAAGCTTAAGAATAAGGACTAAGTATGATACATATAAACCCTTGTATCTCTCTGTGCTCATTTGTATTGCAGTGCCTTTTGTGAAGTGGACCCGTGTCCACTCAGACCCGGGCTGACACCGCCAGAACTCAAATCCTTTAGCTCCCTGGCAGGATTCCAGGCAGCCCCCAGAGGTGCAGGCCAGTGTCATAGGCAAGGACATTCCCATTGGCCAACGGGGCCGTCCCGTGGCCTGCTCTCACTCCTCCATACTCAACACCGCCCCCCTGGGGGGGTCTCGTGGGGCGGGGCAGGGTGGGGCGGGGCAGAACGCTGACATCTTAGCCTGTAGGCCAGCCCTCTTTCTCCTCTGCTCTGTCTTCCTGTTTTTTTTTCTGTTTGGGGTCTTTGGGAGGCGGGGCTTTTTTTTGTGTGCCGATCAATGCTCCGCCTTTAAGGGGCTGGGCTCAGCAGTGGCATGACTCAATATCACTGACCTTAAAAGGGCACCTGTAACCGTTCTCTGGTAACTGAACACACACCCAAGAAAAGTGTATTCTTGGACTGACTGTTTAAAGTATTTTTAAAAGAATAGCAATTGGAAGTGCAGATTTACTGCCTTTGGGGCTTCCAGTCAAAACTATTCCTTCTTGGGTTGAACTTCCAAATGCTCATAAATAAATAAAATAAAGAAATAAATAAATGTAAATTGTGTGTTTACCGTCAGGTAGATTCATATGCTAAAAGATGAGCGATGCTAGTTTTCTCCTCCCCAGAGAAAGACCATAGGTGCATTTCAAGACGACGTGTAGCATTATGCCACTGCGATTTGAGAGACAGACACACGCCCCTTCCTTGTCCCATGTTTCAGCTGTCTAACCCAATGCTACATCCGTACGCCCAGCTTAAGTAACACTTCAGAACAAGGATGCAAGGGACCCCTGTACAGGCTTCTCTAATTTACATGAAAACAACAGGTTTCTGATCCGCTTACCGCTTTATATGACGGTTTGATGCTTGCCTGCCGCAATGAAGATGCTGTAGAAGGTGACAGTTGCTTGCATCCGTTGGGCCAAAGTGTTACCTGGTGCAACTGCGTAAGGCCATGGTGGTGTGAATGATCCACAGTGGTGTGAATGATCCACTGTGGTGTGAAGCCGTAGCAGAGCTCACAGAAGCTGTGAGAGAGGACAGCACAGCGTATCAGAGCTCTGTCTCCCCATTGGCCTTTATCATGTACTAACAATGGCAGAGGGGGCTGTGTTTGTCTCTCGTTGGTTCTGTACACTGCCACTGTGTTGATTGGCCTCTTCCTCCTCTCTTTTTTTCTGTTTCTCTCTCTGTCTCTCTCTCTCTCTCTCGGTCTACCAATCTATCTACCTCTTTACCTCTGTCACTTTCGCTCACTTTTTGTCTCTTGCTCTGGCTTTTTCACTTTGTTTTTGTCTTTTTTGTTTTCTCTTTCTCCCTTCTCCCTCCCTCTCTCACTCCCTCTCTCTCCCTCTCTGTATCTCTCCCCCTCTCTGTTTTCCCCTCTTGTTCCCTCTCTCAGCATCACCACTAAGCTGGAACGTGCCCTGGAGAAGGTGGCTCCCCTGCTGAGGGAGATCTTTGTGGACTTTGCGCCGTTCCTGTCGCGCACGCTGCTGGGTAGCCACGGGCAGGAGCTCCTCATAGAAGGTACAGGTGCTGTACACGCTGCTTTTCTTACTCAAATCTGTGTGGAGTCCTTCACCACCACCACCACCTCCACCCACTGTCTCTGTGCCTGCTGGCTCCACCACTGATGGATGAAAAGCAGGTATGACGAGCCACGAGCCGTTCCACGCGCAGGTGTTCCCGTTGTCCTCCGCCAAATTGAGAAGGTAGCTGACAGTTGGCCCCTCCACCTCCACCCCTCTCTCCCAACCTGGCCACACCTCCTGGTGCCGTACCTTTCTCATCTCTCCCTCATATTCATTATTTTGCATTATTTTATCATCTCCCACATTGTGGTTGTGGTTTGCTGCACATAACCTTGCTGCTGTGATAGATAAATAGACAGGCCGACAGATAGATCGTTGTCTGTTGTTAATAGACTTTTTTTTCGTAACAGAATGTGCTTCTCCATAAGACAAATTTATGAGACAAGATTACAACATTGTGCAAAAAAATTCAAATGTTTGCAAAACTGAAATGTTATAAATAAAAAATATATACATCATAATACTAAATAAGTTCCTCTCATTATGAGTGAGGCAAGGGCGGAACAGGAAGTGCAGCTGTGGTCCTGTTTTTTCTGGCCTTGGCGGGCGTGTGAGGCCGCAGCTTCCTGTAGTGGCGTCAGGTTGCCAGGCCGATGTGCCGTTGGCGCCTGCGGTGTGGCCCCTTCCTGCCCGAGTCTGTGTGTGGTGCTACGCTGCGCCCAAGGGTTTAGGGCAACATGAACCCGCAAACACGCCACCCCCTCATTTAACGTTTCACAACCCCCACACCCCCCCCCAATGATAGGTAATCCTCTCCTAGGGACTCAACGCCAGAGGTTGTTCATTTATTGTACGTTGATGTGTTTATTCCAGGGAGTTACAGTAATGTGAAAAGTTCACATACGGCTGCATAGTTCTGTTAGTTGAATAGAGGGCGAGGTGTCAGCCAATCACTGGCCAGGTACAACCAGGTATGGTCCATTCACAAGCCAATCATAAGCCTGGTACAAACAGGAGCTAGTCAATCGCAGGCCAGTTTCTCGTTCCAGCTGGGTTGTTCTCAGCACACACAGCATGACCCAGACTAACACCCCAGCCCATCTGCTCTGGGCTTTAGAGGACTCATCGCCACACTGAGAGAGGACTCACTTCCACACTGAGAGAGAGGACTCACCTCCACACTCAGACACACTACCACTTAGATACCCATTGTCTGTAATGAGGAGTCAACTGTTGGCCTTTTAAAATAGAAACACATGCCTTCTCAACATTTCAGTTTTCACCACTATCTTAATTGCAGTACGTTGTACATCAAGACATTTTTAAACAAGTGCACAGTGAACCTGTCGTCCCCCACCCATGAGCATGTCGTTATCATGTAGCCTACAGTTGACATCTGATCTATGTTGTGAATTATAACGATTATAACTACTCCCATTCAGTTGGGAGCGCATCCACTCTATTCGGCACTCAAGTAATGGCAATCAAACAAGCTTAATGTTTATTTGGGAACACGAGCTGGCTTGCATAACCAGTATGTTTGTATTTTTAGTTTTTACAACTAACTTAGTCATTACCAGTTCTCTTGAACGTTTGTATCACAATATTCCTGATGGCCACCTCCATTTAATTCATTAGCATATTCATGGTGGACAATTCGAGGGAAACCAGGAAATCTTTGTCTTGTATAACCATCACATTAACGTGTGTGTGTGAGAATAGATGTAGCTAACGTTACAGATTAGCCTCTGTTAACTAACTTACGTCATTTATTTATTTAACGTTAGGTCGAATCTTTTAGACTGCAAATATTTTACTATCCATGACCATGACAATGAAATTTCACTTACCAAATGAACATGTAATAAACATCAAATTCGATGGGAATGTAAGGAGAAGACAATAAAAAAACAATGTTTGACGACCAAAAATGGGTACAATTGTGTGTGGGTATAACTGAAGAGACAAGATTCAAGTTAAAGGTTTATTAGGCTGGATATGTTGATGCCATCAAGCTCCAGCACAGAAAAGAGAGAACAAGGAACAGAGAAACTTGGTTAAGTTATAACGTTAGCTAGCTAGCTAACATAGCCTAATGTTACTGTAAATGAGTCGGTGTCCTGACGTATAACGTTAATGTTATTAATGGCATTTATTAGCCAGCTACTGTATTAAATGTGACAGAATAAACATAATAGCTGTTTTATGTCAATTTACTTCAAGTGACAGCTTACCTGAAAACCAGTAACTTTACGACAACTTCTTCTGAATACGAAGAGAACATGACAGTGAAGAGTGAGCGCCTCTCCGCCTCGAATACTGGTTGACGCGGCTAAATGCAGACTGCGATATTCCCACTGAGGAGGCTATTACCATTAACCATCTCTTCTATTACTGTTTGAAATTATCCAGATGCCATGTCATTTGTGCATTTCGGTGGACATAATGGACCGACTTGGAAGAGGACAGATTCATCAGAGTGACCGTGATCTCCTACGTGCTCTATATCGCCATCTGGTGTTCTGAAACTACATAGTATATCTTTAATTGGAAAATGCATGTACATTCTACATTTTCCGCAAAGAGCTACTAAACACCTTAAGCTCTGAACTCTGTGGATTTAGAAAGTCGATGGTCTGCTGAGTAGAAATGCCAGAGACTATGCGGAGACATCAAGCAGTTTTTTTATGTACAAAGCAAAATGTACTTGGCTATGGGGAAATGCATTGTAATAGCGCCCCTCTGGTGGTGTGCTCTGGTACATACATGTGTGACAGACAGACAGACAGACAGACAGACGCACACACAGGGATCAAATTAGAGTCCCCCTGCACAGCTTCGTTGTGGTGGGGGACAATGAGGGAAAGTAAAATTTTCAGTAAATGAAAAGACATGGCATCTGTACTCTACTCAATCACAAGCACTGAAATGGAGAAGTGATGTTTTTTTGCATTGCTGTTTTGCATGAAATACAGAAATTCTTTTTTTTAACATTAATGCAAATGTGACCTCTGAGTCTCGCTTTCTTCCCCCTTTTATCGTTGTGTGGGCGATGTCATTAAAGCTATGGTAGGACATACTTTTTATAATGGGCCTGGCAAAGCTGGTTTTAAAACCACGTCGAGTGGCTTGTTTTCCTAGCGGGTTCAGCCCTGCCAATAAAATCCTAAAATGCAGACTGTATGTGCAGATGTTGGGCGCAGCAGAGGCGCACTGCAGTACCTGTTCCATCCACACTGCAGCCTCTCCTCACCTAGCAGTGAACATACAGTGGCACAGGAGTTAGAGAGGAGGAGTACCAAGACTTCAGTTTCACTATTACACCTGGAGCACAGTCAGGTTCCCTACAGCTAGAGCGGTGGCCATGCGCACACGCGTACAAACACACACATGCACGCAAACATGCACGCAAACATGCACACACACACACACACACACACACACACACACACATGTGCATACATACACACACATGCACACACGCATACATACACACACACACATGCACACTCACACACACACGTGCATACATACACATACATACATGCATGCACACATGCACACACACACACATGCACACTCACACACTCACATACACGCACACACACACGCACATACACACACACACATACACGCACACACATGCACACACGCATTCACGCACACATGCGTACATACTCACATATGCACGCATACACACACACACACACACACACACACACACACACACACATGCTCAAACATATCTGCTGAAGGACAATGGTCACTGTAAATGTCTGTGTCTCAGGCCTGTAGGTCCCATGGAGAGATGGTGTTCTGTGATCATGACCTCTAGTGCAGTTTGTCAGAAATGAAGCCTGTAGACACGGGAATGTAGTGTGTGTGTGTGTGGGGCGGGGTGTGTACTGTATAAAGCCTAAGACATTATATTAGGCCTGCACAGCCACTGTCGTCGTCGGCCATCGTTCGTCACCATGCCCGCTCGCCGTCGCTGTGATGAGACCTATCACGCCGCCAATAATGAATGAAAACGGTGCAATACCGCCACTTCACAATTAATCATGCAAATGTGGCCCCGAGTGTTTGCGGCGTTGTGGTCATTAGCTGGACCCCTAGCTGGGGGTGGAAAAAGGGGGGTTGCTTTTCTCCTTTATTTTCCATCCATGTTCCAGCAGTGAAATACTGTGCCCGGGTGCAAAGTCTCCATTTGGCAGTAATTACCAGCCATCCATCACCCCTCAAATTACCGGGGGGTCGCGGCCTCCGCGCCCCCGTTCCCCGCCCTCAGACATGTGGTCAGCGCGGCAATTATTCAGGGTGCACCCCGGGTCCCGCGCACGGACGGGGAGCGTGAGAGACGCCGGGGCCCCCGGAACACTGCGCTTCTTGTGGCCGTCCGCTCCGCTCTCACAATGCCACATTCACCCGTGGGTTTAACCCCGCGCCGTTTACAGGAAACAACCACCAGCGCGTGTTTAAATAGAACGATTTGAGTTTGTCTATCAGCGCAGCACCGGGGTCACGGGGTCCACCCCCCCCGTCCTGCGTGGGGTACGCAGGGGAGCGCTGAGTTATGGCATGGGAAAGCTGCCCCTTTAGGTATAATGGGGTGGTGTCAGCCCCGACACTTACGGGACAAGGTCAAAGCCATATCCTCCTTGAGCGGGGAGAGTGATGATGACGCATGTGTACGTAACTATCACTTCAATTCATTCAGCAATTCATGCGAGTGATGCAATTATTCTTTGTGCCGGTTAGGCAATTAAAAATATCGCACCTCACAGGCGTAGTGGTGGTTATCACTGCTGCTTTAGAAACTGGCTGAGAATTGCCCTCTCACTCTCTCATGCGTACTCACGCACGCACGCACCCACACACACACACACACATATACACACGCACACAAACACACATACGCAGACGCACATACAAACACATACACACATTCACACATTCACACACGCACACAAACACACATACGCACACACACACGCACACACACACACACCCACATACACACTCACATTCACACACGCACACAAACACACATACGCAGACGCCGACGCACACACACACGCACACACATTCACACACGCACACACATACGCAGACACACACACACTCACACACACAGCTCACAGACCCAGTTCATGTAGTGGTACCCGTGTAGTCTATGGTAGGGAGAATAGGGCTGGTTTCTTCAGTGAGAGTGGTCTTGGCCAATGCTTTTTTAAATCTCACAGCAGCGCGTTCGTAAACATTACAGCCAACACGGGGACTCTTCATCACTTACGGCAGACTTTTAAATTTGGAAGATTTGTGAATCCTTTTGGCCTGTATTTTTACCGAATCGTGAAATAAATGAAATAAATATGCCGTTCATAACTGTCTCATGCTCATATCAAAACCAAGGTCTCTGGACTATTTGTGGGGGTAAAAAAAGGTTTTCTCGCCTCGTCTTCTTCATATGAAACATCATCACATGATCACACAGACCCAATTCTTGTTTCTCATCCATCATATCCAGTCCGCTTCACCGAATACCATTTCCTCCTCCTCTTCATCTACAGAACCTTGCAAACGGGCGACCTCCTCCCTCCCTCCTCCTGCCCCTCCCTGCCTCTCTCCCCACTCACGGCCTGGCAGCTAGCGCCCATTACTACTCTCGCCCTGGAGGACAGGAAGTGCAGGGCAGCGCATCGCATCAGTCAGAGCTCTTGTTTCTGCAAATGAGCTTCTCACACCTGCTTCTTGTTTCATTAGTCCACTGTCTGCTTTGAGATCCACTGTTTGCGACCAGGGGACCAGGGGATAACTGTGTTGTGTGTGTGTGTGTGTGTGTGTGTGTGCGTGTGGGTGTGTGAGAGTATTCTACAGTGTGCTCACGAGACCCAAGGTATGACTGTGTGAATGTGTGAGTGAAGCTTCTTCAGTAGTATGCAGCAGAGCAGTGAATGCCTACTGGCAAAGAGGGAGGGAGGGAGGGAGGGAGGGAGGCGGGGGAGAGGGCTACCAAAGTCGATCCTGGTCAGATTCAGCAGGTAGCCATGGAGACGGAGCGCTCTCCCCCGGAATGACTGAAGGGTTTGGATTCGCACCTGAGACACATCGTCTGTGCAGCGCTCACAAGCTGTCCTCAGTGTTGAATGCCTCGTCGCACCACCGTCTTCTGTCTCAGACACATCGTTCTGTTTGTCCCAGAGGGGCTACCATACTTTGTCGGTGCCCCTGTGTACTATGCTAACATTCCTGTGAAGCTTGCACCCAAAAACCAGAAGCCGTACATGACAAAATTAATTTTAGTGAGTTGAAAACAGGAACTCATTTGTGTGTAAGGAATTTGAGTCATACATTTTAAAAAGTACAAATTTTCGGTGCAACCTTGCAGTGAATCTTTGCATTCGGTATTTGTTTGCCTCTGTATCTGAAGTGGGAAATGTTTATCTGTTATCTCGGGTTGTATTCATTTGTGTACGAGGTGAGTTGTTTGCATTTACGCCGCCATCTGTGAAGCGCATGGATGCCCTGGGTGCCGAAGCGAAGGCGTTCTCAGGCGTAATGAGAGTGGCTGCAGCGGTATTGATCCCATGCCGCCTGGCGCACAGTGACCTCTATCCACCCCGGATATTTAACAGACCTTCAGCGCAGCCCATTAAATGAGTCTGAAAGGACACAGAACACATCCTGGGGGAGGGGCCAGTTATAAACTCAAACTCGTGCTTAAAGGCTGACCACGCCTGTGCTCTCCATCTCTCACTAAAGAAAAGAACCATTTCCAAAATGTGTATTAGGAAAATCTACTACTACTACTATGACTACTACTACTATGACTACTACTATGACTGCTACTACTATGACTACTGCTGCTACTACTATGACTACTACTACTGCTATGACTACTACTACTATGACTACTGCTGCTACTACTATGACTACTACTACTGCTACTGCTACTATGACTACTACTACTGCTATTACTACTATGACTACTACTGCTGCTACTACTACTATGACTACTACTACTGCTATTACTACTATGACTACTACTGCTACTACTATGGTTACTGCTACTACTATGACTGCTACTACTACGACTACTGTTGCGACTACTACTACTATGACTACTGCTGCTACTACTACTATGACTACTACTGCTACTGCTGCTACTATGGCTACTACTACTGATGCTACTACTACTATGACTACTACTGCTGCTGCTACTACTACTGCTATATGACTACTATGACTACTACTGCTACTACTATGACTACTACTACTCCTCCTCACGCCTCCTCACTCCTCTTCCGCCTACTCCTCTTCCTCCTCATGCAGCTTTTTATTAACCCATAGACTCCAAGTAAAAACATTGTATACATACACAAGTAGAAAAACAAGTGACAACATATGTTGTGATTCTATTTATGGATTCTCTCCACAGAGTCTACAGGAATAACACTGTGAAACACTTAATTTTCTTTTTATGGTTAGATATGAGAAATCTTCTCTTTATAGTTTACAAAATAAAATAAGGGTGTACAGTGATCTCATGTTCCATGTAACAGATACACTCAATGCTGGCTTATCTCTCCTATTGGCTCTGTACTGAATGAGATTAAACTACGTTACTATTCTCCCCTCCGCACCCTTATCTGTGTGCAAACGGTTTCTCCTCCACACTGTAGTCAATTCTTCTCCTTTTCTCTCTCTGCCTGAGAGAGGCTTTTCTTTTTCTGTGCTTCTCTTCTTCCTCTCTCCATCTGTGAAAGAAAGATTTGTCCCTGCCTTCATCCTATCAGAGAATGAGAGAATGTTCCTCTTTTCTTCCCCCGTCTGTTAGAATTGTACGTGGTGTTCTGTGAGTGGACTGTGTGTTCCCTTCCTGTCCTGTTGGCTCCTGTCACCCTGCTGTAGCTGTGTGTGTGTGAGAGATATGTCCCTCTGCTCCAGTCTTGTCTGTCAGAGTGACGTATTTGTGTCCTCTCCTCCTCTCTTCTCTCTCCTCTTTTTCTCTAAAGCTTTACTCTCCTGTCTTCAACTTCATTGAGTGTCACATATGCCTCCTCTGTGTGTGTGTGTGTGTGTGTGTGTGTGTGTGTGTGTGTGTGTGTGTGTGTGTGTGTGAGACGTGTGTATGCCTGCTTGCGTGCGTGGACATATTAGACAGTGTTAGTGCATGTTATGGTGTCCGTGCGTGTGTGCGTTTCTGTGTTATTGCATGTTATGGCGTGCATGCATGCGTGCGTGTGTGTGTACATGTGTTGGTGCCAAATTGTGCATGCATGGGCATGTGGGTGTGTGCATATATGTGTGTGAGAGAGAGACTGTTTTGCAAGTGTGTGTGTGTGTAAATATGTTGGTGCTAATTTGCATGTGCGTGCGTGCGTGTTTGTTTGTGTGTGTGTGAGAGAGAGAGAGAGAGAGAGGGAGATACTGTTTGTGCGTGTGCATGAGACTGTATGTGTGTGCATGTCAGTGTGTATCTGTCTGTGTCGTGCGTGCGTGCGTGCGAGAGAGAGAGAGAGAGAGGGAGAGACTCTATGTCTGCTTGTGTGATTTCTCTGTTCCCTGTGCTCACTCCTGTCCTGTGCTCTGCTCCTGCAGGTCTGGTGTGTATGAAGTCCAGCACCTCAGTGGTGGAGCTGGTGATGCTGCTCTGCTCACAGGTGAGCTACCTTATCCTCAGGTATCCATTCCTCTTCCGTGTCTTTCCTCCTCGTTCTCAGGGTGTGCCTGTAGTATTACCGCTGTGCCGCCTGAATCTGGTAGGAGGAGAACTATCCGCAGAGCCCTCGGTGTCAGTCTGCTCGTCTACAGTACTAAAGGAGCGCCAGCGTGAGAGACGTGTTTCTCACCCTGTTCAGGTTCTGTTCTTGCCTCACTCTGATTCTGCGCCCGCAGTGTTACTAGGTTTGACTGCAATGACTTCAGACGAGTGAAGAACTCAAGTAGGCATTCCTTCTAACCTGGTATCTTGATTTGATAAAGCGCTCTGTCATTCATGTCTTTTGGCCTATGAGCGCTCTTTGTGGCTCAATGGAGGCGTGTCTCTCAGGACAATGATGCGTTACTTGCCCATGCGCAGCTCATCAGTCCTGGGGGCAGTCTGGCCGTAGATATGACTTGTACTCTAGTAAAAGCCTAGACATTACACATTATATCTGAGGCATCCCATGCCATTGCATTGTCTTTCAGGCAAGCAGCACATACAATGGGCTTCATATGGCTTCTTTAGGGTAACAGCGCTGGCAGTAATAACCAGGGTTATTTCCTGAATCAACTGAATTGAAAATGCATTGACCCCAACTCTGATAAATAACAGCGCGCACTGTATCTGCCCATTACTCCATCCACATATCCATTCCCTTCGCCCTTGGATGCTCGTATCAGATATCAGCACTTAGCCTCAGCTCAGCAAATGCACACACACACATGCACACACACGCACATGCAGAGTCATTGTCAAACTCCTCATCCTAGTTGCTACTGATACTGGCCTCTTTGTTATCCACACTAATATTTTTTACGTCCATCCCACTTTTCAAGCCATATCCTCAACCTACCATACAGTACCTACCATCCATACATTTCTAGAATACAATACGCATGCACATACAACTGTCTGTTATACTGCTAAATGTATTTACACCCTTTGAGAATGAAGGTATATGTGACCCGCTCTATGAAAATGAGTCTGATGTGGGGTCTATTTTCGTAGAGCGGGTCACATATCCGCATTTCTATCACATGCTGTGGCTAAAGATGTTAGATATTAGCATCATTATTTCCTCTGTCATCATTGGATGAACTTTTTTTTATTTTACTCTCGCATGGGATCACCTCGAGTAATTACATATTTTGAGTGTCATTACGATCACAGCTCGATTTGCAGAATTGCGGAAAATGAATCTCTATTAAGTTGTAGCATTTGGCATACATTTACAGTTGCCCTCGAGCGTTATATGCCTTTCGATATGGATCTTTAAAGCATATCTATAGATGATTGCTCGATGATCGTTTTAAAAATATTCTACTTTTGAATATTAATATCACGACCTGAATGGGAAAGATAATCTTCTCCTCTCTGCCTGAAGCTCGACTTATACAGATAGATACATCGCTACAGATAGCATTGGGTGTGGCTGATTAAAGATAAAGAAGAACTCCTTTTTAACTTCTAAAGAAATATATGTGACATTGTCGGGCCTTGAGAATGTAGATAGATAGATATTTAGCGGCTGTTACAGTACATAAATGCTTTAACGTTTTTTGAACAATGGCATTTAGCATCTCTATTCCCAGACTGGCTCCATAGGTACTCTCATTTTATTCATCCGGATTCTTTCGCTTGGTACTGTGGGTTTTTTCAGTAAATAGTGTATGCGTCTCGTTTGCTTTCTTATTCACATTACCCTCTTAGATTACAGTTGAGCGGCCCCATCATTAAGATATCGGTTTACATGATACATTTCTGTGAGCCGGCTACGGAGGAAGCGAAATGCTCCGTTTGCTTAATTACTTTACTGGAACATTTCAGCATGTGCCTTCATAGAAAGCTCTAGGAATCTGAGTGAATATATTTTTTCAGCCGTGTAAGTAACTGCCGTGATACACGTTAGCCCTCAACGACCATCTCATTCTGCCCATACTCACTCCCTACTCAGCCCCAACTCACACATCCCCCGCAGCGCCCTGTTGCCCTTGAACGCTTAAACGGGCAGAAGGGCTAGCACAGCGCCGACCCCCTAAATCTCGGGGTAAGCCTGGGTTTCAGAGGGGTCAGAGTCCCGGTGCTGCAGTTAGCACAGAAAATATTTAACATACCTGCCGTCGGCTCGTCAGTCCAGCGCTGAGAAATCGTCCATGAGGAAGCCATTAAACCGCCGTTGCCCTCCCTTGGATCCAGCTGATCACAGCTTTTTGGGAAGAGGGAAAGGGGGAGGGGCCTCATTGAGTAACCGCCTCACTTTCAGGCTCGCTAGGCCCGCGGCGGAGTCCCAGGACCGGTCCATCCCGTTTGAGCTCACATCTGTTATCGGGGAGGTAGAGGTGGAGATGGAGGAGAGCGGGTCCTCCAGGCGCTCGGAGGCCCGTGGCGGCGGAGGTGTCGCGGGTCACGCCACGCCGCTCCTCCCTTTGAAGTGCCCCGACGGCTCGTCTTGCATCTGTCTCCCCCCTCCAAAAAAAAGATAGAAAAGGAAGAAGCCGTGGGACGCCAGCCGTTCCCAGCCCCTGGATTTATGGCGGAGTGAAGCGTCGCCGCGGGCGTTCTGAGTCTTCGCTCATCTCTTCCAGCGCGCGGATAGCGTTACTGCGGATCTGCCGGTTCCTGCCATTAGAGGCTCCAGGGATGAAACTTTGCCTGAAATATTGATTGGTGGGAAAATGAGGGAATGTAACCGGAGCCCTCGGCCTGCGTCCTTCTAGAACTTTCCATGGCGGGAGTCTGAGTGGAGCCAGGCTCTCCGGCAAACCCCCGCTCACCCAATGTACGGGCCTCCTGCAGGATTAACTGTAAAGATGGGGAGACTGTAAAACACGGGTGTGAGGTTGGGCGCTAGGGTGTGGGGGGGTGCTTTAGGGTGGGTTAAGACTGTTAAGATTTGAAGAGGGAACACAGCATCAAAAGCAAAGCTGATGTTGAGAAGTACAGGGCGATTGTTGAGATAAAGCACTGTTGTTACCAGGCTTAAAAAAGCTGCGGGGACTTAGCAGCCCAGAAACAGGACCCAGGGGGCTTTATGTAGACAGCAGCAGAGGGAAGCGGGCTACTTAGCCGCCGCCGTGTCGACTGCACAAACAAACAAGGGCCCAAGTCAAGCGACGTGTCCTGTGGGCTTCCTGCAACACAGCCAAAGAGAGCGTAAGCACAACCCAACATCTTCCATCCGTCTATGAGTGTGCATAAGGGGGTGATGGACATGCTAGGCCTTAGCAGCTGATCGTTTCTCAGGGTACAAACGGGTTCAACTCCGGGATGGATATGTGCACAAACCTTGTATTTACATCCCTCCGCAGTCTGTTTGGGATAAAGGCTGTTTTTCACTGGTCCTTATTTTCTGCTCCCATGATTTATTTATGTAGAAACCATGAGCTGTTTCACTGGTCGGCAGGTGTTTATGATCAAAAGCAGAGTGGTAATATTAATTGAACTGATATTTTTTCACAAAAAAAATAACCTCTGGAAAAAAATTCAGCTACGCTCCTATACTTAGACGCACACTCCCATAATATTGCAGCAGTGTTATTCTTGATGCTACCATGACATGTCAGATGTTGTTGACCCTGAAAGGTCATGGACAAGGGCTGATTTTTTTAGATGTATGTACAGTTAAACGCAAAAGTATTGGGACAGTGATGCAACTTTTGTTGTTTTGGCTGCAACTTTTTTTTGTTTTGGCTCTGTACTCCAGCACATTGGATTTTAAATAAAACCATGAATATAAAGTTATAGTGCAGACTATAGGCTTTTATTTGACGGTAGTCACATCCATATCGGGTGATGCGTGTAGGAATCACAGTCTTTTTTATACATAGTCCCCCGATTTTAAGGGTGCAAAAGTAATTGGACAATTGGCTGCTCAGCTGTTTCTTGGTCAGCTTTGAGTCTTTGCATCATGAGCTCATGCAGAAGAAAGCTAACAAAAGGTCTAGAGTTGATTCTACATGTGGAATTTGCATTTGGAGTCTGTTGCTGTTGTCTGTCAACATGAGGGCCAAATATATACTTGAGCCCCTCATTTACAATACTGCTGAGTTACAACAAAGAAGAGACATAGAAAGAGAAGACATTACATAAGACAATAATAACCAATAGGGGAATAACCAATATATTAAACACTTAGTCAAAACTAAAGTTAAAACATTAGTTAAATCATTTACAAACCCCAATTCCAAAAAAGTTGAGACAGTATGTAAAATGCACATGAAAGCAGTGAATTGTAAATTCTCTTTTACATATATTTAATTGAAAACTGTACTAAGAAAATATCTTTCATGTTTTACCTTTTTGTATATACACGCTAATTCCGAATTTGATGCCTGCAACACGTTGTTTCTCGTGACTCATTTTTCTATTGAAAAATAAGTCAGGAGAACCAACCCTTCAAGTGGTCCATCCATATCTACTGCATATCTGGCAGTGGAGTGATGGTTTGTGGTTCGTTTGATACGTCAGACCCTTGATGACGTACAGCCATTTAGCCAACCATGGGTTCCATACTATTTTTGTGTAATCTACAGCTTAATCTAGTCCCACCCTCCAATTTCCATAGAGATCCATTCAAATGCAGTGAGGTTATAGTATCGCTTGTAAGAGTACCTGAAAATAAGATATCAAGAGTCCTTTTATACCCAGTCATGATAGCATCACCTGTTTACCTGTGGACTGTATCAAACAGGTGTTTTTTTTGTTTTGTTTTTTACTTCCCAGTTTTTTTTTTGCCCCTGACCCAACTTTTTTGGAACATGTTGCAGGCATCAAATTCAGAATGTGCGTATATTTACAAAAATCTGTAAAGTTGATAAAGTAAAACATTAAATATCTTTTCTTTGTACTGTTTTCAATTAAATATATGTAAAAGAGAATTTACAAATCTGCAAATACTACAAATACTGTCCCAACTTTTTTGGAATTGGGGTTTGTACAAAAGCAATACGATTCAACATTAGGTTCTTAAATTGTCTCAAAGGCAGTAAAAAAAATTCGCAAACCATTCCATGTATGAGGGACAAAAAAGCAAAACACGAGTCAGTGTCAATGCCACTAAAGCAGGCCATCATGGGGTGGAAGATCAGAATAAATCGATTAGAGACATAGCCTAAACATTGGGTGTGTCAAAATCAACTGTTTGATACAGGAAGCAAGTATGCACTGGTGAGCTCAGCAACAGCAAATGACCTGGTGGACCACGGACGACCGCTGTAGTGGATGACCGAAGAATACATTTTCAACTGTCGGACAGATCAAGAACACTCTCCAGGATGTAGGCATAGATGTGTATAAGACTACCATAAAGAGAAGACTGCACCAGCATAACCTCAGAGGGTTCACGGCAAGATGCAAACCACTGGTAAGCCTCACGGACAGAACGTCCCGGTTAGAGTTGGCTAAAAAGAGGAACAAAGTCTTATGGACAGATGAGATGAGTACTAACCTGTACCAAAGAGATGGAGAGAAAAGTGTGGCGAAACAAAATGACTCATGATCCAAAGCACCCCTGTGAAACATGGAGGTTGTGTCATGGCTTGGGCGTGTCTGGCTGCCACAGCAACTGTCTCACTTCTTTCTATCGATGATATGACTGCTGACAGCAGCAGCGGGACGAATTCTGAAGTGCACAGAAACATGTTATCTGCACAGATCCAACCAAACGCCTCAAAACTCAATTGGACGGCGCTTCACCTTGCAGCAGGACAATGACCCCAAACATACTGCTGAAGCAACCAAGGAGTTTTTTCAGGGCCAAGAACGGAATTTCTTGACAGGCCAAATCAATCACCCGTCCTGAATCCAATTGAGCAAATGTTTCACTTGCTGAAGACAACACTGAAGGAAAAACATCCCAGAATAAAGCAGGAACTGAAGATGGCTGCAGTACAGGCCTGGCAGAGCATCACCAGAGAAGATACCCAGCGTCTTCAGACAGTCATCCACTGCAAAGGATTTGCAAAGTATTAAAGATGATGTTTTTATTTCAGATGATGTTAATTTCTCCATTTAGTGTTGCTTCAGTATAATGAGGGGACTTTGTATAAAACGGGCTGAAATTTCTACACGGATTATATGTATGTATCGATGTAAATTCCCTCAAAATAAAGCTGACTGCATCCAATGTGCTGGAGTACAGAGCCAAAACAAATTGTGTCAGTGTCCCAGTACTTTTGAATTTAACTATGTGTGCATTATCCTCCAAGCCTCGGAGGGAAAGGGTTCGACGGCGGGCCTTTTATTTATTTATTTTTATTTTTTTTACACACGAGAACGCCTGGAGTGGCCTCTTTCGCTTGCCCTCAGACTGCCATTCATATTTACGCTAGTCCGTCCTATCCTGTGAGCTATTGGGATTATTAATAAACGAGCGGCAACAAACCGCCATTATTGCGTGTCCTCATCGTTGCGGTGGCGGGCGGCATAGTCCCGGGTGTGGGTGGAGGGGGTGTTTAGAGCGTGCCAAAAAAAATAAATGAAAAGGTCAAGCGGGTCTGTTTCTTGTAGCGGCTTGAACACACGTAAAGGATACATAGCTGAGCCGCTGAGATTTAGAGATGGAAGGCCTCCAGATGTGGAGCCCGGTGCAGATAAAAGCAAATCTCCTCCCCCACCTTTGACAGGTCGGATTGAGACGCCACAAGCGCTTAGCGCACATTAGGTCTGGGACTTTCAAAGAGAGAGGCCAGGGCAGGCCAGGCCTCTGTAAGGGCACAGAGGCTTTAGGAAAGCAGACCCGGGGACCGTGCTTGGTTGGCTGCAACAACCACTTCCACTGACGTTAGCCTTTAACCTACCGGCTAAACCCATTTCCTGGCTTTTTACTTGCAAATACATTCCCCAGATTACGTAGAATTAACCCCCGTCTGCAGCTTGCTATAAATGATGCGTTTCCATTAGTACTGTCGAGGTTTCTTTCATTTATTTTTTTTCCTCTGCGGCCGACAGTTTGACTGCAACCACCTGTGTCGTTAACCATCATAGTCATGCAGTAGTCTTACATGTAGGGCTACACTCACAAACACCGTGTTTTTGGGATACATGCAGGGGTACACTCACAAACACCGTGTTTTTGGGATACATGCAGGGGTACACTCACAAACACCGTGTTTTTGGGATACATGCAGGGGTACACTCACAAACACCGTGTTTTTGGGATACATGCAGGGGTACACTCACAAACACTGTGTTTTTGGGATACATGCAGGGGGTACACTCAAACATCGTGTTTTTGGGATACATCGTGCAGTCGTAGGCCAGCACACTGAGGTTTAGTGCAGGAGATAGAGAACGGGATGCGATGCTACTGTCCCAGGTGGTAAAGGCACGGCGGCGACACCAGGGCCTCTTTACCCCCTTCGCCCCTCTGTCCATCCCTCACTGGCCCACGGAGCGAGGCCCCATTGCGTCCGGAACGATGGGAAAATCCTATGCTTACAGCTACAGATTAGCAAGGATGTCAGATTTTCTTATCTGAGCTCCTGAACAAACGGCTCGTCGCCAGAGGTGGCAAAGCACCCAGTCTGGACCACATTTACATGAGAGATCGCATTACGGCCTTCTGGAGGTGCATGTCAGTGCTAATTCAGTTCACATGGGCCGGGCTCGCCCTTTTCCTAAGATCCCACCAATCATCCGCCTCTGCTCCCCCCCCACCCCCATTCTCCATCATCCCAAGGGAACTCTGCTTCCTGGCCAAAAATTAAAAAATGTCATCGGTTTTAGTGACCATTTATGGGTTACTTCAGACATGATAGGAGATTAGTTTACTTCTTCTAGCATGGCGGGATTCATTCTCCCGGTTCTCAGGCCCTAGTTTCCCTGGTAGCTGCTTCGCGGAGCCCGTTTCCGTATTTATTTTTGTCACGTGGGCGCAGTGCGAGCCGCCCCTTGGAGAGCCACTGTAAGCCGTCTCTGCTTTAATGAGGAACAGCTCCTCCAGAGCGGATACTGGAACTCAGAGAGGATCAGCGGGAACATTTGGAGCCCAGATGGGCCGCCTCGCCTCCCCTGTTTCTCTGGCTCCACGTGGGACTGGAGGATGTTCATTGGGCCAGCGCCCCACTCTTACACAGCCCTGTGTTACCTACTCACTCATGCACACAGACACACGTTCTCACATACACACACATATTCACACACACACACACACACACACACACACGCACACGCTCTCACACACACACATTTTAATTATTTCATTGAGATCACAGGTAAATACAAACAAAGAACCCCATAAACATATCTTGTGTTTTTCCCTTTACTGTTGCACAGATATTAATGTATAGGTTCATGAAGCCCTGCTATCTATGTGCCTTTAAGGGCTTTGCTACCAGCCTTTTTATGAGTGGTCTTGCTGTGCCACGTTTGACCAGAGTTGGCTGCATATTAGAGCCGGGAACTACACCCCGAGTCCCTCTTTTTCTTCCTCCTCTTTTTTCTCCAGTTTTTTAAATTCTGTTTCTTGAACTCCGGCCTCTCCTGTTTTCTCTTTCATTCATACCTCACTTAGCAGGCGGGAGAGATTGAGTTCCCACAGCCGCCCGTCGGACTCCCCGACTGCTTTTTAATCATTTCCAGACAGCGTTGCGAGAGCGGGGAGCGCTCTCCGAACGCCCCTGGGCTCCGCTCCGCCGTGGGCGTGCGGGTCGCTGCCGGACGGGGCTCCTCTCTAATCCGTCACTGTGCAGGACACAGGAAATGGCTGCAGCGGAGTGGAGGGGGATACAGTTTCACTCCGCCGCTACCTTTCTCCCCGTCTCACTGGTCTCTTCCCAGGGAAGGAGAAGATAGTCGCACGTGCGGTGCAGAGTTTCAGCTTTTTATAATCTTTATCTTTTCACTTTCCGTCTCATTTTTTTCCTTTTTAAGACACGAGCCCGTTTTTTGAGTGAGCAGCTAGACTGCACAATCCATTTTTAACTGTGTTAAAACAGTCTGGCTTTTGTGTTGAGAAGCAATGTAAAGTTGGTTTTCAAGGCCTTGTAGAAATGCTGGCTTTCTTGGATTTCTGTAATTACAGGGAAATGTGTGGCATAATTGCTTTTTTATTACTAACTTATTGCCTCTTGATGATTTCTTAATTCAAAATCAGTTCATTAATTAAATTTTTTTTTTTCTGCTTATATCCAATATTTTTGATCAAGGGATTTCCCACGGGGCCCTGGTTCCACTCTGATTACTGTTTATGTGTAGAAATTAAGCCTTCCATTTTCTCATTGACTACAAAAACATAAAAATAAACACCCAGTCTCTCTCTCTCTCGCTCTCTGTTCCAGGAATGGCAGAATTCCATTCAGAAGAACGCGGGCCTGGCCTTCATCGAGCTCATCAATGAGGGCAGGTAATTAATGAGCAGCGTTTACTGTATATCAGCCTTACATCCTGTTTCCTGTTATCCGCACGGTCATCTCTGTTGTCCTTTGCAGCGTTATTAAGGAGGCAGTTTGGAGCAGTGGCAGGGACTCTGATTAGCTGTAAGCTCCTTGCTTCTGCCTTGAACTCTTTAAGGGGGCGAAGGTATATGCAGCCAAGTGACTGGCCAATCGAAGCAGAGCTTGTTCATGCTCTCTGTGAGGTTAGACCGCGGAGCAGGAGGATGAGGAACGGCGTGACCCTCTTTGTCCGTCCTCTTTGTCCTGTCTTTCTCTCTCTCTCTGCCCCCTCCTTTCCTCCCTCCCTCCTTCTGTCCATTTTACTCTATTGGCATGACTAACATGCGTTTGTTTTGCCAAAACATAGACACAGTAAACACACACCGTGAGGCAATGATCATTTTCTCCCCCTCTTTCTCCCCCTCTCTCTCCCCCCCCTCTCTCTCTCCTCCTCTCTCTCTCTCTCTCTCTCTCTCTCTCTCCCCCTCTCTATCTCTATCTCTCCCCCTCTTGCTCTCTCTTTCTCTCGCGTCCGAGAGAGGCGCACTCAGGCAGGGTGTTTTTGTGGGCGGATCTAGGCTCAGCCTGCATGCCCATCTGTTGGTCCATATGTCGGGAGACTCCTGCTCCCCCTGCTCCCCCTCCCCCTCTCACTTCCCATCCCAAATCCTCCAGCTCCCAAGCTCCCCCTTGCACACAGATCCTGAGTCAGCATGGCCGTGCGTCGCTGTCCAGGGTGCTGGTCTGCGTGTCCATAGCAGCACTGATCCATCATCTCCCTCAGCCCCTCCCACCCCCCCCCCACCCCTCCCGCCTCTGCCCCTGCACGGTGGACACCTGCTCTGTCTATCCCTCCCCCTCATGAGCAATGGGCCGGCCTGGCCTACTGGAGACTCATTAGAACCCGATGCCAGGTGTGCCTCTGTCTGCGGGACACCGGGAGAGGGAGAGGGAGAGAGAGGAGAGAAAGAGAATGAGAATGAGAGGAATGGAGTGGAGAAAAGAGGGAGAAGGAGAGAGATAAAAGATAATCAGTCGGCTGCCGGTGTCCACCTTCCCCTCACCTTGATGTGAAATTGCTCGTATATCAGTTTTTCCTTGTGTGTGCTTCTTCATCAGTGCATTCTATACATAGCGCTCCTCATCGGATTAAACGATAATGCGTATAATCACTCAGCGAGATGCCCTCTATCTCTCCCTGCCTATTTCTCTCCCTCCATCTCTCTCTCTCTTTCTTTCTCCCTCCCTATTTCTCTCTTTCTCTCTCTTGTTCTCCCTCCCTCTCACTCTCCCTATCTCTCTCTTGTTCTCCCTCCCTCTCACTCTTGCTCTTTCTTTCTCTCCCAGCTCCCTCAGGACATTATGCACAATGCGCTTTGTTAACTTGTCCCTAAATTGAGCTCACCTGACAGTGCCGCCCAGCCTACCTGTGCTTGACTGTTATCCCAGTTCCAGGCAGTGCTGAACGGGAGAGAGAGAGAGAGAGAAAGAGAGAGAGAGTGTTGGGGAGGGAGGAGGAGGGGGGGAGAAAAAGAGTGATTTTCTATTGTTTTTTTTCCCCAGGACTCAAAATGCAATTCAGTGCTTGTCAACACTTAAGGAGACATAAACAGTTGATGAATGTGTCTCTGGATTAAATGCTCTCAATAGGACGGGCAGGAGGAGGGGTGGAAATTAGACTCTGGATCATATGCCAGAGAAGAACAAAGCCCCACTGTAATTAAAACAAAGCAGGCTTAATGATGTGTAAAATGGCATATAATCTCCGCACAATAGCCTCCGCGCTTTCAATTATTTTGAAGTTGAAATTTAAACATCGTGTGTTTGGGGGGGGGGGGGTGGGGGGGGGGGGTGAAGTTGGAGAGAGGGGGGTCCGGGTTTGTCACGGTGGGAGAGGCAGAGGAGCCGTTGGCCGTCCGACAGGCCAGTCAGACGCTCTGAATATCCGGCGTTTTTCCCCATCGGCCACTCTGCAGTAATGGTAAACATTCTGCTGCTTAATTGCGGGCAGAGAGAGACCTGTCACCGGTCTGTATTTATTTGACGTAACACAGACAAATGATGTTAATTATGAGTCTGTTCTCTACACATCAGTTATGCTGTGTGCGAATGACATGTGCGCCATTAATAGCAGCGTAAAGCCGTCTCCGTTCTCCCGTTTATTTTCTCTGTGACACTTTATTTTTGTTCGTTTTTTGTTTTCAGTTTGAGATTCTGGTATCTGCTGGGTGTGCAGCTCATAGTGATAATTTGAGTTGGGAATACGTCAGTGGTTGCCAGTTGCGTGTGGCTTATTGCTCCTGTAATTTTTAAAGGTGATGCCAGACTTGCCTCAGAATTCAGTCAGTGCTGCCTGGCATCATCAAAGCTGAGTGCTGAGTTCCTGTATTAACATGGAAAGTAGCTGGGACTGCGCTAGCAAGACTTCCGGCTCCGAGCTCCGAGCTCCGAGCTCTGCTCTTTCTCCCCGCTCAGTGCCGTGACATTAAGACAGATCGCCCGTGCGAGTACTGGACTACCTGTCAATACAATCTGAACACACGCATGCAACAAATAAATGAATAATACAAATTAAATGCATGTACACACACACACACACACACACACACACACACACACACACACACACACACACACACACACACACACACTCTCTCTCTCTCTCTCACACAGACACACATAGTCTGAAAGTCATTAATTAAGGAATACACATACAGTATATATGTACGTACACTTTTTTTCAGTAAACAAGACTTAATTAGATTTAGTTATTTTTCTCCAGTGGAGAGAGTGCACATACACTTTAGAAGGTTTGGAAGCTCTGCTGCGCTTGTTTTGGACGCATGACACCTGTCTGCAGTCTCTGTTGTTTTGTTTTCCGCCGAGTGAATTTAAGCATCTTAGACTCCAATTAGTTCATATCGCTGTAGGCAGTATCTCAGCTGCTCATTCGCTCTGTCACACGCCGCTCTCCATCAGTCAGGGTGTGGCTCTGGGCCTGCTCGCAGAGAGCAGCGCCCCCCGGTGGCTGGTTGTGTCTGACTGCCTCTTTTCTACCCCCCCCCTCCTCGCTGTTTCAGGCTGCTGTGTCACGCCATGAAAGACCACATCGTGCGCGTGGCCAACGAGGCCGAGTTCATCCTCAACAGGCAGCGCGCCGAGGACGTCCACAAGCACGCAGAGTTTGAGGTAGGGCGCCTCCCGTCAGCCCGCCCCATGACACGGGGAACCGAGGGCTCTCCCTGCTTCCATCCCATGTCCTACAGTTCAGATCCAGCCCCCTCAACCACAGTGCATTGACCTGCGTGGTCACCATGGTCACTGTGGCAGGGTCACAGGGGGCGGAGTCTGGAACAGCCTGGATAGAAATGATTGGATCATCCACAAGTCCCCTCTATCTCTGACCTGGATGCTGACATATGGGTTTTATTAACATATATTACACTTCTCTCTGACTGACATGGAGCCCCTTTCTTGCTGCTCTTGTGATGTATTTATTTGTTATTTAAAAAAAAATTTAAACCTCTGTTTTTATTATTTTATGGATCACTGAAAAAGCCTAACCAATCACTGTTTCCACAAAGGAATGGAAAGCGAAATTCCAAAGAAAGGATTGCACTACGATTTTTTTTTTTTTCCCGTTGGGATACTGGTGTTGAACTCGAAGATCAGAGAATTACAATCACGTCCGCTGGCCATCACGTTTCCATCTCTCAACCAGCTCCTAAATTTTCCCCCTGATGTGGGAATAAGATCCGCTGTGGAAATGAGCAGTGGAATTATGGGAGAATCCTGCTGAAATGCCAGCTGTCAGTAGTTGCTCTGTAATCCTGCTTCAGTGTCTCCAATAGGGGATTAATGGCCCGCTTATTAGCCCAGCAATAAAGAGATTTAATAACAGCGTGTGAAATGATATGCTGGTAATGGAGCAATTTTGATCTTATGGGGTTTAAGCCTTTTGTGCTCCAACAAATCAACAGCCAGTTCTTTAAATAATGGCCAGCCCCACGAGATAGCGTCAAATCCCCTACCTCAAATATTTGTTTTATTTAAATTGAGAGCGCCAAAGAAAACACAAGTCCACACAATATTAAAGGTTAACACAGAACACGGTGTGGTTTGTCTTGCATATATAAACTCTCTTATAACGCTAAAGTAACATCAAATATATTGACATTATGTACTCTGAATATAACCCTGAGAAGGAGAGAGGCTTTTTGAACTTAAGCTGTGGCAGTTATAGCAGATTAGATGAATGTACAGGCTGCTGCCTGCCAATTAACAGAAGGATCTGAAGCTCCCTCTGTCAAGTTGTTTTAGTCACAGGTACCACAGAACACGCAGAGGTGCCAGCCTCTCCGGTTAGCCCGCAGCGGCTACTGGTTCTGATCCCTGCTGCGGTGCCGTGGATTAAAATAAAACCCAACAAGGCGAAGAAACGGTGGAAACGCTCACAAATTAAAAAATTGAAAAAATGTCTGTTTCTCAAACGAAGGTGACTTTCAAGCACCGCGCTCTTCGTGAGCTTAATGTAATTTTAAATGATGGTGGATCTGCTGACATCCGTGACCATGTAAAAAAAAAAAAAAAAGAAAAAAAAAAAAACATCCAAGGACAGTCGGCTGTTTCGTCGATCGCTGTTGACAGTCATAAAGAGCCGTCGCTGAAGGTTGATTTTCTGAACCGCAAAATAGCTTTGCGGTTCCCTGTAAACGGCGGTTTCTGTAGAAACGTTACCAAACGGCACGTGACAAATGCAGAGAGGTGCTCGTTAAACTGAGTGCGTGCACACGGTTTCTCAAGAGCACGCTCTCTCGGGGGCACTCGCATTTACACACGGACACAAGAGCGGATACAGGCTTACAGAACTGCTCGCACGCGCGCGCATGCACACGCAAACAAGCCATACACAAACACACACATGAACATGAGAACACAGATGTTTAACGAAGATATCATGCCTGTTTCGGCCCATCTCGGCTGTCTAGAGCATCCAGCGTTTGTTGGGTCAAGCCAGGTCTTGAACGCTCAAAGGCCCTTCCTTCTACGACGGTTTTACCGCATGACCTGGAAAGCCATTCCAAGCATTAATAACTTGAGCACACACACACAAACACACATACACACAGAAACGTACACACTCACACACGTGGTGTCACCCAGACAGTCAGGAGAAGTGATGGGCTTCTTATCAGGGGGAAGCAGCCCTCCTATAGCAGCCTCTTGATATACTGCTGCTGAGGATCCTTGACCCGTTAGATAAACCCGCGGAGGCGTGGAGCCGCCGCCTGTCACAGGCGCACACCGGGACGCATACCCGCTCCAGCGCTGAGGGCCCCGTCGGGGGCCCGGCGGCCCACACTCCCCACCCCCGCCCGACACTACTTTATTACCCGCTCGCAAGATTGAAGATCACGGAGGCAGATAAGACGTTTTTACAATTAAGCCTCTGTCAGGGTAAAGCCTCATATCCTTTTAAGTGATAAATGACATTTGATATTTGTCAGCGCGTCAGATGGTTACGTGAGATGACAAGCCAAGATTGAGTTATCCGCCATTTGAGAAATATGTTGAGGTATAATATGTGACAGAATTCAAATATAAAGCAGGAAATTCAATTAACTTTCAGCTTCTGTTAGCAAATTAGATTTTGAATATTAGCGCACACACTCACGCACGCACACACACACACGCACGCATACACACACGCACGCATACACACACGCACGCATACACACACGCATACACACACACACACACACACACACAAAAGAGAGAAATAAAATTTCCCCCCAGGGGCAGCAGACTAAGACTATCTTATTTTAGAGGGAGCGATAAAGTCAAATGTGCCAAGTAGCATTGTCTTCAGCCTGGCTTTGGCTCAAAGGCTTTCACTCACTCCTTCAAAGATCATTTAAAACGACAAAATTCAAAAGCAATTAAGTTCACTTGCTCTTGTCTTGTATTTGTTTTTGTCCCATAAATTATCTCTGCACATCTTCTTGTGCATATTGTTTAAATACCAGACACGGCTCCTTCCAGAACATTTATCAACACTCCTCTGGTAGCCATATTTGCTATTGTATTAATAAATATATCACACAGTCATGTGCCATTAATAGTGCTCATTTATATTTATCTGAAGGTGCTTAATTGGCGGGTGGGTGTTGGGGGGGGGTCTTTACAGGAGCCGACAGTTTGCTCCTTTTGTGTTTGAAGTGAAATTAATGGTAATTGTGTCCAGGTTTTAAATGCTTGTTTTGCAATGCATCCCCTGACACAGTTTTCTAAAATAGATTGACTCCATTAACCTTGGCAGCACACACACACACACACACACACACACACACACACACACACATACACACACACACACTCTCCTCTGTGGACTTCTTTAACTATTCTCTCAAGTACCAGGCAGGGAAGCACCATTTACCTTCAGCAGGAGATCATGTATACCTTAATGTTTGGTCTAATCTACATAATGGGGCATCATAAATAGATTTTTCTGCATCGTTTTGAGCATGTTTATTGTATCGTGTATCAAATCAAACTGTTACAGTTTCTCATGGATAATTTCACGTAATATTTTATGATGCACTCTTTGTTTGCATTTCAAATTGGATGTGAAATGTGTATCTTTTTTTAATTTAATTTAAATGCATCTGCTGGGAAATGTGAAATAGCAGGAGACTGGAAATGAATCTTGGATATTCAAGCGAATGCACTACTCTTTTTAAAAAATATTTTATTTTTTTATTTTTTTAATTTTGTTTCTGATTTTTTTCCCTTTTTTCTCCCAATTTAGTAGCCAATTGAACCCCTATTCTAATTCAATTCCCCCCCATGTAGCAACCGCTAGAGAACCACCGCTACACAATCCCGTCTATCGGGACTAGTAGTAGGAAGGAGGGCGCCACGTCCTCTACAGGGCGCGACTCCTCGAGCTCCTGACCGCGACTCGCCTGGGTCCCGTGCGCAGCGATTCTCTCCGAGCCCCTCCCCCCACCCGGAAGCGGCTGCCAATTGCCGCTTCCACAGGGCACCGGCCACGCTCGGATATGGCAGGACCGGGGCGCGAACCCCGATCCTCGGAGTACAACTGCGCTGACAGAAAGTCAGCGCTCTTACCGTTGTACTATCGCGGCAGCCCGCGAATGCACTACTCTTGAATGAGACTAAAAACAGTGTCTGTTCATTTTGTTGCCAGTGGCAACATGAACTCAAATATTTGGTTCTCACAATCTTAATCTGTTATTGAACATTTATTTACTTTCTTTCTCTCTCTGTTTTTCTCTCTCTCTCTGTCTCTCTCTCTCTCTCTCTCTCTCTCTCTCTCTCTCTCTCTCTCTCTCTCTCTCTCTCAGTCCAACTGTGCCCAGTACGCTGCAGACAGGAAGGATGAGGAGAAGATGTGCGATCACCTGATCAGTGCAGCCAAGCACAGAGACCATGTGACCGCCAACCAGCTGAAGCAGAAGATCCTCAACATCCTGACCAATAAGCACGGGGCTTGGGGCACCCTCTCACAGAGGTAAGGGTCCGGGGTCTGCACAGGGCGGGACAGGGACAGGCCTGTGCTGGGGGCTCAGTTTTGGAGTGAAGTACACACAATCCCCTTTCCCTCTCACAGTGCGTTCTTAGGAACAGAAAAACTGATGTTGTTTTTCACATATCCGCCAAGGTCTCCCCCTAGGCCTGAATACCTGTATTATGTACAGAGGTAATCCCTGGAGACCACCGATTGGCAGGCTCTTATGGTCAGAAACTGAGGGGGGGAGGTCACATAGCGACTCTCTCACTGACACACCAGAACACCTGGCTATCGTTAGGGGAGCGTCTGTGCACTGTTTAGCCCACGCTACTTTCTCTCCGCTCACCACAACCCCGTTGGTCAAAATTCCAGCGCGTACTAGACGTTGAACGTATAATTGCCTTTTTAGATTCTGAAAGTGAATTGACCTAATTGACTATAACATGGAATAACAGATGGAGGAGAAAAAGCCTACAAACAGATCCTGAGCCAAATGTTGATGTTTTGTGAGCGTAAATAAGTGCGTGAGCGTGAGTGGCAGTTACCAGGGGCGCCCGAGCTGCCGTTTGGAAGGATTTCTCAACACGCCACAAAGCGACTTGTGGACATAAATCAGGCTTTCCTGACGTCTTAACCGGGCTGGCAGTTTAATCCCTGAGAAAGACCAGGAGTCGGAGCGCAGGCCGTTCCCAATCCCCCGCGCTCGGCCAAAACCGCAGTCGCTCATTTGCCCGAACAAATTTGTGCAACTCCCTTAAACTGCAGCTATACGGGCTTCCTTATTGAGTTTGGGAAATGCAGTGCAGATGGCTCATTATTTTCACCGTACTCACTTGTTTAGACTTGTCTATAGAAAACATGGATCCCATATTTTATCTTACACACGCTCACTTTTACACTCACCTTTTCCCCCGCAGTTCCTGTGGAAAAAAAGTGGAATCTGTAATTCAAAAGAAATTTCATAAGGAGATATTCTCATGGGCAGTTGCCTGGATTACTTTTGTCCCGTCTCACCAGGGATTTATATAAATGTCTAACTGTTAAAGCTGAAAAATTTACCTGAAGCCTCCATTTGCAAAGGTATATTTCTTTATACATTTACACTGCCGCCATCATATTCGATTTGTAAATCAGGTGGGTGTTCTTATCCTTGTCTCTGCTGACTTTTAGACATGTCTGGCGCTGTAAGATTTAATTTAAATTTGGAATTATTATTCAACTTAAAAAACGGGCGCACCAGTGAAAAAGAAACGGGACCTTCTTTCATTTCGATTTTTTCAAGCCTCCACTTGTGGTGCAAATTGTGGCGCTGATATTCATATGAGTAGCTGGAAAAGAATAGCATGCTCTCTGGCATTCATAAAATATGAAAACTGAATTTGATTTTAAAGTGAATTTCCAACATGTTCATTTATTAGAGGAAAACATTTCGCATTGTATACAACGCCCACACTGTATACTTGAACCACATTCATAATTCACATTCATTAATCTATTCTGTATTAATGATATTCTAACTTAAATGTTTGTGTAAAAGAAAAATATTAAAACCTGTAGTACAGTTACACTGAACATACGGCTAAAATTAAAAGAAATGTTTATACAAGTCACGTTTAAAGATACATGAAACATATATTTTATGTTTGTGAGAATCCAGACGGCGCTCTGCCACTTGAGCAGGGTGACAGTGAGGCCCACAGGCTTGTATTAAACTGCAGGCTGGATCGGCGGCCTAGCATTCCTCATGGCGGGAAACCTGCTGACTGCTGTGTGTTTACATCTATCCTGTTCGTCTCCCTCCGGTGTGTGAAGGTCTCGCATGCACACACACACACACACACACACACACACACGCACACACGTGTGCATGTACGCACACACTCCTGCCCACACACACACACACACACACACACACACACAGACATGCGCGCACGTACACTCCTGCCATGTGCAAATTGATCTTCTTAAAAATGTCTGTTGTAGCACACAGTGCCTCCCTGTAACGGGCAAATGTTTGTGTTTCTCATTTTGAGAGGAATAGTGACACATTACGCAGGGTGAGAATTTGTCTCGTTTATAATAAAGATGATAAAAACATTGTGCTGCTTCTACCCCCACAGATTTATAATATAAAAACGGCAGCAAATTCTTATAGCGCCTCTCGCGCACGTTGTCAGCTGTGCCGTTAGCGGTAAGATACTTAATCCTCCCGCTGCTCTTGACACAAACTTGGCCCCTCCCGATAGCTGCCTGTGGTAGTGTGGGACAGTGGGGGAGTCAGGCCTGTAGGCCGAAGGCCACAGGGTCACAGGGTATTTACCCGACACTGCTTCCGTACATATCCAGCATGCAAATGGGTAATATGTGGAAAGGATATCTAAATCACCCTTGCTAAGCAAACGGATGATGTAATGTAATTATAATCTGGCAGTGAGGTAGCGGCGTTGTATTACCGGAATATTCTGTCCGTTTCATTTTGTTTGTCTGTTCCCTTATGTCTGTTCCCGGAGCAGCTGGTTCCTGGGGTTAGATTCTTTGTGCTAGGATGTGTCCTCAATATTGTTGTCTTTCCCCATTCTGGTTAGATGCTTACACAATATTGGGTATTGTGGAGCAAGCTTTTTGGCTGGGCCTATAAACTAGCTTTGTGAGCCAAATTGAGAAATTGAAGTCAGACAGCGGTGTCAGAGGTTTAACTTCTGCATAGGAAATGTAGTGCACTGAACTGTCTATCTATGTGTGTTTGTGTGATTGCACATAGTTGTCTGTTGCGTGTGTGTGTGTGTGTGTGTGTACAGAAGTGTATGTTTCAGAGTGCCTGCAAGAAGGTTGTTGATAATCAGCCAGATTAACAGCATTGAGTAAGTAAGTAAGTATTTTATTTATATAGCACCTTTCATACAACTGAATGCAGCTCAAAGTGCACTGGAGTATGTTCCAGTTTTAGGGTAGACCTCCCCCTGGTGTGGTCTGTCACGTGGAAAATGCCGGAATGACCTACAGGTGCATCTGTGGTCATTTGCCACACTGTTTATCTTCAGTAATTGCAGAAGCACAGTTCTCCAGTGACCACACACACACACACACACACACACCATCCCGCTCTTCTCATAATCAACTTGTGTTGCTGCCATCTCTTGGGCCTAATCCACTGAATTAGATTCTGTCAGTGTCCCGCAGCATTCCTATTGGCCAAACCATCTGCCCATCAGCCAGCTGATAAAATATTGACCCTTTTGGTATTTTACCATTTACTCCAGGGTCTTGCATTACAATATCACTTACTGTCATTGAATAAGACTACCCAATCAGGTATTCAATTACAAACATGACAAACATGGCTGAAAAATTTGGGTTCAAGTCATTTCCCACCTCCCGTTTTAGCATGTTCTTTCTTTTCTGTCTTATTGGATATGGTACGTTTTATTTTATTAAAGGGATGGTAGTTACAGAGATAGTAGAAGGCTCCGTTTGGTGCCGCAGAGAGAGCGTTGTGGTATCGCTAAAGCCCGCCATGATTCCCCAGACTCCCCATGGCTGACAGTCCGCCACGGTGGAGGTGAAGTATGCCCAGAGAATTGAGCCTATTAGAAACCCTGAGACGTCGCTCAGCAACTGTCACCCACACCCATATCTCACCCGCCAGGATAGAGCCGTTCCCATTCCCCCCTAAAGCGCCATTCCCATCACGCCAGCTCTGTTTACGGAAAAAGGTTGAGATCGCGCGGCCGCAGTTTACTTAAAATCCAGTTTATTACCGTCACATCTCAGCATACATCACACGGTTTCCAATAGAGGAATACATAAAACAACAGACGAAATATAAATACAGCTGAGGGGGGAAAAAAATAAATATGAAGGCATGGGATTGAATTCAGGGCTACCAAATTTACTTATTCAAATATTTATGGAAACCATCTGAGTGGCATTACATTTGCATGGAAACAAAAGGTTATTGAGCTTGGGCGCATTGTAAATTATACCGCAAAAACTTCCAACAAATTCTAATTTAATGGTAACCTGCTGGAGAAGAAAAATGATGCAATATGTTCATGAGCTCAAGGCAGTGTTGCAGCCGAGCAGCTTAGTCTTATTCAATGCTACATTAACTTTTCCATTTATGCTCCTCTTGTAAAATATAAAACCCCTGAGCATTTTAAACTAGCTGTCTATTATGTTTGTGCCTGTGAGTGCGTGCGTGCGTGCGTGCGTGCGTGCGTGCGTGCGTGCCTGCGTTTTTGTTTTTCTCTTTTAGACTGGCTGAGTCTATTGTAGATACAAGCAAGGAAATACTGTATGTTGTATGGAAAAATTTCAAGCTTAAGCGGATTACTACATATAATTAACACCTGCAGTATTGGCTACGTATAGGGCTTCTGATATTTTGATGTGTTGATTTCTCACTTTGCTGTCTAGACCCATGAGAAGAGAATTAAAATGTTTGGAAACACAGTCCCAATCTTCACAGCAGGTAACAGGCTGAGTCGGGAGGCACTTGTGAACAGAGCTGGATTTAAGCGGCACCGAGCTGGAGACTCAGGAGACTCGAACACGTCTGCAGGTTATTAGCGGAAGCTGTGACCCCCACCCTGTCATTCATTGGGTTTGGGTTGGTTATCTGTAGGGGGGAATAGCAGGCTGGATTGCGCGTCTTTAAACGTAGCGACTGACGGACAGGCAAGCAGAAGAGCCCGTAGCCCTGCCTGTTCTGTGGCCGCGCGACGAATAACCAAATCCGCTGGAATGGATGTTTATAAGATCATACTTTATGCTTGCCTGATGATGAATGTCCCCGTATTGAGCCGGCATCAGAAAATCAATACTTTTCAAATTGAAACAGTATAGGGCTGTATTGATCCAAGCCACTAAATCAAAGCGAAAGGGCTTTGATATGGCTCTCCCGGACAGCTCTCTGCCCAGTAATGACATGCTATCAATTTTAGCTCTGCGCTGATAAATCAAGTTGAAAATTGGATGTCACTTTTTTTTCATAGCAGAGGAGTGATTTTCCCTGCCCTCACCGCCCTTCTCTCTTTGACCCTTGACCTCTACCAGTGGATTATAAAGTTCAGCCCCTGCCACGAGAAAGGAGATGTCAGGAGTGGCATTTGAATTCATTTAATTTATGAAGGTTGAAAACACCAAAGTGCTGTTTTTTTATGTTTATGGACAATTACCAAGCTATTCCCTTGTTGCCTTCTGTTGTCTTTGCCTCTCAAGAGAGGAATGAGGGTGTAAGGTATTTTATATACACAGGCAATTTTTATATACTCAGGAGCTCTGTGATATAACAATGTAATTCCATGTGACACTGGCTATTGGCTTTGATTGGTGATTTAGCAGTAATTTACATAGAAATGTCAGTTGTCTGATACCAGTAGTCTTTCTGAAGAGACCAAAACATTTTATCCCTCAACTGTCAAGCTGTCCTTGGCGTGTGTCGGGCGGGCTGGCCCGATCACGTTGTCTTCAGTCAACGACAAACAAATTGTTTGATAGCTGATACTTGCATTCTAAATGCGGTTACGCCACTGAAAGATGTTTTTTTTGAGAGAAAACGAAACGTATGTTTGTAATGAGAGATGCAAACACACCTCTCTCGTGTTTGAATCTACAGCATTTCTTCACACGTTCCCTCCCTCCCACATCTCCACTGCTCAGGTGCTAATTGGTTCACACGGCCTTCCGAACACAAATGTAGAACAGGCAGAGGGAGACAGGCGGCCCTTTGTTACCAGGCGACAGTGTTGACATCAGCAGCATCGCTGACGGCTGACAGAAATCTGCGTCTCCCGGGCCCCCACGGCAGACCTTAACTTAACCTGACTGAGGTATCGATTGTCAACATTTCTCCTGTATAATTACTTTTTTGCTGGTGAGAGAGAGGCTGGCAGGGGTGAGGGTGGGGGTTTGTGGGTAAAAAAAGAAGGTGGTGGTGGCATGTATTGATCTGCGGGGGAAGCACTGGAACAGCCGTTTCCCTTGACTAACAGTGAGTTTCATCTTTCATGTGTGATGAATGGTAACAATCTGCCTGTGGGTAATAACTTTGTGATAGAATGAACCCTTCAGTCCTCCTCTCCCTGGCTAAGCAGTCCCTGGTCCCGCTTGAAGGGGTTATCAATTCTAATATCGGTCCCATGGCCCAACCCCATCTGTGCTTTTTACCCCCTCCTGGGGGGGCAAGGTCCGACGCCTCGGCGGGGGAGGCGGTCTGCGCTCGTACGATCATCTCTACGGTCCAAACCGGGATGGGGTCGCGTCGTCGTGGTGACGCGTAGCCGACAGCGTGCGGTTAGCGGCGAACGGGGCAGATCGTGCTCGCGGCCTCCCTGCCGTCTGTCAGGGCGGCACGCGGAGGAGGGTCCAGTAATCACACCTGCTGAGGTGGAGCGGATCCTCCACTCTTTAATGACGGCATATGAAGCCCTGGTATCACCATAGTGCCACATGCTGAACAGACGGAGTTTAAAAAGTAACCGGAAGATGTAACTACTCGTTTTAAAACAGATAGATAAACTAAACTGTATTATTTATCTCTAGAGGGGAAATTTGCCGTGCAGCAGGGTCTTAAAAAAAAATCCTGCCAGAACAGGCTGTCAAGGCCACTAAGGCTTTAAAGTCAACCACAGTAATGGTAATTATGACAATGGGCAATCACAGATATGTATAAACACATCAAGTGCGCAATACTAGCTGGACTTACCACCAGCAATACACACTCGGGACTGAGAGAAACTAACTCTCAATGGTGATGGTTGGCCAGCGTGGCCTAAAACAAAGATCTAAAAAGTCCAACATCTTATGACAGTGGGGTTAGCACCTTTCAGAAGGAGAGCTGTTGTTATATTTGGTGTAGTGTGCAGTGAGGGGCAGGAGGTTCTTTTGCCTGCGGTAACCCCGCGGTAATGGCGTGTTCACCTGCAGCTGCACCCTGCTGGCCTGGAGCTCAGGGCACCTCCAGACTGAGCTTACTCCCGCTCTGATTCTCAGGTGTGAGTCCTGCGTAGCGCGTAGCGTAGCTCAGAGGACTCCTTCAGTCAATCTAACCCTGCCGGTGAAAACACCCACACACCCACAAAACAGGTCTTTCCCCGCCCTTAACGCGGCTCGAACGCAGGCCTTTACATAATGTTACGCAACTGCACTTGCACTTGGTGTTTTCTCTATTTAATTAATTGGTAATTCCATTTTCGTTCTTGTTTCAACTCACATTGTTTTACATTCAGGTCCATAAACTTAAATGCGTTACACAACCAAAATAATAAAAATGGAAATTAAGTACCTTATTTGCTGTTTACCGTGTTCATAAAGTAAGTATATTGAGTAAAATAAAAGTAACCCCCATTTTTTGTTTAGTTTTAAGAATCCAAGACACTGGATCTATATGCTTTTAAGATGAAGTCTATTTATTTTTTTAAAGGTTATCTATTAAGAAGTTAATTAAGGGTTTTTTTTTTGAGTAGTGAATATTAGGAGTGTGAGTCACACGTGCATGCGGGTTTTCTTTGTTCTAGCTCTTTCCATCCCTCCCCTCTCATTTATTCCTGACCTACTCCAGACTCTTCCCTCGGGGCACTCTTAACCTTGCTGCCTGTGTTAATTATCTCTGGAAAGGGGCCCATTCACACAATCATCAATTTCACAGGAAGCAGAAATCGAGTCGGGCATCGCTCGAGTGTGCACCACTTTTTGATGGAGGAGCTTGCTTAACCACGCTGGCAAAGGGGACCGCTGACTGCCTGGTGCTGACGGGCATGTGCCCCCCCCCGCATCGTAACAGATGCTACTGTCTTCATTATCCAAATCAACCTCTGTCCCGGGCTGTTTTATCTGCAGTGTTTTAACACATCGCCATACCTCCCCCTTCTTTTCTCGCTCTGTGGCACGCTCGGGCTGAGCGTCGAAAACGGCCGGAAAAACGATGCGCGGTTTGGAGCGACGGAAGTGTAGAGCTGTACAAAGGACCCGAAGGCCAGCGACCCTTTTGTGAAGTCATATTAGTCTAAGGAGAAAGCCAGCGATGGTTTTCTGATCATTTTTACTGCAGCACAGAGAGTAACGGTAATATTTTAGCGATTGTGCCCATGTGGAATAGTGTGTGTGTGTGTGTGTGTGTGTCTGAGGGGTGTGTGTGTGTGTGCGTGTGAGGGGGGGATGCATGGGGAATCAGGCCTGGGGGTGTCCCATCATTCATGTGACATGCTTTTCCAGAGAGGGCCCAGAAAATGGGAAAAAGAGAAAAAGAGCTTTGTTGCCGCCAGGCAGGCGGTAAAGCTGGCCTGTTTTCTAACGCTTTCACTTCTGATTAAACCCTCCCCCCCTCCCCCTGACATGCACACACACACACACACACACACACACACACACACACACAAAACCAACCCTTTACTTTTACTACAGCCCGTTTCTTTCAGGTGCTCTCTACGGACAATAACGCACAAGTACACACTCGGAACCATAACCAGCCCGTTTTATTGTTTTTAACTTTTTACTTATACATTTTTCCCTTGATGTTCGGGGTTAGAAAGTCACTTGATCACAGCTTAAGAGAGGGGATCTGTGGGAAATGACTCGGGGGGGATGAAAACAGATGCAGTTGAAAGCCGCAGTGGTGATCACATCCAGTCGTCTTCCCGTCGCCGTAATGCTTGCGTTCATTAGACGAGAAAATAAACCCGGTCCTTGTCAGTTTATGAAGAATCGCGAAAGGGAAAACGGGATGGCGTTTTTTAAATTTAGTGTAGACTTTGAAATAACGAAATGGGTTCAGACAAGGCCGCGGACATGTGGTGGAGAAGACAAAGAACGAGAACACGATGTTGCCGCTGCGTCTTGAGTCGGAGTCGGAGTCATGTGCACCGCACCGCATGTAATGCAATGCTGTTCAGAGGCCTGTAACGGCAGAACCAGAACCAGAACCAGGCTGCATTGCATAATGATTGGGGAACTAGGTTTGTGACTTGGAGGTCGCAGGTTTTATTCCCGTGCGAGGCACAGCTGTTGTCCCCCTCAGCAAGGTGCTTAACCTGAATTGCTCCAGTAAACATCCTGCTGTTTGAGTAGATTGTAAGTTAAAAATAAATCAAAGCTTTCCATTATAGCATCTGCTAAATGTCAGAATGTCATTTAAATGTGGAGCTGGCTGTGCGAAACAGGTGGGTTCTTCAGATATTGCTCAAAATGAATTGGTGGTGGTCCAGGTGATCTTTTACTTGGTCCTAGAGATTTGACTTCTTGAAAAGGAATGAGAATAATTATTTCCTAGAAAATGATGCTTTCTCGGCTTGGGCAAGGCCCAGCTTGGGATGGCTTGCGATTACCGTGTGTCCTTTGGGTCAATGACGGCTTCTTGTGGCACGCCTGCAGATTTAGGCTTGAGAACCATGGCCAGATCTACAGGACGTGATTGGAGAGAAGCATCTCAAAGTAGCGCCCAAGGTTTTCGACACAGTGGAAAGGTGTGACTGCTTGCTTTGTCAAACGCTGCCTAGAGATGATGTCATTGCAAATAAGTAGTTATTAATTAGCGGATGCCCTTCTCCATGATTAATGCTTTGCGGTTGCTTCATCAGTGATCATGAATCATGAATTAAAAAACCGTATGAGACATGTGATTTTGAACTGCCTTGGCGTTTTGATTGTCAAAAACGCTATGAAGATCAATTTCACGGCAGACTAGCCTGTGTGCGCCGTTCTCCCCGCGTGTACGAGGCGCACAGAGAAAGCAGATGTAGAGTGGGGGGGTGTGCGCTGCATTTTTGGGGTTTGGTGGTGTGTTCAGTGTCTGGGACAGAGGGCTAAGGGGCGTGGCAGAGCGCCCTGACATCACAGGGCCGTTCCGTGATGCTGATGAAAACCAGCCCACCGAAGCGCCCTTTTTAAAACGCAGCAGCCACTGATTACCGGCATTTATTATAATTATCCTCCGATTGCTCCTAGAATGGAACCATTTAAGGGGAATATAACGATGTCTTATTGAATTTCCCTCTCTTTCTCTTTCTCTTTATCTCTCTCCCTCCGTTTTGCTCCCTCTTTTCTCTCCGCTCCTTCCTCTTGTTTTATTCTGTGGCACAACGAAAGATAATGCAGTCCTGACTATTAGGACAAATTGGACGTCGCTTAAGCGCACGTCGTGCTGGAATGACTGAATGGTTCCTCATGTTTTAATAGTTTGCCTCTGAATGGACTCATCTCTGTAGTTCTGTGGAGATGCTGGTTCACCAGTGAAGGAAATTAACGGTTTGTCAAGGTTGTGTTTGTGTGTAACCAATGTTCCGATCAATATTTGTGACAACCAACAGATTAGAAATCTGTGGATAAGAACTCTTACTGCCGATGTTATTGGACAGGCTACACTTTTGTTATTTCAAGCATACAGTGAACTTTAACAACTGTACAGCAAATGATTTAGGTTCCCCCGTCACGTTCAGGGGGACCACTGCTATGCCGCAGAAGGTCATTCAGTGATCCCATGGAACGTAGAACATAGAACCCAGAATTCACTGGTGTTTAACTTCCTTAAGCACAACTGACTTGTTGTTCCTGGCTACATTCTTTCCAAGCCTTGGCCAAGGTGCAGATTCGTGAGTGGGGTGTGGATTGTGTGTGACCCCCGAGGGTTCCCGGGTCAACGTCGGCCCCAGTGCACGCTCACAGTCTGCGAGACTCACAGTCTGAGAAGCACCTCAGCCCAGGGAGGGGTCAGTCTACTCTGTCTACTCTCACCGACGACTTATGTCGTAAATTGGTTAGTTTAGTTTCTTTTCAAAAAAATCTAATAACCTCGGGCAGAGCACATCTGCATACAGCTGCTACGTTCCACAAGTTTTTTCTTTTTGTGGGGAATTGGGGGCTTGCGGGGGTGATATTTTATCCGTGATGGGGTCTGGTGTGTGAGGGCCTCATTGTTGTCTCAGGCGGACAGAAAGCCCAGTGTCAAACAAGCGCTCCCATTGGACGAGGCAGACTGCCCCAGCTCAGAGCAGACTAACAGGGGCCTCGGCGGTAACCCCACTTCCCTTTCATTCATTCCGTCTTTAATAAATTATCCATGTGGAAATATGAGCGACAATAATTCTGACCCCAGTACCCCGTGGTCGTTTGGGCCCTGAGGATCCTATTGTCCAAGAACGATCAGTACAGGAGAAGGGACCCATCAAGCCCCACCTCCTCGCTGCGCCGACCCGGACCTAATCCATCACCCCCGGCGTCCGCGCGCGGCTTTCCAACAGTCCCCAGCATTTCCAGCGCGGGCGCCGTATTTTTAGTTTTTTTGAAATTCCTATAAATCTTTTTATGTCCTCCCTGACCATTTTATTTTGAGTCACTGCCGTCATATTTTTACTGCCTATTATAAACAAAGCATACTCTCCCCGGAGTGGAGGTGTTAAATCTCGCACCGCTGAAACCCAGCCACGCAGACACCAGAAAGGAGATATTTAAATGCGCAGTGGGGTGGAGGAGGGGGTGGGGGGGGAATCAAGAAGCTGCTCTTTCTACGTGTTTACCGCGGAGCACTTTAAAAATGTGAGAGCGACCATAAATAAAAGTAGCCATGTTTCGCGGCTGATAGTTTTGGTTATCTGCACTGGAAAATTAGCTTTTAAAATGCAGTTTGAAATCCATTTGGTTGATTGATGGGGCATGTGACTAATAAATTTTGCCCGCTTTCCGGGAGTCTCGCCTCCTTCCCCATTTTTTTTAATGCATGTCATGACGCACACAATTGGTGGGTAGAATGAGGAAGTGTGGAGCTAATTCTACCGAGGAATTGTCACTCAGATGAAGGGGCTGTCAGTGCCGGGCTCCAAGGCACCTGATGTATGTAGCGGTGGGGTGGGGGGGGGTGTGTGTGTGGGGGGGGGGGGGGTTGAGGGTGATTGGAACTCGGTGTTTGCGCTCACGGGTATCCCGAAGTGATCGCTCCTAAACGGACAGCTGGAAGCGGTGATAAAGAGTTGGGTATTTCTCAGTACTCACCCGCTAAAACAATCGTGCAATAATACACTTTCATTAGTTGGTTAAGAGCGGCTGTGTAAATACATGTGGTAGTGACACGGCTCTTGCCTTTGTCCGGATTATGCGTAATATTGTCTGGGTAGTGTGTTTGTGAGTGTGTGAGAGAGAGAGGGCTATATTTGTTTTTGTGGGAAATTAAGTAAGTTTTTAGGAGGTTTCTGCGGCTCCTGTTCTTCATTCCGTGTGTTATGTTTGCTCTCTCTTCCTTGTTTGTGGTATTTTGCTCTCCGATATGAAATGCTGTGTTCCTCGTCTCCCACGCGAAATGCTTTGCCAGGTGACTGCAGTGCCAAAAAAAAAAAAAAAGAAGCAAAAACAAAAACACGTTCGCTTCCTTCTTGTAAGCAAATGTCCACGCTGAAAAGTGAGAAGTGTGGAACAGAATCCCCCCCTCGTGCACGTTCTATTCAGGAACAAACAGCGCTGAGCTGAGCCGGCTGCACGGAGCGTACGAATATGCCATTTTGGCGACGTCCGTTTGGCTGTCACGATGCACCCACGGCAGACCCGTGGTAGAGTAGAGTGTCTACGCGCTCTCCGTTGGCTGTGAGGATTAAAAGGGCCGCGGGGGAAGGGGTTGGGGAGCTCTGACTGACACTGAGCGTTTGCGGGAACTGGACTTTCTCAATGTCACGTTCCCCTGTGGGTGCTCAGTGGAGGGGGGTGGGGATTAGACCACCTGAGAGGAGTCCCAGTCATCGCTCATGTGGTCGTGTGTAATAGACTCTAATGCGAGAGGTCCCCCCCCCCCCAGGGCACCTCCAGTCAAGACCACCCTCATGGAAAAGGGGCTTAATCATGGCAATCTCGAACCCGCCGCTGACCGCACGGTTTAAAGTACCCCAGGTCCTTCTTTCCCTCTCAGGAAAACCACTGGGCTGGGGCCCAAAACCGCCATAGCAAACCAGAATGCCTGTTGTCCTTCAGGACTGTTCAGCATCCATTATTCCTCATATTTTTAAATTGGTTTATTAAGCGCATAGCTTTTTACTTATACACAAACAAAAAAAACAAAAAAACAAACAAAATAAAGCATTTTAAACTTGTACTTCAGTCAGTGTGCAGGAATGATTGTACGTAACAAAGAGAAACCAGATGGAATTCGTCAGTTTTGTGTTTGCTTGTTTTTTTACCCCCGTAATAATTTTTTCAAAATATGTAGGAAGACCCTGGTGCAGCTTTTGAAGCCTGTTTGTCTTGAGATTTCGAGGTTATAATCTTTAACTGTCATCACTCAGGTTGCCTACACAGGATTTAGATTTTTCTCCCTGCATGATCGCACCATTTCCACATCGTTTACGTGGGCTTCGCCTTTCAGCATACTGACATCTTTCTTCTCTCTCTCTCTCTCTCTCTATCTCTATCTCTCTCTCACTCTCATACGAGCTCTGTGGAAGATTGACAGGGGACAAGCTCTAGGCTCTCTGGCTCTTTGTACGTCAGGGAATGATGAACTTTTAGCAGCCGCCCCCACATATGTACACGCGCGTGCATACTCACGCCCACTTGATTGATGCTAAAGTGGGGCTCAGCTCTCCTCACTGTCAGAGCCGCGCTAAGTCCCCCGAGCCACCCCACCCCCCCTACGATTTCTGACATTTGTAGATATTATATTCATGGTACGCGGAGGTAGCTTTTGTGATGTGATCCCCATGTAACACTTTAATCTGTTTAGACTGCCTCAATATTATGGCTGATGGTGGGGGAAAGCTATACAATGAAAGCCCATTGCTGGAAGCTAAGACTTAATTCTACTCAGCATGTCAAATCCCAACTTGGGATTTTCGTTGCTTTCGGCACAGAATCCTGATATCGGAGCGCTGACTTTAAGCTTTCTCTACCCTCCGCGCCTCCCTTCCTTTGAACAACTGAATTTTATGAATTGTAAGTGTGTAACTGTAAGCAAGATGATTTCTAGAACAGCTGTTTGTGGGGTCTGAGCTGAACAGAGGCCTCACCGACTCGTTTCATCCTGATCTTAGCGGAGGTGTGCCGTTTCGGTTGACTTTACGTACCTGTCCTCCTATCTACTTTTCCGGAGATGCTAAACAAAATCTAAACAACGCAGCAAAAATCCGGCACAAGTATGAGTTCATGAGATAGATTCAGATTTTAAAGTTTGGAAAAATCTACTCCATGACACAGTCATTTCCCGAAGCCATTATCATATTGGCAGGTCCAGAAAGGGCAGAATGTAACAGACAGACGGCCTCAGAAGTGCGGAAAGAAATGCAAACCGCCTTTATTGGGACCTCGCATGTGTTTATTTATTTACTACATTTTATTTGGCAAGGGAAAATGACTGATCAGTTCCACAGGTGCATCTATGTAAGAGTGCCAGATTTAGCTGCAAAGCTAGGTTTCATCTGTCATCCCAGAGCAGGTAACATTATACAGTTATACATTATCCACTTTGTCCTGAATTGATGGTTACATCACAACTTGAGTGGATTGTTGCATGGACGCTTAACATACCATGGAGGAAGGAAAAAAAATAATAAATTTAAATTAACTTTTTCCTGAACAAGTTGAGACACACTTGAAAGAGCCATCTATCAGACGGCGTTTATATCCTTGCTGCAGTCATCTGCTTTTAGTTTTTATTAATGGTGTTGCAAAATTGCTGATTTGTATCACAAACCAGCCGGCTGAGTAGTTGGAATTGAAATGTTATTCCTGTTGTGGAATTTAAATATGCCGGTTTCACCTGAGGTTTTCATTATCCGATTGCTAAGCAGATGAAGGCGCGCATCAGGGAAGTCTGTCATGATGAATTCAGAATTGTATCGCAGAGAGAGGCTTTCTGGATGAATAGATGTAAAGCCTTGAGTATCCTGGCTTGAATGAGGAGATTGATTTTTATACAATTTTTATGAGCCTTCCTTTACCAGTGTAATGAAATGTGTGCCATTTACAAATGTTCTGCAATTAATATTCTCCTATTTTTCTTTGTTGCGGTTATGTCAGCATTTTTTTCGAACTCTAAATGTTTATTCTGTATAGATTTTTTCACTTGGGATCTTAAAGGGGGATACATTTATGAAAATATCCAGTTTGCCAATGCAAAGATTGTTTGATGTTAACTGATGGGAATGATTGAGAATACTGAGCAGGCAGTTAGAATGACATATTTTTTGAATTTGGGGAGGTATGCTCGGGTAAAGGCTGGGTGGGTGGTAGCTGTCTTTGTCTTTTTCATCGCTTGCAGTAAGCTTTCCTTTGCTTTTTAGACATGCCAAGATGTTAAGAGCTTTTTTTAACACAGGAAAATCAATCCTCAAGAATGCCTTCGGAAATGTGGGATGAGCAAGCACACATTTAAATACCCGTTTTTGTTTAGTTTATTATTCTGTATCCATTATGTCATTAATCCACCTCAAAATCCATAGATCTCTCTGATTTGTGTTTTCCCTCTGAAATCAAGTACATGTATACATGAGATATTAGATTATCCTCTGAGCCACTTGAAACTCTGCTGTTTTGATTTTAGCATTGCCCACAGCCAAGTGCTCAAAACAATGGGGAAAGAAAAAAGACTGGAGGTATTACGTTAAGAAATTTGTATGTTTTTTTGGCTCTCAATTTCTTTGATTCTGATTTTGTTGGAAATGACTGACTGTATTTATTATGCTTATGGTTTCGTGTGTGGAAAAATAACTGAGACAAAAAGAACAAGAGCCAGGAATTCAAATATCTCCTCGTTTTGGCCTATGATGAAGACAAAGCCCATGCTGAATGTATTTGACCAGAGCTCATCCCTCGCCATTCCGTCATCTGTTCCCAAAGCCTTCTAATCATCACTCTCCTTCCACATATCACTAAACTTGCTTTGGAGTAAATTAGTAGCAGTGTTTTGCTTTTTTCCCCTCCCTCTCGCTCTTTTTTTTTTTTGCAGTCGTCCCTCTTCAAGGGAACACAAAGCCTTTGAAATTTCTCCAAGCAGAGCTCACTTGAAAAGAGGGGCACTTAGTAACATGATGCTAGTGCTGGCTCTTAATGGTTTGCATTAGCTGCAAGCAATAAAATTATCCCAGGTCCTCACTAATGTTGAAATAATCATTTACAAAGATGGTTACCACATGCTGAAACCTTTTTTTTCTTCTTCTTCTCCTTTTTTTCCACAGCCCTAATTCGGTGTTATTAATAATGAATAAAAATGCAATTTTCTTTGGGTTGCTGCAGGGGCCTTGGGAATCATTTCGATGAATATTTCAGCACATTATTTTAATCATGACTCCACGTATGCAAAGATGGGGGCTGTGGGGGTGGGGGGGGGGCAAGGGGTGGGGTGCGGTATATTTTATAGGCCTGGGCTTCAGCTGCGGTGAGACCCCGCGATTATTAAACAACACGCCGTCCGCGTTGAGGGTCCCTCCTTTTGATTTACAAGACTTGTTAAAAACACAGTAAAAAAGGAGGCAAGCTGCTCCATTTATACTTGTAATTTGATGCTGCATTTGTTAATGGGGCCGGCTGTGATTTATGTGAGCACCGCTGGCTCCTGCTGCTGCCGCCTTCACGGGGCTTCCAAACAAAATGCGGCCAAACTACGCCGGCAAATCCAGATTATTATTATATTCTTTTGTTTCATTTTTTTTTGTTTCTTTGTTTGTTTACTTATCCGCTTTGTTGTTACCCTTTCTCTGAGTTTAAGCCTTGGATTTTCTGTGTCGGGATATAAGGCGAAGTCGTGTACCGGTGTGTTTTCTTTTCTTTTTTCTGAGGAGTCATTGCTAACCTGTGGCTTCCCCTCCCCTCACTTTGTCTCTCCACAGCCAGCTGCATGACTTCTGGCGTCTGGACTACTGGGAGGATGACCTTCGGAGGAGGCGGAGATTCGTACGCAACGCCTTTGGCTCCACCCATTTGGACATTACACTCAAGGCCTTGGAGGACTACGGTCAGTTAATTCTTCTCGGCGCCGTAACATTGTCTATTACTTTTGTAAAAAAGATTTTTGTTCACCCGTTGAATATACTGCACACGTACTTGTTAACTGATGATTGAAAGGTTAACTTCTCATAATTGTTCAATGAGTCCGCCCTTGAGTCATTACCTGGAACACTTTCAAACTAGTTTTCATTGTTCAGAAAGGCAGTGCCAGTCAGTTTTTATTGGGAGCTGCATTTCGGCCTGATCACACAAGTGTGCACTTCATTTTCAAACTATTCTATATCATAATAATACATATAAAATATAAAGTAATGACAAAAAAAATTGATAAGTATGCCATTAAAACCTGTTAATTTCCTGTGCATGTTAATAAAACCACAGCAGACCTCCCTGTGCTCACTGAAGGAAGTTCATTGTCATATTTATAGGTGACATATTTATGGGCTCTGCCAATTGAACATGGCAGATTGATTTTATAGCCATTTTATATTTCCCCCACTACATGTAGTTGAGAGCTAATTGCATCGCTGGCTCCAGTGTTGGGGTTCTTTGTATGAAACTCTCTCATTGGCCCGTTTGAACCACCTCGTCGTACCTATTTAGCCCGGCGTCACGCAACGATGATTTTACAGAAAGTGGCTCAATGTTACTAAACAGAACGTACCTTTTACTAGAGGCCCCGATCAAAACAACGGGACAGGATCACCGAGGACAAGGTCCAGGCTATCGAATTAAATAAAATATAAAATATATTTTAAAGAGTTTTATTTATACACGATCAAAGCTTAACACTTTGTTTAAACTAGCACAAGCAGTGGGAATAAATAATAAGAAATTAGTGTAATTCTTGAGCGTAAAATGAGTTACAGGGAAATTGTTTAACATTTTCAGAGAAATTAAATTTGTTTTCTTCGTTATCGATTTATATGCGTATTGGGAGGCTTGCGATAAATGGAATAACGGCTCTGGATTTAAACCGTTTAGTCGTTTCCATGGCAGCAGACCTGACTAAGGCTGAAGTGATCCGGACTGACCCGTCTGTGACCGCGCCGGCGTGGGGCCCAGCTGCCGGGGCGATGAGCCCTGGTGGCTTATGGGTTCAGGAAGTGGCAGTCGGGTCCTTACAGTACTCGGCTGGCAGGACACTGTTTAGAAAGCACTGGAAATGCCACCTCTGTACCATCTGTGTGCACTGAGGTGGAGGTGGCTTGTGTTCAGGTCACAAACACAGGAGAATTGCCTCCTGTGATTAGCCTCCGATTGTAACCCCCTATAAGGGTTGGAGTTTCTCGGCTGGTCAAAACCAGGCTGCGTCATTGAACTGTAATGCTCAAGGGAGGCTCTCAATTGTTGCTGTGGACTATAAACATTAGATGGAAGAGTCTGTTTATTTTTTAATGTCGCTCAAAATACACTGTACAGTTAAGACAAGGAGGGATGTTTTTCTTCCTTCAAGGTCTTTTCTGTGCTGTCTTTGCATGCAGGTAGGGCTGATGGATATGATTGGCAGCAGTATTTTTGTACTGGTGGATCTAATTGGCAGTCATATCCAAATACTGGTGGACCTGATTGGCAGTCGGATCCCAGTGCTGGCGGATCTGATTGGCAGGTGTATCCCAGTGTGCATGGGTGGAATTTGATTCTTAGTCGTGCTTCAGTGCTGGTGGATCACATTGTCGGCCGTGTACAGTATTAGAGGTCTGTACATGACCAGCAATGATTGAGGACTTGTTGAAGTCTTGATGCCTCCTGGTGGCCTTAATGAGTAGAATAATTCATACGCTTGTCAAATGAAAGGGATTGGCTTTGGTCTGTGAAAGAGAGAGAGAGACAGAGAGAGCGAGTGCCTGCGTGTGTTTTTAAGTTGAAGGAGGCACTTTGTTTTATGAGCCGCAATAAAAGAGGACTATTTTGTACTTGCTGTTTGTTCTTCCTGCACCTTTAAAGACAGACAAACAGACAGGTGTAAGCCCTCTCTTTTAGCATGAAGGCGCTGTCTACACATTGATTCGGTTTTCACTGAAGCGAGACTTGTCATTATAAAATAACCTTAGTTGGCGAAGTCCAAAGGCTAAGGGTTTGTTAGGTAGATAGTTTCTGCTTTCAACATTTTGTTTTGCTGCGCTGTTGCCGTGGATCTAGGGAAGAATAATAATTAAAAAAATTATTTTGCTACAGTTTTTTTTTTTCTGTTTTTGAATTGAGTGAGAAAAGCGCTTGTGTGAATCAGTCTTGGGAATCATTAGTGAAGTTTGGTGTAAGAGGTGTAACTCAGCAGCCTGTGTTTGACAGTTGAAGCAGAGTGTGATTGCATTAATCCAGACGTGCCGGATAGGGGTTGAACTTGAGGAGGAAGGCCGTAAACACTGCTTTACTTTGATTTGGCGCCAGAACAGAACGGCGCGTATTTATTTATTCCTTCAAGACTTCAGTTCAAAACTCAAAATAGGTGTGTGTGGTTGGGATTGTGTGTGTGTGTGCGTGCGTGCGTGCGTGTACCTGCCATTGTGCCTCAGTCTGGTTTATCTTTTTACTTCGCAACTTCTGAAATGAGCGCATTGAACACAATCGGTGAGTAGCATTAGCATTAGCATTAACATTAACAGTGCCAGGGGACTCAAGTTAATGGGAAAACACTTCTGTTGAAGACACTGACGAGACCTGGAGAGAGTCTTTGCGAGGTCTTTTGTTTAGCTGCAGTATCTTTGTGTTTACGGTGCTGTATCAAGTAAAGTATACTGCCCATCGGTTTCAGAACCATGGCGAACCGTCAGGATTAAAAGTGCAAGTGTACTTATTTTGTGTACTGTTTGACCTTTAAGGTGTGTGTGTGTGTGTGTGTGTGTGTGTGGGTATGTGGGTGTGTGGAGGGGGTGGGGGGGGGGGTGGGGGGGTGGAGGGGTGTGTGTGTGCCATTTTAAAACCTGCCCTTCTGTCTATTAGCAACACTGACAGCATAACAAGCGCGCTCCGTTCCTGCCTCCTTCTTTAATAACCTTTCATGTTACCGTGAGCCGGTGGAACCAATCAGAGTTTATTGTCAGCTGATTGGAATTGGGCAAGCATGAAATGGAAGCCAGGTTAATATTGATCCAAGTCTTTAACGGCCTGTTTTACCTCCCTGTGTCCTTGCTGTCTCATTGCAGGTGAGCAATTCCTCTCTGACCTGCTGGACTCTGTGACACTCTTGCGCACAGACCCTTTTTTATAGCCGATCTTAACACGAGAACGTGGTAGATCGAAAAGAACAGTGTGTTGTTTAGCCTTGTAAGACTTTTGGAAAAATACTAAATTGGTAAGGATCTTGTGGAAAAAAAAAACATAGCTTTAATGTGGAAAAATACTTAATGTGGACCTAGTGTTTATTTTTTCCTGAGTTTTTACCGGAGTCCACGGTAGGGTAGAATAAATAACCATCTGTTGACTTACTTTTACTAAGCCAGGTAGCAAAATAATTGAGTTTTCCTAAAGAATTCTTTTTAAATGTCAGTTTGTTTTTGTATTTAACCTGCTTCTCAGGAGAGACCACTTACATGGCAAGGGAACACCCTGTCCATTGATTCTGGGCCGCAGATGTGGTGGGCATCAGCCACTGCTGTAAGTGTGTTATATCAGAGAGGAGGATGTCCAAGTTCTGCCCAAACTCCACCCCCACAACGCAGTCGCAGAGCCAAGAAACTGAAACTAAATAAAGATTACTGTCAGGGTGAGAGGCGGTATCAAACATCAAAGTGTTTTTTTATTTTTTATTCAATGGAGAAGGGGGGGGATGTTTTGTGGGGAGGGCTCACGTCACAAATAACAACAAAAGAGGTGCGCTGCATCATGGGTAGTCTGTGACATCATCATCGGAGGCGGGAGGGTCCTGCAGGCCGATCGATGTGTGTGCTCTTACCGTAGAGAGCGAGAGCGAGAGAGAGAGAGAGAGAGAGAGAGAGAGAGAGAGAGAGAGGTTGCATGGGAGGGAAGGAGCGAGAGCAGAAGAGGGGAGGGAATAAATCCTGGGAAAGAGGAAAGGGCTTGTGAGCGAAGGCAGCGCTCCGTAGAGAGCCGCGCCTCCTCCTAATTATCCCATTTATGTTCATCTCACCACAAAATGTAATAAACCGGGAGGCCATTATTATCACACAGACCAGGGGTCAGCCATCGGCAGGAACCCATCCGTACGCTTCCGACAGTTCTCTAAGATTTTTATCTGCACACAGATAAACCGATAAAGCTTCGACAGGCGGGGGTGAGAGAGAGAGCGAGAGAGAGCGAGAGAGAGCGAGAGAGAGCGAGCGAGAGAGAGAGAGAGAGAGAGAGAGAGAGAGAGAGAGAGAGACAGACTCCACATTAGGAGGACGTCTCTCCGTATGCATACGCAGTAGTACAGGCCTGTGAATCCATCTCAGATTTCACTTTCCTGGCCGTGATTTATGCTCACAGCATAGATGCTTGAGAGGGAGGAAAAAAAACTGACGTGGTCATCGGGCACCGGTTCTTCCGCTGACGAGCCGTGGCACAAACGGCAACAGCCGTGTACAAGATGGTGGTGACTGAAGGGCTGCCTCTGACCGCAAAGCGTGTCAATGCTTTTAAGATCTAATTCTGATTAGATGTACAATTTTGATATTAGCAGTTAAATATATTTGCTGTTAAATCATCATTTTATTTTCTTATTTGTTTTTAACATCAGAGGCATCATTTTATTGCAGAAAAGGTAGAAAAACTTCCATTTCTGGACAACAGCTGTCATGTGGGAAACAATTTTCTACTTTTCCGTCACTAAATCTTCATGGCTATAAAGGAAGTACACTGAAATATCACAGGCTGACTGAGTGTTTAGTTAATTTAGTTAATCGTACATCTGAAATCAAGCTGAAAATATGTTAAAGACAAAGTGTTCTACAGAATTGTATTTGCGTGTGTGCGCGTGCGTGTATGTGCGTTCTTGTGTGTACATGTGTTTGTGGAGGGGAAGGGTGACTCCACTGAAACAAAAAAACATTAAAAATACCAGACATGCCTCAGAAAACATTTTAGGATTCATATAAAACATAGTCCCCTGGCTACAATAATAATGTCTGATTTATGAAGAGGCTAGGTCTCTTTCTTAAGGCTTATTCAACTGGTATCTGTACCATATTTAAAAGTAAAACTACTGGATTTTTAAACCTTTCCAGTGTGCAAGTCACTGGCTCTAATCGTAAAATGAATTTCACCACAGTCTCAAGAAACCATTCTTCCTACTGATTTCAACACTTAAGTTAAAATATGAAAATGTATATTAACTGGACAGGCCTTGAAGAGAAGGCGTCTAGCACAGCTGAAAAACTCAAAAGGCAGCGCACAAGTTTCAGAAGGTAGTCTTTTATTTGTAGTTTTTTGTGGATAAAATGCTGACGGATACAGAGTCACCTCTTAAGTGGTTCAGGCTTGGAACACAAGGAAAAGGGGCTGACTAGCCCGCTCGTCATGATTTCCCTCAGTCTGCGGAAAGTCTTCTACACAATGTCTTAACGTATTAGCAAGGTTGCTAACATTAGTGGATCCATTCACAATGCGCTTGAGTAGTTTTCAGAGGTGAGTAGAATGACAGATATGTAGAGCAGCCATGCAGTACACCTGGCTAGCTATCTGGTCGACTAAATGCACTATGCTTTCAGCCTTGAAAGTATAGCGGCGTTATTCAGTTCAGTTATCCAAAGTTTATAGCTCCATAGGATACGGTTTTCTCTATTTAGCTTGTTTGCGCCACATAAAGCTAATGTCAAATGCTAGATTTTTTGTCTTATGTTTGTGACACCCTCAAAACATGAGCTGTGCTCAGGATCATTGGGTAATTCAGTCAACAAAGGTTCTGTGGGGATTTTTCAATCAATTAATTAAATGTCAATTTGTTGACTGATTTGAAATGAAATTGACCCTAATCCTGGAGGGTACCCTAGAAATTGAGGGTGTACTGTGACTTAGCTTCGACACGTCTGGGGAAAAGCCATTGACTGACACAGAGTGATTAGTTGCAGACCATTTAGGAGTCGTATTTCATTTGTTAAATATCACTGTTGCAGTAACAGGGGGTTTTCCTGTTGACTTAGTGCACAGACTTATCCCTGTTTACACTCATGGTTTGTCTTTTCCCTTCCGTCCTTAATACTCGAGTGGGAGATACTTTGAACGGAGTAACCCCGCGCATGTACATGTGTGTGATCTCATAATATTTACCCCGCCTGTGGACACACTGTTATTGCGCTGATGGAAGCATCAACGTGCTTCTGAGGCAGCCGGCTCCTGCCGTTGCTGTAAACTTCCCTTCGGATAAACAGACACGCGCTTCGGATAAACAGACGCGCGCTATCGCGCCGATCTCTCCCTTCCCACAAACCTCAGTCACCCCCTCGCCCCCTTCTCCCTTCTCATCTCTAAAATGCCCTGTTTTCAAACACATTTTCGATAGATTAGGGTTCGATTGAAACAATACTTTCCAGAACCCCGGTGAGAAGCCCGGGAGCTCGGCCGGGGCTTGGTGTGTAAAACAGGGCTCTGTTCACCCTCTGGGGGGGGTACGGAACTACACTGCAGTGCGGTTCACGAAAACACTAAGGAACACTTAGTGAGAGTCTGTGTGGGGACAGCAAATGTTCACTCAATCAATTATAATCCCGTTTACCCACCCGTGAGAGCAGCATGCAAGACTTGTTGTGCACGGCTAAGAAATACAATCATTCTGGTTTCTCTGTAGTAGCAGCAATAGAAGTAAAGACGACTGCAGTAGCCATGGCAAAATCTGCTGTATTGATATAGTCATTTGTTTTGCAGTGTTTTAATGATAAACGTGCATAAGAGCAATGTGCATAATCCCATGTGCATAAGTGCAGTGTTTTGAAGGCTACAGCAGACTATGGGTTTTGAGGATTTTCAATCCCAGACCACGTTTAAAATTTGGCTGCCAGTTTCAATAATGAAGACATTGTGCTTGTCAGGAATTGCTTGCTTGTGCTGCTTAAATTAAGGCCACACAGGAATATTTTCAAATGTGTATTTGTTGCAAACAGAGCTTTCAGTCATGAAGCTACTGTTTCCCCACATCACAAATTCATCACATGCAAACACTGGCATGCATGTTCCTCTTTAATTGTATGATACTTCTGTACATTACAGTTATTAGGTGTGATTGTTTTTTTCCTCCCTTGATTCCTACAAGCAGCTGCTTGTTTTAAGTGGTAGATTTTAGTTTGTGTCATAAGATTTTGATCGTTCTAAGAAAGGACTCTTATCCGGGCGGAGAACGCTGCTGGACCCGGTATCAGAAGAGCTCGGCTTCATTTATTTCTCTTTCAGAATTCCCGTCTGGTGAATTCCCGTGCTTAGTTCCCACCCGCTTGCCAGAGTTTTGCACACCACACATTTAGTTCCAATTCCTCAGATGAAATTCAGTTTGTGGAAATCTGCTCCGCGATGTTTTCCAGCGACGTTTTTTCCCCCTCCCACGCGATCCAAGAGCGCAGAATGCGACGGATCGCTTTCCCTGTTGGCACCTGCTGTTCTTCGGAGCAAATTGGGTCCTGTTTTCGTGGATGATATAGGCCTCTCGGGGTGCGAGCTGAACTGCGGGCCCCAGTGTGCCTGTACCGCGGCGGGGAGATTTACGGGCAGAATGCGGCCGGTAAGCGGCGGCGGTTGCCGTTTGATCTGTGGGCCCAGAGGTCAGTGTCATCCAAGTCCTGTGTACAGGTCGCACGGACGTGAGCATCAGCGGAAACGAATGTGGCGCCCGCACCGCACCTTCCTTTTACCGATTGCTCCTGTCTATAGAGGGGGTGGGGGGTTTAAAAGCCTTTTTCGACGAGGTCACCCCCCATTCTCCCTCTCCTCGCGTACATAATGTTGACAAATTGAGCTCTATTTCACCAGAGCTGTTTTGATTGGAAGACGTCTGTTGGTCTGGGCGTCCATCATTCAGGAGAGAATGGCTTTACGTGTCAGCAACGTTTCCCCCGTCTGCCGTATTTCTTACTTTGCTTATTTGTAATCCGAAACGTGTTTTTCTTTATGGTTACAAAAGCGAATTGCAAATAAAGGTTTCTACGTGGTCGCTACGTATGCACTTATATATTTATATTTTCATTTGTTTGTAGAACTGGAGGCAGCTTATTTTGTTTGGCATTCAGTGTTGATGCTCTGCTTTCTTGCCAATCAGAATTTGAGTCTTGTTGCCTCTGCGTTTTCCCTCGTTTAATGCGACTGTAAGGACACTTTACAGAATTACAGTTTTGAGTTTCACTCGTTGGGCTTGGATCCCTGACCGCTGGCTCTCGGTTCGCCTTTAAAGCTACACGGAACTGGCTTCCCATGCGTTCCGACTACTTCCATCGCCCTGATGAAAGCTCTCATGATGTGAGACAGAACAGGAAGGGGCCTTTCTTTTTTCTTTTCTTTTTTTAAAGGTAGCGGCGTTGACAACAGTCAAATCCGACCTCATCAAGACATGGTACATGTTCCTTAGGGGAGCGAGCGGCGTAATAAGAGCTCTGCTGAAAGGAAGCATGTCAGAGGAGTGTCAGACACCCCCCCCCCACCACCCCACTCCTCTTGAGATGCCTTCTTACGTTACTGTTCCACTTTCACAAACCGATATGACCTTAAACGGGAGTAATCCGCGAGGACGTCTTGGCGTAGTCGCGTACGGCGGAGACTCACAGCGGTCTGGCTAATTAATGTTGATTAATGCCTTTTGAGCCTCCTTTCTCTGGGAGAAGTGTGGATCCAGCGCTTTAAATAATCGCGCTGCTTCGCCATTGCGGCAGGATGAGTCTTTGTCGGCGTGTACAGTCTCCTAATTGTGCTGTCTGTTCAATCTCATTCTCCTCTGAAGACTGAAAAGCGCTCCCATTCTCCCTGGATAATTGACTATGAGCAGAAGACACATCTCCAGCCCTCAGTATCTAGTCATTTAGAAAATAAAAAAAAACAGATGAAAAAAAAGAATAAGGTTTTTGTTATTGACCTTGTCTTGTAAATAAGTGGATTCTGTGATTTGCCAGCTGGAATTGTGTTCATATGTTTGTTTTAATGGCTTGTGACATAAACAACTATAAGATGATATACGGTGACCATAATAACAACATGTCTTGGGGGTTTGTAACAAAGCGCCCTCGACAATGGCGTGTTATTAAGTTGTCTCGAGGCCGTTTGTGAGCGGCGGCCCTTGCTCTTCTCACGTCACCGTTTGGCATTGCCTCAGGAGGATACTCGCGCGCCCAGGCCGCGCCCCAGTCACCGCCTCTCCCTTTGCACTCTCTCTCACCTGCGCAGGTACGGAGGAGGACGAGACGGTCAAGTCGAAGGCGGCCTTCCGAAGCCAAGCGGTGGTCAACCAGAACCCCGAGTCGGAGCTGATGCTGGAGGGGGACGACGACGCCGTCAGCCTGCTGCAGGAGAAGGAGATCGACAACCTGGCGGGTGAGTAACACACCTGCGCGCTCTCCCGGACGCGCTTGGCCCGTTCTCCCACCCGCACCGCCAAAGCCTGGGGTCCCAACGGAGGACCGGTGCTGCGTTCCGTACCGTCAGCACCTCCTCGCTTTATACAAATATGATTTTCTACAAATATCCACCTTTCCCTCCCCCTCTAGTGCAGCTGCAGTCGTGACAACCTTTAACTGTGCATTCCACTGGTTTCTATTTAAAGGTTACCCAAACCAGCTCCCCTTTTAAACGTCAAATACAGACTGCTGGGCCATTTCCTGTGAGGTCAGACATGGCCTAGAGTAACTGCATCCATTGGTGGGCCTCGGCAGTTCCTGCATGGACACACACACCGAACCCTCAAGCTGCTCAAATTATTTCTGGGTTCTAAGAAAAACACAAACAGAAATACTAATAACTAATTATGCTTTTTATTGAGAGTGTACATTTCACATGAAGGCATTGTTTTACGTTGACAAAGGTGGTTTGTAACCAGCGCAGTACATATATATATATATATATAAAGAATGGATAAATGTTCTTGGTAACTGTGAACGTTTTCAGCCAGTAAATACTCCGTTGGGCTCAGATACATTATCTAAATTGGGAGGTTGTATCTTGCTGCAAGGCTTTGTTTTTTTTTATCTCCTTAACGCCGCACAGCTTTACTCAGATTAGCACAAGCGAGCAGCCTGTCTCTTAACGAGAAACTCGCACTAAGTCACGAGACGGGCCCAAACCGCGGTCAGTGCGTTTTGCCAGAGTTGGTTTTTGCCCAGTGCGCCAGAATGTATGCTGACAGATGTAAGAATGTGAAACGGCTCAGGACAGATTTACACAGTTACCGAAGCAAACGTTTCACTTACAGTCCTTTACCGACTCGTTTTAAAGCCTGTGCGATATATTTAATCTATAATCTGTGTGTGTGAATGCATATTTAAAGTAGATATATGTGTATATACTGTGTCTACTTTGAGTGGTAGTTGATAGTCTGCCAATGAGCTGTGTGAAATTCAAGTGGAATGTTTTCTTCACTGGGGTCATCTCTCAGGTTCCCAGATCATTGTTTCTACTTTGTAATACCTGTCTGTGTATTTTCATTTTTAGCATGTGTCCATTCATTACTATTAATCTCCAGAGGCGAGTTTTTTTTTTTTTAAATGTGTGTACAAACTAACACCGTTGATCACTTAGTTAAACGCTGACAAAAATCGCTCGCGAGATTTGAAAAACCCCCACTCGACAGCAATGCAGCAACGAACTTACCTCGGGACACAAACTCGATTGTTGCTGACCTGCCCGATCACCATTTGTGAGTGGGAACCCTGACAGTCTATCTGATTAACGTTGTACTAATGGCCCACAACCCAATTCAACTAATCTGCCTTAACCCAAAACCCAGTAATCTACACTATACATCCAAATCTCAGATACAGCATGTCTCCATTGTTAAAAATGTTCCTGTTTGTACATACTTTGTTGCAGAATCTCAGGATTTGTGTCTGACCGTTTTCAGGGGTGCAAATTGAGCAATGGCCTGGGTTTGGGATTGCAGGCAGTTTAATGACAGTTGAGAAGAAAACATGTGCTTAAGTTCATGTTTAAGTAATAAGGCCTTCTGGCTTTCTAAATGTGTTTTAAACTTTGAAATGATTTAACACTGAACTGAAAACAACTGAAAACTTAGCATCTGCAAAAATAAAAATTAAAACAAAAATATAAAAATTAAAACAAAAATATAAAAATTAAAACAAAAATATAAAAATTATTACAAAAATGCAAAAATGTCAACAAAAATATAAAAATAAAAACACATACTGCATATATACATACATACATACTGTATGTACAGTATACAGTATATATAAGGTCTTGCAGAGCTTATTAAAGTTGCAGGCAATTATAGTAATTGGGCCTCATTAAGATATTAATAGCTACCCACCGGCTCAGATGAGGGAGTTTAATGTTAAACCCTAGATTGATTGTAATCATAAAACATGCTGCAAGTTGATTACTATTCCTTGCTGAGTATTTCAACATTCCGTTCTAATATATTATTTGTCTGAAAGAGGAAACCCTGTAGTGTGCTTTTGCGTCCAGAGGTGCGTTTGTTGAATGGTGACGCTTTCGAGCCTCGCGGGCCAGACTATCGAGTGAAGAGAAAGAAAGAGAGGCTTTAGGCGCGATTGTTTCTGTCTCGCAAGAGCAAGCTAAGCAGTGGTTGGCTCATGGCATGGATCTAAATCAAAAACTATTCTTTAGGCTTCACAACACTCCCTCTCATACCGGCCGGCGCTAATAGAGCCGTACATTAGTGTCTGAAATAAGCTGGACCCCGCGCTCATTGTGTGCCTGATGTAAGCGTTTTTACTGGATGCAATAGTGGATTCTGTCAGCGGCCATAAATTTCTAAAACATTCACTATGTTCCAATCACAAGCATTATATAGCAGCAAATGGGGTGAAGTAATATTTAGTAGCAGTGGGGTTCTTCTTTAGTCAGGGTCAAGGGCAGGTTTCTTTGTTTTTTAATGAAATATTCAATCTTTACTCCAGGTTGTTTAATAAAAATACATGTCATATAAGATTATATATATATTTATATACAGTATATATCTTAGGGTTCAATAGTGCGCTCAGGAAGAAAGCTTTGTGGCAATAACACGGTGCAGCGCATGTTAAAAAATGAATGTTGTTTGAGTGAATCCGTCATCTTATATGCGAGAGCCGCATTTGGATATTCATGAGTGTGGCTTGTGTGTAGTGGCGTGTGAACGAATGGCGGCTGGCGGACCTTTGGCCCCTCCTAGACTGCACGGCGGTATCGGTGCACTCATTATGCGTTGCGTGCGTGGTGAACACGGGGCGGACACGAGGCAGAGCACAAAGGAGCGGGGACAGTTCGTGTCGTAACTCGGAGATTGCTCCCCGGGGACTGGGGGCCTGACGGTCCCCCGAGCAGTCGGGCTGTCAGGGCCGTCACGGGACGGCCAGATGAGCCCCCTCGCCCCCGCGAGGCGCACGGGTGTGGGCAAACAGTGTTGTACTTTCTTTCTCTCGCCCAGCCCAAAAGTCGGGACGCGCTGCGCCAGAGCTGGCGTGCCCGCTCCTCGAGCCTGTGCGGAATTATGTCACATCGTATCATGCGCGCTACCAAGGCCCAAAAGCATGTCATCGGTAGTGACAATTAGATAATTATTATAATTTTGTCAGGGTGAAGGTTAAAGGTGAGAAAAAATGCCGTAATGGGGAGCAAAAGGTATAACAGATGGTTTTATTCGCTTTATAACCACTAGGGGAGCTGGACGTGAAACGGAGAATGGGGTTGGCACAGAGTCGGTGTGGGTTCCGTTTTTGTGTGGACAAACGGGCAGCGCACACGTCTTTAGATGCATGTGAAACCGTAAAATGGAGGGGGACGTTTAAAGGAAACGGACAATTTAGTCTCTGCTGCTACTGTGTGTGTCTGTCTGTCTGTGAGGGAGGGAGGGAGGGAGGGAGGGAGAGAGAGAGAGAGAGAGAGAGAGAGAGAGAGGGAGAGAGGGAGAGAGGGAGAGAGGGAGGGAGAGAGAGAGAGGGAGGGAGGGAGGGGGAGAGAGAGAGAGAGAGAGAGAGAGAGAGAGAGAGATGAAAACAGTGACTTGAGGGAAAGAATGTGCAGCTGCTTATTTGCAGCTCTATTGTTGGGTTCACTGGCGGGCCGGCGGTATCCTGAGACTGCAGCGAACCGGTGCACTCTCTCTGTTCACTATACGGCAGGCCACGCCTTAACGAGAGGCCTGTAAGCATGCCGACAGAAATCCCCCCTCCTCACCCCATCTTCCAGAAAAAAAATGCTGGCACAGTCACCACTGCCAAGAGCGTCTGTCACCGACTGCCCATTGACCTGTGGTCACCAAGCTGATCATTTGTTTTCTGTTCCCGCAAAAACTGTGCAAGTTGTCTTTAACGCTGGCGTGAAATGAGCTTGTCTGCTGCTCAGTATCTCAGTCCAAACAGTGAAGTAGGAGGCTGTTGAAGAGGGATGGTGGTTGGAGCAGCTAAGGGGGTGTCCGTGTTTTCAAGTACATTTCAGCTACACATGACACCACTGTTGGTACATTGCACCCTCAGTAATTCAAATCAAACTTGTTAACCCAATTAAATCAGTGCTAGATTAGCTCTGTTGCCAGTTCACACCTTTTCCTCTGGTACTATTCCCTTGATTCCGGTCTTTGTTATGCTAAAGTGATCAAATGCATATCAGGCCTCTCATATACTGATATACTGGTATTTTGTTGACTTTTTCCCTTGCAAGGGTTGGGTGGATTTGGCAACCAACCCTTATAGGTGCTAATATGATTATGCTAACTGATGCTAATATGATTATTGTTTTTGAACTTTAAAAAAAATAAAAAATAGTCCTTTGGGACATGGCTTTACATATCAAACAGCCTATTTTATTTGAATCCCACAGAGCTAAAAATAGAGCTAGATAAAACAATACATTTAATGGATTTAATACATCAAAATTGCCGCTCTAGTCAATGAAATTACTTTTTAGAACAGTATAAAGAGAGAGAGAGAGAGAGAAAGAGAGTTGGCATATTTGCCCGTATCATTGTCTCTCAGAATATATTTTATGATGTTCTCTTAAATTGGTCTGGATGTGGCGCGTTAGTGTACAGAGAGTAACCTTCAAATAAGAAAACATTCAAGTGGAACTGATGCATATACTTTGTTCAAACAGCGCTTTTCGTACAGGGGCCTGTTCCCCATACGCTTCCTTGTACAGCTGTGAGGTTCTGGGAAAGGCGCGCGACACGTTGGATGAACCCCACATTCCTCCCGGTGGCTGGTTCACAGGAAAGAGAGGCGAGGAATCATCGCCCTCACAATTCACCCAGTGCAGAGCCGCCAGAGAGACTATTGTTATTAATTTGACCCCCAATTATGGCATAAGGCAAAAATGTTACAGTCACATGTAATTAAAGCAATGAAGAAAGCCGATTGAAACAAATATCTCAAACTAGATATTCCCACAAGAAGTAAAGAATTTAATTATTCAATGTTTAAATTATCAATACATAATGAATACATGTGTAGTGGTCTGAACGAACAATAGACTTTATTGTTGAAAGTAAAGAATTGCTTCATCTATGAAGCCAAATAATTTAGGTGTAGGCCTATTTCTTGTAATGTAGGCCTCATATTTGTTTTATTTATCAAATCCAAAGCACTGTCCAGTAAATGTTAATATTTTTATAAAGACAAAAAATATATATTTTTTGATGAAAATTTTAATATTTGTTGATGCTATCGCACATTCTGTTTAAAATGCACCACCTAGGCCTACTAGCAGAACAGTAAGGTATTGAACCGGCCCCCATGCGGCTGTCGCGGTGCAGCGGTGTCACTGTGAAGCGCGTAAACCAACCCAGCCTTCTCGCCTTCTCTGCAGACGTCAATGCACTGACGGGCAGCACGAGCACGGTCCCTCAGTATCAACATAGAACAACACCTGTTTCCGTTAACTGCTCCAGTTTTCCCTCCATCATCTGAAAAACTCCCAGGAGTATTCTTTCTCTCTCTCTCTCTCTCTTTTTATTTTTTAAGTAATGTTTTGTTTTTGTTGTTTCTTCTTTCCCCTTTTCTTTCGTTCTCTTTGTTTCCTCTTGAACTGAGTATACAATATCTAAAAACATATAGATTAAATTTGTTAGTGATTTCTATTCCTTACAATGATTTCTATACTTGCAATTAATGTTTTCATTCCCACGTGCAGATTTTGACCATAAACAGTGAAAATCTCAAACTCACTTATCACTAAAATATGTCACTTGTAGGCCTAGATATTGAAATAGCCACGTTTCATTTGGATAATTTGTGTTAATATTTCTTATGGCATAGAGATAAAAAATAATATAGGTACATTTGACTATTGGTTCAGTTTCAACTAAAGGTCATTGGAAACAGGTTGGTCGTTTTAGTGGTCTCGAGGAGCCTATGCAGAGCGGGTATAATTGTAACACAACACAAATCGTTCTTTGTAGATTGACGTAATTGACGCCTTTTGACTAACACTCTAAAGTGCTGGAAGATTTTATTTGCGCCAGTAAATTAAATATGGCGCGTGACGATACACTCGGGCTTTTCGTCTACATGCACATCATCAGCATCGCCCACTTCACCGAGACCAGCCTGTGCTGTTCCAGACATGTCAAACATATTTTGACATGGTGAATGTTAGGCGCACTATGGCACGTGAATCAGGTTTTCATGCAGTGCAGTAGGCTAGTTGTGTTAGCAGCGTCAAGTGTTGAGATAATGTGGGTCATAGCTGAGCTACTCTGCAATATTTCCCTTTGAATCATCAAAATCCTCACTTTTCATGTTATAATCTATGTATGTTATTATTGTGCGCCCTTGTTATATTATTAATATTTATATCGTGTTATTAATAATAAGAAGAAGAAATTAAGTAGGTTATGTTGCAAATTGGTACGATAAACGTCTCCGGTAGATTTATATTTTATTATATTAGTATAGGCTACATGGACACTAAATTGACAATTTATTATTATTATTATTATTATTATCCAAATACTCGAGGTTAACAGATTAACTCCTGTGACATAACGGGAACCTTAGTACTTTACTATGTTTTATGTAAACATTTTAATGTTATATCCTAATTATGGAGGGACTATCCCAGAAGGGATTACCGCCTAATCCTCTCTCTCTCGCGGTGGATGGAGTGGATTACCGCCGTATTGTCTTTCTCTTTACAAGTGTCCCTTCAGGCAACTGCACAATCGGTTCTGTACCCCTGAAACATGTTATTCGACATGGGAGGGGGGCCGTTTGTAATTGAAGGTTTCCAACCGACAAGTGAAAGATAACGTACCATTAGCAGGCGGAGCGAAATTCTCAAAATAGTATTTTAACACGCAGCAAAAACAAAAGAAAGGTAAACAAAGAGTGCCGTGCGTATTTTTGTTGGGGAGAAATTGCACTTCTACTACTGACAATAGGCTGTTTTTCACGAATTTACTGGAAAGACGAGTGACAAGCAGGCCTATTAAGGCAAGCGTATAATAATATTTTCTATAGCCTACGCAAATTTAGGAGGACGTATAGTTATAATACATCTTCTTTAGAACAGAATAGATACAAATATAAAGATTCATATATAAATTTAATTCTGACTCATACAACGATAAAAAAAGAATAAGAATAGTGTCTCAATGTAGATTTATAGAACATAAATGGGTAAATACAACGTTTTGTAGGCCTATTAAATGATAATGTGAGATTAGCAATAGGTTGCATGCTATAAAAATGTATTTCAAGTAGGCCTCTCTCAAAATTTGTATGCTAATCGAATTTTGAATAATCTTCACCGAGTACTATAAATACTTATTTAAATAATAATGAACTGTGCATAAGCAAAATTATATATTATTAAATCATGTTGATTAATAATGTTAATAATAATTAGGGATATATATAGGGTTAATTAGCATATGCTAATAATTATCGGAGTAATCTTTTCAAAACAAACGGGCTACTCCGTTCTTCGTTTAATAAAAAACATTATAAATTAAAATGGTCAATGCGTAAGGCTACCTTCGATTTGATTAAAACGGTATCTAGTATAATTACCACCATATCTGAATGGCGTATATGGTTGTTAACGAATTAACTGTTATACGTTAAGCCATGAGATAATGCTTTACGCAGCCGACGAGAGGGAGAGAGTTGGGGAAGTCGAGTCGACCGTTTCTGAAAACGGTCTACGAGCACAATGAAGGAGAGCTCTGGGAATTGAAAGCAAAATCCGCTTGTAATCTTGCAACAGTATCGGGCATAATTGGCTGAGCAACCTAGATTAAGATTGATGAGACATTAAAGTGGCTCTTCGGAGTTCCGGAGATCGATAAATATCCCAATTTCAAGAGCTTTCTTGTGCGCTTGAGACAGATCAGTAGATCTGTGGGCTGAGAATGTAACGACATTGTGCTGTGTACCGAGCAAAAGATGGAGGATGGGGAGGAAAAGGAGAGAGGGAGGAGGGGCGGAGAGAAAGAGAGAGAGAGAAATCACATGTGATCCCAATCAGCTGACCAGGGGGTCAAAAAGCCATCGTTAAGTCTTAGAAATATTAAAAGTACAGCGTCGCTACTTTAGAACTCAGGTTTAAACGTTTTGCCGTTTAATGATTAGCATTTGCATCTATTTAATTTTTCCGCAGAAGTGCCGTAAGAATGAGAACACAAGTCCGTTCTAATTCTCTTTCAGATAACTGTAAAATTATTATTTTAAATACTGTAGAAATGGCAGTGTACCCATTGTCAAATGTCATACCCATTGTCAGATGTAGTATTTGCTGTAATGTCCTACACGATAATCGCAGGCTATAGGCCAGAGCCTGATGGACATATACCAAATTGTATTGAGATATGTCTTATTGTTTATTATTTCAGTCACATATATTAACAAACGCTGTTAAATATGACATCATAATTAAAAAGTGACTAAGTAGCGAATTGGTCTTAAATTTAATAGCCTACATTTTAATCGCTTTATAAGAACCGATATAAAATCCAACTGAACGTATTAAGTGTTATTATTCTGGTGTTTAAAGAGGAATAATGAGAGAAATCCCTTGCATTATACTCCTCTTAATTCTACCAATTTTTACGTTATTTTTTACGAAAGCCTGCAAGCTACAAGCGCAAGGTTTAAATTTTGATTTAATTGTGGCCCAGTTTATCTTGAATCTCGAATCATGATAATATTTTTTATTGCACGAATGCGCTGCATCCGTATAACAATTGGGTGCATTATTTTATTGGGCTATTTTCTGACAGCTGTTTAATATTTAGTTAAACATTAAATTATCAAGTGAATTTCCTTACAGTATTCCCTACAAATCGCATATTTCGGCGAATTAACCTAATATATCAATCGCTTTGTAAATATATACTAGTGGGAAGTTTCTAAGACTTAAATATAGAAGCCAGTTGTGTCCTTTCTGCACATGAAAGAATTGTTACCCTGTCACTTACAGGCCCTGTGGTCCTGAGTACTCCAGCTCAGCTCGTGGCCCCGGTCATCGTAGCTCGAGGGACGCTCTCCATCACCACGACTGAGATCTATTTTGAGGTGGATGAAGATGACTCCGCCTTCAAAAATATTGACGCCAAAGTAAGTTTAAAATATTTCTCTTTTTCGAAATTTGAGAGTAACACCTGAATCCGAATGGGCTAGCCTACTGTGGGTGAAGCTCTAGGAGCGCCTTCAAATATATATATATATATTTTTAAGTCCAGTAGGCCTACATTCTTGAATGTGTAATAAGAAAGTGAATATGGCACTTTGACTGACACGTTGTAGCTTACGTACAATTACATAGGATAAATAACATCTGCCAAATGTATTATAGTTGTATTATTGGAGCCTACCACGCAAATATAGGCTATGTCTAACGTAAACATGTGACAACTAAACATGGCTACGAAATTTGCAAACAGCTGGCGCAAGGTCACAACTTGCGTGTTTTGTCATGTCTGCCCTAAAGTTCCACTTTAGCATTATTTGTTTGACAATGAAACTTCGAAGGCTCAACTTTGATTAATTCAGTTTCACCTTACAACTGCGTATGTTTTTGGAACCTATTAAATCGCGGTTTTTTGTGTAAAATTCGAAATTCCTTGTCTTTATTGGTATCATTTTAATGTAGCTACCATAAATGTAGCCTTTAAAGTGGCTACACGATCTTATTTGCCAAACGATTTGACACAATGTTTTTTGAAACACCCGCTTGCACCAGTGATTTGTTGAATGGGGTTGTAATGTTAATTTTAAGGCCTGAATATTGCATTCACGGCTCCATAAATTGGACCTTTATCTACATAACCTAATAAGTAATTTTACTCAGGCAAAAGGCCTGAAATAGCCTACGATAGGCATATTTCATCACCCGGATGTTTACTGTAAAAACACATGGTTCTTGTGATATTTTTAAGTAGGCCCAATGTACATGTTGTGTATGGCAAACTATTTTTATAGATTTGCAGCTGTTAACCCCGACTTGTTTCCAAGCCTTTCGAGTCATTTAATTATAATTTATTGCTACTTGTTGTTAAGTGGAAACTTTGTGGAACACGAAACATCTGTGCATTTGATTTTAATTAGATTAGAAGCACGGGAAATATTGTCAAAATATTGCATACCGTACAAACAAATGCATATTCTCTCAAATATAAGGCATTTATGTACACATGATGAGTCAGGGTTTGGACACAAATAATACTTAATTTTTTTTATTAGCTCTTTAAATAAATTCAGAGACAGAAATAAAAAAAAATCAAATCACAAAGTGTTATATTCCAGTGTATTTCAAGTGCATTTTCCAAATATATTTATATTGTTTTTTTCAGGCGCTATAATATAAGCAGAATCAAAATGTTTGAATATATTTTAAATAAGAATTCAAGTATATTTATGGAATGTTTTAAAATTTAACAAATAGTACCATCAAAATGTAAACTTTAAAATTAGACAATTCCCATTGACAATAGACAAAAGTAAAATATCACGGATGTAGTCTACTTTAAATGGATTTTCTCTCTACCAGAAAGGTCCAGGAGTATTCTTAAACGGATGGAATTGAAGTTCTACTTACGTGTCACAAAACAACATTCACAATTTCAGACCACTGGAAGCACAATCTATGAATGTATATATACAGTATAAAAACGTACAGTTAGATTCTGTCATGGCGTTCCACCGGGCTTTATTTGAATTTTTTTTTGTTGCAAATGAACGTCTCACTCATGTAGGGCAATGGAAATGACGATGTGATATTTAACACTGATAGTTACCCATCAATTGATTTTGATTGTTGATACATTTTGTTCCCGAATAACAGCGATAATATTGCTGACATAATCAGTCTTCCGAACTTTTTTGGTGATAATGAGTGTCATATAATCCACGAGGATATTTATTACACAATTTACAAGAACGTGGATAAAAACAGAACAGCAGTGATAAGGTTTTTTTGTCCGTGAATTCCTTGATCCGCGGAACATCATATAGGCCTCTTATAACAACCGGTTAGACCTGGGGGCGTACAAATTGTGTATTTCGCTCGCTGTTATCGTTACCTCAGAGTTTTTCCAAGCTTTTTGGGTTGGTAAGAATTTCTCTTGCCAATCGCCAAGTCTGTTTGGCTGCATTCTCGAGCCCTGAATGAGGTTTTCCCTGAAATAGGTCTAAATTTGGCAGAAAATAATGCGGACATCTTCTGCACTGCAAGCACGAGATGAGCTGTAGTAAAATTCCGTTAAGTCGATCCCCGAGACAGTTCTCGTCCCAGTCCGATTCCCTTGGATGTTTTTCACACTCGTAGGAGACCAAACTTTTCATGTGGTAGTTGTTTAGGGGCTGTCCCGGGAGTTCAAGGTGACGGTCGCGGAGTGTCTTTAGCACGGACAGACATTTCTTCCTGCACCCTCCCATGAGGAGTCGATTCTCGGCTTCGGCGAATTGTAAGACCCAGGCGTCGCTTTCAGCTGAACTCTGTTTCCCATTTAAGGAGTAGCATTCCTTAGATAAAAGGTTAAAACCTTCAGCTTTCACCTCTGCCACCCTGTTTGGTCCTGGCCAGGGTATATGAGGCAGTGGCCAGTGCGCCGCGCTCCGTGGCCATATTCCCGTGCATTTGAAAGCCGGGGTAATCTGAACTATGTATCTGTCTCTTATGCGTAGTTTCACTTCGCTAGTGTCTGCGACCATCTTTACGACATCTCGATAGCTGCATTTATCCACCGCCTGTGCCACCAGCGTTTGAAAGCGGGACCGGATCTTGCGGGCCGAAAGGTAACCAGAGGCTGTGATGAACTCTACCCACAGGGACATGCTTCTCTTGCGGCCGTCGCTGAGTTTGAGCACCGCACAACCTGGCAGCGAGCCGTCGTCCACAAAGTTGAAAACCCCCATCTGATTTAAATAGAGGACCACCTCGAATTCCGTTGGCGCAATCACCTCCAGACCCTCAAAGCGGTTTTCCATTTCGTTCAGAGAACTGATGAAGCGGGGCTCCTGCACCTCCACTTCCTTCAGGACGTCCGACACCACCTTGCAAACCTCCCGGATTGTCTTGGAGATCGCCGCTTTCCGAGACTGGCATTTCTCGTTGTAGTATTTGTTTAGGTGGTACACCAACTTGGCCTGAGCGGCTATCATATTCGGGCAGAGATCCGGATTGTACACCGGAGTCTCGCAGTAAGCCGAAGGATCCAACGCGGCTGTTTGTACGGGAGCCAATTTTAGAGAAGAAAGAAAGCTATTTAGAAGGGAAAAGGTAAAGCAAGCCTATTTTATAATGTGCTCAAAGCACTCGCGCGATGAACTTCTTGGTCATAAATATTAGCTTCTGCAATGTGCTGTCCTTAAAAGTAAGTCCTTCTATTTGGAGCTGCGAGTGATAATCAAATGTCCATTGCAAACAACAGCAAGTATTGAAATCGGATACTTGATCTGCTATCAGTAGTCAAAACAACCCCCTTCTTATTTATGTTTTCTGTAATCACTGCCCGGAGTTTGTAATCAGGAGGCTGTGAAAAGTGCAGGGTGCCTGTGAGTATGCTCGTGGTGACGGCTGCCGGTGTTGCTTGTGTTTAAGAGCCCAGACGCGCTCCCGTGGAAATTAAAAAGGGAGGGCTGGAGACGGGGAGGTCCAATCGCCGTCAGATTCGTCACCGCCTCCAGTTTATCGACAACAAATTAATCCCTGGCTTTTATATACAACTAAAGCTAAAGGTAGGAGTATAGCGAACAGTGGAAATACACCTACACATTGGGACGCGAAGAAAATAAGGGTTTATTTGCGGTCGCAGATTGTCTTTTTTTCTTTTAGGGACGTGTTTGCCGGATAGAATGTCTTGTCTTGGCATATAAGCAGGTATAATCGTTTCAGGATTTGGCGAATGACAGGCTTTCTAAATATAGCTAACAATGTAATTACATGCGTTTGGTTTTCTCGTGTATTTCAAGATGTTTCAAATTGTGTATGTATGCTCGTTTATATCGGTCGTGAACGCGTGGTTGGGCAAAGATGTAACTGTTTTTTTTGTGGGGTGGGGTGTGGGGAGTCTTCCAAAATTAGACATGATGGCTTTAATGACAGGTTTAATGATAATAGGTCACCATATTGGGTTTTGTGTTTGTTTGTATTTGTTCATCGGTTTTGTATATCCTTTGCCATAATCTAATTCTGTAGGGTTAAATGTGTTCCACATTTTTTTTTGCAAACTGTCATTTTATACTGAACGTTTAAAAAAAAAAAAAAATGTATGTAATGTTTGTATATGCATCTTATGTAATTATTTAGTTGTATTAATTCATCGCGGGAATATTAATGTAATAGTATAGGCCGCTTCCCGCCTAGTTTATATTCGATTCTATTATAGCTTATACGATAAATATTTAAAATGTGCTTTGCCGCGTTTCCTCAGAAGGAGATGTAGCCGAGTGTTACAATGGTCATATTGGTCAAATATATTTATTTGACCAAAGAGCTATACGCAGCCTTTTATAGTTCGATTACTGGAGATTTAGTCTATGATTTTCATTAGTTTATATGATTTTTTTTTACCTTCATTTAAATGTGTATTTATGTTCGGTATTTGATGCCGGTGTTTTGGTAGCCGGACGTTCAGCGCAAGCTTTTTCCCTCGCACATATTACTTCGAAGTTTTATTTTGGCTTGTGTCATGCTGTTTTATTCATGGGTTTAATTTAAAAAATTTAGCAACAACAACAGCTATTACTTGCACTTGAGCACAATTTAGGGTGATGTTTTTCGTTTTCTCTTTAATGCCTACATATCATCATTGGCATATTTAACTATTTACCTATAAATTTAGCTGCAGCCAAATGACATAAAATAATAATTGTATTGTATTTAAGATGACTTAATATAGCGTCGCTTGGCGTTGTAAAACGCGAGTGACATTTAAACTGCATCGCGCAAGTGCTAATAACTTAAAGTAATTATTATGTTGGGCTATTTATAAGCCTTTCTTATACGACTTAAACCTGAATAATGTAATTGTAGCCTATATTATAACGTGATTTAATTGTGTTTTTCAATCGAAATGATCCATCGTAATTGATATTGCCATTAAAAATAAATAAAAAATTCTTGTTGGACCTTTTAGTTTTGGAGAAGTAAAATCGGATGCCATTTTTAAAACGATAAAATTTGAAGTTTATTGTTCTTCAGAGGAGGAAGAATCTTTTTACAATATGATTTTTACAGTGAGCCTGCACATTGTTTTCCCACCAGCTTTAAAAAAAAAAAGTCAACGACAGAACAACTACGTGATTATAGCTTATTCATAACATTGTCATTATCACTTAAGAAAATAAAATTATGAATTTACAATTCTTTTTTTTTTTTTCTTTTTTTTTTCAAGCAAATACAATTGAGATTGTAAATTTAAGGCAAGAACAAGCCATGTCTAATTCATAGCATTGCACAACAAAGAAATAGAAATATTAAAAACAGTAGCCTACTGTACTGTCTTCTCATTTTAAAATGTGCTGAAAATGCAGTTTAATGGAAATGAATGAACTCTTTAGCCTGGGTTTGAGCAAGGAGCAATGCTCATTTACCTGGCATATTTCATGCCCTGTTGTATCTCTGATATTTGCTTATTTAGGGAGCGTTGTACAGGTTAGTTATTAGGTGCTACACTGCAACGTTGCTTTATGATTCAGTCCAGTTCAAAAGTATGTGGATGATATGTACTTGAAAAGGAGTGCTGTATGCCCATCATGTCTTTATCAACGAGCTGTGTGTGTGTGTGTGTGTGTGTGTGGTAGTTTTTGTTTTGTTCCAGAATATATGCTTAGTAATAGGCCTTGCTCAGAAGGAAGCAGTCATTCATATCTCAAGTTTAATCCACACCGAGTCACATGGAGATGCCGCATAGACCGCCATTCTCACCGGCTCTTTTGGGCTCGCTTCGCAAAGTTTACTGAAGCGCGGCGCGCATGGGGACATATGTGCACAAACGTATTTATACATTTCATTTATAAAGGAAACAAAATCACAAGTCAGAAATGGACATTTCCAGACAGTGGACTGCGAAGAGCAATGTGGAGGACCGGGTTTTGGAGGGCTGGTAGAGGTGTGTGTGAAGAACTGGCCCGATGGCTGGGGGACTCACCAAGTATAGCAAGTATAGCGTGTTATATAACCAAGTGTTATTCTCACCAAGGGTCAGGCCCTCTCCTTGTGCATTTACCAGCCACAATAAATATTTCCCTTCCACTCTCAACCTGAAGGAGCACAGATATTGATATTGGCAGACTGTTTGTTTTAAGTGTCGGAAAGTGTAAAACTGTGTGTGGGGGGTTGGTAGCCTGCCAGTGTGGCATTTAATGCGATAACATGGCCCTCACATTTTGGACAGTCTTGATTTCAGAAGTAACCCGTTAAAATGATTAATTTACTGAGCTGTTTTTAAAGCATACTTTCCTCGAACTGTTTTTTTTTCTTATTTTTTTTATTTATTAATTTAATTTTTGTATTTTATTTTATAAAAATATATTTGCGCTTTTTTTATTAGACAGCACATTGTAGAGAAACAGGAATAATGGGAGCTCGAGAGAGGGAAAGACGTGCAACAAAGGTAGTGTGGCCGGATTCGAACCGCTGATGTTGCAGCTCGCAATGAGCACACGAACAGTGCTCTCCAGGCTACGCCATGAGAGATCCATATTTTATATTTTTTAACGTGTCAAAAAGAGCATCATGGTCATGTTTACAACAGCCTGCTTTCTACTCGTTTTTTATTTATTTTGGACTTGTTTGAAGACTTTCTCCCGCGCGATGCCCTGATGGTTTCATGCTACAGAGAGGAGAGGCAAGACCAAGCCTGACCCTCTGCGTTTCTCTTTTTGGATCCTGAACTGGCTTTGCTGTATCTCTCAGACACACACACACACACACACACACACACACACACACACACACACACACACACTTTCTCTCACCAGGTACCCAGCTTTATTAGATCCAGACTCGCCCTGGTGTTGGGTGCCGATATCGGATGAATATTTTTGGGTCTCCACCGCCATCTCCCTTGCTCTCAGGCAGTCCCCACGCTGGGCTCCCCTCTCTGGCCCGGGCCTTAACCTTCCAGAGAGATCCCAAACTCTGTCCGATAGCTTTTCCACCCCCGTCCTTTAACCCCGGACTCATACCTACGTCCCTGTAGGGTCCGTGTCCGCAAAGGCAGTCAGCTTGATGCATGGGGACCCCCGAGTGCCACATGGGGCCTGCCTTTGAATTGGCACAGTACCGGCCAGGATCCAGTACAGTGACTTATGTTGGCTCTAATTCTGGACCAGTGTGTGATCCGGGAATTGTTGCCTTTTGTGAGAACCTCTTTATGTTCATATAGCTTGCCTTCCAGTCGCAAATTCAATTTGGCCATTTTTTTCCTTCTCTCTCTCTCTCTCTCTCTCTCTCTCTCTCTCTCTCTCTCTCTCTCTCTCTCTCCCCCTCGCCCTCTCTGTCTCTCTTTTTTGGAAGACTGATTCTCCTGTCAAAAGGGTCTGGAATGCTGCTAATAGTTCTTGTCAAACAGCTGAAATATGGTGCACGACACCATGCTTGTGTCAGACATAGAGAATTCTTTCATCATCTGACAACATAGACATCCTGCATTAATTCAGCATCACTTCTGTAATTTTCCTTCGTTTAAAAAAAGGGTTTTCATTGCACATCACAACAATTGCATTTGTGAGCATAATTGTCATTTTAAGCCCAGTTTTATAACCCCTGTTTTATTTATTTATTTATTTTGCTCTTCGTCAGTCTCGGGTGGGGGGGGGGGCTCACACGCTTACCTTGTCGGCTGTGTCGCCTTCGTCTCAGAAGAAGGTTAAATGTGAGCGCCGGAGAGACGTTTGTTTTGAAGGGAGAGACTCTCCGGTGTCCCGGTTGTTCATGGGAAACGTAGGCACGTGCGATCTTGTGAACACAACTGGCCACAACCCCGAGCTGATCATCACATAAAGGTACATGCTTATCTGATCCCGTCAGCCGAGCGACGCCAGACGCCTCTTCCCAATTTCTACTCTCGTCCAATGTTTTTTTTATCTTTGTGTGCATGCTAATATTTTCCTCCTCTCTCAGCACTCAGTTTGGTAATCCTTGAAACTTCAGGTATGATTGCATTAATTCATTTAGGACTGCTGAAACATGTAAACATATTTTATTGTAATAAAGATTTTTTTCCATCCTTCAGAATTCATATTTTTATCAGTATTTATGCTCACGCTTTTTAAAACACGTCCTGATTTTTTCCATGTGTAGATAAATGCATTTTATGGGAGAGGATGACAGAATGTGAAAGATGGTATTAAGTTATTTCATCCTATTTCAAAAGAACGAAAATCTAGATGCTCACACAAGGGCGTACGAGCCGAGGCACTGACTCCATTATGAAGTACAAAGACAAGAACACTAAAAGGGGCACGAAATGTCCAGTCTTGAAAGCTCATTAAATATGCTAATTAGAATCCATTAGAATCACTCTGCCTCTTTTAATAATCCAATTATTTATTGATAAATTTGAGCCGTTTCATCTTCATCTGGCTCATTCCTGTGAAATCACTGATTCATTACAGTGGAAAGAGCCATAGTGTAAAATGAAGGAGCGCAATCGAGAAGTGTAGTGCAGGCTCTCGGGTCAAATCGCTGATTAACGTGTGTAGTTAATGGAGAGGAGGACTGGGATATAAATCTGATTAAGGACGGTATCGCTTAAACCCGCTTTGATTAGCATTACAGCAGCACAGAAAATAATGCCGTGGAGTGGCACGAGGACAGTGACTAATTACAACATATTCCCCTGATTCCTTTCATGTTGCCCATGCAGGTTATCATTGAGATTCTGTTATTTTAAGCAATGCGGTCTCTCTGTGGGGTACCGACTTCAATTTTTCATCCCCCCCTACCCCACCCCTCATCCTGGCTGACACACTGCACCCCCCCCCCCCCCACACACACACACACAAACACACACTTGGATTGTGTCCTTTTATTAATTTTCTATCTATGCAGTATTGGCCCCACCCTTCCCGGACTGCAGCAGGGCTGGGGAGAATATAGCCAGGGGCATCTGTAGACCTTGCCCTGATCAGTATGGCAGGCAAAAGCCATATGTGGTTAAAAAAAAACACAAAGACAGAGGAGAGGAGGGAGGAGCTGAACTTTTCTTGGGTGCACCGTTTTGAGAGAGTGAGAGAGAGAGAGAAGAAAAATTTTCCGAAATTAATTAATTCTCTCTGCTTCCCGGGGGCTCTTGTCTCCATCCTCCCCTCCCGTACGGAATGCTTGTCAGCTTTTCTGATAAATGACTGCATCCATTTGCATAGATTTTACATTAATATAATTTAGTTTTATTTGCAAAAAAACAGTTTACATAATAATGCAGAAAATTAGTATTATGCTGGGTGTTGTGAAAGCCAGAGGGTTTTTTTTTCTCCAGGAGACAGTGATAGATTCCTCCGCCTGTATCATCGGCGAGCAGCAGGGCTGTTTAAGAGACCGCACTACCACAGTCTCGCCCACGTTTTATTAGAGCTTCGTTAAGCGCCGTATTATCTCCTAAACGACAGCGCTAAGGAAAGTGTTTGTCAGCTTCGGAAGGAAGATTCCCGTCTTCTTTCTTTCTCTCTCTCTCTCTCTCTCTCTCTCTCTCTCTCTCTCTTTCTCTCTCTTTCCTTCTTTCTTTATTTCTTTCGCTCTTTCTCGCGATTGTCCTATATGCTTGTAAACGCCTGTTGTGAAACGGCATAAGTGCCGCTTTTTGAATAGTCCGTGTTTTGTTCGGTGCTGCGGTATTTCTTTATTTAATAATGCAAGCGCATATCTTGAATAAATCTGGTTGTTTCAGGAGCTGAACGGTCCACTTCCTGGACACTATGGCAGTTTTATTTATTTATTTATTATTATTATTTTTTTACACGAGGCTTACATTTGCAATTTACCGGCGGGTTTATTGCTTTTAAACAGCACCCGTCGCTTAGAATCAGGTTCCAACGGAGAGAACAGCATCAGTGCCTTAACAGCGTTGTGATTAATCTTAATGTCGAAAAAGACGTCTCCTGTCTAGGGTTGAGGCCCTAATCATTTACCTGCTGACCTGATGGTACTTGACCAGGGAGTCTTCAAAGTCCCCTCAGCGATGGAAAAACCAATTACAAATTTCCCCTCGAAAATAAATGCATGCCATTAACACAAATAATAGAGCAAACAGGAACAGAAAACAATGTAAAATGAAGCAGATTTTCTCGAGGGGGGTGGTTGGTTGGTTGGTTGATTGTGTGTGGGGGAGGGGGGTGGGGGATATAATAATGAAACGCTGGTGGGTGAAACCCATGAAGAAATTAGGCCATGTTCCCCAAATAAGGGATGAAGGCTTCATAATTGCCCGTCCTGGAGATCTGAGGTGCTGGGTGCCAACTGTCAGAGCCAGGGCTAATGATGACAAATGCTTCTCTATGCAGATTGCAGAGTGAGCGGGCTGCTTTGAGAGAAAGGGAGAGGGTAGAGAGGAGCAAAGAGGAGAAGAGAGATAGTTTAGACCCCAGTGCAGCACACGCGATGGCCCTTCTCGGCACACGGACACAAACCTCAGCATGTACGATACCCTACTGTAACACACGCAATACATCAAGACTGAACACCATCTCCAATGTGCACAAGGCACAAGTAAGTTACAAGTATCACACGCTTGTACTTGTGAAATAGTGTAATAGGGTGACGAGGCCATTTGTGCTGTATTGTACTCCTGAATTCATAATTAAATATCGTTTTTTTTCCCAAAAAAATGTTTTTAGTTATTGGTTCGGTCATAGCTCCCAGGAGCAGTAGAATTACTTAGAGTTTATTTACAGCTTTTATAAATAAAATTGGTGTCTGTGGTAAATTTTTGTGGTAAAGATTATTTTTATCACCAGATTGTTGCTATGCCTGTTGCATATTATAGTGTATATGGTTTGACATCAGAGATATATCAGGCATTCATGAAATGTATACACTAATTGCCAATAGCTCTCTTAGATCTAACAGTAAAACAAATGGCTTTCAGAATAGAGTGACACATTAAGCCAAAGTATAAACTCGAAATTTGTCCATAAAAAAGACAAACAAACATTAGATCATAGAGATGATCACAGTTGCTACTTTGAGTGAGCATCTTCAGTTATCTGTTGTTCTATGTGAAGTATACATTCACATAAGGTTTCTCAGGAAATTGAATATGAATCATCATGGATATTTGTTCTGTACAGTGTTTCTGTTTACCGTTGATGTTTGCTTGAGTCTTTTGCTTTTGATATACACTTTCTGCACAAACTGCAAACTGCAAATTGATATATCAAGTTACACAGCAAATTATAACTGATATATAAAAGTACAGACATGCAATTTAAACGCATATTTAATAAAAACTGAAGTCGGGATATAACATGTTATATTGTTGAGTTCTTGTTATATGTACTTCAAAGCAAACATAAACAGTTTACTGTACAAGGCTTAAGAGTTTGTGTTCAGAGTTGCATGGCTGGCACACGCAAATAAAACAACTTGGAATTGTTTTCATATCTATTAAGCAGCTAAATACCGAGTGCATTTTTGATTGAAAAGTACTCGGACAAAACTGTCGTGTCTCAGGGGTGTGTATCAGGATTCGGCATCTGGGTCGGGAGAGCTGCCCTGCTTTTAAGAGTTCCTGTCTGCCAAAACGAGGCCTTATTTCACGTTCCGAAGAGAGGCATTGTTGCAGAAAGCCATAAATCTGATTTCACTTACTGTGACGTACGGGGCCTCGCTCATAAAAGAGCAAAAAGGCCCAGTGTGTGCTGCGTGCCCAGATTTCCCCAATTTGTTGCTTGAATGGCTTTTGAAAGGGCTCCCACTTTGTACAAAGGGAGCGTCCTTTTTGTTTGGTTTCGCCCCATCTGTGTCATCTGGTGGTCTGTGCAAGAGGGCGGTGTCGGGGGCCGCTCCCCCAGAGCGGCCGGCAGTTGTTTTATGGACTCGCCGGAGTGGTGCGGGGAGTTCATAAGGTGGTCGGCCCATTGTTCTCCTCGCCCAGCTGACACGTGTGAATTAACTCCAGCATATTGAAAGATAATTTCCATTAATGAACGCGAAGGAGCCCTCCTCGTTTCCCCCCTGTGATTTATTCCTTCTACCCATTGATGGTAATCGATAGCTGGTGTTTAAGGGGTTTACCGTCCTGGGGGAGGAGGAGGGGGGGGGCTCCTAGCTCACAGCTCACTCTGTTATGCTTAGATATGTGCTTTTAAAATATTACACCAGTTTGGTCATTAAGTGGCAGTTAATAATTGTGCTTTGTAATTTGTCTTTGATGAGGACTGCTCACGTTGCTTAGAAAGCAGATTGTCGGCTTGTTCCCTGTGTTGTTGTTTTTTTTGGGCTGAATCTTAACCTGGCAGGGAATTGAACATGTGCCCCTGTGCGAATAATGCTGCGCCTCAATATAATAAAAAAAAAAGGGGGAGCGATTTGACCAACGGAGCGCAGCCAACACGCTCCCGTAAAAAAAAAAGCATGTATTTTGCGGCCCTGTGTTACAGAGGTCTGTCTGGTTTTGTGCGAGGGATAAGCGATGGCCGCTCGTCCGTTTCCTGTGATTTTTGTGACAGCGGTGTTTGTCTTCTCAGGCGGGGGGAGGGGGGGTTGATGCGCGGTGGCCGCCGTCCAGCTTGTTCAAAGCGCTGCCGCAGGATCTGACCGCGGCGCCCCCCTCTGGCCCTGCCACATGGACTGCACGTTCTCGCTCCGCCATCTTGTGTTTTCTGCCGCCCCTCCAACGGAAGGGGGTAGGGAGATAGAGGGGGAGAGAGAGAAAGAGAGAGAGACGCGGAGGGAGGGAGAGATAGATGGATGAACGGAGAAGATGAGCGAGACAGATTCCGAGCGTAGAGCGGCGGGACAAAGGATGGGCCGCGGTGACATTTGTCACGGGTCCCGTTTGTAACGCCGAATATTTCCCCTGTCACTCGCAAAGGCACACAAAGGGGGAGGATGCCCCCTTTCTCCATTCTCTAACCCCCCCCTCAAAAAACAAAAAAAACAAAAAGAGGGTACCATATGGGGGAAATGGCCAATCTCTCATTTCACACAGTCATTACCATTTATCAAAAGAGCGCTGTAAAATATGCTGATGCCGCCCGTCGGGGGGAAGTTCAGAGCAGTCACATCCACGTTTCTTGTGCATTTCCGGAGCAGTTCTGCTTTAATGCGGGGTGTCTCTTCGGCAGAGTGTGTGGGAAGATGCAGGTTTGCAGCGTGGTGCTGCAAACTTAGATTAAGAGAAAAGCAAGAACAAAACTCGCCAAATTGTGTGCCCTTTCAGTACGATTAGCGCTTTGTGTCGGGGACTGATTGCCTTACTGCAGCGTCACTGTATCATGGCTGTCGGTCAGAGGTGGTGAGAGTCGAGTATCTGTCAGGTCCTTTGGCACCTTCATCTTCTCCTCTACCATGGGAGGGAAAGTGAGTTTGTACTCACGCGTATGTAGGCCTGTGTGTGTGTGTGTGTGTGTGTGTGTGTGTGTGTGTGTGTGTGTGTGTGTGTGTGTGTGTGTGCACGTGTGTGTATATGCGTGTTTGTGTATGTGTGCGTGTGTATGTAGGCCTGCGCGTGTGTGTGTATGCGTGTGTTTGCGTATGTGCACGTGTGTGAATGTGCATGTTGGCCTGCTTGAGTGTGTGCATGGGTGTGTTTGTGCATGTGTACATGTGTGCGTGTGATTGTAGGCCTGCAAGAGTGTGTACATGTGGGTGTTTGTGTATATGTAGGTCTATGTGAGCGTGTGCATTCGTGTGTTTGTGTATGTGTGTGTGTGTCGTTGAAAAAGCTTGACTAACTCAATCTTGCTTTGTGGAGTGGGCGGGGACCCAGAGACATAGGTCTTACTATGACTCCAAATGGGACATGATGGATGACGTGATTTCCAGGTTAAAACCAGCCCCTCCCCTTCCCTCCTGGAGCTCTGTAAGGCCTTCTCAGGTGGAGCCTGTAATTCACTGCTCTTCCACAGTTTAGCCACTTGTCTACTTGACACGTTTGGGATAAGTCTTCCACACGAGTTGGTCCCCCACCCGTTTTCTGTGCGCAAGGCGTGGTGATCCGAGGGCGATGTTAGAAAAGCCCCGTTTTCTCAGCGTAACGGTACCGCGGATGAGCAGAGGGAACAGGAACCACTGGAGTCCGATACCATGTCCTCACTCTCCCCACCCATTGAGGAGCTTGGGGAACTATCCCTGGTATTCAAATCACGGTCCTTGAGGTCCGAGAACTACCGTTTTTCCACCCTCCCTTTACCTGGGAGTCCTGTCTAAAGACTGCCTGGCTTATCAGTAGCAACCATTGTTCAGTTAATTACTTGGGAGAAATAAAACCCGGGCCGGATTTGGATTCGAGGTCCAGGTTTGAATATCCATGGTCTAAATAATGGAACGGTCAGGCCCCGTGCCATTTTCAGTGGGCACAGCGAAGCTGCTTTTCTATACTTGTTGGCTGGAAAGAAGGCAAGTAAAGCAGTAAAAAAGAAAATAAGCATTTGGAGTGTGTGTGTGTGTGTGGGAGGGGGGTGGTGGGTGGAGAGGGTTGGGGGCGTAAAGGTGTAGAAGGAAAAAGACGAAGAAGAAGAAAAAAAAGAAGAGGTTTGCGTATCGCCTAGTTGAAATTCAAATGATTTTATTATGGTGTCAATTCCCGGGTTCTGGCAGGGCGTCTGAGGCAGGGCCGCGGTGGGGGCCAATGAATGCCGGTGTTGACACCGTCTAACGAACGGGGATTAGGCGTTTACAGAAGCGGTAATATGATAGGTCAAGTAGAAGAGGCACTTCTCCGCCGCACTTGGCTGTGTAATGAATGATTGACTGGAAAAGAGGAAGCTGCCACTCGCTGGCTGAGTCCTCGCCTTGACGCCTGCCGCGCCGCTCCGCGGCTCCCCTTGATCACGTTCGGCTGCTCCCCTCTCATCTGAGGATGGAGTCTGAAGGGAAAAGCTGCTTTTCCCTCTCATTTTTCTCCCTAATTTACACATTTAAGGCATTTTTGTTTGCTTACTTGCGATTCCCTTTTTTTTTTGCCAGAGAACCCCTTCTCGCTCTCTGTTACTCCTTTTTCTCTCTCCCTCTCTCTCTCCCCCCTCTCCTTTTTATCTCTCCCTCTCTCTCTCCCTCTCCCCCTCTCTGTGTGTTTTCTTCAGCCCCCCCCCCAGTTTGCCTTGGGGCGATGAACTAATTTCAGGTTCTGTAATTACGGCTTGTTGTACACCTGTCTGCTATTAATTCTCAGCCGTCCTCCATCTTTCCCTTCTTAATTAGATATTGTTGTAATTGTTGTTATTATGGTGTTTGCCATAATTAGCGTGATTGATGCCGCTGTTAAAGCAGCCTTTATTTGTATTTATTTTAAAGACACAGCGCTGTGGGGCCGGCCCCTGGTCCGCGCCGTCCGAGGGGGCCGACCGGCCGTTATGAATTCAGAGCTCTGCGCCCAAACAGTGTGTCGGGGTGAACTCCAGGGCTTTGTCCCCGCTGAATGGATCCATGGATGTAGCCGTTTTAAGACCATTAATGCAGTGAAAGGCCTCACAATGGCTTTGTTTCAGGCCGTCAGTTTCAGCCTGTGTAATTCAAATTGCAGAAGGAGAAAAGGGCAGCTTATGTCTATGTATATAGCACACACATGCACACACATGTATATATATTTTTTATATATAATTTATTAAATATATATTTGAAATATATTAGATGTACAGATGTGTTTTGTTTGTGAAGTTGCGTATGTATTATTTATTAATTGTTTTGTGGTGCTTTGGCTTTATTCCTCTTGTGTTTGTGTTTCTCTTGCCGTGAATAAAGAAAAAGGCCGTCCGTATCAGATCGTGCTCTTAGGAGAGCAAACAAAGGGGGGAAACTCTCGGCTGAATAAACCGGGCCTTGCGCTTCTCCTCCCAGCTCTCTCAATCCAATTAGGGCTTTAATAAGGGTCAAATTAAGGGGGCTTTACGCTGGGGGCTGGGGCATTAGCCGCAAGGCTCTGCAGTGTCGTGGGGGCGGAGGGCGGGGCCAGAGCAGACACAAAGCTGTCATTCTCCATGAGGGAAAGGCCTTGGTCCTGTCGTAGCGTGCGTGCGTGTGTGTGTTTGTGTGTGTGTGTGCGTGCGTGTACATTTGTGTTTGTGTGTTTTTGCATGCCCGAGTATGTGTAGGTGTGCTTGTTTTTGTGTGTATGTGTATATGCATGTGTGCACGGGCGAGCTTGTGTGTGCGAGCTTGTGTGAATATGTGTGTGTGTGTGCGCTGTTCTTGTGCGTGCGTGTGCGTGTGTGCGCGTGTGTGCGTGGTGTGTGTGTGTGTGTGCGTGCCTGTGTGTGTGTGTGCATGCTTGTGTGTGTGTGTGCATGCTTGTTTGTGTGTGTGTTTGTGAGTGTCTGTGTGTGTGCGTGCATGCGTGCGTGTGTGCGTGTGTGTGTGTGTGTGTGTGTGTGTGTGTGTGCACGCGTGCGCATGAGGACGCCGGCCGCAGACGACCCAGCCCATTGTCCTGAGGGTCCCCGGTGCTGTAGGATCAGATTCTGCTGTGGGGTTACAGGTGTTACCTAAGGCCTGCGCCCACTCCCTCCTGCCGCTCAGCTCCTCCCCTCCCACCTGGACCACCAGCCAGGCCACGCCCACCTGCCGCTCAGCTCCTCCCCTCCCACCTGTACCACCAGCCAGGCCACGCCCACCTGAGCACTGGTTATTTTTCGGTGTCTGACACACAGATAGCCACTCGGCGAGCTCAGCTGATGTGTCTTTCTCCTCAATCTCTCCATCTCCTTATATTTCTCCTCGCGGTCACTGTGTTCCTCCTCATGGCACGTGTGACGTTTATGAATTTTATATTCATTTAAGTGTTTTCCTTGGGGGAAGAAAGTGTAAAAATGTGTAGACATCATAATTATATCTCTTTATTAAAACACAGTTACACATTTTTACATAATGCAGTAGTTTTATCATGAAATTTCACCAAATTTCGAAATACAACCAATCCTCAACTTTGGGTATGCCATCATGTTTTTGATATGATTCATATATCGATTAACGGGGGGAAAAAACAAGTATAGCTTAATATGGAATGATGCGATGCTGAATGGAGAATTCTCTCAGGTAGCCAAAATTGGACTCTGAGTCTTTAGACTCCTTCCATGTGAAAAAGCAGAAAAGGGGGTCCTAAAAACAGCGTGGCTTTGTTGGGGTGCTTCACATGCTGCGGAGCTTTGAGTGTCTGACAGCCGTTTAACTCCACACGACCTGTTTCTCAAGTGCCACTGTTTGGTTCCTCTTGAATCCTGTTAGGAGCCACAATTACAATTCATGCGCTCCCAGCGTTCCTTTGAACCGTCGGAGAGGGTGCCGGAGCCAGGCCCGCCCTTCATCTCCACAATTCCGCTCGAACTCCGGAACTTTCTGAGAACCTTTCCACTCGCTGGGCGCGTTCTGGAACTCATCGTAAACACATGAAATCGTAATGTTTCCAAGCCGATGCCGGTTGGTGGCAGATGATTGGTATTATTGTTATACATTTTTTCCCATTAATTCATTGTCCATGTCGTACTTTTTTTATGAACAAAAAGGGTTTTTGCACACACACACACACACACACACACACACACACACACACACACACACCTGTAGGTGTTTTTGCACAATGAATACCAAAACATATTGACCGCTGGATTTCGACTCCGGAAATGCATTTTTAAAAAATCATTCTTTAGGGAACTATCACCGTGTTTTATCAAGCATACACACAAAGGCCCCCCCACCTCAACAAAAATGATTGAAGGCCACAGCACATTCAAACGGCTTCAATGGGAGAGAAGAAGACGGGGGGAGCAGAGTGCTTAATAGGTGCTTTAGTAATTTCAGAGTTTTCATAGCTTAATCCGTTCTGAAAAGCTGGAAAGAAGAAAGGCTGAAAATGGCTCTCAGCATTAATTTGATGTGACTTCTGTACAATAAGGGCCGCGGATCCCCGAAGCACATTTTACAGCTTACCTTCTTTCATCGTCTCGAGCCCTCGGAACTTTAGCCTAAATGTTTCATGAAATGACGCTGTAAGCCTCTTTGGTATTCTCTCATTATAATGCAGTCTCTAAGACTATTATTACACACTGTTTGAGCCAAAGGAACACATACAAATAGTGTGGCTACTTTTCCCTTTGTGTTCCCCTCAGATTGATTTAGCACAATCGGGAGTTCAGTTGTATTAAAACACACACTCATTCAACCACCCGTTTCCCCCTTATAGCCATTGTAATGCTTTCAGATAGACTTTTTTTTCTGTCATCGCCAATTGTAGTCATTTGTACGGGCAAGTTTCATCGTGTTAAAATTTGGGTTTTTCAAATATTAAAGGAAAGTTAAAAAGGAAAAGAAAAAACATTGCTGCTCTATATTTGAGTTTGTTTATTTGCTGGTGGGATAATGAGGGTTCATACTAAATTTAGACAAAGTGTTTGGCTTCTCTATGCTGAACTTGAAACTGGTATGAATAATAATTAAATTGCATGTCAACAGTCATTGTAGAATTTAGTCAGTTCTGCAACTTTAGTTTAGCATTATGCATTATGTGAAGCAAATCGACATTGTTAGGATTCACTACTACTTTGAACTATGATAAGTTTCATTTAATTATGAATGATAATCTTTATAATGAAAAACATTACAATTGTTTGCCACTTGTCAGATTAAGTGCTGTACAACTATGATAGACCTCTATGTGCCACCTAGATTATATTGAACATAAACTATATTTCGTATTTCATTGAAACATTTGATTGTTTCTACTGTTTCATACCCATCCTTTGATGGGGGTGAGAGGAATTTGGTGTGTTATCACAGAATGCCCTATTGTGTGTATATGTGTGTGTGTGTGTGTGTGTGTGTGTGTGTGTGTGTGTGTGTGTGTGTGGGGTGGGGTGGGGGGGGGCGGCGGTTGGTTCAGCGCAGACTGAGAGTCGCTGGCCGTTTACTCCGCCCCAGTTTGATATACTCATTTACTGATCTGTTAAGACACCAGGGAAAGGAAGGAATTCTTTTCTTTGTGTGATGAAAAGTAAGGCCTTCTTCTCCCCCGTCCCCACAGAGCGTCTGCTGGGGGAAAGTTTGCGGGAGCTGCAGTCAGCAGGTCAGCGACCCGGGAGAAAACCGCTTGCATTAATATGCTCTGGCCCAGTGTAATTAGTCAAATTACGGCACGCCAAGCTGCTTGTCACTGGCTGTCAGGTTTGGCAAGCGTGCAAGATGCCCTGGGGTCCCTTTGGGAGAGAGAGAGAGAGAGAGAGAGAGAGAGAGAGATAGAGAGAGATGGAGAGGGAGAGGGAGAAAGAAAGAGAAAGAGAGAGACACCCCAAAGGCGGAGAAAAAAAAAAAACCCACTCCACTCGCACCATCCCTAATTTTTTCACAAAGAGGAAAGCGGAAAGACAGAAGTGCATCGCGCGGTCTTCTCTCTTCCTTGCCTCGGGCGCTGGGTCGGGGACAGAGGCCGGGGCGCTCGACTGGTCGGAGTCGGGGTGCGACGGGAGCCCCCGAAAAGGCCGTAAATTCAGAGGAATCGCACCAACAGCGATCCCCTCCCCTCCCTGCTTTCGTCGTTGATGTTTACAGCCGGAGGGAGCGAGGGACGTAGGTCGGCTAGCGCCGGCGCACGCAGCGTAGCCGTACACACGCGCGCTTTCACACGGCGCAGGATTAGCAATGGTAAAAAGATTTAAACTACATAATTACAAGAGGATAAAATACAAATCATCTACCACGCTCCACAGCTAGATTGTCATCCTCTTCGGCAAGCCCGGCACAGCCCCTGGGGGTTAGCCAACTACAAAAGGGCCTCATTAGCATAAATTTACAAGCGCTCCCGTTCTGAGGGCTCGATAAGAACCTGTTTTACCTTTGCATTAGTGCTGAATGGCTTGTTGTGTTTTTGGCAATGACAGATAAGTCAGGGTAATTCCACTTTATGCCGCAAAAAATGATGCTCTAGATTCTGGCTGCATCCCGAAGGTGTCACCCGCGATAATCCTCAAAGAGAGTCCGGCGGAAAGGAGGCTGTGTGTTTTCCGGATGATATACTACGAATGACAGGAAGAATTATACCAGGGAAGACAAATCTGCAACATATTATTAAGCAATTTGGAGTGAATAACAGGGATAAAAGGATAATGGATGAGGGTGTCATTATTGCCGTCGTGTAGAGAGGGGAGCCAAAGCAAAGGTAGAGAGACAAGATTAATTGAGGACGAGTGAAACGCTCATTGCTCATCAGGCCCTCTCCAGCGCTCGCCTCTGTCTCTCCCTTTCTCTCTTTCTGTCTCTCCCTGTCTCCCTCTGTCTCTCTTTCGCACCCTCTGTTTCTCCTGCTATCCTTTCCTGTCTCCTTCTCTCTCTCTTTCGCTCCCTCTGTCTCTCCTGCTATCCTTTCCTGTCTCCCTCTCTCTCTTTCGCTTCCTCTGTCTCTCCTGCTATCCTTTCCTGTCTCCCTCTCTCTCTCTCTGTCGCTCCCTCTGTCTCTCCTGCTATCCTTTCTTGTCTCCCTCTCGCTCTCTCTCTCTTTCTCTCACTTTTTCTCTCACTCTTTTAGTTTTTCTCTCTCTCACTCTGTCCCTCTCATTCTGAGCCTCCGATCCCTTCAACCGCTCACCCCCCATCCAAAAGAAAATAAGTGTGGGATTTAAAACGATGAGCTTTGTGCTCTCTGTGGCAGCGGGAAGCAGCGGGTAGCCAGGCCAGGAAGATTTCAGTCATCTTACGGCTGACAAGTCCCTGAAGAAGGCCTATTAGTGAGGCCATGTTGAAAGGAAAGGCTACAAAATTACCCCCATGTCTCCGCTCAAGCTCCTTAAACCAGAGACTGTGCGTGCGTGCGTGCGTGTGCGTGCATGGGTGCGTGTGCACGTAGGGTGTGCGTGCGTGCGTGCGTGGGTGCGTGTGTGCGTAGGGTGTGTGCCTGTATACAATCCGTGTGTTTTTGTTTGGCGTTGGGGGCTGATTATGTTACCTGTCTGTGTGTTCGTGCATGTGTGCCTGCAGCTTAAATAGCTACATCTTCAATTTTGCTCCCTCTCCTATATTACATTACATTGATTTAACAGGCACTCTTATCCAGAGCGACTCACAATGTAGAAGAAAATGGGTGCATTCACGTGATTTATATGAGTTATAGTGCCAGACCTGACTAACACCATTCCCTAGACCAGCGAGCATATATGTAACTCCACTTAAGCTCTCATGCACCATCACTGTGCTAGCAAAGCACAAAATGTAAATACGTACAGACATCAGCCATAACAAACCCTAAAAACCGAAATGAAAAATATAAAACCATAAAAATGCCGTAACCTGAATTAATACAAAATACAGGAGACAGGACTCCTAGAACTGCCCCAGTGCAGACAGCACATGTGTTACTTATTACTTAGCTGATTCGATGTATTTTATTTCATCATATCAAAGAGGCTGTTTTGAGAAGTTGTGTAACTGTATTTAAGAGTTGAGACTGGGTGCCAAGCTCAGTGGAAGTTTTAGACTGTTGGCAGACACTGCAATCGTATTGTGTTTCTCTATATTAAAGACGAGGGCATGCAGTTTACACAGGACAGTGAACGTTTTCTGACAGAACAGGCATGGGACAACATTATACTGTGCTGTAAGTAATGATAGAATGCAAAACTGAATTTCAGCTTTGTTCAAATAGGGAAAATACCAAGGTGTTTGATGGGTCAACACTCAGGTAAAAATTTTCCAAATTTCAAATGTTTTTCACAACGTGAAACTTACCTCTACTTAGCTCCGGCATCTTTACGTTACCATCCTACCTCTCTTCATTGGAGACTAAGCACCGTCTGTTACCTCATGCCATCGGTTTATAGGGTTGACGAACAAAGTGAAACAGTGATGTTTTGAGTCAAAATTGAGGGCTAGAATTTCTGGTGGACCCCAGTGGCAGTAACACGCATCTTTTCCTTCTCATAGCGGAAGCTCATTCTTCTACTGTCTCTTAACGCACTCCGACTAAATTTAGCTGCAAGTCGCGGTGAAACGGCAAGTTCTCTGTCACTTTGACTGATTTTGGCGTGTGGGCGTATAGATACTTGGATATAGGTTAAGACTGAGGCTTGTGAGCGATGGCGGTTATTTTAGACCTTTTTTTTATTTTATAAACCCACACCCCCCCAACTCTCTTCACCGAAAACCCTCATCCACCCCCAATGTGCGTGAAATGCGCCCGTAAGCGTTATTGACGAACTTAGCCGGATGTTTCAGGCACTGATCTTCTCCGTGTGCGAACGCGTATTCATCCCTTTTCACACTGGCCTTGCCGAAGCGACCGAGAGCGGTGTCATCTCGCCACACTCCGGCTGCTGCCCAAATGTATAGTGACACTGATTATGCAAATCTGAATCTTATTTTCCCTCCAATACCTGATTTCGGAGGCAGTTACTTTATTGAAGTTGAGATATAGCGCTCCGTGAGAGGGAACCAAGGAAGGCGCCTTTTTAATGATAATCTGAAGGAATTTTAAATGTGCCCCCCCCCCCACCCCACCGTAACAGTTGTCACAAATGTGAAAAATCAGATGAAATGTGCACTTTGATATTTTAGAATATTTTACTTCAAATCTGAGAGAGACCTAAGAAGGATTTTGGCTCAAACTTAAACGTCTGAATATCTGACGTGCTTCCTTCAAGGTATTTGGGCGATCTTTTTCTTCTTGTTTAGAAGAAAAGGAGCATCGTGCAGCATGTGTTTATTAAGTCAACACTTTTTATCTTTGTGACCGAAACAAATACAACGGGCACCCTACTTTTTGCACACGTTGTCAGTCACGCGTCTTCGGCTCGCTGACTACCCGCCCCCCGCCCCGGCCCTATGCTGATGCACGCACACGACTAATGTAACAGAAATGAGATTCATATTTTAAAAGCAGGCCTGACGCAGGTTGACACAAGAAGAATGGAGTTTAGTTTGCACAAGAGAAACGCTGCGTGGCTGTGGAAATTGAGGTCGCGGTGGGGCAGGGCTTTGCTTTGCCTGGATAAGAATTAAAGATGGTTGGTGCGACAGCGCCGGAAAGCTAACGACAGCGCGCTGCTCAAGGGGTTGGTGGAGCGGGCACACCTTGTCTTATCCTACGTGGGTACGGGGTCGGTCCAAGCACCCCTCACCATGCATACTTGTCTGTTACTTGTGTACTTTTTTGGCACACAGTGTGCTGTTCGGCATATAATCACTGCGTGTTAGTCCTATCTCATATGGCCAGATTTGTATACTGTACTCACTGTGCTCAGACCGGACATACAGCTTGTAAGTGAGACTGGTGTTGGTGTCCTAGTTCTTTGTGTTCAGGTGTGCCTGTGTAGGGGCCTGCAGGCTGCTGTTCAGGTTCAGAGACGGGGCCTTCACATTCCCACTCGCTCTTTCACGTGTTCAGAGTTTGGGTCAACGTAGCCTGGGGGCGGGGTCAGGTTTTCTTTACAACCTGCATGCACAGTGTGTGTGTGTGTGTGTGTGTGTGTGCATTTCTGTGTGTGAGGGTGAGGGTGTGTGTGTGTGAGTGTCCATGCAGGGTGTGAAATTAACATCCACAAAATTACCAAATGCTGGTAAAATTTTGATTGTGGCTTCAAAATGGCTGGTGATTTTTTATATCCACAACCCGCTCTGGCCAGTGGGTGAAAACGTTTAATTCATGCCCTACTGCAAGTGTGCATGTGTGAGTGTGAGCGTGCATATGTGTGTGCGTGTGTGAGTGTGCAGTGTTAGTATGTGTTGCATATGTGCATGAGTGCATGTGTGTGTGTGTGTGTGTGTGTGTTTGTGGAAATCCATCCCACTCTGCCCTGAGGGAATAGTCCTTTCACTGAATATTAGGCTAGTTTGCCTCTCACATCCTCTTCCTTTCCCCTGCAATGTTGTTTCTTCGCTCTTTGTCACATAATATACTGAAGTGAAGCTTTCCCCCAGAAGCCTATTAGCCAAATGTGTAGAGGATACAGCAGAGGTGCTATCATAGCAGGTTGTCTCTGCATTTAACGTGATATATAAATATATCAGTCATGCTGGCTTGGGCACTGACGGAATCATCTTAGTGCCCCATTTCAGCAGAAATTTGACATGGAGAGGGATGGCTCACATTTTATATGGGGACCAAATTTCATCTGGGAAAAAAAAAACATTTCTTCCTTATTCATTTTTCCTCCTATCTGTACCCCCTAATGCAATATTGGGTTTGCTGTTCCCTGTCCTTTGGAATATTAAAAATGTATGAATCTGTACCGAAATATGATTATAATTGTTTTTCTTCGCTTCAAAGCGCAACGTATTCCGTTTCAGCGTTTCTGAACCCTGGTTTCACCTGCGAGCGTCTCCCCTCGTAACGTCTGTCACAATATTTTCCGCGGCTTGAAGGTTTCCAGGCACAACACAGCCTCAGTCTCTGTCACAGCCGCCTTTTGGGAAGGGAGGAGGAGGAGAAAGGGAGTGAGAGAGAGAGAAAGAAGATAAAAAAAGACGGAAAAGCTAAATTGCATTACGGGCCGCGCGGGAAAGGGTCGCGGTTTTTTTTCCCGAACGGCGCGGAAGCACGTGCGCCGGCGGTTTTCGTTTAATTGGCACGGAATGGACGCCGTCCACGACTCTCACCATGACAACAAAATAAAAGTAAAAACAAATAGGCGCAAAACAATAGGCTCGGCTCGTGGCCCCCCCCCCCCCCTACCTCGCGCCCCCCTGGCCCCAGCAGTGACAGGCCGAGTGCAGAGCGCGCCGGTGCCTTCCTGGTGGCGTGATTAGATTGGGGCCGAAACCTCCAGCTGGCAGGCCCGTCTGTGACTGGAGGCGACCGTCCCCAGCGCTTGTCACTGCCTGACACCTCTGACAGGCAGGGGACAGCTTCGGCAGACAGGTTCATTAAATGCCATTTTTCCCCCTTTTTTTTTTCTTTTTTTTTTGTTATTTATTTATTTTCCTTTTACAGCTGGGCCTCAAAAAAAATGAGGGCTTCTGCGTTTGTCACGGGCCCCCAGAGTCCACGGGGGGCACCTGCTTTGTTGGTTTAAACCCAAAGCTTTGTTATGACAAATTTTCTTGATCTGGGGATGTTTGAAAATGTGCTGCTTTTATTATTTTTTTTCTCTCCCTCTCCGCTGTTTTATTTTTTTTCTTCTGTCCTTGCCAGACCCTTTGGCCTGTAGTTTCTCACCGCAGAAGGAACCCAAACCCATACTTGTGAGGGCTGGCAGCTGAAGGAAAAGGAATATAAATTATAAATACGTTTCTTAAATGTGGCCATGGTCAGATGCTATATGATATGATGCACAGTGATACTGGCGAATAGTACGTCTCCATGAGAGTGTATTCGACTGATATTTCATTGTGAAATGGATATATGGATATATCGTAATTCAGTGTTGCACTGGGTAGTATAATCACACTGAAAATAAATACGTTCGGGCTTCGGGACTTTAGTGGAAGAGCAGTCTGAGGTAACTGCAGATGTCCTGCAAGCCCTGATCAGATATTTATTCTGGTATTTACTCAGTGCAGTAGAACTATTTTGAGGGTGTCGTTTAATAGTTCCTTAATGAGAAATCTTTTGCAGACGCAGTTGTTTGGTCTTCTTGCTCCATTTCTTGTTAGCTTTTTAACCCCCCCCCTAATGCCTAATATGTGTGTGCTCCCACTCATGGCTGTCCCCACCACTGTCAGTGCAGTAGAGTGCAGACCAGCGGACGATCTCCTCTAAAACACTCTGCCTCTCTGCACTCCACGGTCAACCAGTTAAGCTCAAACAGACGCTCAATAGAATCATGTGTAGCTTGTGCAAGTGGACTGTGACTCCTGGTGCAAGTGGACTGTGACTCCTGGTCCAGTTCTATATAGGACCATACCAGCAAGGGAAGCAGACTTCATTAATTCTTGCCTCTTTGTAAAATATTTGTTGATGTTACCATGCTGCATTTCACATTTTTCCCCTCATAAGTTATGTTTTGTTGTGTGTTCTTACGTCTTGCGAGCTAAATGGAAATGCTTTCAGAATTTTAGGAATATAAATTTTCCTATAAGGGCTATCTTCAGGCAGCTAGTACACTTGTTAATGTTATGGAGGGCTACTTAATGTCACAGTTCGCTTGGTTAAAATGGTCATTTGTGATGTTGTTCTTCAGATAAAAGTTATGCAAACTGTAATGATACAAATCCAGAATTTTGACATTATTATTTTTATTCTGTCGTCAAGCAGAATTTGAAGGCTCTCTCAGACCTTTCCAATGATCTCCAGTCAGCATGGTCGTTGTTGCCGTCAGAAATGCAATACAGTGTATAGTGTAGGCTTAATAGGTACAAACACTATTTTATCTCTATGTCACTCAAATTTCTTAACTGTAAATAGTAAGCTATGAACTTTGCTATGCCTGTAGATAGTAACGACATCCCTTTTTATGTATTCTGGCTACGTCTGTAATTGATCTTGACGTCATATTGTCTTTTTAAATTATTATTGTTTATTCTTTTCTCTATTTCAGTTTATTATGTATACAGCTGTACTCACATGTCCACTAAGTGTCTCCCATCAGGATAATATTTTCTCTTTATTTTTTATGCTCTTTTCAGGTACCATGGAAACTTGGCAGAAATAATCTTGGCAGACATTTCAAAAGTGCAGATCGTTCGAGTGCAGATCCAGTGTTTACGATAGAAACATCAAAATAAATTAGAAAAGAAATTGATAATTTACGAGCTTTGTTCATTTGTAATTTTGGTTGAAAACCCTTGAGTAAAAACATCCTAAATATAGTATTTATGATAAAAGACCTTTTAAGGGAATTTGATCTGGTCTTCATCTCTAACAGCACATTATCTCTCTCAGTTCTTGTCAGTATAAGACAATGCATTGAAAGGCAGAAGAATAATGCATATGTTAAATGGGATTTCAACAATGTTAAAAAAAATGTTATATATCGATATGTTTAGTGAGGTTTGACAGCTGTTTTAGATACGCTGCTAAACACCTGCTAATATAAAATTGAGTATTGAAAACAGGAGAATGTTGGCATTCGGGATGTGAGTTCTTCATCATATGAAAGCCGTCCTGGCGGAGTGTAATGGCGGGGTCGTCTTTGGTGAATCCCGCCCCCGTAGCTCTGACCGCTGCTGGAGAAATCGGTTCCAGCCTGTCAGCGTGCGCGCTGTGAGTCTGAGCTCCTCTGGGTTTGATTCTCCCTCTTCCCAGAATCCTCCTCTGGGTCACTCACCTATTCCCGTCCTCTCCCCCCTCGTTCAGAGTCCCGGGGCTTTCCTTTTAACGCCCCTCTTTCCGTATCGGCTACATGTTTCTTCTGAAATGAGGTGTCCTCCATCGTGGTTCAAACCCTGCTCTTGCTCTACAGCTGGCTGCCGGCTTTGTAATTGCATTGGCCGGAACCATGTTGGATAAGCGATGACGATCTGAGACTTGCGATGTGGCGGTGATGGCTGCTCTTTTTTAGTGCCACCTCTTCTCTAGATTATTGTTTTCTTTCGTGCCTTATTTAGATAACGGTTCTCGACAAGTTAATCTCATTCCGTACCACGTTTAACCCACGTCTGTTGCTTTTTTACACTGCTACCAAGCTCATTTATTCAACGATGCAAGAGCTGTTTCTCTCTGTTTAGCGCAAATTCTGTTCGCTGCTGCAGCTTCTCTGGGCAATTCCTATTTTAATTTTTTGCTTTTTTCTGATTGAAACTACATTTTAAAGTTCCTATGAAGGGACGATAGCCATCTATAATATGCTCACTATCATAAAAACAAGGCCATTGCTGTTTGTGCTTTCTGTGGTTACACGCCTTGAAAGAACAGACCTCCAATGTCATTGCTAAGCTCCTTGTTGTTGAGCTGTATAAAGTGGGATGCTTAGCAAGCTAGCTAGCTAGCAAATCAAAGAAACGTGGGCTTTGCTTCACATGTGCAGACATTTGGTACAGTTCAGTTCAGAAATCATTTTTCCAAATTCTCTACCAACAGACATAAAGTTGCATGTGTGCAAAAAAGCTAACGATTCAGTCATTTGACATCTGTAATATACAGCATAAAATATAATCTTATTTTTCTCTATGTATTCACCATGAGTGATATGTTCACAGCTCGATGCAAATTTCATAAACATGCTTGTTTTTAAATGTTGTTAATTCATTAATGTCTGGAAATGTAATTGTTTATAAGCTGTATTTTTGACTGTATTTTCCTTAAGTAGGATGTGAACTTAGACTGTCTAAGTTGGACAGTCTGGTAAAGTAAATGTTAAGAAAGTATAACTTCTAGCTGGTGGGAGGGATCAACTTGTTGTTTTGATGTAAAACCCTGAAATGGGGCGCTCTGAATTTAGTGAGTTTTCCGGTGAAAGAAAACATCTAATCTCTAGAAATATATTATGCATAAAAATTTTTCTGTAGAATAGTAGTTCTTGTGTTGTGCGCATGTATCTGTGTGTTTATGTATGTATGTGTGTGTGTGTGTGTGTGTGTGTTTGCGTGTGTATGTATGTTTGCATGTGTCTATGTGTGTGTGTGTGTGTGTGTGTATGTATGTTTGCGTATGTCTATGTTTGTGTGTGTGTGTGTGTGTGTGTGTGTTCGTGTGTGAGTATTAGTTTTAGGTTCTTGTTCTCCAGTGTAGTTGGAGGAATGTTTTTGTAGGCTGTGTATTATTGGCCCCTTTGGCTTCACATTACAGTTCTCCTTACCTGTGAGATCAGCATGAGGCCATGAAGCTGAGAACAATGTGTGCAGCTGAGGAGCCCGCAATCAGGCCGCATGGCTTCATTTTGCTGAGGCCGCAGTCAGGCCGCATGGCTTCATTCTGAGGAGCCCGCAGTCAGGCCGCATGGCTTAATTCTGAGGAGCCCGCAGTCAGGCCGCATGGCTTCATTCTGAGGAGCCCGCAGTCAGGCCGCATGGCTTCATTCTGAGGAGCCCGCAGCCAGGCCGCATGGCTTCATTCTGAGGAGCCCGCAGTCAGGCCGCATGGCTTCATTCTGAGGAGCCCGCAGCCAGGCCGCATGGCTTCATTCTGAGGAGCCCGCAGTCAGGCCGCATGGCTTAATTCTGAGGTGCCCGCAGTCAGGCCGCATGGCTTCATTCTGAGGAGCCCGCAGTCAGGCCGCTTGGCTTCATTCTGAGGAGCCCGCAGTCAGGCCGCATGGCTTCATTCTGAGGAGCCCGCAGTCAGGCCGCATGGCTTCATTCTGAGGAGCCCGCAGTCAGGCCGCATGGCTTCATTCTGAGGAGCCCGCAGTCAGGCCGCATGGCTTCATTCTGAGAATCCCGCAGTCAGGCCGCATGGCTTCATTCAACTGAGGCCACAGTCAGGCCGCATGGCTTCATTCACTGGCAGGGAGAGTGGCACTGGCTCACGTGGCGCCCTTACCCTAAGTGACTCAGGATAGGTTAATTCACTAATTCTCTCAAAATGCAAATGCCGATATTCTGTAGGGATGTGTCCGAATCAGAGCCCTATCTACTGCGTCCTGTGTACTGCTTACTGTGTACTGTTTAGTGACATGCAGTATGCAAAAAATATCCTCTATACTATTATCAGCAAAAACTTGGAAATAAGTATATAATTTGAAGTACACTGCATTTAGAAAACATTTTGCCTACTTAACAATGTTCTCATCCAGTGTACTCAACTAGCATACTCAATTGTATAGAAGGGCGTTGATTCGGACACAGCCCAGGTGTTGCGAGAGAGGGAGAGAGAGAGATAGCAAGAGAGAGGCAGAGTGAGCATCCCCTGGAGCCTCTATGTAGTGTCGCATGGCGGTGTCGGAGGTGTTGTTTTGTTGTTGTTCTCACTTCCTGACTCCACACGGGCAGTTTCCCCCCCCCCCCACTCCACTCTCGCCAGAGTCTGCTTCCTGTTTCCTCCCCGCTAGGAGAGAATAAACAAGGGCTCTGCCTCCGCACACACCGGGCTGCTGAGCGCTTCATTTACAGTAGTTTACCTCTCCTCCGTTCCGTTTCTTCCAGGCGAGCCTCTCCTCTTTAGCTGGCCCCGTCTCTATGACAACTGTTTGAGTGGGGATGCTGAACTGTCAAGCGGGGCATTATGGTAGAAGGGAGCTCTGGCGATAGAGCCTCACCACAGATAGAACATTTCAACATAATCCAATTTTAATTGAGCTCCAGAGACTTTGATGTGGCGGGGAAGGTCGGGGGAGAGCTATTCCAGGGAGAAATTAAAGCAGCCAGGCCTGCTCCGGACTTTCCTCCAGCCTGTCACCATTTTAAATGAGCATTAGCATTGGACCTAACCTACCCCAACGGAACGTCTCACTCCACCCACCCCCCATTCCACCCGCTCCCACTGCCACCCCCCCTCCTCCCCACCCTCTGCCTTCTTCCCTCTCTCCTCCCCGAAGCTGAGGGACTTTCATCTCTGTCTAACACCTCCTTGATTGAGTTTGAAAAGTGTGAGCGTAACCCAGGGAGACGTGCGACTCCACCTTCCCCCCACCTCAGCCTCCGCCATCGCCCTGGCTGTGCTCTGTCGGGGTGCGGAGCGGGTCGGGGGGGGGGGGGTGGCGTAGCAAGCGGAGAGGAAGAGGAGGAGATCATTCTCACCTGTCAGCGACACTGGCTTGATCTTCCTCAGCAGACCCAGCGGTCACAGAGCTGCACAGCTCTAATGATGCTTCATCTCGGCCCCCTGCCATTGCGTCCGTATTGATTATTTATGTATTTGGGTGTCCCGGGGGGGGGGGGGGGTGTTTTCAGCCCTGCGGGGGGCTGGTTTTGGAACACCAGGACATATTCTGTGTGAAACTGTTGGGGGACTCGGAGCAGAGAGTGGCACCTCCTTTGAAACTGGGCGCGCCTCCTGGAGTCTCAGCGCGGACACTCCTCTATCATGTGTTCCTCTGCTTTGTCTGACTCTGTTACCTTGAGTTGATCCAGCTCGGCTGCCCTATGGCCCTTAAACAGCCAGCTCCTGTTGCTATGAAGCCATTCTGTGTAGCGCCTTGCGTCAGACAGTCGTAAGAGAAACGCGTCCCATGTCTGTGTCGGTACGTGGCATGCCCATCAATTTTGATCCACTGCTCTGAACATGTCAGAGAGCCTGTTTTCCACCGTTCGGTCCGTGATGCCCGCAGTGAAGCTCACTCTACTTCTCTTTCCCTCCCTCTCTCCCTTCTTCCCTTTCTGTGATCGTTGTGTCAGGTCTTGGCTTACTCGGAAGGACTGCACGGGAAATGGATGTTCAGCGAGATCCGTGCCGTCTTCTCCAGACGCTACCTGCTGCAGAACACGGCCCTGGAGGTCTTCATGGCCAACAGAAGTAAAGGCTCTTTCTATTTAAAAATGTTTTACATTACTTTGGGGCTTGGGCTGTGTTTTGGCCTTTTTTCGTTTGCGCGTGTAATAATGTTGTCAAATTTAACGTGACATTATCATCCTCTGTCTCCCTTCAGCGTCTGTTATGTTCAACTTCCCGGACCAGGCTACTGTCAAGAAGGTGGTCTACAGTCTACCTCGGGTGGGCGTCGGCACCAGCTATGGCTTGCCACAAGCCAGGTAAGCCATCTTTGTAGAGAAAAAGGACGGACGGACGGACAATAACTGCCTTTTTTCCGATAACGAACCCCCACAAAACCAGTAATTGAGGCAAAAAATAATAACTCTCCGCTGGGAGGTTATTGGGGGAGAAACTTGGATACAGGGCAGAGCCCGTCCTTCGGTGGCCTTCAGTACTTAAAGATTAAGTGGTAATGCGATGATAAAGGACGGCAAATTATCTGCTTTTATGGAGCCCACAGAAAGCCAGGAATACGGCGGTAAGACGATCTGACATTTTAATTTCTTTATCTATTGAGATATTGGGCCAGCAGAGTGTGGCTCTGTAGGGCTTGTGTGTTGGGCAGGGAGGATAGCTTACAGAACACTTTATGAATCCCATTGCTCGTGTCACAGGAGCGTGTGGGCAATGACCCTCACCGAACTGCTTAATTCCCTTTCTGAAGACTCTGCACCACAGTCCTGCTGTCCACATCCCAGCTACAGTGAAGACCAAGAGCTTCTTTAACTCATTTTGTTTCAATAGCAGGCAGCCAGACTCAGAATGAGCCGTGAACAGCAGTAGGCCTGTGCCAGTAGGTCACAAAACACTATACAAACACACAAACACAACCACATGGACACACACAACACACAGACACACACGCAAACACACTGTATAACTGCCTAACACACTTACACAGGTATTCAGGCTCACAAAAGTACATGCAGATATACTGTATATACTGCAATACACACACACACACACACACACACACATTTAAAGTATAACACTGGAGCACTTGTCTCTTGACCGTTGTGAGGTCAATTCACTCCTATATGTTCCCCATAGTCCTTAGCGGTTTTCCGTTGCCTTCGAGTGCAGCTAAACATTTTTTGTATGAGTGCGTAGTCTGTCCCTCACCAAAACCAAAGAGGCTCTTTCCCTCGCTTTTGATCGGCGGTGCCAGAAACCCTGTCATCTTTGAGCGTGCATGCTCGAGTCGCGCTGTCAGAACAGTCCACTCCAGGTGTAATTTGTTTCCTCGTTAAAGTGGCAGCCAGCGGTATCGGCCGGATAACACGCCGGAGACCGTGGAATGGAATTGCGGTACTGATGGCTGTGTGAGGTCTATTACTGGCAGAGAATGTTCCGGCTCCAGCTCTCTCTTTATTCCCTACACGAGTGCCGACTGCGCTTCAATGCCGGGCTCTCAGACACTTTGGTCATTAGTGAAAAATCCCATTGCGTCTTTGTAGGGCCTTCATTAGCGCCGTGGGCGTGGTCTTGGAAGTGATTATGAGGTGCTAACAAGTGCGCCAACGTTCCGCATGAGGAAGCACACCCTATGCGTTTTCGTTGTTTTCTGTTTTGTCGAATGCTAGTCTTGGTATTTTTCAGCTGCGAAAGGCCCTTCTATGCAGTGTTGGGGTGAATTCTGTTTCACTGGGTTAATCCAGGTAATGAAGCAAAATAAAACTTAATTTAATTCATTTATTTATTTCAAATTTTGTTCCAGATTTTTTCCACCATTTTTCTCCCACTTTAGTAGCAATTGAACCCCTATTCTAATTAAATTTTCCCCATGTAGCAACTGCTTGAGAACCACCGCTATACAACCCTGCCAGCTGGTAGTAGGAAGGAGGGTGCCACGTCCTCTACAGGGCGTGACTCCTCAAGCTCCTGACCGTGATTCCAACTCGCCCAGGGCCTTTTTGTGCGCAGCGATTCTCTTTGAGCCCCTCCCCCCACCCGGAAGCAGCCGCCAATTGCTGCTCCCACAGGGCACCGGCCATGCTCAGATATGGCAGGACTGGGGCACGAACCCCGATCCTCAGAGTACAACTGCACTGACTGAAAGTCAGCGTTATTACCGTTGTACCACCGTGGTGGCCCAATTTAATTCATTTATTAATTAAATCCTCATAGAACACTGTAGAAATTTTTCGGTTCATGAATTGAATTTCACTTTATTTCCTGAATTGAAGTGGAAGTGACTCCAACCTTTCTCTAAGAGCAGGGGATTGGTAGTGTCCGTAGAAAAGGTTCCTCTCTGTTTCCAAAAGTGCTGACGGGTGTGCTCGGTTTCTCAGGCGGATCTCCCTGGCAACCCCGCGACAGCTCTTCAAGTCCTCCAACATGACCCAGCGCTGGCAGAGGCGGGAAATCTCCAACTTCGAGTACCTGATGTTCCTCAACACCATCGCAGGTGAGGCCCCGCCACTACATCCCTGCTAATGTGGTACGGTAAACTGTGACCACACCCCCCCAGGACGTCACCTCATTGGGGCTGTACGTCAGAAACCGTACCCCTGTCGCCAGTGTGCAGTAGACTGTGGGTCCCTTGCAACGCATGACCTGTCATACCGTGAACTTTTAAAATTGCATGTACAGTACATGCAATATGAATATAGGTAGCTGGCTAGAAAGATAGTTGGATAGATGGAAATATATTATTTATAGATAGGTATGTAGGTGGGTCCATTAAGACCTGTATGAGGTGCCCTATAAAAAGCGTAGGAGAGCTGCAATGGAGTATTTTGCTCGCTGCAGTGGCAACAAACGTGGATCTGGTGAGGGTACAGCCAACAGACGCATGTTTTTCTTTTGTTTACAGAAGGAGACTGTGTTTCATTGCTGTTCTTTTTCTTACAGGTTGAAACATTCTCTTTTTACCATTCATTACATTACATTACAGTCATTTAGCAGACGCTTTTATCCACACGCGATTCATCAACACAGGTTTAATGAGCTACCCTGTGTGTTTTCTGAAACTGTTTATATTTTTGGTTGAAGTACTCCAGGGCAAGAAAGCATGTGCACACTTGCACAATTTATTTTTGGGCAGGCAAAGCTAGCTATTTACACAGACAAACAGACAGATGGATCGATATGTAGACAGACAGACAGATTGATAGACCGAAAGATCGACAGATTGATAAACCAACAGATAGATAGATACATAGACAGACAGACAGACAGACAGACAGATAGTCCTATCCCTCTTGTAATGATACGTCTCTGGCCATTGGAGTTTTTTTTGTTAGTCATTTTTAGCTTAAGATGAGTTCATATGTTCTGTTCTCTGACTCATGAGCCCCAGTACAGGGGCGTATTAATAATTCTTGTCTATGTGTACGAGAGAGGAAAGCATTCAGGCATTTAGTTCAGCCACTTACATTGTTAAATCCTTCGTCGCCTGTGTTTGTTTATCTCCATTGTTATTTGAAACGGGCTGCAGCGACTCTCCTGGGTAATTAGTCTCTCATAGAGTGAGAGCGCTCGCATCTGCGTGGCTGTGGGGTTCTGTTGTCAAGCCTCTGATCTGAACTGTGACAAACGGGGGAGAGAGAGAGACGCAGAGAGAGGCGAGAGCGCCTAGCACCACGCAGCGCACCTAGAGGTGCCATCCTCTCGCCGCATAATTATACATATTTATATTTAGCCGTCGCACGCATTCGATACATTATTGTCAGCTAATTAGATCTAAGACAGACCGCGAACATGCAGAAAATTCATTAAAAATTCCCCGTAATGACCCCGGCTGACAGGGGTGTCAGAGCGGCGTCGGGCTGCAGACAGGCGAGAGGGAGAGCGGCGGTGGCGGTGGCGGCGGCGGCGAGCGCTAACGCGCAGGCAGCGCTCTTCTAATTAAACACTATTTCACCATTATTAACATCTCCCGCACCCAAGCCTCATCTTCACCGCTGTCAGCCCTGCTCCCAATCCTGCCCCCCTGCCCTTCTCCGGTCCGTGTTATTAACCTGTTTAATTAAGCCTTCTTCTCGGCGCGAGCCCCCTCGTTTATTCGGCGGCGATGTGTTCTCTGGGGAAAGGGGGGGTGGGCGCGATTGTTTCGCCCCTGTCGCGGCTCTCCCGAAAATCAACTGCATAATGATGCCGTGCATAAACCAGAACACTCAGAGTTTAAAGCACGTCTATTACCCTGCATGCTCAACAATTACACCCCCTCCGCACCCTCCTACCCAGCCTCCCAAAAAACAAAGAAAAGGCCAGAGAATGTGTAGGTGTAAAAGGGATATCAGAGAACGGAAAGAAGGTGTCTGGGGATATCTTTGTGAAAAGGAGTGGTTTTGAGTTGGAGAGGGGGATTGGGCACTACATTGGGATAATGTATCAGTACTAGCACACATATGGATTCCATCGTGGGGTGACTTTTTTTTTTCTGATGTCGACGGTGCCGACACAGCGAGCCGTGTTTCAACCGCTCAGTCAGGAGCGGAATTCAGCTGTGTTCCATCCTCTCAGTCAGGAGCGGAATTCAGCCATGTTCCAACTGCTCAGTCAGGTGCATAATTCAGCCGTGTTCACTCCGATCAGTCAGGAGTGGAGTTCAGCCGTGTTCCATCGGCTCAATCAGCAGCAGAATTCAGCTGTGTTCCATCCACTCAGTCAGGAGCGGAACTCAGCCATGTTCCCTCCGCTCAACAAGGAGCGGATTCGAGCTGTGTTCCATCTGCACAGCCTCCCTCGAGAAGTCGGCAATCCGTTACGTTTGGTGACACAGAGTAGTTTGGCTCGGTAAATCTGCTTATTCAAATCACCGCAACACCACAGGATTGTGGCGGTATAATTTCCCATGACTGTTATCCCTGCGGTCAGGAGCCACCCAGGTCTGTCTGATTGTTATTCATTCATGGGAAAGGCCCCGGAAAAAGGGCAAACATACCGTGTAAAATAATGACTTCCCTCCATGAGTCCCATCAGATTTATTGAAACTGACTGTAATATTTCTTGGCTCATATAAAAGTTGCGTTATGGGGGTGGGCGGTGGAGGGGTGTGGAGGTTAAGCAGCTGGCAGTAAGGATGCTGTACTGGGACAAACAGAGCGGGAGTTGTGCAAGAGGAGGCCGGCGCTGGGGGGAGAAACACTTCAGGAAATACCAGCTGCAGTGCGGCTCCATGATGGAAGGGCCTTTTCCAAGAAAAAATAAATTAATAAATAAGTAAAATACTTCAACTGTGTCTCTCTGGTAAAGTACCCTCCGTCACGCTTTGTCTTTCACCTCTCCAAGGGTGAGTGACATGCCCGGTACCCTCCACGCTTTGGAGTGCAGAGGTGTTAAAAACTGCGAGCTGTTTCACCCGTTCGGTCCACAAGACCTTACGCCTCGCCTTATCTGACTACAACCCGTCTTTCCACAAAATATAAAGTTCTTATCAAGGCTTAAAACTCCAGTGTGTTTTTTAGTAATTTCACTCCTATTATCCTTCCACCAGAAATGGAATTGTGTTTTTCTTTTTTTTAATTAAGTGATTTTGTGTTCTCGAGAGAAACCGTACATTGGGTTAGCTGTTTTTTAAAAAACCAGCTGAAGATAGAGCATCACGCCCACTCCAGTGTAGATGTATTCACGTCTAACGGCAGCAAGCGGAGCTTTTGTGGAGACATGGTATTTGGAAGCGACTCCCTGGTTTTATGGCCCCCCCTCTCTCTCAGCGGGCTGTATTTCCAGTGACAGATACTGCCATCTGAAAAGCATCTTCCCTCGCAAAGAGGGGAGGAAAAAGAAAAGAAAGAGAAACAAAAGGAATAAATCCAACATCTGGCATCTCTCAGCACAGCTGCATGTGGGCACCGGCGCGGGTCTCCATGGTTACCGGCACCGTGCCGGCCAATCGGGAGCGAGGCCCCCGCAGTGGCGGGGAGGGCGCGGAGCACGCTGTGTCACAGGGCGTGGCCCCCAGAAGAATTTAAATCCCTTTAATATGCCGCGCTCAGTAATTACATTTCCGCCACAGCCAAAAAATTATTACAATACCCATGAACATACATACTATTTCCTCTACTCAACTCTTTATAAGCCAGACTTCTGGGTGTTTGTGTTTGTGTGTGTGTGCATGCGCGCGCGTGTGTGTGTGTGCATGTGTCCGTGTATGTATGACAGACAGGCAGGAACACATGTCTGAATTCTCACATGTGTCTGAAACTGAGGTCTCAATCAGGCTGCTTCCCAAGTGTCCATAAGTCTGTGCAAACAGGAAGTACCTGTGTGAAGGAGCCGGACTGAAAAGTCTTTGAAAGAGTGGACCGTTGTCTGAGGGGTTCCCACATTAACCCAAACCTGCCCGCCTCCTCTCACTGACCTCTCTCTCTCTCTCTCTCTATCTCTCTCTTTCTCTCTCTCTCTCCCTCTCACTGCAGGGAGGACCTACAATGACCTGAACCAGTACCCTGTCTTTCCCTGGGTCCTCACAAATTACGAGTCTGAGGAACTGGACCTCACTCTCCCTGGGAACTTCAGAGATCTTTCAAAGGTACTCCGTCCCACCTTTCAGTGCCTCAGCCAGGGGGGGGGGCAGGGGCGGGGGCGGGGGCGGGGGTGATTTCCTTATTAAGCAGCAGACTGTAAAATAACACCACATTCAAAGAGGAACTAATGGAGACATCATGCGCGGTGCACTTCTGTCGAAGCCCTGGGAAAGAACTCAGTCCAAACCCCAAACCGCTCACTCGCGGCACAGCCCGCATCCGCCGCCGGCCCCTCAGCCTCCCCCCAATTTCGTCTGCTGTCGTTTTTATCAAAATTTTTCTCTGGCCTCAGACTTCAGGACCGACCACCACGGTGCAGCTTTGGCTTCGCTGTGACGGAACGCGTGGACGGCCATTTTCTCACTCTCCACGTTTGTTGGTTCATTGGATTACGGTTCACATTTGCCAACATGTCTCTCGCTCTCCGAGCAACATAAAAATCAGCCTGCGTTGCATGAGCAGGAAGCACGATGCCACACGTCACGGGCCGAGTACAACGTCACACCTTTACACAAAACAGACCGGTCCAATTCAAAGTCAAACAGCTGTCTTTTTGATTGATGTCCTCTGCGCGTACACTTAAAATGACCCATAATTCCTCCCATCGTCTGTACCCATAATTCCTCCCATCGTCTGTACCCATAATTTCTCCCGGTGTCTGTATGAGTGTTAGTGAAATCGGAATTTTCTCTGCATTACCCTAATCCCCATAATAGGCCAGATGAACTGGGAGCACAGGGGGTTAGGTAATAAATTCAGCTGTTCAGGAATCCTTTGGCCATTAAAACGTTATGTTCCCCGATGATTAATACACTGGCAGAGCACACTGCCCAAGTCACATCCTGAACTCACTATTACCACTGATAGGCACTGGGGCTCATTCTCGTTAAATACACAGTACTTAAAAAAATAAATAAAAAATTGCCTTAAATTGGAGGTACACAGGGAATTCTGGGAGATTTTTGCTCAGTGTGGTGACTACGATGGCTGCCCTACCGCATCCCTCTGCTGTGTTCTGGCCCCTTTTCTCTCTATCTCTCTTTCTGTCTCTCCCTCTCTCTCTCTCTCTCTCTCTCTCACTGCGGCTCAGATTCACTGACCTGAAAACAATTGCATTCCTGTCTGAGCCCTCTTTTTTTCTCTTTTCTCTCTCACTCTCTCATGCGCTCTGTCTCTCTTTCCCTCTATCTTCCTCTCTCCTCTCTCTCACATTTTTTCTCTTCTTACTTCTATCTTTGTCTATCTCTTTCTCTCCTTCTCTTTGTCTCTCCATCTGTCTCTCCGAGCTGGTCTCCTGACTCAGATCTACTCTGTGAGGCAGTTGTGTTTCACAAACACATTTATCACTCTCCACTTTTGGCCCAGTGGAAACCTGAGCACTTTATCCAACTTCCAGATAGATGGGAAGAGTGACAGCTGAGAAACCCCTGGTGAGATCAATTTTTAAAAAGAAGAGAAAATGAAAAGAAAAGAAACAAAATGACAAGAAGATGAACTCGGGTCTCTATGAAAATGCTGATCAGTGCCACGTAGAATGAGGAGTAAAGGCAGTCAAGCAGTTCATATGGTGAAGAGTTTCTGCTGTTAACACTTTGGAAATTGACTGAGGAGATGATAGCTAAGAGACAGGTCTCTGAGGAGAAGTGTGTGTGTGTGTGTGTGTGTGTGTCTGTGTGTGTGTGTGTGTGTGTGTGTGTATGCGTGTGTGTGTGTGTGTGTGTGTGTCTGTGTGTTTGCCTGTGTGTATGCGTGCATGCATGTGTGTGTATGCATGTGTGTGTATGTCTATCCGTGTGTGTGTGTATGTGTGTATCTGTGTGTGTGTACGTGTGTGTGTATGTCTATGTGTGTGTCTGTGTGTGTGTATCTGTGTGTGTGTGCGTGTGTGTGTATGTCTATCCGTGTGTGTGTGTTTGTCTGTGTGTGTGTGTGTGTGTCTGTGTATCTTTGTGTGTCTGTGTGTGTGTGTGTGCGTATGTGTGTCTGTGTGTGCGTGTGTGTCTGTGTCAGTGTGTATGCGTATGTGTGTCTGTGTGTGCGTGTGTGTCTGTGTCTGTGTGTATGCGTGTGTGTGTGTGTGTGTGTGTGTGTGTGTGTGCGTGTGTGTCTGTGTCTGTGTGTATGCGTGTGCGTGTGTGTGCGTGTGTGTCTGTGTGTGTGTGTAAGAGAGACAGTCGGACTCAGCAGATACTGGTTGCCCACTGTGCTTATTCACCACATGCTCTTGACATCCGAACTGGCACTTCCTCTGAAGCTGGCGGCTGTGCGCCTCTGGTCTGCCGTTGGCTGTGAAGGCTGTCCCCCCTGCTGTGGGTGGAGGAGACAGGCGTGGGTGAGATGGTAGGGGGGTTGTTCCTCTCTCCATCCTCTGTCTTCCACTAACACTTTACTTTTACTTCTAATACTCGTACCTCAGTCTCACAAGGACAAATACTGCAGTGGAATGTTAAACAATCAACCAATCAATCTGTGAGACAGTCAGTCAATAAGTCAATCAATAAATCTATAAATCTATTTTATTTTTAAATAATGCTCTTTACACACTGCTGTCCCAGGATGCAGAATAGTTAAGTAAACAATAAGAAAAGTACAAAATGCAATTCAATGCAGTTCAGTCAGTTACATAGAGATTGCAGAAAAGTGCAATTGAAGGTAGGTGTTTTTAGGGAGTTTTCAGAAGTAGCCATTGTTTCAGGATTTCCACAAATGTGGAGCATAGCAAGGGAAGCCTCTGAGTCCTGGTGCCTGGGTACAGCCTGGGTACAGCCTGGTGACAGCCTGGGTACAGCCTGGGTACAGCCTGGTGACAGCCTGGCCACAGCCAGTAGTAGTCCCACTCGGATATTGTTGCATCCGTGCTGTTTGGAGCAAATCGGATCCAGGGTACACTTGATGTGCAATGCAGTGTAAACTGTCATGCTTCCTAGCAGTTGGGCAATCATACATACACACACACACACACGCGCACACTCAGTTTCTCTGGCGCTCACACTCACGCTCGCGCACACCGGTTTGGTTTTATCCTCCTTTGTTTTCCCGCTGCCTGTCTGTGGGACTCCAGGTGGACTGAGGCGAGAGGCCAGCCCTCTGGCCCTGTAGAGACAGTTATGTATTGTAATGTATTCCACTGACATTCTCACAGGCTGTTTACAGCGCCCAACTGCCGTCATTAGCATGAGTTCACAAGCCCCCGTCTCCTGACAGTTGTCCTTGGAACCCCAGGGCTCCACTTGAAAAAGTTCAAAGCTAGTAGAGCGGGGGGTGGGGGATTGGATTGGGGGGTCGGGCACTGCCCCCTGTGCCCCTGCACCGCCAGGCTGCTCTTTTGTTCCGTTATGTGCTGTACCCAGGTGTCCTCTGGGGTATATTTCAGTGTGTGCGTGCAGGTGTGCGTGCGTGTCTGAGAGAGATAAACTGAAGCACATTTGTATTTCAGTTAGTGCACAAGTGACTGAGTCGGTGCCTTGTTGCTTGTGTGTGTGTGTGTGTGTGTGTGTGTGTGTGTGTGTGTGTGTGTGTGTGAGAAAAAGAGAAAGAGATTATTGCGTGTTCTGCACTGAAAAGACGCCTATTTAAAACTGCACCATGGCTCACCTGAGGCTGAACTTTGCATGGGTTTACTAGCGGTACCCATTTAGATTTCCAATGATATTACATTCTCCATTTCCCTCTTCCGCCTACTGTGGCATTCCTATTGTAAGATTATGTATTGAGCACTGCTCTCGGTTATGACCCTGATGACTAATCATCATCAGCACTCTTCATTGCCTAAACCTGTCTGTACACACGTATGTAAGTTCCTCTGGATAAGAGGATCTGCTAAATGTGTGTGCGTGTGCATGAGTGTGTGTGTGTGTGTGTGTGTGTGTGTGTGTGTGTGTGTGTGATGCATATATAAATGTTTGTGCATGAGTTTGCTTTCCCTGAGCATTTGCTTGTCCCTGAGCGTTTGCCTCTGTGTCTTTGTGTTTCTGTGTCAGTTATTCAATATTTTTATTTGAGTTGAAATTAGTGTGCGAGATAAAAGTGTGCGCGCGTGTGTGTGTGTGTGTGTGTGTGTGTGTGTGTGTGCGTGCGTGCCTGCCTGTGTGCGTGTGTGTGTGTGTGCGTGCGTGTGTTAATCAGCCTTTGTTTTCAGAAATGTGAGGTGGAGCACTCGTTCTCTAGCCTCTCCCTTGCTCACACAGGCCCTGATGAGTTCCTCAGGCCAGTGGAGTAGTGGAATACCATTAGGCAGTGTGAGGAGGTCAGGTGACTGCCGTGCAGGAAGCAGCTGCCAATCAGAACAGCCGCAAGAATTGCCCTTAGGTCCCTTGTCATCATCGCCATTATGTGAAGCCATTGGACTGTGTGGCAGATATGTGCCTTAATACTGTATCTTCGCACACCAACACACCTGCAAAATACCTTCCAACTGAACCCTCCGTAATGTCTGATGAGCATGCGCCAAATAACGCCAGCCGTCACCGCCAGGGGGGAAACAGCGCATTTTTGCGTGGCAGGGTTCCCACGTCAACCTCTGTCTCATTAGACGTGTTTGTACTTTTTAGCGATTATTTCCTCTTCATTGGCTACTGGCTTGTCAGGAAGAAAAAAAAGAAAGAGGAAGCTGTCTCCACGGCAGCCTTTTAATTGGCAAACGTGTAAATGAACGTACACCCTCGCTCATTTCTGGGCAGGTTCTGTTTTCAGGACCTAGTTTACCTCAACAATATTCTGTGAGTTTTTGACTAGAACTAATATGTGTCTCTGTCTAAACATCTCTGGTGAGGATAAACAGGCAGCAGGAAGGGAAAAGTATAGCAATTATCAGAACCTGGCAAACTAACTGTCCCGATACAGTGATGCTGTTGTTCAAAAGAAAGATACAAATTCTTACTGTGTAAACACCGTCTGTTTTATCTATTTGTGTTGCTTGTGCATCATTTTCTTACAAATTACTGCCCAAGCTGTAGTATAAGACCAAGGGTTTGTTACTTTTTTATTATTAGTACCCAGTACCTATTGGTACCGAGAATAGCAAACAGCAGTGAACAGAAATGAAGGAAAGGAAAAACATCTTGTCAGATTCACTTTTAACATGGAGGCCATATCTTGAGATTTTTTGCTTAAAACGAAAAGAAAAAAAAAAAAGCATTTTGTTTCAGATGAGGAAAATGCGAGATGCCGATTCCCCTCCTCTCCGCCTCACGCGTTTTAATATGGCTGCCTCGCTCGGCTCCGCTGTCACACACAATACACGCCTGCACCCAGAGGACCGCGCACTTCAGAGAGATGCACCCTGGGTAATGCAGACAGAGGCTGGCTGCTAGAAATGAGCTCTCGTTTCTGTGCCATTCTGAAAGCTGCGCCCACCCCCACCCTCACCCAGAAGAGAGAAAAAAAGATCTCAACAAGGCTGTTTGGGAATGCTGGTGCTTTGTTTTGACTCGGAAGAGCTTGATTATATTAGATTGAAAAGGCGCTCGGCTCCTCTCCTGACGAGGCAGGCGAAAACAACAGGCATCACCTTTCCTGACGGCGCTTCTCCGTAATGTCATTTCCTTTGAAAAAATAAAATGCAATATGCTCATTTCAGAGAGAGGTAGCCTTGATATCGCAAAACGAGCAAAAAAACATTTTTGTCCTTCTCCCCCACACACCGCACGCACGCACACACACACACACACACACACACACACACACACACACACACACTCTCAAAAACAAACACACACACGTGCGCACACATGTTTGTGATGCATTTGTTATTCTAACCGATTGCTTTTGGAAAAAAATAAATAAATAACACCGTCCGGGAAGAAACACTCACCCTGATTATTTATGATGGGAGTGACTTGTCTTCGGCGGAAGGTTGACGTGCAGGCTATTCAAACGGGCGGCTCTGGCCCCGCTTGTTTTGTGGTGCTGGGGTGCTTTTAAGGGGTCAGGTGTAATTCAGCCTGCACAGCTCACATGGAAGTGAACTCTAGACTGTCCGGTTCAGTTATTACAGCAGATTGGTTGTTATGGCCAGTCCTGGATAAAGACAAGGGAACCAAGAAGCCGCTAATGAAACAAAACCAGAGGAGAAGGCTCGGGATGCCGGAGCAGGCCGGGCGATCAAACCTCCCCAGCGGTGGCCCTGTGACGCTAATGGCAGGCATTGGAAGCCCTTTATAGACACTTAAGCACAAACACCATTGAGCCTTGTTGATTTCGCTGCTAATGAGCTAATCGAAATGGCGAAATCCTTTTACATTTATTGATAAGAGGTGCGTTTAATAAGTCACGGTCAATGTCGGTGAGAGAAAGGACTTTTGGCATGGTGAGAAATTTAGACCCTCTATTGTCCCTGTTATTCAAATCATGGTCCTGGAGATTTGAGAACTGCTGGTTTTGCACCCTTCCTCTATATAGGAGTCTGGTGTGAAAGCAGTCTGGCCAATCACAAGCACTAATTGTTCAGTTAATTGCCTGGGTAAAAGAAAACCAGGGCAGGATTTGGATTGGAGGTCCAGATTTTAAGATCCATGCTCTGTGTCTTTCCTCACGGCCTTCTGTTCAAATGGGAAGCCCCCGCTCAGGCAAACTCTCTGGAATACACTCTGAACTCTCCCACACCCCCACCCTTGGGGTACCTGACAGGATTTCACGGGGGAAGGATGTGAGGGTTTACAGATCGACGGGAGCTCCCGGCTGCATGTAAACGGGTCCGGATGAGGCTTCCGGAGGATTCCGCTCACGGCTGGGGTCCTCTGAGCCACTGGAATGGCCGTGCTTTTCACCTCATTTTTATTTATGCCATCTTTGAAAATGGAGCCACTTATCTTGTTTTCAGATTGTTCTCCTCTTGAATCTTCACTGGATTTTTTCAGTAAAAGATGTAATTCCTTTGAACGCTTCTGTTTTGTAGGAAATCATTGTAACATGTAGAGTTGTAATAACTGCTAAAAAAACCTGCCTTGTCCTGTTATTATATTTCTGTTATTGTTCTTATTCATTTCAGCAAGCTAATCTGCCGTGCTTTCACCCTTTAAAATAACCTTTTGGTTGCACGTCTTTTCTTCCTGAGGACAAATGTAGATGATTTCATTCACAGTTCATGTCAGTTAAGGTTTGATTGCTTGTGCTTAGACGCTTCACTTTGCAGTGAGTGGTAATCTGTATCTGGAGGAGAGAAAAGCCTGAGACACAGGTGAGCACTAATCAGGACTGCTGTTTACAGCCAGCAGAAAAGTACATGGATTTTGTTATATTGGTTGCTATATGATGCATATATTGATTTGTACAATATGGGGGGAAAAGGACAAGCCTTATCTTTGTCTGCCCCTGTAAGCTACTTGGGCCCCTTGTTTTGCCTTCTCTTCAGGACTCGGAACACCTGAGTTATATAATATTAAGAACCAAAGCCCCTTGCATAGGTTATGGACCCCTAAGCCAAGCCGTGGTTCTGAGAGTTTTCCGTTTTCTGTAGCCGGAGAGCCCCGTGCGAACAGAGCCCTGGTTCCCTGGTTCCACCAGCGCCGATTTTACTTATTTATTCTTTAACGGCATTTGAGACTTCCTGTGGCCCGCATCATACTCTCTCCCTCTATCTGACCATTCTAATATCCTTGTGGACGTTCATTAACCGGAGGAGAAGTGCAGAGGGCTTAGGAGCGCAGGGTCCTGTTCAGCTCACAGTGTGCTTAGTGCTGTGTGTGTGTATGTGAGACTCACGGTGGCTCTCCAAGCTCAGAGCTGAGACACTGAGGGCTTCCTAATGACTGGAGTAAAGGGGCAGGGTGGGGCGAGGTTGTGGTGGCGGGGGGTGGATTTGGAGCTACGGTTTGCGGCCTTCCCTCGTTTCAGGCCTTCATCTGAAAAAAAGACAGCAGTTTTTAATTTGGCTGCATTAACCTCACTGAAACCATTCCCGTTTCTCAAACAGAGGGGCTCCCGCCGTGGTTTGTGTGTCATATTGAAATGACTGTGGAAAATGGGTTCTGAGATCCGTGATGCCTGTAATGCAATAACATGGTTATTTTAACGTCTCGGATAATCTCAAATTATCGAGGGATGTTGGTCTCCGCTCGGCTGTTATAGCCGGAACCGGTCTGGTTCGCGTCTGTGTGTGTGTGCGTGTGCGTGTGTATGTCTGAGTGATAGATTTCCCATGACTCCAGTGGTACGATCTAGACATGGCCGCCATGCAGTCACATGTGAGCCCGTCGCATCAGTGGCTTTCTGTGGCTGCAGTCGATTACATCATTCTTCAGCCCTCCCTCTCACCCCCCACTGCAGACTGCACCCATGACTTCATCTGTGCTGAGTATATTAATATTGACTGCCGATATACCTCCAAGGCTTACTTATTGGATTGGGTGATTGAAAAGATAGGGAAAGCAATCTATCCGCTACTAAATGTGTTTTTAAAGAAGCAATTACAATGACTTAAACAACAACTGAGAATGCAACGGTCACCGGAGGGTGAGGCTGAGGCCGCGGCAGGAGGCCTCGCTCTAATGTATTTAATTGAAAATGAGAAAAAGAAAAGGCGTGCACAAATCAATGGTCCAATACAGCCGGCTGAAGGCCGAAGCGCTCAAGCCACACGTTTCCACAGTCATTTCCCCTCAAATTCCCTCAGTTTCTCCCTCCATTCACTTTTTTAAAACCAATTTTTGCTTCTCCTATTTTTATTTCTCTCTCCCAGTTAAGAATGCCCTCTCGGTGCAGGCTAGTCTCATTGCTACAGCCTGCACTATCAATTCTGGCATTCTGGCAGGCACAGACTAGGACACCTTTTTTTTCGAAGGGCGTGCAATTAGCCACTGTTTTTTTCAGTCTGTGGGCCATGGGCTGAGCTGCACAGTTTTTGAATTTGAGCACTAAACTGTGTGCAGTTTGTGCACTCTGACTGGCCTGTGGGCAGTGGTTCAGGAGGAGAGCACACTCTGACTGGCCTGTGGGCAGTTGGTGCAGGAGGAGAGCACACTCTGACTGGCCTGTGGGCAGTTGGTGCAGGAGGAGAGCACACTCTGACTGGCCTGTGGGCAGTTGGTGCAGGAGGAGAGCACACTCTGACTGGCCTGTGGGCAGTTGGTGCAGGAGGAGAGCACACTCTGACTGGCCTGTGGGCAGTTGGTGCAGGAGGAGAGCACACTCTGACTGGCCTGTGGGCAGTTGGTGCAGGAGGAGAGCACACTCTGACTGGCCTGTGGGCAGTTGGTGCAGGAGGAGAGCACACTCTGACTGGCCTGTGGGCAGTTGGTGCAGGAGGAGAGCACACTCTGACTGGCCTGTGGGCAGTTGGTGCAGGAGGAGAGCACACTCTGACTGGCCTGCACTCTGACTGGCCTGTCTGCAGTTGGTGTATGAGGAGAGCACACTCTGACTGGCCTGTCTGCAGTTGGTGTATGAGGAGAGCACACTCTGACTGGCCTGTCTGCAGTTGGTGCAGGAGGAGAGCACACTCTGACTGGCCTGTGGGCAGTTGGTGCAGGAGGAGAGCACACTCTGACTGGCCTGTGGGCAGTTGGTGCAGGAGGAGAGCACACTCTGACTGGCCTGTGGGCAGTGGTGTATGATGTCCCTGAGCGCACTCTGACTGGCCTGTGGGCAGTGGTGTATGATGTCCCTGAGTACACTCTGACTGGCCTGTGGGCAGTGGTGTATGATGTCCCTGAGCAACACTACTATGCTCTGCTCTGCGCTGCCGCCAGCCACAGTCGCTAATGACCTGGTCAGAATTCAATAGAGCCATGAGCAGAATTCCATAGATAGGTGGCTGGGATTCAATGAACATTTGTTCTTAACCTTGGACTTAAGGGTTAAAAGCAAGATTTGTTGTGAAAAGTTTGTGAGGAAAACAGTGTAATGCATTTTAAGTCAAAATGAAGGACAAATGTTGGTTGAATACGGGGCAGTATCTCAACAGGATGAGCCACCCAAGAGCTCATTTGAAGTTATTTGAAATTCCTTGTGTTCCCTCCTACCATTAATATCTTAATAGTGCAAGTATTGTAGCAGCAGTGTCGCAAAATGTTCAGGGAACTGGCGTATAGATCCAAAGGTGTAGGTTGTTGGTTGCCTTGAGCAAGGTACTTAACCTATATTGCTTCAATAAATATCCGCCTGTGTGAGTGGATTGTATGTGAAGAATATAAATTGTGTAAGTCCCTAAACTGTCAATGTAAAATGTAAGTATCTTAACCATTCATCTGTCAGCAGTGATGGTCATGATTTAATTGTAGACTGTGGGCTGAATGACCATACCGAGAACCAGAGTATTACATACCGTGTGAAAGCCCCGCCTAACTGATGATATTAGTCTACATATTACCTAAGGATGTGTGATGAAGAATGTTCCTGGTATTTATGGTATCTGCCTGTGGCATTTGGAGAAGGTCGGCTGTAAGCAGGTCGTGCGAAGCTGACATCGGCTCTCCAGACACACCCGTTCACCTGCCTTGCATTTGTTGCACAGTGTGGCAATGATATCTAACCGGGTCAACCAAAATTAAGCATTCAAGTGAAGACCCAGGGCTCTTCCTCCTGGTGTGCTGCGGTGTTCCGCTACATCTGATTGGCTGCACGTTTTTTTGCATTCCCCACCCACTTTGGTTCCTAGGTCTTCACTGCTAAACAGAATTGGGTTCCCACCTGGGTTGGGTTCCCATTGGGATGACCTACCTGGCAAAATAAAAATGTATTTTAATGAGTGAGGTGATTGGGTATCAGTGTGCAGCTAGTGGGTGGTGTGTTGCATGTGAGGAGAGCACGGGGCTATTTACTGTGCGCATGTGGAAGCGTCATGTTGATTGCGTGATGTCAGCCCTCGCTGGCACTGTGACTAAGGAAATAATGCTGTTTACTGTCCGTAAAGCGTACTGTACAGAAGCCTCATGGAGAGCTTTTGGTGTGGATGGAAGCCAGGCCGCGTTGGACACAGTTGTGGAACACGGGCACACCCGGGTGTAAATGGGGTCATGCGGGGTTAATCCCGGAGGATTACCCTCCGCATTCTGCAGGAGCCGCCCCGTTACACCAGCCCCCCCCCCTGCGCTCTCCCCATTTGCTCCCATAAACACAGCGCAAAAAGTTTTTAGGGCGTGGTGAAAAATAATGGGGTCTGACAGACAAATCCCAGAGTAAAGCCGGGCCTCCACCGGACGCTCGGCGCTACGCTTAATGGAGACCTGCGAAGCCTCCGCATGAAACATTGATAATGATTAGAACAGGACACAGTTTACACGCACCGCTCCATCGCTCTTCTGCCCAGCGTCTGTTGGGTTCCGCAGCACCAAGACTACAGAGAGGCTGCTGCAGCCCTGTACATTTAGTTCCCTTTCTCTGAAGGAAATGTACTGTAGGCTAATGGTGCAGTACGGAAAGCGCTAGAACCCCCACCTTTAAAAGTAGGGGACACGCCTATGTGCCATTATTTCTTCGCATTTTTCTGATGATTCGATTATATAAACCCTTTTTATTACCACCACCAGTGTTATTTTAATTTCCATCATCACGTTAACATTCTTTGATATAAACATTAGTGAGAAATATCTATTTATGAAGAACAGTTAACCTCAGGACTAAAATAACTACATTTATTATTAATAAAGGCCACCATTGGTCTCAGCTGCTGGACTTTTCACACATTTCAGACCTGGTTTTTGTTTTAAGGTGTGACCTGCCACATCATGGCCATGCCCCTTCAGGTACTCCAATAGTTAACTCAGCGGTTTTAAAATAGTTTTAATTATATATAAGTTTTTTTTTCTGCTTTAAAATAATATCTAATATATGCCATGATCAGTTTGATGAGACTTGCTTTTTAAATCAAGGTCTGGTCACAAATGTAGCTAGCTAGTTATACTGTGAAGTAAATTAGCAAGCATAATTAGCATATTCTTTATTGGCTCAGTGCTTCACCCCTGTGAATAGAGCTGAGTGGTTGACCCCGTAGAATAGAGCATAGCAACAAAATCTGTTGTTGTGTTTTTGCCTGCAGAAATAAGTTGGATGAAAGTAGAGCGGGACGTTGAAGTGAATATGACACCTGGACATTTTCCAGTGCAGATGTTTTTCTTTTCTGTTGAAACTTTTTTCAGGTTCATTAGCGGAAACAGCGTTGCACCATTTCTTAACCCTTGGTTTGTGTGTTGTTTTCCCTTACAGCCAATCGGAGCGCTGAACCCCAAGCGTGCCGTGTTCTACGCCGAACGTTACGAAACATGGGAGGAGGACCAGACGCCCCCATGCCACTACAACTCGCACTACTCCACCTCCTCCTCCATCCTGAGCTGGCTGGTCAGAATAGTGAGTACCCTCCTAACCCTGCCTTAACTCCTGTGCTTATCTAAACCCTGCGTCAAGTCTATACTGGTACTATAGGACTCCATTCTAAACATTAAACTCTACTCTCCAAAAAACAATCTCAAACTCTAAACTGGTCCTACTGTTACCATGTCTACCCTCATCCTAAGCACTAAACTCAATTGCCCCTCCCCCAACAGTTACTCTTAAACTCTAAACAGGAACTGCTGGAAGTAGAGGTACCCCAACACTAAAGCCAGAACTAAAGCCAATACCACCTTATAGGGATTCAAACTCTGTTCCAACTCTAAACAGGAAGTATTGACTCCAGGGGTTGCGCTCCGTACTAACCACCAGGCTCAGAGACCTTGTAGGCAATTTTAAACCCTGCTTCACCTCTGAACCCCCTCTTTTGCTGGCTCCTGCAAAGGCTTGATCCAGCCACATCCACAAAAAATACCCAGCCAAAAATCAGGAGTCATGAGCAGGTTAGTAACAAAGAGAAAATAATTATAATAAATAACCATAAAATATGAACACATGACCTGTCTCAGGCTTTTACCTCATTTGCATCCACGTGGAATGACAGATTAACGTGTTTCAAGATAAGGTTGTGAGGTTCATGACGGGAGAAAATATGAAATGGAATCGCACCAGACAAATTTCAACAACTCTTTTTTTCGCCAGCAGGAAAAATATAGCACCACACAGAACGCACACTGATGTGCACGCTTGTTGGAACTCTGCGAAGGAACTTTGTTCTCTAGAATGCACTACACTGCAGGGTTCATGATAAAATGAGTTTGATTGTACAGAAAAGAACATGAGCCAAACGTCTCAATTTCAGTAGGCAAAACCGTCCACTCCAGAGGCTCTCTGGGAGCATTTTATTGGCTAGTAGACTGGGGTGCACTAACTGAATAAAGAGTTCTGAGTAATGCGCGGAAGACACACTTGTGACAGGTTTATGTGCGCTACGCGTTTCAGACAGCGCAGAGATCCAGCTCTGTCCTCGTGGCTCGCTAACTCCACCCTCGTCACTCCAGCGATGGAGATACCGGCCGTCGGACACGTGGGCCACGGGCGTAGGCGCGGCCTGCAAACCCACCGGGCCGTCTGAGAACCCGGCAAAGGCTCGCGCGAGACGGGCTGCGAGATCTCCCTCGTTAATTTCAGAATTCCAGTTAAATATTTTAATTGCCGATTCCCGCGCCCCCACCATCCCCAATTAAGAGCGGAGACTGATGGAAGGAGAGGGGGGAGCCCCTGACAGCTTTCATGCAGGGCCTCCTCTCTCTTAGTCTCTCCATCTCTGCTGATCTGATATCTGTATCCCCTTTACATCACGGTACCTTCCCCAGACTGACAACACCAAATTTAAGCCAATTAAAAAAGCCAACGTGCACAGCGCAGCCAAGGAGATGGATAATGAATTCGGCCCTGGGGCTTGAATCAGTAAAATGAGGCGAATATTTCCACACACTCTCCGTCTGAAGCACAAGCACCCCCTCATGTGAATATGGATTGGCCAGAAACAAACGCTGAGTTTGAAACCTGTCCTAGTTTTTTTTTCCCTGCCATTTTCTGTCCCTGAAAATGCTGGTAAGCGACTGTTGCTGCCATCTTTTTTAAACCAATTTTTGTTTAGCTACGTATCTCTTGTGCTTTTTTCTCTCTCTTTCTTTTTTGAAACAAACGAGGCAGAGGTGTGCGTTCTGGTTTGTGCAGTGTATTGCACTCCTGTTCTGAACAGACAAGGCTTGTGTCTTGAACATGGAATGTGCTCGCTGAACCCTTGGACCCCCGCAGTAAGACAGCGCATCACGTAAGCACGATGACACATTAGCTCCAAGCTCTCATACGTGCGTTCTGTCCCGAATCCCTTCCCTCCAGCTCTGAAATGCTGAAGTCTCATTGGCGATAGGGATGGGTTGGGCGTGTTCTTGTAAACAGCAATGATAGGGCGGTTCTGATTGACCGTCCCATCATCCAGAAAAAAGTGTGAATTTCAACCAGGCGATATGGAAGAGCGAAGTTAATATGAACAACAACATGGTCACCATTAGCCAAACATTTTATTATCGCCAAACATTTCCAAGTATTGATTGTAATACAGAACTATGACTACAGAATGTTTGAATTTGCGCACGCGTAGCGCAGCCAGAGGAGTACTGTCTTCGCTCCTGTCTGCGTGTGTCTGTCTGTGTTTGTGTTCCTATCATCCATAACTCAAACAATTCTACTTCGATTGTGAGGAAACTTTGTGGAAATGTTGACAGTTGGTCAATGAATCTTGATTTTTTTCCCCCCAATCGGTCAATGCCCGACTTCACAGTGCTAGATCACTATTTTAACCTCATGCGCGGATGTAGCATGTATCTCTCTGAGTGCCATTCTAGTTAAATATGTCACTGCTTATACAGGTCCGTGAAGTGTGTCACTAGCAAATGCTGTGCAAAAGCCGCATGCATTGTCGGACATTGTTGGATTTTTTTCTTGTAAAATGAACGAGATGTTTGTAAGTCATGACACAAAAAGTAACACATACGTAGTTTAATCAATATTTTTATAAATATTTATTCGTAGATTTCTAGTTTTTAATACAATGCAGCCAAAAGTCTCATTTTAATCTTGACCAATTTATTTTATGAATTATTGTTTTTTTAACCAAGAAAACCACAAATACTTTGCACACAAATACTGGATCACCTCAAGGCTGCATTATGTCATCACTACTTTTTATTTTGTACACTGCCAAATGACTGCCAAATCTCTCACATAAACCGGTACCTTATCAAATACATAGACGAAACTGTTCCCCTATCTCCCCTATCAGGGACAGAGCAAGACAACGGACCTGCTCTCCACAATTTTATTGAGTGGTGTGACACCTCGTCACAAAAACCAAATAGATTTTAGAAAGCAGCCCCCCATGATGGACCCCGCTTTCATTCGTGGAGAGAAATTGTGCAAAATGCCAAATATTTACGAACCATCTTTGACTATAAAATCTAATTCCAGGAGAACACGAGGCTATCATCAAGTAAACACAACAACGACAATACTTTCTTAGAAAACTGAATACATTTTTAGGGAACATGAACATCATGAGAACCTTTTACAGTGCTTTCATTGTGAGCATCCTCTCATTCAAATGCTGCTTTCAATCCCTCACCTCAAAAAAAAAAAAATCCTCCAAAAGCCATCGTACACATCAAAAAAATATATACCCTTCGGCTCTTCTCTCTCTCTCTCTACAAAAAAAAAAAAAAGACAATAAACAAAGCCCACAACATCAACAATGATTATAGACATGCGCTACATTCACAGTTTGAACTCCTCCCTCTTGGCCGTCGTGTACGCTGCCCTAAATGCTCCTCCAACAGACGGAAAAAAACATTCATGCCCGACACCATCTACATCATTAATTCATTTCACAAGGACTGATGGGGAATTAACATTTTAATGAACACCCTTGACTCTCTACTCCTATTTCTTTACTCTATATTTCACATCTCATTTTATGTTGTTTTGTGTATGTTATAATTGTGTTAAACATATATGTTTTGTGCATTGCTGATTTGCCCTGTAAGAAATTGACCCAAGGGGATAAATAAAGTACTATCCTATCATATAATATCATATCTATATCATAATATCATACTTGGTGGCCATGTTGTACTTAGCCCCCGACACGCACACACACACACACACACGCACGCACGCACACACGCATACACACATACACACACACGCACGCATACACACACACACACACACACACACATGCACACACACACACACATGCACACATTCCTGTTGCAGCTATGATTATTATTAGGAGGGATCTGTTTTCTTATTCATATTTCAGTTTTCAATCCACTGATACGCAGTGTACCTCCTGACCTTGTGATTTTACGGTAGAGCGCCCTTCTAAGACAACATGGCGGTTACGGTGTATGATCACTGTACAGGGTCTTCTCACAAGCCCAGCCTGTGTCTAGATAACTAGAAGGGTCCAAGGCCTTTTCGACCATGGCGGGCAGACGCAGTGAAACGGCTGTCTTCTTCCTCAGGAACCCTTCACCACTTTCTTCCTCAACGCCAACGACAACAAGTTTGACCATGCCGACCGCACCTTCTCTGCCATCGCTCGCTCCTGGAGGAACTGCCAGCGTGACACCTCCGACGTCAAGGTGAGACCTGAAGAGGTTTATTATTTATTTTTGATTTTTTGATTTCAAAACTCTGCCGCTGCTTCAAAGAAGCTACCATGCTGGAATGTACAGTAAGCCTGTGTAAGCTTGTGGTCTACAGAATTTACCCGAAAGTCTATTAATTATACCTTTCGTAAACATACAGTGTCATTGGGAGGTGGGGGGGGAGTGTTGGTGGATGGCGGGTGGTGGTGGTGGATGCCGGGTAGGAGCTACGCTGAATATTAAATATGAGGTGCTAAGGTCCACAACCTAAGAAAACAAAGATATCTATTATGCTGAAGCAGTCGCTCCCATAAGCATTCTGCTCACAGGAGGAGTGCATCTTTCATATCCCAATGACAAAAGAAATATCTTTTTTTTTTTTAATTGAGGAAGAATAATAAATAGAGATTTATGCAAAACTGACAAATTATTTTCAGTAAGTGGAATAAAAGGGCACTCTCTTTTTCTGTGTGGAGAGAGGGAGAGAGAGAGAGAGAGAGAGAGAGGGAGGGAGGGAGGGAGGGAGGGAGGGAGGGAGGGAGGGAGAGAGAGAGAGAGAGAGAGAGAGAGAGAGAGAGAGAGAGAGAGAGAGACTCTGCTGATTCTCTTGTGTCTCGCCCACTCCGTAGCACGCAGCAGGAATAGGCACTGACCTCAAAGTGTCATATTTTTCTAGCACACCCAGCGTTGGGTTAGTGTTGCCTTAGGCAATTAATAAAGCATTAATGACAAAAGCTATTTAAAATGTAGTCCGTTATGTACAGACAGGGCTTTTAGTTGCCAGAGCCCAGGGAGAGCAGCTAACAATAAATTTTAAGCTGCGTTTGAATATGCAGAATGCAAGCGAGCAGCCTAATATTCAAATGCCACCCTGTTAACAAATACAGTCTACTTTAAACCACTTGCATGTCTGCCTAGATCTGTTTTTACACAGATTAGACTGCACTGATGGGCTTTAAGTTAGGATAAGGACTGCACTGTGCTGGTCTGTGTTGAAGCTGGAAATATTTTTCATAATGTATAAGCACCAGGATTTCTGTGGCAGGGTTGCATGTTGTGTTATACCTTTCAGTGGAAGTAGTGTAAGACTTGATACTTGAAACAGTGTTTGCAGTGTTTGGCTGGCATGTGGCTTAAACGGGTGAAAGGTCTTCCCCTTCTACTACACTATATAATGGCTCATATTTTGGCTTCTATTTCACCATGCACATACAGTACATGAACACACACACACACATGTACATTCACACACACTACCTTACACATACCCAAAATATACACGCTTTTTTTCTCCCTCTCTTACAAACACTTTCTTACACACACACACACACACACACACACACACATGTACATGCTCAGGTACACGTATGCATAGACACTTGCAAACATATTGGCACACACTTGCACACACATATGCACACACACACACACACACACACACACGCACACATGCATACCCACTTGCATACGCGCATGCAACCACACACATACAAACACACACATACACATACACTCAAGTATGCATGCATGCACACTCAAGCATGCACGCCACACACACACACTCTCTCTCTCACACACACACACACACACACACACACCAGACCCAGGCTGCGATCAGGAGGTTTTAGCCTCTCTTCTTGGGGTTAAGATGTGCCGCTCTCTCCAGCAGGGTGACTGGGCCGTCAGGACTCTGATTAAAAGGCAGCTTGTTTTACCAGGGTCACCTCTTTATTAACCCGGGGCTCCCTCTGCAGTAATGAGTACAAGCTGGGAGAGGAAGCACTGTTAGCAGGGCCGACCTCTCAAAAGAGCAAGTCAATCGGAAACAACCTCTCTCTCTCCCTCTTCCTCTCTCTCTCTCTCTGCCTCTCCACCTTTCTCCTCCTTCTCTCTGGCTTTTTCTCTATCTCTCTGCCTTTCTCTCTCCCCCCCAAGCACTCTCCCCACTAAATCATTTAAGGTGTTGCACATCTATCACTCTGTCTGTCTGTCTGTCGCACACAGCAAGAGTGGGACAGCCGGATCTTCCAAAAACATCAGCTTTCTTGACAACCCCCCCCCAATCACACACACACCGGAAAACTGCCACTGTGCTGTCTGAGGGGAAATCCCACCTCTCTTCACCGGAGAAGGATTTTTTGACAAAAATGTCATGGCGGTGACACAGTGGAAATCAACACAGTTAATAGAGGCTGGTGTGATTGACTCGTTAGCCCATTATGAGTCTGCTGTAGAATTAATGGCTGCCAAGGGAGGTGCGCCTGAAAACAGAGCTGGCAGGTTTAACGGCTTGGTGGTGAGTTACAGTGGGAAGTTTACCAAGTCTGAGTGGGGGAGGGTGAGCGGCGGGGGGGGAGGAGACGTGGAAACACGTGCCTTTTCTCCTCTTGCGCCGCACCGGCTGATTGGCGAATGTCAACGGGAGCTGGCCGTTATGCTTTTTTCCTGGGGTTTTTTTGGGCCATTTGACTGTCATGGCGCCCTGTAGAATTCCCTGTTCCGCACCTCCTGTGTATGGTAAAACATTTTCTGCATTGCTGAACACCAGAAAGGCCCTCTGCGTAATCACAAGCCGAGGAATTAAAAGCAAACATCGCAATGAACATTAACGGCAGAAACCCACCGCGCCCGTGATGCAAACGCCGTCGACGGCACCGTTCTGACGCGAGGAGGGGCTTTTCAGGAGCCCTGTACTCTGTTCGGTCCTGAGAGAAAGCACACGCAAAAGTCGCGGGGTCACATTCCCGATGTGCACACGCCCCGATGTACAGAGGCATCTCTCCCGAGGCACTGTGGGTAATGGCGGGGAGGGAGACGAAAGCTTGGCAGGAATGTGGCAGCCCTGGCTAATGGGAGACGGCTAACGGCACGGGGGGCAGGAGAGAGGCTTCATTAGAGAGGCGGGGTGCAGCCAGGGGCCAGGCACCCCCAGCGGGACTCTGAACGAGAGGCAGGCGGCTGTAACGACCTGCAGACAACGTGGGGGCTTGAAACAGCCAGAAGTTTGGCTGTCCAAAGTCACCGTTTCACCTCTCTCCTTTTCACTGTTCCTGTGTGTACCCTGTGAATGTGTATAGTTGGAATATTCCTTTGAATATTATTATTATTATTATTATTATTATTATTATTAT